>OY735236.1:23947570-24067570 GCA_963457665.1 Thysanoteuthis rhombus | reverse complement strand
ATACCTGATAATATCCTTTCAGCTTGTGTAATGTTCGAGTTAATATAATAAAACATTGCTATGTTTGTTTTTTGTTAAAAAAAAAACTCGCTACAACGGTCAATAATTGAACCATCGTAGCGTCAAATTTTGAAGTAATATGAAAGTTTAATCGAAAAACGAATATGGTTAGAATGAATTACATGGATGACATCACAGACGTTTTCCACGGGAAAACATCTAAAATAGAGTCGAAGAAAATATCTATAAATATAAATATTAGTGAGCCAGTCGAAATAATACTTCCCAGAAGTCAAAAAAGACTTTTCAAGAAATCATCAAAAGTATTCTAGAAAGTTTGGAGGAGATACCAATTTTCAAAACTGTATACAAAACTGTAAGGCTAGGAGAGCTGGAACCCACGAACAAATACATAGACGAACAAACAAACGCACATATAAAAAAAAAAGAGAGACAGAAACCTCAACTTTCTTTTTAAAAAGTAGTAGAGGCGTTCAGTTATGATCTGCACTGTATGATTGGGGCTATTTGTAATATTCCAGGTATGAAATGGATATCGATTGAACCTTAATAGAGGATATTTGCGAAAGTTCTGAGATATCATCCAAAATAGTCACGTGTACACTCATCAAAATTGTATTTTCAATAAAACCGTTCTCTGCTTCCTTCTCGGCTCCTACACTTAGAGCTTAGCCCAATTCCTAATCCCTCACTAAGGCGGGGGACCAATCACACACTTACTCTTTCTTTCTCTCTCTATTTTCTTCTGTATGTCCCTTCCCTTCCACTCCTCTCTTTCTGTCTTTTTCTTTCTGCTTTGCAGTACCACCTCTCTCCCCCTCTGTCTCTGTCTCTGTCTCTGTCTCTCTCTCTCTCTCTCTCTCTCTCTCTCTCTCTCTCTCTCTCTCTCAAACACATAAAAACAGAGGGCATCTTGAGATCACAAACTCTGACGAGTATTTCTTCCATCTTGATTTTAGTTGCTTTTCACCGAAACTACTCAAACCATCATTGGACGACCTTTAGAAAAGAGTCAAGAATAAACATAAAGATTTTGGGCAGGTGGCATTTGAACTCACATCCATCAAGTCCATATTATTCCCCTTGTAGCCCGATCCGGTAACCCTGTGTCTGGTGTTTCAGATGTCAATTAGAGTCGCGTTGGAAGTTACTTTACAAAACTTTCGATTTCGCCTTGTTTGTTCCGGCGATCAAATTGGTTATCGACCCAAAAGGCTATGATGAGAGGTAACATATGTATATACCAACGTATATGAAACATCATCCCTCTTTCTTTCTTTCTTTCTCCCTCTCTCTCTCTCTCTCTCTCCATATATATATATATATATATATATTTATCTATTTATCCATCTATCTATCTATCTATCTATCTATCTATATATATATATATATATATATATATATATATATATATATATATATATATATTATCCATCTATATATATATATATATATATATATATATATATATATATATATATATATATATATGTATAAGTGTTGCTCTGAGGATGCTTTTGAATCAAAGTTTTCCAAACAGGTGGGTCAGAAGGTGAGGTCCTATTGAACAGTCGCCAAGTTCTCCAGACCACTCAACTTTTTGTGGAATCATTTGAAGCCAATAGCCAACTGAAATAATCTTAGATTAATCGCTGCACTTAAGAAGAAAATCATATCTACCTGTAATGACATCGGCACTTAAAGCTTACGAAATGTTCAAAGATCCCGTATTCATCGTATACACAAGTGCCTTGATGTCAGATGCCTCTAATTCGAGCATTTATTGTAACTTACATAAAAAAATTGATCTTTCTATATGGATCGAAACTTCTGGTGCATCATTCATATATATATATATATATATATATATATATATATATAGTCTATGTATTAAATAATTGACATATTTGGTCCGACAAAATTAATTATGAATTGCGTCGTATCATACAGAATCTTATTTGAGTTGATATCCCGTCCTTAGACGGTTAATATATCACTTGCCCGAGACAACGTAAACAAAATAACCGATTAAAGAAAACAACGATAGATCATCTCAAATAAGTTTCCATATGATATAACTCATTTTGTAATTCATACAGAGCGTATAAAACTTCACAGCTTTGCACAGTACACTTTGAGAATTTCTACAGAATATTTTTTGCATCACATCAGTTACTCATGTCCCTATTTGTCAATGCAATTTACTAAGTTTCCTTCTGTGTTTTCCTCGCTGCTTTACATATACTTTGTTATTATTTTACAATTTGTAAATTTTCTTTGTTGGAATAATCAAATGTTTACCATGTAACCGTGTTGGGGATTTAAAAACAAAACAGTTATATTTACATGGCTACCCAGCAGTTATGATCAAACACCAACTCAATTTCAGCTATGTTATGATATACAGCTCTTGTCATACATGTAGTTTGTTGTTTTACATAGGGTATTACCATGTGTATTGTATGTGGATATTATTTTTTACAATACATCATTCATATTTTTGAAACAGACTTTACTTATGTAGGTCATATATATATATATATATGTGTGTGTGTGTGTGTGTGTGTGTGTGTGTGTGTGTGTGTGTGTGTGTGTATGATTTTATAACCAAAAAGCGTCTTGTTACTTAAACCGTACTGCTTATTTCTTACTACGAGTCTCTCACAACGACTTGATTCACAATATCGAGCACTTGTAAGATCACTTAACCCCCGATCATTTATACACAAATAAATTTAGTGAGAAGTTGATGTTTAAAGTTTCATCGCGTGATACATACATTGCCAGCCAGCTGGCCAGACTAACTCGAAAACGGAAGCAACTTATGTTGACAGTTTTGTTATCAGTAATGGTCTCTTATACACAGGACTTGTGAATACGGTCATCCTTTTCAGACTAAAAGTAGCAGAAAAACTTGAATAGATTTGACTGCATTCATCGTTAATGCTCTCTTCAACAAATTCAATAGATAATCTACTGAAATGGTCGTCAAATATCTCGTGAAAACAGGATCTATTTTATAGATCCTGTCCCCTCTTTCTATATTATTTATCAGTAACCTTTAATGGAGCCGATTTTGAATTTTAAAAGCATTTTCTTCATTTTTCCCATTTATTTATTCCTTCATTCATTCTTCATCATTACGACCAAAAGAGTCAATCAAGATTCCTTCTGTTTTTATGTTATTTTGCCTACCTGACTCGCTGAACTATATATGTGTCTTTCACGTGTGCAGGCTACATCAATAACGCTACAGGGCTGAAAATTTAAGTATTCACTCCTTATTATCTAGAAAAACTGTTTCGTTCTAACCCCCACCCCCCACCCCCCCAAAAAGATTTTAGGAGTGGCGTATATTTACAATGAAATTCCATACTGAATAGGACCCTTAGTTTGTTTCGCGAAGCACAAATGCCTGTTTATTGAATTTTTACTAAGTGAAAAGAAGGCAAAGGGGTGAGGCATTCATTGATCACCCTCTTTTCAAATGTTTTGATTAGACACCCCGCCAACAAAGTATTTTGCCAGAAACTATGATAACGTGACAGTTTTTCTTGTTTGACTAACCAGACCAACTTTTAGAAATATTGATCAATTTGTGGCTGAATCTGGACACCCTGAACACGTTTCGCTCTAAACGTTGAAAAGTGCACCAACTTATTTACTGGCTAGGTGAATCAATTATTTCCCGTCAAAATCGGGGGTTGGGGGCAGCCAAATCGAATAAAACCCTCCAAAATAAACGAGCAGAAGACAGATACAACATCAATCATCGAAACAGACCTCGAAGGTTGGGGCATGAAAGCTATTAACAAAGCTCTCAGTACACGACAACAAACAATAATCGAGGAAAAATGGAGACTTAACAACACACAGAGACCAGATTGTCAAAAGTGTCAAGAATTCTACCAAAAACTCTACCCCTCAAGAGAGGGACTATAAAACAGCGAAGTGGATATGCAGGACACGGGGTATCTTATTGAGGATATCCCAGAAGTTATGCCATGAGAGGTGAAACAAGACATTAAATAAACAAAGAAAGGAAAATCCCCTCGACTAGATGATATCATCGACTTAATCAAAAAAGCGGATATCACTGGGAAACTGGATAACGTATTCAATGTATATCTGAAACAAAGTAAAGTTCCATAAGAATGGAACACTACATTTATAATACTGTTATGTAAAAAAAGAAAATCCAAAAGACTTCGGCAACAACGGACCGATAAGTCTACTCGACGGCATCAACAAAAATCATCGCCAATCGAATCACAGAAATGCTAGATAAGGGAAATTATTCGACCTTGGACCATATCCATTCAATGAATCAACTAAAAGAGAAAGCAGCAGGATATGAAATACCACCTGCTGTAACATTTATAGACTTCAAAACCCCTCCGACGTTATGGAAATTCTGAGGGCCATTGGGGCTATCATTCTATAAGGTGTAGACTCCGTATTGTCGAAGTACTGCAACAGTTACTGCAGCTCTTTCATCAGGCTACATAAAGGCTCAGAGCCCTTTCAGCTTCAAATAAGGGTAATACAAGGTGATACCAGCTCACCTAACGCATCAAAGCCTGCAATGAGATGATCTTCCGAACCCTAGATTAGAGGAAAAAAAAGGAATCAGAATAGACGTTAAATATCTGAGCTACCTCAGATTTGCAGACGACATCACCCAAATAGTGCTAGATGAATGAAGAGAGCAAGAAAGTCGGACTCCATGTGAGCTTCAGCAAAACAATGGTCATGTGAAACTATTACGTCGGAAACAAACACTCAACAATCAAAATGGAAAATGCAGAACTGGACAAGGTAGACCACTACAACTGCCTAGGACAACGAATCTCTTTGAAATCCTCAAAAGAAGAAGAAATATGGCGAAGGATCACTGTACGATGGTAAGCCTTCGGTAGAGCAAGTTCACCCTTCAAGAACAAGAAAGTCACATAAGTCCTAAATAGTGCAGTATACCACCAATGCATTCTCCCGATAGTAACCTATGGAGCTTAAACATTGAACCTAACCAAAAGGCTAACTCTCAAACAGAGAACCATGCAACGAGCATATGAAAGAGAGATGATCAACCTGGCATGGAGAGATCACAAAATAGCACAATATATCAGAGACATCTTAGAATCCATTAGGAAACTCAAATAGCAATGGGCTGGTCATGTAGCAAGAATGGCAGAAAACTGATAGACATCACGACTCACATTATGGATCTCCAGAGATCAGATGCGTAACTGAGGCTGGTGGGACACAAAATAGAGGGACAAACTAGACAAGCTTGAAAAAATTGGTTCTGAAGCGTCCATGATAGAGAGATCAGGCGAATCCTGAGGAAGGTCTATGTCTTTAGATGGGCAATTAAAGACTGATGATGATGATTGTTATCATCATTTCTATACACTGGTTTATCCAAGCTACTGTCCTCATCTTGGTTGAGATATCCATGAGGTTTAGGTCGTGGTACTCTCTGACAGGCCCCTGATACACACTCTAACAACCATGATAAGGGTAACAGTGCGCATAGATCAATGTATAATATTGACATGATCGTGTCTCATGCACATTAATGAAAGCATACCTTGAGCAATATTACACTTGAAAAATTCCCGAAAGCCTACTTTTCAATATTCAAGAACGAGAAGAAATGTGATAATTAATGAAAGAAAAACATTGTATTATCATTGCTTTGAATAGATTGTTTGTTTTCAATACTGTTTTCACATTTTTTTCTTATTTCAAGGTCGAAATTCCAATCAGGGCCACCATGGCTAAGTTGTGCTAAACGTTTTTATTAAAACCTTAGTGCATGAAAAAAAAGAAAAGACGGCCAGTGTGCGAAGAATAAAAAACAAATTTTCATTATCAAAAATGAAAAGAAATAAGAGAATGATTGGCAAATTATATTTTGATGGACAGTGTTTGTTGCTTGATAAATTTGTGATCGGCAAATTTTCTGATGGGCACTTTTCCTTGGTCTGGTCTCTTAATGGGCAGATTTCCCGATGGACGCTTTTCCAGTTACCGTCGGAGGCAGATATTCTGGTTGTTCTCCTTTTACAGACTTTGAAATCATTTCAATACATTGGAAAATTGAACTGTGAACGGTGGAGACGCAGCCAAAGTATGGTGTGTATATGGAGTTGTTTATTTACATGGAGTCATATACTTCGAAGCAAAAATGTTTCATCTCCAGCATAAAGCTGTGGTATCTTCAGTGTTGGTAGAGCACTACATGATTAGGTAAAATCAATAAAATGAGGCATTTAAGTTCCCTATGCGGCAGTGGGTCATCAAATAAAATAGGTGATGGTAATGGCTGTCTTTAAAATTGGTTACTGGCTTGTCTTCCAGTGAATAGGTCTCCAAAAGGCTAGTATATATATATATATATATATATATATATATATATATATATATATATATATATATATACCGTACATTATAGCGAAAAGCTTAGTTTTAAGGTAGCAGCACTACTTGTGGGGCACTTGATTTAGTGTTGATACTATTTGTGTTCGAATGAATAAGTGTATGTGTGATTAAAAACGATACTTCCTTATAGAATGGGTGTGTATGAACGAGAGCTTAAGCTGTACCCGTATGATGTTTTAGAATATTCGCGCATCTCTGAGTTGAGAATTGTTTGGTTGAATGTTTAGTTTGAATGATGTTGGAGATTGTGATGGGTGCGTCTTTTAGTTGACATAAGTCGTAGCAGATTCAGTTGATAAAAATTACATGCGCGTCTGTGGATAGTGTCTCTGGGGAGATAATTTTCTTTCTTTCCTGTTGAGTTCTTATAGCTATACTGGTGCCGTCTCCAAATATTTGAGGAAACTTTTTTGTACTTCTGTCAAGTATGTTTTTGCATATTGATTTCTAGTGTTTCTTTGTGTGTTTAGTTTGAATTCAGGAATTGTGTTGTCGTCTGTATGTCTCTTTTATTCAATAGGTTAAACAGTACAGTTAGTAAACGTCTGCTCTCAGATTTAGTGTGCTTGTAAATGTTCAGAAAAGATTCTCCGGTGTTTATGTTCGCAATTTTGTTATATTTAATTGTTTTAATACATCCTCAATGTTTACGAAAGTAATGTCAAGTTAACATAAAACTCTTCGTAGCGTATTAATCTTTGGACAAGTTTTTGTTTTCGACGAATGGGTTTTTCTGCTGTATTTATCAAAAGGGTGTTTTTTCTGCCTTTATGTTTGTCTAAAGATTGTGTTCTTGATCTTGTCAGGGTTTAACTACTTTTGTGGTGTATTGGTAGGACGATTAGGGAAAGATTTATATTTGAATTGCGTAACGTTCCAGAAGGTTTGTATTCTTCATCACGTTTTCGATTTTATATCCATAAATATATCATTTCAGTGATAATATATTTATAGAATTCAGCCAGAACACGAAAAAATCGAACCAATTGCAGGCTATAAAGTTAACTGGAAAAATTATAAATTATTTGAATCGACTAATTCGAAATCTTATAATTACTTTAATGTGTTTTACTCCCAACACTGCATTTCATTGGACTAGCAATCTAAGTTGGTAGTTGGATGAAATGCGTAGTCAGGAATAAAATATATTGAAGTAATTATAAGTTTTCTGATTCATCAATTCGAATTATATATATGTATATATATGTATATATATATATATATATATATATATATATATATATATGTATATATATATTTATATATATATATATATATATATATATATATATATATGTATTAGTTTTTCATATTAGCCTTTGTTACCTCAATATATATATATATATATATATATATATATATATATCGTGAGCTATCATGAGCTATCATGATATATATATATATATGAATATATATATGTGTGTGTGTGTGTGTGTGTATACATATATACATATATATATATATATATATATATATATATATATATATATATATATATCGTGAGCTATCATGAGCTATCATGATATATATATATATATGAATATATATATGTGTGTGTGTGTGTGTGTGTATACATATATACATATATATATATATATATATATATATATATATATATATATATATATATATATATATATATATATATATACATCATGAGTTGGTGAAGGCCCTTATCCGAAACTATAGGAAGCAAACGAACCAAACAAGTAAAAAAAGGTTAAAAGTGAAATAAAATCTTGATACACTTCTGATTTGTCTTGAAATTACACTAAACACTGCTTTTACGATATCCATCCAGAAAATATCTTAGAAAGAATATTTTGGGGACTTAGTTATTTATTTTTAGTCATGTTCTGTTGGTTTGTTTGTTTGATCTAGCGTTCCTGGTCTCACTGTTTTGTTAACAGACTTGAAAATTGACATCCGATGTTTTTGGAAAAGCACTTTTTTTATTTTACTTTTTTGAGACTATATTTTGGTGGGTTTAATAATAACAGCTAGATTCTTCAGAATGTTTTTGTTTTGTTTTTTTGCTATTTCAGATGTTTTATAGTGAGAAATGCCAGTTATATAATGTATACAATTTATTCAGCTCATATCTATTCTTTGATGGAATTTCTCTATATGACTTCAAGTTTTTGCACTACGGTTGTTCAGTTATTGACTGTGATGGCGAGTTTCTTGTTAATATCAAATGACAGTAAAATAATAGGGGGAAAGCTTCTGCTGGACCAGGGGATTTTCATACGACCACGAGGCACCTCAGTTTAATTGAATGATCAAGCGATAGTGATAATGTAGATTTGATTAATGATTGTTTTCTAGGTAATTAAACGTTGCTCGAGTGTTGACCAAGGTGATTAATAATCTTCCTGGCGGAATGTAATCAACAGGGAACAAAGAATCGATCCTGTCATTTCCAGAATGACGTTTTGTTTCCCAGAAATATTGACTTTTTAGCATGGGTTACTGGCGTGGCTCAGGGAAAAATATCCCCTAATATAAAATCAGAGAGAATGATATTTTATAAAAATTTTCATGAAAAGGAAATACGAATTTACCATATACGTTATACGAAGCAACAGACATTGCAGTGTCACGTTGTTTGGGTCAGCGATTTTCGATATGGAAGGGTGCAAGATATAGAATAAATATTCATCAGGATATAGTTTTTTATCCAGATGTTGCACCCACGTCACGAACGCGTGTTTATAGATTTAGGTTGATTGTTGAATATCGAAAAAGTGAGACAGAGAAAAGGATAAAGGGAGAAAGAGTGATGAAGGAGTGAGAGGGATAGGAAAAGAGAAAGAGAATCAGGTTTTTTTTAGATAAAAAAACGAGATTACGTGACGTGCGTCGCTGGCGTTCACAAGCGTGCGTTTATAGATTTAGAATGTATGGTGAAGATTAGGAGAGCGAGAGAGTAAGAATTTTTTCCATCAATGTCGATTAGATCTGAGTATATCTTTCCTCTTTTTATTTATGGATCTAAATTTAGATCTAAAATCTCAAAATTGATAGCATTCAAGAAATCAATCGAAATTCTTGCGACGAGCAAAAAAATTATTTCACGTGACGATCATGGCAGATTGCTCCACAAAATCCCCGATCTAGATCTTTCTAGATGTTTTAAGATGTTTTTAGCTCAATTTTCGACTTGAAAATAAAATTGACCGCACCTAGATCTTCACACAGTACAAGTCCATGGGGTACTACATATGATATCATCATAGGAGTGTCAAAGGTGTGGTAGCCAGAAGGAGCCCGAAGCTACAGGTTGGTTTGAAATCAGGGTTGTCTGTCTACTAGACCGATTGCCAACCATAGCAAAAGAGCCCAGTCTGTCCTTATTTCTACTCATAGCTTGGTGGATGTGGATTAATGTCTTTTCCAATGAGTACAAAGATCTTGGCTCGCTGATTCCATCCTTCATGCCATAAATCGTTAAACCGAACGGATACACACCTCCCTTATTTTGACGACTAATTCGTCTCTGACCAAAATTTGGACACAACGTGGATCCCCAGAAATAATATATAAAATTGTGTCTGACAGAAAATAATATGGCCTGACAACTTGGACCGGTTCCGAAGATATTGACGTCACGACGCTCACGATCTAGCAAATCTTTGGGGAGGTCTATGTCCATAGACTGACGCTGAAAGGCTTCTGCTACTTACAAGGATGATGAAATTTTGGAAGACTTCAAAACGTCTACTTTTCAAAAGTTTATATTCTTTTTCGATCTGTATTCATATTTAAATCCGTCTTTTTCTCTGTTTATCTATAAGTATATATAAATATATCTAAAATGAGAGACAGAGAGAGTGAAAGAGAGAGAATTAATTTGAATATTATTTCTGATTGACAAGAATTCTAACAATACGAGTCAATCAGGAAAAAGAGGATAAGTTGGTTTGTATGCAGTCGATGATAAAAATCCGACGAAGAGATTTAATATTCACATGGAGAAACACTCAAGATAAGTGACTCTAACACAACGAGTCACAGCCACTGTTATAACTACGGATACCTCATCGACTAATATGTTTTTGGATAAACTACGTAAGTCTTCTGTTTTAAAATATAAAATGATGTGTAGTATAAAATAGCATCCATATGCCAGACATGATAATAACACCAAATATTGAAAAACAAACTACATGTATCATGACTCAGCAATGACAAAGCAAGCCAAATATTAAAATCATAGCTGATAAAACTATTTTGTTTTGCTTTTATCCTTGAAACACTGGCATTGTGAACAACTAATGATCCCAAAAAGAAAAATTCACGTATATTACTTTCATATCTAATTCAGTGTAAGATAAAAACCTCTTGAAAATCCTAAATAGATAGCCTTAACAGATATTTGGAAACGATGGCTGAAATAACACGAATCAAAAAAAAATATTTCACATCTGTGGTGTTTTACATGTTTGTTGCAAAACTTTGTCGACAATATATATATATATATATATAGTAGATTGTGGATTCGTTATACAAACTAGCTCATGTTTCTGTCCCCTTTGAGCCTCGTCAGTTCCACCTGATGAGGCCCTAAGAGGGCAGAAACATGAGCTAGTTTGTGTTGCAAATCCACATTCTACTATTTATTTCCAGCTCTACTCTAAAACAACTTAACTTCAAGAGTGAAAAGTTGTATGTATCGAGCACTCTATGAAATAAATCCTATACATTTCAGTAGTGGCGTTAAATTATTGATATATTATATTATGTTATAATGCTAGCCTGATTCGTACCACATATATATATATATATACATATATATATATATATATATATATATATATATATATATATATATATATATATATATATGTTACAGTGAGGGATGCTGTAAGATTGTAAAACTACTGATTGTGTAAAATCCTTAGGAATTTTATAAAATCCCAGGAGCATTTAAGTAGTTTGGAGATATCCCCAGTTTCACAATCACTGTAGAAGTTTCAAGTAGTGGTTCAAAAGCTCGTGACATTGACCACTACTACTGTAATGAATTCGATCTTCACTGGATACTCCCACAATTGTGGCCTTGTGTCAAACTTAGATGAGTAATCACTGTAAATACTGAAGGAGAATGTATTTGATGTTTACTTCGTATATACGTATAATACCTAAGTCATCAGAAATATATAAATATGTATAAATGTTTTTAAGGAATAGATATTTGATTTAACAAATTGATTATAAATTGCTTTACATTATATTAGAACTCTTATTTGAAATAACCTACCGTAATTACACAGTGAATGTATCAATTGCTTAAACAACGTAAATAGACTTAAAAATCAAAGAAAATGGGGCCGCTGCAGGAATCGAACTCGTGAACAATAGGACAGCTGTTTCAACGTAACATTGCTCTTACCATTGAGATAAACAACTGCCGGCAATTCAAAGGCTCGAATAATTGTTTCAACTCAATTTCTCAATTAAAATTCCATTTCTATTTATGTTGTCTAGTCCAAATGACACATTCACCGTGTAATAATGGGGATCATTTCAAATAAGAGTTTCAATATGATATAACACAATTTATAATCATATATCTATCCATCTATCCATCTATATATATATATATATATATATATATATATATATATATATATATATATATATATATGTATCCACCTATCTATCTATCTATATATATATAGGTAGGTTGGTGGATATATATATATATATATATATATATATATATATATATATATAAATATATATATAGATGAGCAAGTGTTTTCATCAGATATAGTCAATGTCATTGAATGTCTGCGCCCCATTGATACTGAATTATTTTACCATATTTTCCACCTAATGGTCGTCTCAGAGACGCAATAAACTTCAAGGTATTTTGAGCACCACTTTTCTCATGTACAGACCCATTAGTTTCGGTCGAATGATGTTATGTTGGGAAATGAAGGGATATATACTCTCCTTTTTTTTTCTATTTTGTCTTTATCGAGTCGTCATCTGAGCTAATGAGTCTGGGCTTTTGATCAGATTTTGCCAACCTAGTTAATACTTCCGTGTTGGGATATTGTCTGTCTTTCATCCGGTTAGATAACTGGTGTTCTTAGCTACTATCTCTCTATGGTCACTTGAAATTTATGCTGGAATACTGTCCGATTAATCAATGTTGCCAACTATTTTCGTGCTACTTTGACCAAAGAAAGGCGCAAAATTCTAAATGGCCCAAAATATGGCCAAACCAAGCCAGTAAAGTGCTAAAAGTGGTTAAAAAAACACTAAAGGATGGGGAAAATGTCCGACCATATCTACACTAATTTAGCACGTTTTAACAGAACCAAAACAAGGAGCACGCTAAATATAACGTGAAAAGTGCTAATTTGACAACACAGTGTTCAATATGTATGATGTGTAACCTATATCAGTTTCCTCTCTAAAAATATTTTCGGGTAAGATTGAGTGAAAAAAAGAACGTTATAAGCGCTAAATATGACAAAAATAGATGAAACTCACCCAAAAGATGCTAAAAATCTTCCGAAAAACGCAAAAAATGGCCGAAAAATCGTTAAATGTTAAGTTACAGCTGCATTAGATTTTTCACATTGCCAAAATAACAAATATCTTGAAATGTTTTGCAGTTGAGTAATCAGTAAAACTCTCCCTTGGAATTAATTCATTCTGATTTTTTCTTTAAATTTTCAAATTACGATTAAAATCTTTCAAAAATAATTTGTTCATAAATAACCTCCATCACAGTTTGTTCTGGATCATAAGAAAATAACTAATAATTAAATAATAAATAACTAAAATAAATGATAAAATATAATAAATAATTTTGACGTGAAAATGATGATATTTTTTTAGTTGCTTTATTCTCTAAGTTGAGCATCTAAACAATATTGCGCTAACAAATGCTATCCACCATGATAAGTTGTTATTGCACACACAATTTATATAGATTGTTCAGATTAAATAATATATATTGATGTCTTTTTGAATATATAAAAAGCAAAACTATATTTTTTTGTTCTCTATAAGAACGTTTCCTGGCACGTACGTGAGAAGTGGCTCACTTGGAAGTCTGAGCATAAAATGTATAGCCGAGTATTATCACTGGGCAAAAGTGGTTTCCTCATTACACTAAGACTGCCCATAATTCGCACAGTTTTCTATGCACCTCACCCGTTTCTTGTCACAAAAGTTGAGATATTCCTTCCATTTAGGTGGAAACTACAATACACAGTTCTTAATTTTTTCAATCTCAGGAACATACATTAATTTTTAAAGAGGTAGAAGTGTGGAAAGTACTCGTTGTACGGCAAGTGTATTGATCGTGTCTCGCTCACAATCTCTCTGTCTTCTTCATTCTCACTCATTAGCTGCTTTGTCAACTAGGCCAAGGCTCCAATGATTGTTATGATTTGAAGAGTTTAACAAATAAATTATTAATGATAAAGAAGAAGGTTATTTCATTTTCTCGTTCTAATTTTGTTAACCTGTGTTTCTGTCGACCGGGCATTGCGACTCAGCAATATCCTGACACCACTACTTTGAAGAATCTTGCTTGAATAGAATTTATCCGTCACAGATCATTATAGAGCTACCACATACTTTTGCTTGCAAAAATGCTTTTAGGTTGCATCTCATTCGGTCCATTACACATATCTTTTCGGTTTGTACTACGGGATCCAATATTCCCAACATTCTCCAATATCAACCCGATTTTCATGAATATATTACTTGATGGAAAAAAAAGATCAACAATACAACCCCAACCACAAAATTGATCCATATCAAATGAGCAAACATTCAGGATACACCGTATTCTGAAAAATCTTTGTAAGGTAATCTTACAAAGGTTTTTCAGAAAGCATCTTTTCACAATATCACTTTACGTAGTGAAGGGTCTTCTAATTCTACATTTCATCCCCGCTTTGATCAGATTAAATTTAATTTTGAATACGATGTAATCCGAAGAATTCTGATTTTGACGTGAATCAGCTTTTACACCTGGATTCTACATCTGATTCATAACAAGAAGCTGAAAACAGATCAATATTGATTTCATTGTGGACGTCTCGATACGATATGATGTTTTCTTGCTTTATGGTTGGGGCTATCGTATATTTTTGGAGAGGGGCCAATTATAAAGCAGATCCACATACTCTTGTTGATGCAACGTTTGCATAAGGAAGAGATTTTAGGCAGCATCTCAGTAGAACCATTAAACAGATATTTTCTGATTGTCGTACTGGATCAAATCTTCAAGGGGTCGTCTGATGTCAAATCGAGTTTCATGAATATTGATGACAAGTAATCAAATGTAGAATCTGGACCCCAGAATTGATTAAAGCCAAAAGTGCAAATTTTGTTACACTCTCTCTTCACAGAACCGTTTCATTAAGTTAAAGGTCATTTCATAAAGTTAAAGGTACATTTCATCCTTGTTTTGATCAAATTGGATTTCATTTTGAACACGGTGAAATCAGAATATGTGTGCTCCTGACTTGAATCAATTTGCAGGTTTGGATTCTACTACCGATTGATAAAATAGAGACCAGATCAAAAGTAGTTATATTCCGAACGTTTATATACGATATGAGATCTGCTTGCTTAATGGCTGAGGCTGATGTGTATGCTAGATCTATTGCTGAGCCATGATCTCCTTGGCTTCACTATTTCCTTTCATTTGGTCTTGTGTCATACTAAGCTTAGTAAATATCAAGCCAAGGTTTCGAATGTTGATTTTTAAGCTAGGTAGGCCACTGCACCTGAATGATTGGCGTAGCACAATCTTCCCTATCCCCCCATTCCTCTCTATTTGGCTCTGTGTCTAAGCTTAGTACCACCAATCAATGACAAAACCTGATAGGCCCATAAATATAAAGCTATATTTCTTGTTGCCTTCATAACTATACATACCTTTCTTAAGAAGATTATGACAATTTATCTTGTTAGGTGGGTCAATGATATACACTTCGAATGACGAAGACGCGTCAAACGCGATTTTATTACTGGAATTCGAATATCTTCTGGTCTTAATTTTGTAAAATCTGTAACTCTACACCCAGCAGACGTTTGATAAAAACGTATACATTGACCAGTTGGACACTTTTTCAGCTCTAACTCAATTTTTCATTTGCTATTACGACAAAAAAAGCGAATAACAAAAACGAACTTTAGTGTTTGTTTTGTTGTGAATAGTTATAGAGGCAGTGCGAACCATCTGCCTCTCTTCCCTACTTCCAAATCTCCTGTACTTCTCAACATCCAACAAATTCTAATAACTCAGCTTAACATGCTATCAATAATATTGGGGGGGATTGAAACAATCAAAAGTTTTTTACCATGTAAATTACCATCAGTTATTTGTTAGCTTTACGCTGTTGGCTAACAAAAGATATTTCTAAGACTTTTGTACTTTCGGGTAGCGGAATAAAACTGTCTACGTGTGTAAAAAAAAAAGCAATCATACTATACGCGAATGGAACGGTTCTGTCAATTATCTTCCTCTCTCATTAACATCTGTATTTCAATTATGTCAAAGCTACTGTCACTGTTTTGATTTAATGATATTAACAAATAAATTGATTGGTAAAGGTAATAATAAGCTTATAAAACATATTCATTTTGCAATCTTAATTATTCCATTGTCACAAGTATTTTTTTACCCTTTATTTAGCATTTATTTATTGAGAACCTGTGACTCTGTCAGCAGGACCTTCAAAGATAGAAATAGGTCGACACACGTACCTTGGAGAATCCTGCTGTCACCAACTTTACTCATGATAGGACACCATCATCATCATCTTCATTATCATCCTTTTAACATCTGACGTTGGACATAGACCTTCCAAAATATTCTCCAGACCTCTCTATCATGGATGTTGCTGAGCCAGTACTAATTTATCTAGTTCGTCACGCCATCTTACTTTCTGTCGGACACAATGTCGTCGATGATATCTTGGGATCCACGTTGTGAGTTGTGATCTCCAGCGGTTGTTGGACATTCTTGCAATATGTCCTGCCAATTGCCTTTCATGTTTTCTAATAGTTTCTACGATGTCTCAGACTCCTGAATTTTTCCTGATATACTTTGTTGCCTTCAGACGTCTTTACACTCTAGTCATTTTTGAATCACACTGATATTCTCGCTATTAAAACTCTCGTATTATCGATTGAAAACCAGAACTAAAGAGGAAAAATCAGACTTTAAAATGCTTAAATCTTCTGGAACAAATTTTATTAGTGTAACTTTTCAATGTAACAATCTGTACGATGTAATCAAATTTCAACATAGACTTCCTCGAATACGTGCAACCAGCATAAAGTCAGGTCTGGGAATCATGAAACTCAGTGCAACCTGCCATAAGATATTTAGAATGCTGATGGGCACTGCCAAGCGGTACCGGACACAAAAGAGCGAACGAAAACTTTTGTTAGTGCAATATTCACTCAAGAAATACTTTTAGGCTGCATCTTCACAACGTTCCCCAATGTCAGATCGATTTTCATGAATATATTACTTGATGAAAAAAAAAGAATCAACAATACAACCCGAACCACAAAATTGATTCATGTCAAAAGCGCGAACTTTCAGGATTCGCCGTAATCAGAATTCAATTTAATTACCTCACTAAGGTTTTTCAAATTCTAAGTTATCATCTCTTCGCAATTCCATTCCACGTAATGAAAGGGCTTTTAATTCTACATTTCATTCTTGCTTTGATCAAATTTAATTTAATTTTGAATACTGTGTAATCAATAAATTTCTGATTTTGTTTTGAATGAACTTCTCCTTCCGGATTCTACTACTGATTTGTAACTAAAAGCTGGGAACGGATCGATATTAGTTTTACTGTAGACGTCTCCATACGATATGCTGACTGGTTGGGAGTGTTGCGTATTTTTTGACGGGGATCAATCGTCGACCCAGCATTTTCCTGTCTTTGCTATATTACTTTTTTGATCTTGTACAGTACTAAGATTAGTGGAAATTGAAGCAAGAATTCGAATGCTGATTTCCAAGGCAATTAGGCCTCTCTATTTTGGAGATTAGCGTATCGCCACGTCTAACAAGTTCAACATACCCGTTTTAGTCACAGGAATTCGGATTTTTTTTTATTTACCTGCTGTGTATTGTTTGACAGGGATCTATTGCCGAGTCAGGATTTTCCTGTCATCACTATTTTTCTTTATTTAGTCGTACTAAGCTTGATAAATAACGAGCCCAAGATGCAATTTCTCATTTTCAAGGTTGGTGGGCCCCTCTATTTGGAAGATTGGTGTAATACAATTTTCTTATCCCCTTATTTGTACCATGCTAAACTAATCATAGTATTGCCGTCTGATTACAAAAGCAAATAAGTCTAAAAAATGTGAAACTGGGGGAAAACAGCAATTCTGATGGCCTTGAATAACTCTACGGACTTTGATTCAGAAAGTTATGTCAATTTATGTTATCTGGTTGGTCAATAATATAAACCCCCCAATGACAAAGTCAGGTTGGTCCAACTTGACCGATTTTATCACTTGAATATGATTTTTCTCCTGACCCACTTTATTTTATTGAACATCTAGAAGACATTTTATTTTTTAAAAAATACATGGATCATTATTGCACACTCTTGGTGTTGACTCTTTTTTCATTGAAAATTGACTTAGATACTTTCGTACGATAGAATGATACCAGTTGTGTTTGCAGCGTTGTGTTTGCAGCAGGTACATGAATATTATCATGGAGAAAAGTGGTCTCCTTCGATTTACTATCATCATCATCATCATCATCATCATCAGTCTTTTAATGTCAGTCGTTGGACACATACCTTCCCCAAGATTTGCCACATTCCTTTATCATGAGCGTCGCGGAGCCAGTACTTCTGAACTGGTCCTGTTCGTCTCTCTATCTAATATTCTACCAGCCTCGGTTGCACATGTGATCTCGGCAGACCCATGTCGTGAGTCATAAGTCTATCAGTTGTCTACCATTCTTGCAACATGGCCAGCCAACCGCCATTTGAGATTTTTAATGGATTCTATGATGTCCCTGCCTCTTGTCTCTCCTTGGGTGTACTGTGCTGTGTTGTAGTCTCTCCATGTGAGGCCAAGCATATTTCTTTCATGTGCATGTTGCATGGTTCTCAATTTGTGGATCTGTCTCTTGGTTAGGTTCCATGTTTCAGCTCCATAAGTTACTATTGGGAGGATGCATTAGTTATACACCCTTCTTTTTAGGATTAATGGGATCTTCTTATTTTTTAAGGTTGAGCTTGCTCTGCCAAAGGCTTGCCATCCTAGTGTGATTCTTCGCTTGATTTCTTCTTTTTTGAGAGTCTCATGGAGATTTTTTGTCCAAGGTAGTGGTCAACTTCCTCCATTTCTGTGTCCACGATTTTGATCTTAGTGTTTTTTTTTTATCTCCGATGTGGTTGTTGCACATGATCTTCGTCTTGCTGAAGTTCATGTGTAGGCTGACTTTCTTGCTCTCTTCATTTACTTCAGCTGTCACTAGTTGGAGGTCGTGTAGGCTCCCTGCAAAAAGGGCAATGTTGTCTGCAAATCTGAGGTTGCTCAGATATTCGCCGTCTATTTTGATTCCTTTACTCTTCCAGTTTTCTGAAGATCATCTCGAGGTAGGCTGTGAAGAGTTTAGGTGTGCTGGTATCACCTTGTCTTACTCCTTTCTAGAGTTGAAAGGGATCCGAGTCTTTATGAAGTCTGATAAACGAGCTGCTGTGGTTGTATATATGTTTCAACACTTCAGCATATACTGGATCTACACCTTGTCGACTGATGGCCTCGATGACCTTAGGGATTTCTACTTAGTCGAACGCCTTTTTGAAGTTGAAAAATGCTACGTCGAGTGGTAGTTTATATTCTGCTGCTTTTTCTTTCAGTTGATTTATCGAGTGCAGGTAGTCCATGGTCGAGTAGCTTCTTCTATAACCAGCTTGTTCACGTGGCTGGTTTTCATAATTTATTGAATATTCTGAGCATGTCGGCTGTTTCTTGGCACGAGAGTTTGCTGTTTCACTTCAATTGGTCTTGTGTCGTACTAAGCTCAATAAATTTCGAACCCAGGATTCAAATGCCAATTTCCAAGTCAGTTAGACTTCTCTCCTTGGAAGAATGGTATAAAACAATTTTTCCATGCCATCATTTATCTCTATTTTGCTTTCTGTCATACTAAGCTAAGCTTAGCACTGTTGTCTAATGAAAATCGCTGGTAACTCCATGAAATTTGAAACAGAAAAACGGCAAAAATATATTTTAGGCAGACTTCAATAACTATGCATGCTTTGATTAAGCAATTTATGACAATTCATGTTGTCCAGCAAAATGGATGTACCTGATTTTATCATTTGAATAAGGATTTTTCGTGGACAAAGAAAAAACTAGTAAATACATAAATTGTATTTTTACTACTTCCCTTCATGAATTTTGCCAATATTACGCGATTAAACCGTACAGTTATCTATTAATCGTAGTCCAAATGCTTGAAAATAAATGAAAATTCATTTAATTGCAAATAATTCTCAATCAACAAACAATCGTATCGCTTATCTTTGTTTTTCAGGGAATTCAGAATCGATCAATAAGCGTCTGGTAAATGAACAGTCAGTTGCCAGGATTATAGATGCCAGCAGATAAAGTTCAATACGTTGGCCAGTATAACATATTCTTGGATTCAACTCAGTTTCCATGAATAATGGACTTGCCATGGAAAGCGTACTTAAAAAGCTAGTACTTCAAATACTGATCAGTTCCAGGTTGGTTGTTCACATGTATATAATTGGCAAAACACAATATGTACAGACATCCCCATCATCATGATGGAATTTCGCTCTAAACCACTTTTTTGCTATAACGAGAGAAGACGAAAAGCGAATGTAAACATCAGCGTTTATTTTGCAGCAAAACATTGTAGAGGCTCTCTTTTCTGCTCTGTAGTGTCCTGCATCACCATTGCCCCAACCCCGAATTCAGCCTAATATACAATCATCACTATTTTGGGGGTCTGATAACGCTCAAAAGGTCTCATCATGTAAATTGATAGTAAATATCTCTTTTAGCTAATATAAAGTATTTATAAGACTACTTTACGTTCGGAGAGCGAAAGAAACCGGTTTGAGTATTAAAAAAAAACTCATTGTACGTACAAATGTCTTGCTTGCCATCTCTCTCCCTTACACCGTATCTCTAATCAAACCTCTGTTATTTTGTTCTCGATCCCAAAGCTACAGTGACTGTAAATTATTATTGGCAAAGGTAATATCAAGATTATTAGAAATATTCATACTGTAGATCTTAATCATTTGATTGTCGTATTTTTCTCACTTTTTATTTCTTCACTTATCTATTGTGAACCTGCAACTCTTTCGGCGGTACCATGCTAGGAAACAATTGGTAGGGATCACTGCTTTGAACAACCTAGCCCTACGACCGTAGAGCAACCATAAACTTCTGTTGGTGCATTATTTGCTCAAGGAGTGATCCTTGGCCTCATCTCAGTCAATCCATTACGTAGATCTTTTGTCATACAGTATTCGATCTTCACGTGGCTTTCCAAAGTCAAATCATTTTTCCGAGTGCTGATTTTGAATGCAGGTAGGCCTCTCAGCTTGATTAGCGTAACACAATCTTCCTATCCCATTATTTACCTCTGTTTGGTCCTACAGCGCACTAGGCTAAACCAAGCTTAGTACGGTTGTCCAATGACGAAAAGTAAACAGTGAAAAACAGTAGAACTATATTTCTGGTAGGCGCCCATGATTATAAATCCTTTGATTATGCAAATTATGCCAAATCATGCTGTTAGGGTGGTCAATAATATAAACTTCCATTGACAAAGATGGATAAGTCTAACACAATGGACTTACTGATTTGGTCACTGGAATCAAATTCTTTCTTTACTTACCCAATTTTGCGAAATCAGTATCTCGATATCTAAAGGACATTTGATAAAACCCAACACATTTTTTATCCCAACTCAAATTCCATGGAAAGTAGACCTACCTGGATCTGTTGAATGCAGGTAAGTTCGATATTTCCAAATCTTCAAATAAACTTGAGTAAATACAGATATCCCCATCTTTCACTTAGCGCCGCTTTCTTGCTATTATAGAAAAAATGCGAAAAGCAAAAAAAGTGTTCAGCGAACCGTTATAGAGACAGCGCAAGTCCTCTTCCTCACTTTCATACACTCCCGTCTCCTGCACACCCAAACAAACCCCTTACTGATGACCACGCCTAACATAATATCATCACCATTTGAAACAGTCTTGAAACGCCCATAAGTGTTTACCATGTAAATTATTGGTGATTATTTCTTTTTTTTTTTCAATCCAAACCACAAAATCGAGTTTAATCACAAGTGTAAATTTTCAGGATACACTGTAATTAAATTCAATCGGTTTATTCAATGAACTTTTCAGTTTCCAGATACTGTTTCTTCACAACATTATTTCATGTAGTTAGAAGGCTTGAATTTTGGTACGTGTGACTTTCATTTTTGGGGTCCAGATTCTACAATTGATTCATAACTAATAGTTGAGAAAATATCAACATTAATTCTACTATGGACGTCTACATACGATATATTGGCTTGATTGATGGCTGAGGCTGTTGTGTTTTTTTGTTTTTGTTTTGTTTTTTGTTTTTTTACAGGCATCAATTGTCGAGCCAGGATCTTCTTGCCTTAGATATTTTTCTTTATTTGATCTCGTGCTGTACTAAGATTAGCAATCATTGAACCAAGGATTCGAATGCTGATTTTTAAGGCAAGTGGGTCTTTCTATTTTGAAAATTGGCGTATCACCTAGTCTAACACGATGGGTTTACCCGATTTTGTCTTCCTTATTTGGATTTTTTCTCGATTCACCAGGTTTTGTGTAATCAATATCTCGACACCTAGAAAATATTTGATCAAAACAAATGCATCAATATCACACATTTTTTCTCTGACTAAATTTCCATGGGAAATGAACTTACCTACTTTTCGCCATTGCACAACAGAGTAAATATCGATCCCAAGTAAAAGCTAAGACTTCGAATAATCTGCAAAGCAGACAGGTCCAAAAAATTTACATTAATGATGCAACGCAATTTCCCTGCCAATTATTTCTGTTCTGTGGAGCTAATCAGAGTGTAAACAGATATCCCCATCATTTTGAAAATTAGTCTTGTTGTAAATGAATTCCAATAACACTTTCTGTGGAGGTAGTCTATGGGCCAATGAACAACTGATCAAATTTGGGGCGGATCAGGTTGCGATTTTGTTAACATTTCAATGAAATAACAGGGCTATGACGGCATCACGGTGACGTCATAATGAATGAATATATCTGTCTGGTGAGCAACCATGACAAGCTTCCTTAACGTCTGGGAAATGTATCTTGATTGTTCAGGTTTTTGTTGTGGTTTGTTCTCTCTTGACGCTCTTCAATCGAATTTATATCTCACATTTTCGTCTGTGAACTGAATAGGAAATCATTCTCTCACTTGTACCATTCAGTATGCGATTGGTTTAATCTACAAAAGCATTTCTGATAAGCATTTTCCGAAGCTTTGATGATAAAGCAATACGTGATGGGGAAAAAGACTTCAAAACTTTTACAAAAATTATCTTTACTGTGAGAAATATTCACTCAATTCGTAAGAAGACTGAATGGAGATTTTTTTTTCAATCAAAAACTATTTTATTTTCATGTTTAGAACCGGATATTTTTGTCGCTGAAAATTTCACTTATCTGCACAGTGAAAAATAGGACGTAAAATTTTGCATGTAAAAATTATATGCAAAAGGCTAGAAGATTTTGAAAATTGAACGATCTAAATATTTCACTAAAAGATATTCGGAACTTATTCAGTTTCAAATGAAACTAATTATGAAATGGGTGCATTTCAAGAAAAGATCGAGATGTTTGGTTTTTTTTGCTGTTGTTCAGTCTTGTTTTTGTTTTTTTTGTTTGTTTTTTTTTCAAATAACTCTCCCTTACATTTAATTGAATAATATCATAACTAAATACTCTATAAAAAAAATCATTATCTATGAAGAAAAATGTCCGTGAAGAAATTAGTCAAAATTATATTCGAAGTCTTAGAAATCGTGTTATAACGCTGTTGATGAAACTCAGATTATCTCAGTCAGAGTTAGAACTGCTGATAACCGCTTGACTACTCACACCTCTATTTTCGGTTGTCCATTTCAAATAATCATTTCCGTTACTCACTCGTGAACAAATATTATAATTATTAGACTGAATGACTAGACGTTGGTAATCAATATGCTAATCAAATCTCGGATGTAACATTCACGCTTGCAAAGAAATACTGAAGACAAAACGTGATTTCGATCGGATGTGATATTTGTTTAGTGTTTTCATAACAGTAAAACCGCCCATTTTTGACGGCCTTGTGAATAATTCATTACTAGCTGTTGATGTAACCTGTGATACTGCAACTGAAATCTATTAACAGGACCGGTCCATCTATTAAGTGAACCTACTCAGTTGCCTAGGGCGCAAAGGGTGCACATCAGTGGGAAAAAAAAACAAAAGCGTAAATTTCAAGTTTCACCCACCATGCTTGAGATCCCTGTGCTTAGTCTAGCTGAGAGCATATGCAGCCCTGGTGCTCATCATCATCATCATCGTCGTCGTCGTCGTCGTCGTCTTATTAGCGTCCGTCATTAGACATTGACTTCCAAAAAAATTTGCTTGACCCCTCAGTCGTGGGCGTCGCAGAACCAATACTTTCTGAACTTATCAGGTTTGTCACATCACCTTTTTTTTTGCTGACCATATATTTGGGGTTTCACGTTTTCAGTCGATATGTCCATCGGTCCAGACATACTGGCAACATCATCAGCCCATTGCCATTTTAGTTTTCTAATGGATTCTATGATATCTCGGACTTCTGTTTTTCCTTGAATATACGGTGCTGTCTTGTGATATCCTCATGTGATGCTGAGCATGATTTTTTCCTGAGCATGTCTCATGGTTCTCAGTTTCAGGGTCAATCTTTTGGATAAGCTCTATGTTTCAGCTCCATAGGTGACTATCGCAGGGATGCATTGGTTGTATACCATTCTTTTTAGGACTGATAGGATTTTCTTGTTCTTGAAGGTTGAGCTCACTCTTTCAATAACTTCCATACATTACACTTTGCTTAGTTTGGCATAAGGCCAAATCCTGGTTAGGATCAGGGGAGAGAAAAATGTATTGCAGAAATGATTCCCTGCGTAGAAAGTGTATCCTGGTGGTAGGGGAAAATAAAGTATTGCTGACAGTTGGGTTTTGGCGCCGACTGTATTTAAACTGGGTTTATGTAGCTTTAGTTATATCTAACCACTGACATTGCCACTATTCCAGTATTCCTGGATTAACTATAGTTACATCTTACGCAAACAAACTAAGTATTATTAGTGATATGGAAACACTTGATGAGTGAATTAAGAAAATTTGTGCTGGATTTTGTGACAAAGCATCTTATCCTCGAGAACTTTCAGCTCCCAACCGTTGAGGATCGGTGATTATAAGACCTACTGAGGAACAAGGCTGAAGTGTCGAGAATAATTCTGCCACATGGTTTCTATTTAAAGCCAGCAGATAATGACTATCCTTATCATCATCATCATCATCGTCATCATCATTATAATTGCCATTGATATTCGATGGCATTCACTGAAGAAGAAGAGACAGGATAAGGCTAATCAGTCCCTATGCCATACACTACACAATATTAGTGCTGCAAAAACTCACCAAGTGCAAAATGAAAGCAGATATTTTCTCCAGGATAAAAGGCACATCTCAGGTTTGGAAAGTGCCGAAAATTGGGGGGGGGGAAAATCAATTGCTTTCTTTCCTTTTCTCTCTGTAAAAGCATATTAAAGAAAACAACAAAAGGTAAGAAAAAAGAGAAACAAGTCGAATTTGTACAAGAGAATTGTTCGTTATCCAGCTAATTAAGAAAACGCTATTTGTCACACGCAGAACTCTTTTAAGAGCCGACAAAGCATCAAAAGTGTACTGTTACATTCTGATGTCTTGTTTACAGACTTGATATCAGGTTCATTTTGATTTAAAAAACGGGAAGATATGCCACATATTTTACCCACGCGAAATCAACGAATCACGTGTTAGCTCTTATTTTTTTTCCTCTAATTTCCAGTGATTGTATGATTTTTGATAGAGACATTTTTTTGATATCCGTCAGCTCGAAATGCAAGAAGAAAAATTCCCCTTCTTCCTAAGTCCACACGAATTCAAATACAGATATTTTTTTAAATAATAAGAGAACTTTTGTTCCATATCACGGTACTTTCAAATAGATTCAACTTTTTTTTTCCAAAATGTGGAATGAATACGTGTTAATTAGAAACCGTCTCGCAGAACCGTCATCAAAATTAGCAAGATAGCTTTCTCCAGTTTTTAGGTTGGTTTATTTGGCTGATAGATCCGCAAATTGAGAACCATGCAACGTGCACATGAAAGAAATATGCTGGGCCTCACATGGAGGGACCACAACACAGCACAGTATATCAAAGAAAAGACAAGAGTCAGGGACATAATAGAATCCATTAGAAAACTCAAATGGCGGTGGGCTGGCCATATTACAAGAATGGCTGATTACCAATGGACATCATGACTCACGACATGGATCCCCCCGAGGTCATATGCGCAACCGAGGCTGGCAGAATATTAGATGGAGCGACGAGCTAGACAAGTTCAGGGTGTACTGGCTCCGCGACGCCCATGATAGAGAAGTGTGGCAAATCCTGGGGAAGGTCTATGTCCAACGACCGATGTTAAAAGACTGATGATGATGATGATTTGGCTGACTTGCTGGTTATGTATTGGCTGCGTCAATGCTGAATATTCAAACATTACTCATTACTATGTCTTCTTATAATCCCTCCACATAATAGGTTTTTAATGGGGGTTTAATTTCCAATGGTGGTTATCCTAAATTGATCACTGATTTCACGCTTGTATTTTAAAAAATTCAGACTTGTTTCGATGAGCACTGCCATATAAAAGGCAAGAGAAGTAACATCGATCACTCTTTTTGTCAAATTTTAATTGATCTCCCCTGACGCAACATTTTGCCGAAAAAAAATGGTAGCATCACGGTTTCTATTGAGTGAAAGACCTGTTTTCACTTTTCCTTTCATTTTTACTTGAATAATTCTTTATTTCAAAGTTATATGTTTTTTTTATGAGAATTTTATTCTGTCGCCATTGATTGTAACAAAATGGCGGAAAACATTTCTTTTCAAATATAAATCAATCTAAATCAAAATTTCATTTCGCAAAGAATATTTATGAATATTGAAAGCGCAAAAGATACTAAACTGACAACCAATATCAGTTGGATGTAAAGGTTCAAAAGCTTCAGAGTGTTTATTGCACATTGTATATCGCAGCATATATGCTGCATATTTTTCAAAATCCTATCCTCAAATTACTTACCATCTTTCAGGATAAATTTCAAGCTTGGGATCAGTGGATCTCTTCCAATAGAACCCTGGACAGACTTTATGAAATTTCATTGTTCTAACACATTTTATACCAAATTTATGGTGCGTCCAATATGCCGGCGAATCTTTTATGACCCGAAAAGGTATTCAGATTTGTGGAGCATTATTTCCATACCAAGAGATATTTACTATTAACTTCGGCTGGAAGTGTACGGTTTACGGACCACTGAACAGCCGTAGCCATGAAAGATGGTGAAGGGTTCCGTAGTTTTTTTTCTGTGCATATGTTTGTGTGTTTGGAAAAATTGACATCAGTACTCCACTCAGTACTCTTCCAGAAATTTTTGAAGAAGAAGAAGAAGAAGAAGAAGAAGAAGAAGAAGAAGAAGAAGAAGAAGAGGAGGAGGAGGAGGAGGAGGAGGAGGAGGAGGAGCTTTGTTGACCTTCTGGGGGCCTTATTCTGACAGGTTTATTTGTTTGCGGGTCCAAGCGTTCCTAGTCATACAGTTTTTTTCTACTGACTTGAAATCTCAGCATTAGTACTCCATTGGAACCCTTGTAGAAATGTTCATATTCAGCAGAATGCAATATGTTTCTAGATGTTTTTACTCTATTTCAGATGTTTTCCCGTGGAAAATGCCAGTGGGGTGATGCCATGAATAGAATTTATTCTGGCCATGTTCATCCTTCGATGGAATCTTTTTACGTGACTTCAAATTGAGACGCTAAGGTTGTTCAATTATTGACTGCGATGATATATAAGAAAAGGCATCCTAAAAACATTCAAACAAGTAGGATCGACATTAATTGACACTAAAACCCAACTAAAAAATGATTCACTAGATATCAAAGAATAACACAAAAAATCCTAATCAAAAGAGAGGAGTAGACTGATTTATAAAATTCACTTACTCCTACCGTGATTTGAACTCACACCAATAAATGCCAATAAGCTGTCTTACTGACTCGGTTAAATTGAAAAGCATTAGACTTCAACAGAAATATACCGTACTGATACGCACAGTCTTATTTCATTATGAATGAATAAATAAATTTATACAAAAATATCCATAAATCTTTATAATCTATTATTTATTATATATACAATACCAACGTCGCATTAATCATTTTCAGTTGGAACGGAAGTCAGAGAGGAATTAGAGTTTGCAGGAGCCAGTCTTTTCTTATAATGCATTTCTGTAGTAAATTTACCAACAATTTTTCAAATGTATTAAGGTATTTTGTCCTCCGTTATGATATAAAAACTGTCACCAAATTTGTCAACATAGCATATTTCAATTTTTAAACTGGGCTGATAGGCTTGCTGTGTATATGTGTAAGTATGTATGTATTGCACGTACTGCCTGCACCAGGGCTTAAATCTACTCCTTATTATGTCCGGAATTTATTTTGATTGCCCCCTGGAATAGGCTTTTTAATGGGAGGTTCAACTGTCAATGTAAGTTTATGTGAAATGTGTCTGTTGGTTTACAACCCAGAGATCCCCTGCTAATACTTGTATATCTTTGCTACCGGTGTGCAACTGAAAACGTGTCTAAAATTTACAGTCTAGTAAATATTGAACAGGAAACAAAAGGTTAAACTAATACTTAACTGCATTGTCCTCAAAAGTTAACACAGAATACAAACATTTCCTCTCTATCCCATCCAGTGTGATCAAGTATTGTTTGTTATTGAATGCTAAGACTGTCTTTAAAAACGACTAAAATCAGCTAGATTTTTCTATTTCCAGCTAACTCATCAGAGGAAAAATGTATTATAAGAATCCAAAATAGAAAAAGTATTATCAAACTGGTATCATCATATATAATCTAGGCCTAGGCAACGTATGCAGAATAAACTAATTAAGAAAAATAGTGCTGTAGCGGGAATAACCGCTTTCCGTGTAACAATGGGAGATCATTTCGAATAGAGTTTCAAATAATATAACGCTTCATAAATATTCTTTCGGATTATGTATCCATTTCTTAATAATGTAATTGTTCGTGTTAGAAACAACATTGCAGACATGGATAGTCAATGAATAAGATGAGAAAAGTCGGGATAAAGCGGTTATTCAAGTCCTTCACTTTCTGTTTGGCTGTTTAATTCGATGGTGAAGAGCAACGCTACGTTGAAGCAGTTACCTTATCTATTACAGTTCTGATTCCTGCCGCTGCCTCATTTTTCTCTTTTGTTTATTCTATTAACACTGTCTAAGCCGAATGTTTCATTGTCTGTGTAATATCGGGAGGTCATTTGGAATAGTTTCAAATAATATAACGCATCCATGTATTTTTCATCGGATTATATATCCATTTGTTAATAATGTATAATTATTGATCTTTTCCTATCGCTGAAAAGTATTCCTGGCATAACTTTTTCCATCTCCCTCTGAGCTATTCTGAGTTTGTTTTCGAGTGATCTTGTTAGTTTCCAGGTTCTGCATTACGTTTTGAGTTATTGGGAAATTGCTTTTCGTTATGTGTTTATTTATATCAAATGCTTTCCAACGAATAGTTATGCGTCGTTTTATTTGGTTCATGCCTTTATTTAACTTCGTCGCCTGACCTAGGAGAATGTAATCTTAAACTTCGTCGAGTTCTCCATCTTTCATAATCTTGTGTTTTTTTTCTTTTTTCGGAATATTGGAATTGAATATCACTTATGTCTTTATTTCGTTAATCTTTATTATTTTTTGCCCTTCTCGATTTACATCTTTTGACATGTTTTGTAAATCATCCACTGATTCTGATATAAAAGCAATGTAATACCAAAACCTCAAATGGTCCAAAAACTCTCCGTCTGCGATTACTTGTTTCCAAATCTATTTTCCGAAAGGTGCTTTCAGGGTTTGTTGCAAATGGTTTAGGTGAAATTGAAACCTTGCAGTATCATTCTCGTATGTATTCTCAATTGCTTTTATATGACTCTTACATTGGGTCGCAGACTGCAGTGTTTTTCACTGAGTCAAAAGCCATTTCATTGCCTGTATAGCCAGACAAAATGGCTTGTTGTATCCTGGTATTTTTCTCGATCACATTCAAAAAAGTATTTGAAAATAATAATACAACACAGTTCGAATCAAACTGATCTCATAATTGGTGAAGCTAATATCACACTTGCGTTACGACCAAGGAGTCAAATAATGGTATAATTTATTGAACTCAAGGGCAAGAGTATAACGGAGAATCATTGATAAGCAGTTGTACAAATCTTGACATTTGTGTTTGGGCAGGGCGATATCAATAAGGTATTTTTGCCTCCATAGAACGATTTATGCTCTTTACAAAATAAAATTCTTATAAATGTATTCATCAAATATCGTAGACAATTTTGGATTTTTTTTTTTTGCGTTTTTGCTTGAAAGGTCCGTTCAAATCGGGAAAGATATTAATATCTGTCCAATTCTGGGTCTAAGTCTTTTGGCCCTCAGGTCAAATTATTATAAAGGTTGGCTCAGAAGTGAAGAGAGTATTTGTCTGGTCAGCCAATATTAGAGTTACGGCCAGATCGCGTTGTGTATAGTGGTTCTCATAGGATCACCAAAGTTAGGCTCAACTGAGCGTGGTCAGTATCCACATGAGTGACTGTCTGGGAATATCAGGTTTGGTAAGCAACTGCAGATCTTGTAGAGAGCCTTCCTAAGGAAGAGATCGATCTCTTTACTATGCTCAATTGCACAAGCCAGACACCCACCCTTATAACCATCCCGTTGAACCCTCTGACTGGCCTGGCTGCAAGCGACGGCAGATGAATTATTAAATGGATCGGGTAAGATATTAATCTCGGTTCAATTCTGCGAGTAAGTCTTTAAGTCCTTGGGTGAAATTATTGTAACAGTGGGCTAAGATATGAAGAGAGCATTTGTCTGGTTCACCAAAATTGGAGAGACTTATATTTAGATTTTTTTTATTTATATATCATAAAGTCATACGATTCTCTTTCTGTCAAAATGGCAGACGCCCAAGCCGAAGCAAAAAGCGGGTGTGAATATTTAGGAATGTAATAGCTTTTGGGATTATGAAAATATAAAGAGGTGGGGTATAGCGTAAAAGGGAGAAAGAAAAAGAGGGAACAAGAAAGAAAGAAGAAAGAAAGTAAGGAATGGGAGGAAGGAACAAATGAAGCAAATTGCATGAACCAGTCAGAGGAGAGAAAGGAGGGGATTAGAGATAAATAGGAAAAAAGGAGGAAGAAAGAAAAAACAAAGAAAGAAAGAAAGAAAGGAAGAAAGAAAGAAAGAAAGAAGGAATGAAGGAAAAGGGGGAATACAAATGAAGGAAAACAAAAAAAACAAGATAAGACATAAATAGAGAAAGGAAGGAGTTAGGGAAAAAAGAAAGAAAGAAAGAAAGAAAGAAAGAAAGAAAGAAAGAAAGACAGAATGGTTGAAGGGAAGGAACAAATAAAGAAAGACAAAAAAACAGAGATAAGAGAGAAAGACAGAAATTAAGGTATTAAGGATAAGAAGAGAGGAAGAAAGAAAAAAAGAAAGAAAGGGGCGAGGGAAGGAACAAATTAGGAGAAACAAAAAAAACAGTTTCAAAAGAGAAAGACAGAAAGAAAGAAAGGGAGGGAGGACGGAGGGTGCACAAAATTTCTAGGTTTTTCTTCCTATGAATGGTTAGGGTTGGACGAAGTCCAGATATATAGATGCTCATGAATATCAGGATACATAAATAACCTAAACAAAACAGCAGCATTCAAAACGATCCGTTGTTGAAAGCTGTGAATTATAAGAAAAGGATAAAAGAAAGAATGTATATCAACTGCAAAAAGGAAATAGAGAGAAAAATGCTAAGGAAAGAAAGCAGAGAGAAAAAAATGTAACCGTATTGAGATTGTCACTCGACCCCGCAATAAACGAGGGTTTACTTTTCAGGAATGAACATGCAGATGTGTTAAATTGATGTTATGATACAAGCAATCGGTGAGCAGTGACAGTATAACTGACCACAAATAGTGGGCAAATCCTATCAGATTCCGAGTCATCGTAGCAATTACCGATAACACAAAATTTTCCTTACGAAAAGTCGAACAAAATAGTGATTAGTTTTACAACAGTATTCAATTACCCTAAAGTATGTCAAATGTTTTTTTTATGTAGGTTACAACATATTACCCGATCGATATACAGGTTTACATAAATATCCGCATAGATAAAATACAAACAAAGGCCAAATTTTGCCATAACAACCCAATCATGAGTGAATCGTGCGTGTTGACATATAGTGAAATCACATGTTTTACATGACATATGTCACCCCTTGAAACACAATATATTGACCTGAAAATCTGAAGACATTCAGAAACATAGACAGAGTCGACCAAAGTAAGCCTTAGCCTAAGAACGGTGTCCCCAAAACCCACAGCCACCGGGGGAAAGAGTATATAAACAAAAGTCAAATCGCGTCATGGTGAGTGAATTATGAGTGAATCATGCGTGTTGACATATAGTTAAATCGCGTGGATCAAGTCTGCCCTTTGAACACTATATATATTGACCGGAAAATTTAAAGTGATTCGGGGAAAGTCAGGGAGAGTTGACCAGAGTTAGCCTGGAGACTGTGCCTTCACCCCACTCGCCCGGGAAAAGATCGCTGATTTGACATTTCGACGGGGTTTTTCTCGTTGTCCTGCTCCCAGTGTGCCTCTAATGACCCATATGAAGTCTAACCAGAATAAAGACGTCTTTAGTAAAGGAAAATGTTCGACGTCAATGGAAATTGCTCCAATAGTCAGTTCGACTACCAACAAATAAATGACCGATAGGGAGTAGCTTCCTCATATAGATAACAAGTTAACAGTTATGACTCCATCCAATAAATGAGCCAAAAAAAATAAAAAACAAAGCGAAGAAATAAGTAGAAAAATAATGCAAAAGAAAAAAAAGGAAATTTACATCCATGAAAAAACGCCGGAAGAATTTTTCGATATCACTAAAAGGAAAAGAAAGACAGGACATTATCTTAGAAAATAGAAACGAACTTTAAAAAAAGGTAATAAACATGTTTTGCTGAAGTTAGAATTCCTATAAATATAAATCAGGACAAACTTTGCTGCTTTAGATTTCCGACTGAAGATAATTACCGCAACTTTTGCATTACTTATATATACATCAAAGTGAAAATCTGTAATTCAATGTACGATATGACATGTTTGTTTTTTCATAAGAGTGCACGATACAAAAACATTTATTTGGAGTACAGCTTTGAATATGGGAAAATAATGGATCCGCTACACAGACATGTTTATGTTACTGCCATTTGGGCTTCCTCAGGCGAAACAAACATAAACGTACTTGTGTAGCGAATCCATTTTCAATATATATATATATATATATATATATATATATATATATATATATATATATATATATATATATATATATATGTGTGTGTGTATATATATATATATATATATATATATATATATATATATATATATATATCAGGATTAAAAAGGCCCTCGCTTATTTGTAAGATAGATTTTCGAAGATATGTAAGATTTGTTGGCTTGGCTCAGCTGATTGTGATTTTTGATCACAGAAGCAAAATAGTAATTCTATATATTGGTTTGGTTTAGCCTGACAGAACAAAAAACAGCAAAAGGTTATCCCCCTTAAATAAGTTGAGGATAGTTGTCATTGTTGTTACTGTAGAAAATCAAAGTCAACTCCAGCTTCTGACTTTGATTATAGTTTGACAAAAACCCCACCTCCAACATGGACTGGAATCTGACAAAAATGAAAGAAATAGAATTATTTTATTGAAGAATCTGAAACTAATTGAGTCGAAGCTCTTGAGGGAGAACACCTCAAGGGAAAATACCAAAAGAGTTGGAAAATGGAAGAAGAAAATCAAAAGAGAAATAAAACAAAGAGACATTCAAAGATACCGAGCTCAGTTTAAGTGACGCTAATGAATCTTCCCCGAAATAAATCTTCAATTTTTTCGAAAAGATCAGATATGCAAAAGAATTTGGAAAAGTTCGGGAAACTTGACAGAAATAGAGACTTTTCTTTCCGTGTGAATGGCGGTCAGAGTTTATAACACTGCCGGAAATTTGAATGGAAATAGACAAGCTGTGCATAGACAAAAAAAAAATTACAAATATGCAAATCTTTTTAGTAGTTTTGTCTTTCATGTATAATTGGTGTACGAAATGCAATCGTCCGTAGAGAATTAAACGAGAATTCAACGTAAACAAGACAAGAATTACTTCGTAGAACCATCTTATGAAATAAGTAAATAGAAACTAAACATTCACATCGACATCTTATGTTTATGTAAATTCATAACTCATGCATTATTCAAATTTATCTAAAAGCTGGGTGGATGGCATTTGGGTTAGTACTTTCTGCCATTCTTATTTGAGAAAGAGTTTTACCAACTTGCGTTTGCAAGACTTTTGAGTAACACCTCGTATAAAAGGGGGGATCACTTACACTTACACACACACACACACACACACACACACACACACACACACACACATACTGAGTTAACCACAGCAAAACACAAACATGGAAAGATTAAAATTCTTCAATGAGGTGTCCACTGTAAAGTTTATATGCTATCATTGCCAGGTCTCGTGAATAGGATATACTTTAAGTGAGAAGTATCTTATCAACGATGACCATTCTATCAAAAGTTTCGAGTCAAATTGAATGAAAAAAACTGAGAAAATCGAATTTGATCGGTTTTAAAACAGAAAGTATGTCCAACAACGGACGTTGAAAAACTGACGACGACGACGACAATGATGATGATGATGATGATGATGAATAGTGGATTCGCTGATGATTTCCATCAATTTGGTTTACGGATTGTATACAACAAATGCATCCTCCCGATAGTCACTTATGGAGCTGAAACATGGATCCTAAGCAAGAGATAAACCTGCAAACTGAGAAGCATGCAACGTGTGCATGAGAGAATCATACTCAACCTCACATGGAGAGACTACGAGACAGCACAATATATCAGAAAGAAAACAGGGGTCAGAGACATCAAATAATCCATTAGAAAACTCAAATGGCAATGGGCTGGTAATGTTGCGAGAATGAAAGACAACTGATGGACATCACGACTCACAGCATGGATCCCCAGAGACCACATGCGAAACCAAGGCCGACAAAAAACAAGAAAGAGAGATGAACTCAACAAATTCGGAAAATACCGGCTCTGCAACGTCTATGATAGAGAAATGTTGTGGATTCTTGGGAAGGTCTATGTCCAACGATGGACGCTAAAAGACTGATGATGGTGATAATGATGATGGCCAGATCACGTGGTCCTGTGAGGGAAACATTTTTAGGGAAGAAGAATCTCATTGAGGGAACCTTTTTTAACAAGTTTCAAGTAAATCAGACGCAAAACATGCCGAGAAACAATATAGGAACAGACCTACCGACTGACTAACGGACAGAGACACTTAAAGATAGGCAAGAACGCCTCTGAAAATAGATAAAGTCATAAAGAGAATAAAATGGAAATCTCATTTGTTCTCAAGTAAGGAAAACGCAGTAGGAAAAAAAACTATCTTTATAATAATGATAGTTTTTTTCTGAATGTATACATTGGAAACCCAGCTAAAACGGGACATTTCACAGAGAATATTTTTAGCCTCGCATTTTCATCGTGTCTTAACTTGGAGAATAAAATAAATCTGGCTTGTTTTCACCGGTTATATCATGTTTTAGTACCGGGGTTCAATTTACTATACAATTCCAATGCTGAATTGGGCATTAATACGTAAATTTGGATTTTTATGACATCATCAGAGTATTTTTTGTTCAGGTCACACATTCTTTTTAGGATGTTTTGTTCTGAAAACGTTTATTTAAGAAGATAGTTTTTACCTGACCTCATATTAATATTATCATATTGATTCTTTGCAATATGTATCATACAAAACTTTATTTGTCAACTTCTTTGGGGAATCATACTTCCAAAATACATACTTTTCAGCGGGAGGGGCGATTCTATTTATGATGATATATCCAAGGTATTTTGAATAGTTATTTTTGCTTATTGAGAAATCATTCCCCCTAAAAAACAGAATGTGAATATTCACTACATCACTATACTGCTGAACAGGACCCTCATTTTCCATCTATTTTGCAAAACTATGCATTTCAAGTATTTTGTTTCGACTTTCTACATTGAAACAATTCTTTTTGTGAAACATAAAATTTTTAAAATGTTCTTTAAAGTGGAATTCTAATATATATATATATATATATATATATATATTTGTATTGCACAACTCAGACATTTATCATATTGGTACATACATCTGCCTATATACTGCACATCTTCAGTGCACGGTTATAACAATTCTTATATGATTAATTTGATACAAAGGAAACGACTTGACATCAGGTTAAATATCCAGCTTGGTAGGCCTTCAAGCAAGTGGATTTAAAACAAGAACATGCAAACCACAATATGATGGACTAATCGGCTTAACTGAAAAACCATAAGAGGGGAATGAAACGGCAACCAAACGTATCTGTACTGGTTGAGATATTCACCAAACAGAACCAGAAGACTCCAACAAACTATTCTTAGAAAATATCTCCGAAAAATGCAAAAAAAAAACACCAAAAAAGACAAAACACGTAATTAACCTAGAAACAAAGGAAATAACTAAAAGAAACTCATCCTAAATGAAGACTAATCAACATTACAAAAAAGAAATAGGAAAAATTAGCGAAATACTACTCGAAGGAATAAACTCCTGAGAACTTTCTCGGGATTGCATCGATGGAAAAACACAAAATCAGTAACTGATCTGTTTGGCAACATCAAAGACAAAAAAACTTTGCATTCATCCAACTAATGGCCATACACAAAAATTAGGCAAGCATATCCCGTGAGCCGAGGAACACACTGAAATAATCAACAATCAACTGTGAATAATCAAACACAGCTAAAAAATCAATTGACAAAGACATGCTATTAGTGAGGAAATGTAAACGAAAACTTAGACGTGGGAAGCTTCGACGGTGGAGTTGTATGCAAGTTGGTAAGATAACACTTATCGGTGACCCTATTTGAGCCGATAAACTAGAAGACCCTCATCTCAACAGGAACAATAAAGTGACGATCCTAAGAAACGGCAAAGAACCAAGAATAAGTAAAGACATAATAAAAACCTTGATACCAAATGGATCTATAATCGATATAAAAACCAAAGTAAAAGAAATAGAGTCCTTTGGTGTAACACTTAGCCTCCAAGAAAGAACGTACCAACTATTTAACCAACTATTTAAACAGAAGAACTTTCAACTGATATACATAAAACCCACTTCCAATCACCGATCTAGAGTTATCAAAGATCCCTTAGTTTCCTGTGACTGTTTGTCAAACGAAGCAATCTCCAACAACGAAGAAGTATATGAAAAAGCATTTAAAAAAACTGTGATTTTATGCGACATAAATATTCATCCTCTTGCAGGAAAAATAAACATAAAAGAGAATCCTTTTATGGTTCAACCCACCATGTAACAAAATGTCAAAATAAAGGCAGAATATTCTTCAGCCTGGTCGATAAATATTTCCAACGATCATACAAACTACAAAATATGTTTCAACAGAAATAAATTAAGCTATAGTAGCATACATAATATACCACAAGTCATTGAAAAAACATAACATAAGAGTCACAAACAACAAACATGTATCAACAACTATCATATACAACTGTAGACAAAACTCTACATGCCGATTGAAAGAAATTGCCCCAAATGCAGTATTGTATACCAAAGTCACCACCAAATCCGAAATAAACACAGGAAATATCAATAGGAACATTTAAACAAAGGAGTTATGTACACAATCACTTATGAAGATAAGATACGCATCCAACACAACACTATCAAAAACATAGGGAACCCAAAAGAAAAAATCACCAGAAATTAACAGAAAATAAGAAAAAAAGAAATGCTCAAGCTTATAGCAAAATTTTAAAAAGTTTATACATAAATTCCCTTACTTGTAAACAAAAGATTAGGACTAATATCTAATTTCCACACTTAAGAAATTCTTACTGTTATATACTGCAAAATTACGACTCTAATGATTAAAACCAAACTAGCAATAAAATGCGAAAAAAACTTCGATTTAAAACTCCACAGAAAACAAATAGAACGACGCAAAAGCAACAAGAATAGTTTAATAATCAGATAAGTAAAACATTGGAGCATTAAGATCCTTCCAAGAAAAGCCAGGCGCAGCGGCAACCAAAACACCGTAAAACTCAATAACGCCCTAACAACATAGTCAATTATAAACTAACCATCCGACCCTACCAGCTCCAAATGCATGGACAAAAACAAATATATGACACCTTACTTGTTATCATGAGTCTTCTATCGTTCGCCATTGGACATAGGCTTACCCTAGGATATATCGCGCTTCTCAATCATGGGTGAGCCAATACTTTTTCAAACCTGTCGTCTCGCCATCTCATATTCTGTTGGGCTTAGTACCGTATAGGATCTCTAGGGATCCATGTTGTAAGTCTTAATGTCCATTGGTTGTCAGACATTCTTGCAACATGACCATTCCATTGCCATTTGAGTTACCTAATGGATTCTATGATGCCATGGACTACTATTGTTCTTTGATATACTATGTTGTCTTGTAGTCTCTCCATGTGATGTTGAGCACATTGCATGGTTTTCGGTTCACAGGTCATTCTCTTGGTTAGGTTCCATGTTTCAGCTCTATAGGTGACTATTGGGATGATGCATTGGTTGTATATTCATATTTTTTGGACTAACGGGATTTTTTCGCTCTTGAAGCTTGATTGCTCTCCTGAGGGCTTGACATCCTAGAGTGATTTTTTGCTTGATTTCTTTTCAGTCAGCTCTTCAATTTAGCTATATTTTGACTCAGGCGGCCCCTATCTCAAATCTAAATTTACACAATCCAACATCTGTACTTATTTCTCCAATCATAGGGCAAGCCAAGCTGTGTTGATCAGATCAAAATTTAATCCCCGAAATACCCTCCATCGCATCTCCCTCTCAGATACCTTAGTCAATCTTCACTTTATTACTCAGTCTTACAATGCCAAACATATGTTCACTTTAATTCCTCTGATGCTGGTCCATTGAGCCTTACAAATTACAAATTTCAATTAATTTTGAATTTCATTCATTCTATCAATAAAGTGATTCCCACCCCTAACCAATATAGACCATCCATATACCAAGTAATTCACCACTACGATAAACCCCCGTTCACCTCATACAACTTCATTTATTCTCTTACCTACACAATACGAAGGACGAGAAATTCACTCATTAGACCGACTGCAAACAAAACCACGAAGACAAATTGATTTTCTTCCAGAAAATTTTGAAACACCAGCTCACAAATTTGCAAAACAAACAAGTGTTAATCATTTAAAGAATTTAAAGAATTAACTAATACTAAACTACAGAAAATAAATTAACATAGCAATCCGCAGAATTATCAGCGAATATATATATATATATATATATATATATATATATATATATATATATATATATATATATAAGAACTTAGAAACAAAAAAGAATATCTGGTAAATGTCCCTCGGTGTTGATAAGCTTGTAAATTTCATCAAGTTTCCTCTTACATTATCATCAATTGAATTAATATATATTTTGATGCTGATCAAGTACATTGAATGTGGTGGGGTGAGTTTGGGAAATTGAATTTGAATTTAATTAACATTCGACTGTCTTTAACAAAGTGAATAGTGTTGACAAGAATTACATACGTCATTAGGAATATAAACGAAAATGTCATTGCAATAATTACAATACATGAAAATACAGATAAAACAAAGGCAGGAAAAGGAATAAGAAAGAAAGATACGATATCACTTGAACTATTTACAGCGAGCCTTGAAAGTATCTTTCGGAAAACTGACTGGGAAAGCATTGAAATAAACGTAGACGGAGAATATTCAAACGAACTGAAATTCGTCGATAACATATCCATGACGTCCAGGACAACGGTGGAGTTACAAAACATGTTGACTAATCTAAATAGGAAAGGCAAAAGAAAGTAAGCCTGAAAATGAACAAAACAAAGATAGATGCAATGTTTAATGATGAAGTACCCAATACAATAGAGGGCGAGTTCCTGGGAAAGGTTGACGAATATATTCACCTAGGACACGTGATAAAATTAGAGAAAGACCATGAAAGCAACTAAAAGAAACACGGCACGAATGTCTGGAAATCACTTGGTGTGAATAGAGCATCTTGCCAATGTGATTAAAGTGTAAAGTATACAATGAATGCATAATACTAACTATGACATATGGGAACTAAGTATGGAAATTAACAAAACAAATTGAAAACCTATTTAGAGCTGTACAGAGAATAATGGAAAGAGTGATGCTATGTATTATTCTTCGATATGAAAAAGATCAACATGGCTTCTAGTGAAAACTAGAACAAAGAATGTTATACAAATAATTAGGCAACAAAAATAGAGACGGGGAGGACACTTAGCAAGAACAGATCACAACAGACGAAGCAGAAGACTAACCGACTGGTTTCCATTGGGCAAGTAAACGCGGAAGGAAAAGACCAGGCAGCACGTGGATGGAATAAGATAGAAAGGTTTGTCAGGGGTTAGCGCAATCGAGGGTATCATGGGAGGAAATGGAAAACCCTTTGTCCAGCAGTGAACTTAAATTTGCTGCCGCTGTTGCTAATGATTATATACATATATATATATATATATATATATATATATATATATATATATATATATATATATATATATATATATATATATATATATATATATATTGTGGACAACTGCTATAGAGCTATTGTTTAGCAGATGTACCTCATAAACAGTTGCGATTTCGATCCACACTGAGTGACCATTTTTTGGTATCACTTCGTTCCCTGACTTGTATGACTTTTATAAATCTTTTTTGCCAGGACCAGTTTTAGTTAGTGACCCCGTACCATGTGTTGATAGGAGGCCCTGACTTAAGAAAATCCATATAGATATTAAAACACATTCCTTTTTACTTACAAAGTATTTTTTCTCTTCATTTTCTATACTGCCAAAAATACGAGATATATGTCTGACATTTTAAAAAAAAACTTTTTTCGTTTTGATCTTCAAGTAGCAGCAATGACTTTAATTTCAAATACCTTTGTATTTACGGGAAGCATTTGTATAACATAGATACCATATTTTTATCAATTACTGTTATGATTTTAACCCTAGGTGAAAAGTAATCGATTAAAGGCAAAATCACTCAATCGGAATTGATAACTAGCCAACATTTAGTGCAGGGCCGTCGGAATGGTAGGTCTCATAGAATATTCTACTTTTGATTCGCCAATGATTTCTATCAATTTGGTTTACGGATTGTATACAACCAATGCATCCTCCCGATAGTCACTTATGGAGCTGGAACATGAAACCTAAGCAAGAGACAAACCTGCAAACTGAGAGGCATACAACGTGCGCATGAAAGAATCATACTCAACCTCACATGGAGAGACTACGAGACAGCACAATATATCAGAAAGAAAACGGGGGTCAGAGACATCACATAATCCATTAGAAAACTCAAATGGCAATGGGTTGATTATTTTGCATGAAAGACAAACGATGGACGTCACGACTCACAACATGGATCCCCAGAAACCATATGCAAAACCGAGGCCGACAAAAAACAAGTTGGAGAGATGAACTAGACAAATTCAGAAAATACTGGCTCTGTGACGCCCATGATAGAGAAATGTGGCGAATCCTGGGGAAGGTTTATGTCCAACGATGGACGCTAAAAGACTGATGATGATGATGATAATGATGATGATGATGATGATGATGATGATGGTGGTGGTGATGGTGGTGGTGGCGGTAGTGGTGAGTAGAAAATTAGAAAACAGCTACTTGATGTTGAATTATTCTACAGAGATATCAGGGTGAACTGAACGGTTAGTTCGGGAGGATCTTCTTTCTTCCTGCACTATTGATGATAAGGGTAGTTGTGTCTACGGTGGCAGACAAGTCTAATGCGTCAGCAGCACAGTCACTGCTAGCCCAGGCAAAGGAAGTCGTTGCGTGCTAGGCTGTAGCACGCATGTCGGCGCTGCTCGGTTCGGACTTTCTAAACGTCTTCAAGGTCCTCATGGCAGACCTTCTGCCACCCAACTCTGTTAGCCGCCCTTGTCCCCCTGTCTTTGGTACCGATGTTATAGGCCTTGAAAGTTGCTTCCAGGACACCTTTCTATCTCTTTTACTGAGTAAAACACGCATCTTGTAGAATATTACGTTGGGTACGTGGTAGTCATCTATACAGACCACATGGCCTGACCAATTGAGTTAAGCTCCCAAGAAAAACATCTTGATTCCGGTGATCTCGCAATGTTCGAAGGCCACAGTGTTTGAAAATATATGTAGCACCCAGTTTATCGAGATATAAATGAAGAGATTTACATTAAAGTCCAATTTTGTCTGAATTTCTCTGTTGAAATAATCTGATTATTCATTTTTCCCCAAGTTCTTTAAAATGTTTTTGTTGCTTTTTTATTACAAAGATCAGAGGATTTCATATTCTACGACCGTTAAGTGATTACAAATGAAGGAGAAACTTTGGACAAAATCTGAAATTGCATCTTATTTTTAAGAGCCCGTTTGAAATAAAAATCACTTTACCGATTGGGCTACAAAAGACATTATCAAAGATTAGTCATTATTCTAATTACGTGTGGTGATTGACTCTTGTAGCCTAATCAGTAAAGTAGAATCTATAGATAGATAGATAGATAGATAGATAGATAGATAGATAGATAGATAGGTATAAACATATAGAGACAAAAAGATTGATAGTTATAAACATATAGATAGATAAGTAAATAGTAAGTAATTTACAGGTATCACAAATGAAGAAATAACTTCTGACAAGATTTAAATTTTTATCCCCTCCTAGGGAGCCCGTCTGACATGGTGCTTCGTCGATTAGACAACTAGCGGACGTTATTCAAGGTCATATATCATTTAAATAACTTCTGGTAATTGACTTTTGTTGCCTAATCAGTAAGGCGATGTCCATGTTTGTTCAAATCTCACCGGAATGTGATTATTTATTTATGCCCTATGCTGCTCTCTTACCGGTTGTAGCATTTAAAATGGCCTGAGCACTGCGATAAAAGGCAACAAAAATAAGATGAAAACAATCAAATAACAATAGCATCACCATCAGTCTGTTAGCACCTGCTGTTGGACATAGACCTCTCTACTTAAGGCATCGCAGAGCCAATATTTCCTTAATTTATCTAGCTCGTCACGCCATCTTACTTTGTGTCGTCCAAAGCCTTGCATCTGATAATGTGGATCCATGTTGTGAGATGTGATGTCAAACAGTTGTCTGACATTCGTGTAACAAGTCAACCCCATTGCCATTTGAGTTTTCTTGCAGCTTCTATGTCTTGGACTCCTATCTTTTCTCTGATATACTGTACTATCTTATTATCTCTCCGTATGAGTTTGAGCATTATTCTCTCATGTGTTTGTTTCATGGTTCTCAGTTTTAAGGTCAATCTTTTTGTCATGTTCCATGTTTCAGCTCTATAGGTGACTATCAGGAGGATGCATTGGCTGTATGCCGTTCTTTTTTAGGATTTAAAGGATGTTGCTAGATACTGGGGTAGATAGATATATAGAGAAAGTCTAAATTAGATAGATTGATTGATATATAGGTATCCATTGGCACTGGACTTGAGTCCATCTCCTATTTATTGTATTTTTCTAAAGAAAATAACTGCTGCAATTGCAATGCCAGCTCCTTGGGATTTCATTGCTCACCGAACTTTATTCGCCAAAACAGTCCGTCAGCAAAGGGCGCAGGGAAACAATGCTCACAGAAACGTTTCATTGTATTTTCTTCTCTAAAAGGGTGGCCATCATTGCCGTACACGACTTAAAGTGATTGCAGCCCGGGGGAATAATTTGAAACCCACCCAGAAATGTGAAAGCAGAGACGAAAAGTGACATTAACAGAATGAAAGAAAAAAGAAAGGAAGACAGAAGGAAAGAAAGAAAAAAGAAGGAAGAAAAAAAAAGAAAGAAAGAAAGAGAGGAATCTGCGATGACAAAAAAAATTGAAATTTGATGAGGCGAAGAAAGAAAGAAAGAAAGAAAGAAAAAAAGGGAGAGAGAAAGACAGGAAAAGAAAAAGAAAGACGATGATAATGAAGAAATAAAGATAGAAATCCATAAAGACAAAAAAGAAAGAAATTTGGAGTGACAAAGGAAGAAAGACAATTACTATAAAGAAGGAAAGATAGAAATAAAAATTCACTGTGACAAAAAAAAAAAAAGAAACACAGAAGCATAGGAAGAGAGAAAGAAAGACAGAAATCGTTGGGGACAAAGAAAGAAAAAAGATAGGGAGAGATAAAGACAGAAAGAGAATAACAATACAGAAAGAAAGCTAGAAATCATAATTAACAAAGAAATAGATTTGTTACAAAGTTACGGAGGGAGAAAAGAAAGGATAAGAGAAGGAAGTCAAAACAAAAACAATCAATTTTCCTTGAGAAATCAGTGAAATTAAAGCTGCAAGGGTCAGAAAAATGACCTTTTAGAAAATGGCCGTACATTGCTCCCGGCAAACGATTACAAAAAGTTATATACATTAACAGTGCTGAATGTGGGTCGTACACAAAAACGCCTTTTTAAAACAGAATTATATTGAGAGCCTCGCCAATGCAATTTAGTTTCTACCTCTTCCTTATATAAAGGCTGCTGCAGAAAAACCACTTTAACCAAACAAATCAAATCACAGTCTTTTGCTTGGGAAATCAATTATATCACATTTAATCCTCATTTTCCTAAGAATGATTTCCTTCAGGCGAACGTGCAGGGCCATGAATAAATTATTTGTTTCAAAGAGTTGAACAACCATAACCATCAAAGATGGCAAACGGCTCTATCCTTATTAATATGTGCCTGTGTTTGTGCATTTGGGTGTTGATACAATCCTGGCCATACCGTTTTGTAAACTGGCATCAATACTCCATTAAATACCTTGAAAAATTGGAGAAGGTTCTCTAGAAACTCCGCTTTATTCAGACAGATTCATTGACAATATCTACATTCTCCAGAATCTAGATGTTTTTTACTCTATTTCAGATATTTACCAGTAGAAAAAGCCTGCATGTCATAAATAGAATTTATTCTGACCACACTTATTCTTCGAGGATTTTTTCACACGACGCTACGTTTGTTCAATTATTGACTGTGATGCCAAGTTTCCTTTTACTGTCTATACCCGCAACAAACGTCGACAGGTCGATGAAAGCCAAAATCACTTTTTTTCCTGACCGAACAAAAAAAAGAGTTGAAAGCGTCCAAAAGTAAGAAAGTGGAAACGAAAGTGCATGAAGAGAGAAAAATGTCTCTTTTTTTTATATCACACTACGTCATATCATTTATTCTTGGTCAATTCTCGAACTAAAAAGATGTGAAGTAAGAGAGCGTTTGTTCGTTGCATATCTCATATTGTAAGCGTAGACTTATAGCAAATACCAATAGATACACACTTGTACGTGACACAAAAAGTAGAAAATCAACAGGGACAATTTTCAGTGTTTCTTTTCTAATCTCTCAAAAGCTTCACAATTGTCTTTTAATAAATCAACCGGAAACAAATAGTTCCATTACAGACACAAATGTAACCAAATGGAGTCAAACCGTGTCTAAACAACGTGATATGTGTTGAACGAAGTCTGTCCTTTATTTGTCTTTTTATTTCAAAGGCCTTCCATAAAAATAGATGTTTTTCAATGAGTATCATGAATGTAAATAGAGAGGTTTTCCAGATATGAGATCGGGAAAAAAAGCTTTGGAATCGTTCAATGAGAACATTGTGAGGGCCCTCTTAGCAGCAGATAAATATTTCAAATCACAATATGCAAAACCTCTAATAAACAAGGACCATGCTGTGCCTATCCTAGGAACCTTTCATAATCATTGGATTGAGAAACAAAGGATTTCTGATTTCTCTGCGTCTTGCCTGCGGTAAAGCAGATGCAATAAGAATAAAGGAGTAAAAGGATTCTCTACAACGATTAATAAGCAGAACAATGGATGAATGAGGGAGAAACCACTCGATAATCGATGCATAAACATACGACTGGATGAACAAATCCTCTTTTCAATCTCAGCAAATCTTTTCATGAAGTAGATCGTTCAACTATTTGGAATCGTATTGATATTCATACATAGATTGTCTCCAAATAAAGACGCGTAGAACAAACTCGAAAACTTAATTTACATTTACACATAAGGGAATATATTGATGCACATACCTCAGTGTGTTGGGTGTGAATGTGCGTGCGTGTGTGCATGCATGCGTGTATAGATTAGATACAAGCATACATACATACACACACACACAAACACACACACACAAACACACACACACACACACACACACACACACACACATATATACATATATACATATATATATATATATATATATATATATATATATATATATATATATATATATGAAAACACTTGGATTCATATTAATAGACTGAGATAGCTTGCTAGATAAATAGATAGGAATAGACTGGGGTAGATATGAATTGATATTGTAATGAATAAACAGATATATAGATAGATCGATAGATAGATTTGAATAGATGGATAGATAAATGGATACATAGATAGCCATCAGAAGATAGGAGGGAAAGAAGCTATTTTCTCCCTAGATCATATACATGAAAAGACTTGGATAGATATAAATAGACTGAGATAGCTCGCTAGATAGATAGATAGGAATAAACTGAGGTAGATATGAATAGATATTGTTATAAATAAAGAGATATATAGATAGATTGATAGATAGATATAAATAGATGGGTAAATGAAGAGATACATAGATAGATAGCGATCAAAACAGAGGAGGGAAAGAAGCTATTTTCTCTTTAGATCATTTATACTGGATTCTCATTTGCGAGGGGTATACAAATATTAGAACGCTTACGAAATATTCATTTAATATATTTCCGAAATTAACATTTACTTAAAATTTACACAAGTGATGTATTTTCGCATAATATTGACAATTACTAACAATAAATACATATTTCTAACTATGCAATGCAGAATAAATTATTGAAAAAAATATTACAGCATAAAAAAAGTACTCGGACACATTGACTTCATATTTTAATTCTTAGTTGCATTGCCCTGGTCTGCGATTTTCTTTTCTTGTAACCCTCAAAAAGCGTTCGGCATCATTGTTTTGAAATCTTGGCCCACCGTTCATTGCAGAGGACATTCAGATCATCAATGTCCCTTGGGTCCCTTCCATGAATTCGATCTTTCAAGCATTTTGGTCGTTATCGTTTTGAAAGATCCAACCTTCTTCAAGCTCCACCAGTTGCACTAAAGAGAGCACATCAGTTGCCTAAATATCCCGATACATCGCTCTATTCACGGTTCCTTAAATCACATGAAGTGCCTCCCATAGCATTGAAAGCGAACCAACCACAAGCCATTATACTTCCGCCTCTCTGCTTTAATGTGCAGATGGTCTTTTTTGTTCATATGCGCATCTATTTTTTCTCCATGCATTATAAACTGGGTTTTTGTCAAAATGTTCAATCTTTTATCCATCTGACCAAAATTTCAAAAAAATTATATGTTTATCTCTGTGTCTTTATTTTGAGTTAACATCAGATTTGCTTGAACGGTTTTCAGCATTTTTAGAGTTGATTTTGAGAGAAGTTTCTGATGGTACCAAACTTCTCTCGCTAAAGAACGATCGATTCAATGGTAGTGACAGGGATATTGAACATCTTGGCAATGACCCTGTAGCTCAAAAACTTATAACGTTGCTTGATTACAACATTTTTTGTTAGGTTGAGAGCTCCTTTACTTTGACCATGCCGTTTCAAGTAGGTAAGAGAAGAATGACGAAATAATACCCCAGTTAAGTATTTCTGGAACATTACCCAAGTTTCAAAGCAGGTACAGAATGTTCTAGACCTTCATACTTTCTTAAATAACACGTTTATGATTAATTTAACAGTGTTTGTATTGTGAATGCTTCAATTTACAATATAATCTTTTGCTTAATTGGTCCCTTTGTTTGTGTCTCGTTGTGATAACTCTGCTTTTTGACTGATCATCACTCAACAAAATATGAGAGAAGTAATTTATCCTTTGATCACCTTTTTTTCCAATTTTTAATTGATCACCCCCCCCCACACACACACAGCATCCTGTGTTGGTCACAAGATATTGACTGACCATACCCGTCCATTCTATCATTTACCCCTTGACCTATTCTGAGAAAGAGAACCTTTGAAGTAATGGAAACAGGAAACAGGATATATGAAAAGAAAACTAAATATATAGTAAATAATATACTGAGTCAGTCTGAATTTTTTTTACCAAAACACCAAAGATTACGGTACAAGAAGTCTGAATGATTGAAAATTGATGGAAATTGAATTTTCGAAAAGCGACGATATCTGTAATTATAATACTTCAACTCAAACTTCCGGACAACATAAGACACAAGCTTTGGGCTCTACGGTTAAACTTTGTGGCCAAATTAAAATCTAAAAGGTGAACAAAACAGAATTCACTTGAAGAGTTCTTGAACCCATTCTTATTATTTATGTTGTTAAAACGTCTCAGCCAATTCATTCCACAGTCATTTTCTAGTGTAATATTCAAATGTTATGGTGGCAAATTAAATTTCCGAACGATGGAGGTAAAAAGAAAAACCCTTTGAATATCAGTGACCTTTTTTAAAACTATGGACATAACAGAATCCATTTCACTCTACAATACTATTCCAAAACTACTTTATTAGAAGTTCCTGTTAATGGGATTTGCAAACTTCAAGAAAAATAGCCAACCTGAGCTAGGTTTTAGAAGTGGGAGTGAATTCGTTATCAGTGTTTACGAACGTCACTGAGTCAGTGTTATTCGTGCATAGCGTCACTGGTGTTTGGTCTGGTCATTATCCTCGTTCATTGTTGTTACATATGAAAACACAGTCAATAGCAAAAGTCAAAAATAGGATTTTGACAACATTGTTAAAAGGAGAGGAGTATCAATCGAAATTATGTGGCCATAACAACAATGATGACGATGCTAGTAGTCTGAATTATTGAAAAAACGGTGTAAAACGAATATCCGAAAAGCAAAGATACCTGTAATTATAATACTCCAACTGAAAGCAACAGACAAACGAGGAGATAAGTTCTGTGTTGCACCGACTCACTAGTGGCTATACAGATATTACAGAACAAAAATGGACATTGTGTTATAAATATCACGTAGACTTATTTATCTGATGGAAAAAACACTAAAAAAGACTAGGACAAAGGGAATGTATCCAGTGATTCAACCCTAAATTATTGGCTTCTATATATGTAAAATACGCTAGTCTTATCTTTGCCCATGGGAACTGAATATATATATATATATATATATATATATATATATATATATATATATATATATATATATATATATATATGTGTGTGTGTGTGTGTGTGTGTGTGTATGTGTGTGTGTGTGTTTATATATAGAGAGAGGAATAGAACCATACGAACGTTTGTTCTCAAACTGAACAGCCAACGTCAAGACAAGTAAATTAAGGAGATAAATATTGTGTGTGCGTTTCGTATCAACAAATAATAGTAATTAGTTTTGGATGAGTCAATCGACGTGCTGCACACACAAACGCATACATCTTCTATCCTCTACACATACACACACATATCACATACGCACACACACATGCACACGCACACACACACACATATATATATATATATATATATATATATATATATATATATATATATATATATATATATATATATATACATATATATACCTAAAGCTGTGGTTAGCCAAATCTTCTCACAAAAATTGTTTGGTTTTCTGCTATCTCTCTTCCTCTCTCTCTCTCTCTCTCTCTCTCTCTCTCTCTCTCTCTCTCTCTCTCTCTCTCGTTAATGTTCAGATGTTCCTCTTCAATCTTCCACCCTCTACATGTACACACACACACACACACACACACACACACACATATATATATATATATATATATATATATATATATATATATATATATATCAAAATGCTAGAAAATGAATTAATAATGCTCTACCTGTATGCTATTCGGTTGTTGTGGACTCCAAATAAATCGAATCATCTATACTGCTCTCATTAAAGTAATATTTTTGAATTTGAAACGCACGCTCACACACACGTATACATATATGTATATATATATATATATATATATATATATATATATATATATATATATATATATATGTATATATATATATATATATATATAAGAGTACGAAAAGAATAAAATAGAAAACAAATTTTATCTTTTAATGATGTTTAATCAAAGGACTCATTATCTAAGAAAACAAACAGAGCTATTGATACATAGAAACATGAATTATAGGGATATATACCCTGTGAATCTCAATATTTCGTGCCAAACGCTAACGCACTCTTCAGCGAACCAGTAATAAGTTTTAAAATATACTGCCAGATGCTGAAGAGTGCAATAGGTTTAACTCCTTGTAATTCATTTATATATATATATATATATATATATATATATATATATATATATATATATATATATGTATATATGTGTGTGTGTGTGTGTGTGTGTGTGTATTTACAACAGGGGTGAATCAATAAATCTGTAGCCTTACATTCATTCACTAGCTGGATTCGATCTGAAATTTAAAGTTTTTAATGATCTATGTGATCAATATTCCCGACTGAAACAAGGTAAGATATAGTTTGTTTGTGTGTTTTTTCAATTTATTTTGTGAGATAAATGCATTTTGTTATCTCTAAGCTGTTGACCTATGGGTGCCCCACGTATATTATATGACGATAGATGTTTAGGGAGATCTGCAGAGATTTCGATTGCTTATGATCTGAACAGCATTTGCAATTAGATCCCCTTTGATTCTTTTTCAAGTTACATTGAGACTGCACTACCGGTGCTCAAGGTATTCATATTGGCTTGATGCCTTCTGGATCGACATCATATATTGCTGTGATGTCGTGTATCTCGTTGAAGCATATTTTACCTGTGTCAATTCCATTGGAAAGAGGTATATGCTTCTGATCGCGTCTGTTCGTTCGTTTGACAACACAATATCTCCAAAAGTGCAGAATGAATTTCAATTACAATATATCGCAGGATGGGTACTATGGTAAAGAAGGGGTTCATTTGTTTTTCCAGATTGACAGATATTTTTTCAGGATTTTTTCAATGACATTTACGTATACGCTCATGACCGTCCACATGATATCTCTCAAAGATCCCATTCATTTTCTATAATATTTTGTGGAGGGGTAATCTCTTGACTAATTTCTGAGCAGATCAATTCACAATTATCTTCCTTACGTCGTAGTTATATGTCCAAAATACATAATATCGCAGTGTCTGCCCACACTATATATATAAGTTTTTAATGAATGTCGGAGATACTTTGCTCAATGGTGGATGATAGGACATGAAAACACTGAATAGATTTAGGGGCGGATCAAGCAATTACTTCCCATTACAATAGCGTTAACAGAAGTATGCGCTCTCTTAGTGCTTTTCTAGTTATTCACAGTCGTCTTCTTCGGTACGGAAATCCTATTTCCCATTTGATATTCCTGTTATCACGTCTCTATCTCCCATGCTTTTCTAAACCCTTTCAGTTTTTCTTCTGATCTCTTTTTCGGCTCCCCTTATCTCTAGGCTTCACAGAGTTTCCCACTGAGAGAACACACCTGGTTCTGCAAGGCCCACACATATGGCAACAGCAGTTCTGCAAAGGGTATCAAAACAACGTACCGGTTTTGTCTGAAGAATACGAAGTACTAGCAGGTTACATCTGTCATTCGAATGCACCGAGTAAACATACAGACCTGTGCTCCACAGATCAACCTCCAGGATTTCAGGGTCATATCAAAATGGCAGTTGGTTTGGATTCTCATGTCACGAAGGGTCAAATGATGTAGCAACTAATTGAAAAACACTTTTTATCTCATTGCCAATTGAAGAAAACTGTGTGTGTGTGCGTGTATGCACTGTCATTACCTGACAACTGACCATTATATGAATTTATCAGCGGTTCTCGAGAAATATAGTGAGATTATAGATTTTTCCTCATATAAATTATCTACTGCTATTTAGAATTATCTAAATTTAAATCTAAAATATCTAAATTGCCAACAATGAAGAGACGTTACCGAAATGCTTAGAAGACGTGTTTTCGTAGGATGGGCCGAAAATTATTTTACGTGACAATTATGGTTGGCCGCTCTACACACCATGAAGTCCAATCGCTTCCAAGCATGTGTCTTAAGGAACGAGAGTTTATTCCTCATTCTTTGATTAGCGCTTTCATTCTAGTGAATCCTGTGATGAATTCAGAACGTCTACAATTACGATTTGGTGAATTTCAAACATCACTAAACATTCTTTTATATTTTCTAAACAAATTTTGGTAGGATGGAAAGAAGCTCTGGCTCCTGGAGGTCAGACTACAATGTTCCTGGGAGATTGTGGAAATTAGAATTTCGTGAAATTCCCTACGGATTTTGTGAAGCCACTAACCACCATTTCGAAGATTTCACTGAAGGTAATCCGTGGGAGAAAAGGTAAGCTATCAAACAGTCAGAGGAATAGAAGGAACCGAGACCGGATATCATCACTATTGACTTACTCAAATAAAACCGGTAACATCAATACTAGTAAATTTGCTCAATTATCCATCGAATGTCTCAAACAGAGTAAAGTCTCTGAGGATTGGAACACTGTAATCATCATGCTACTATATAAATAAAAAGGAAACCCAAAAACATTTCAGTAATTTCATGAAATCCAGGATTTTACATCCAATGCAACAATGGATAACAAACTTGTAATGCTAACAATTACGGCTGTAATGATTTCAATCCTACGTTTCCCACTACTGTGGTATTGTGACATACTGAGCTGAACTCGGAAAATATCAACTATATCCTACTTCAGTATTACAGGGTATATACACTGCAGAGTTCCTGCGTCCCAACCTATAAGGGGAGACTGGAGATAGTAAGTACATTTTTCATTTACATGACTCTAACTTCTTATGATATGAATCCATCAAAATGCAACTATGATCAAACATTACTATGGGAAAAATATTTCATTTAGATGGGTTGTTTAAACCTAAAACGTTTGTTGAGTTTAGTATTTTATTCAAATATTTATATTATCATTATCATTATTCAGACATTTATAACAAGTCTACAAACCTACCCGACCAGGTGGGATAATTTGTACAATCTGATTGGGAGAGTTTGTTCTTTCGCCAATAGATGCAGGTGCGATTTATACATTGTTATGTTCCAGAAATATAAAATTTTAAACTTGACAGAAGAATCAATTAGAGTAAAAGAAGACTTTGGGGATACAATGACAACCATTGTTTTTCCTTTGCGTTCAACTACAGTGTATCAAGTACTTCCAATTTTCAGAACAGTCTGCAAAGTCCTCTTTCGATATTGCCATCGGCTTCCCCGTCGCTTTCTCTTTTATTATATCCACGGTCTGAAATCATTTAGAAAACACAAAAATCAGTGGGATGCAAATCTAGACTGTAAGGAGCTGGCAGACTTGGCTGGGGCGATGTTAGAAAAAATTCGATTGGTCATTTTAAATGCAAAGGTCATACAATACACAAGCTCACTCAATGACACCTCACTGTATACTGAGTAACTCACATGAGAGTCTCATTACGCTTGCGCAGTAAAGTACCTTTTGATTGGTGGTCAAGTTATATCAAGGCTGCACAAAAGGTTCATGAGATATTCAAAATGAGTGGAAACCTCCCAGACAAATCTCATATGAAAGTCAACCCATTGGCAATGATGGTTTGTGTTGAAAAGTCAGACCCGACAGAATGGTACTGTGGTTGAGTTGAAGTGAAGCAGTATAAAACTAAGGTGCGTCCATTGTCCATATCTGTGATTTCCGATTTCAAATGGGTTCTGAACATAATATTAGCAGCATTACTAACAGTAGCATTACTAACTAGTAGTAGTAGTAGTAGGAGGAGGAGGAGGAGGAGGACAATTCAAATAAAAAAAATTGTAAGTTTAAACTGAAATAAGTGTATAATTCTATCAATATTTTGTTCTAGAATCTTAGCTCATGGTCATTTCATTTGATTAGTGAACTTTAGGTGAGCATCACAATTTTTCATGACATAATCATCATTAGTCCGTCGTTGGACATAGACTTTCCCCAGGATCAACCATATTTCTCTATCATGGGCATCGCAGAGCCAGTATATTCTGTAGCAGTTGGTAAATAAAACACAAATCCTTCCTTCTTCTTTCTATCATTTAACGTAACTGAAGCTGACTGGCAGACAACAGACCGACTGACTGAAAAACATCCAACTAAAATGTGTGGACATGTCTAAAAAAACAAAAAAAAACAAACGTTGAATGGTTCAGTGTTTGATGATGGGATTTGCGTGGCATTGGAAGGGAGACGAAATGGTTTCGTAACCGATTATTGCTTCATATAAAAAGAATATGGAAGTAAATTAAATAGATAGGTACCTTCAGAACAGACTTCGTTCGTTTTTGTTTTATTTTCTAGGCAGTAAAGGGAGATAACCATTTCACCTGTCTCAAGCGCTGAAATGGAGCAATCAGGACAACAATAATGATTAAGGCGAGCTTCCATAGATTTATGTTGGTGGCTGACGACATCGGTCCTCTTTCCTTTGAAGGTAAATCAAGAATGGCCCACTGAAGCGTTTCATCTTTCTTTACTGCTATATAAAACACACTATCGATCCATTGCTCTAGTTTTAATGAGATTTTTTTTATATCATTCTTTGTTAATGGTGGCCTATCGACACTTGATGATTGAATAACATTCAAACACGCAATGGTCTTTGCAAGTTAATTTTTGCATCATATTAGTCATGCAATATATATTTTCGGAGATTTGCTGGAATGGCCATATATTTTCTTTGAACCGCATCCATCAGTTTAAGAAATGGAATAGAAGTAATAGAAATATGTCTACGTAAGAAGTGACAAAATTACAGGCAATTACCCCCGATAAATATACAGTAATGAATTTACTGGACAAGCTTTCAATTCATATTGGCCAATAAGCATATGTTTAGTCCACCCTAAAATTACTGTAGAAAATATACTCAGTTGGAAAGAGCGGATCAAATTACATATGAATACTCTCAAGATAATTTCAGTTTTGTTGTTAATCAATCTGCATTCCCATACTGATGTACTTTCATTTACAATATATTATCAATTATATGAGAATGACTTAAAGTATAAATCGGTTGTTCACATATAGAGATTATATTTGAAAAAAAGAGAGTACGTTTGTGGTTTTGAGAGATTTTTTAGAAGCGTCCTATACGCGAAATTGTAGACGGCAAAAAAGATGGCCTGATGATTTGGACAAGTTCAGGATATATTGGGACCAAAGACTGATATATGTCCGGCGAATCCTGGGGGGATCTATGATAATGATGATGATGAATGCAAACTGTCTCAGCCAGAGGGCTCACTGGTCCCATTTCCGGACAATTAACTGCTCGGCCACCCGCACCACCCAATATAAGTGCTTATTTTAACTTTCACTTTAGTTCAAACACAAATAATTCGATTGGAAGCTAAGTCGAAAAGTGCCTAACGCTATTTTGTCGGTTGCCTCTCAGAGATGAAAGACTTCAGCGAATTGGTCTCACTGATATCAGCGCTAATTGTGTATTAGGGTGAAATAAAAGGCGGAGATTACTTTGTTGAGAACATACAGCCGGGTTAATGATTGCTATCTTGCAATCTATAGTCGTTTCTAACCCGGAATTCACTTATTTTCATTCTTATCTACCCAGGATTGCTTTTCAAATTAATCCTCATTGAGCCTTGAGCTATAAGCTGCTTCATTTAACCTCAGGACAACTATAACCCTTCAGGCCAATTGACAGGATTGTCACTTTGGCCATTTTACGGCTGGATTTGACGGAAATAGCTTTTGGAGATAGCTTTTGGTGATAATCTTTTTGGTTTGGCTATATCTGAATCTATGGTCATTCTGGTATGTACTTCAATATTGCATTGTATTACAAACAATCATTATTATTAATTTTTGTTATAATACTATTCATATTAATTTTAGTTTTTCAGTTGCTTTTTTATGTAGTTAACTCTAATCCTCAGTTGATTACAGTAAAGTTGCGATGGGAAAACACCTGAAAATTCAGATAAAGGTGAATAGTGATTTTTCTAAACGAATGATTTAAGATACTCCCTCTAAAAATGTTTCATAAAATAATGACTCTTTTTAATTATCTTTTAGCTATTTTCGTTTCCAATGATCTGGCAACCTTGTGACTAGACGTTGGACATTTCTCTACGGGTAAACAGGGTAAAAAAAACGAACCAGTTTGAAATATACTTGTATAGACATCTAACAAAGAGAAATTTAGTAATCACTTCATCATTAGAAGAACACACAAACATACACATACACATACACGCGCGCATACGAGCCCAAACATTCCTGCATATACACACACACATGCGGGCAAACATACATGCACACACATAGGCACACACAAATGACCATACACAAACATGCACCAATGCACATACACTCGTACACACGAATGCACATATGTACACGAACACAAAAAAGCGCACATACAATCATTCACAGATACACAATCGAAAATAAAATTGCACACATTAACTCACACACACACATGTACATAAATGTGCATATACACACAAACATTTACGAACATAAGCACACACATGTGAGTATATTTACACGAACGCATACACACGCACATATGAATGCTCATGCATTTACTCACACACACGTATTCACTCTCACACACACATGCACATATGCCGATGTATACGAAGTTTACTCGAGTGCAAAGATGCAATAATGCGACACTATGGATCGAACTTGCAGCACTAGCCATTGGCCTGTGAGAAGATCTTGCCAACCATTGCGCTACAGCAGGCACCCACAAAGAGATTTGTACTGTATTTATACACCTCCCAATGAGGCCAAATTTGATAGAAGAGCACACTGTATCGAGGGAAAAAACAGGAGTCCGAAACATCACAGAATCCATTGAGAAACTCGAATGGCAATGGGCTGGTCAAGTTGCAAGAATGGCAGACGACCAATGGACATCGTGACTCACAACATGGATACCTAGGGATTGCATGCGAAACCAAGCCCGGCAGAATACAAGATGGAGAGATGAACTGGGCAAGTTTTTAAGTATTGGCTCTGTGACACCCATGGAAGAGAGGTGTGGCGAATCCTGTGGGAGGTTTATCTCCAACGACAATTGATAAAAGAATGATGATGATGATGATGATGATGACGACGATGATGATGATGATGATGATGATGATGACCTCCAAAGTCGTATTTCCGTATTCCACACTGAATCACGTATCCCACATAAATATTGATGTTTATATGAGCCCCTGCCCCCTTATTTTGGCTTCAAATAAAAGAGAAAAAACGTTCCGATGAAATCTCTCCATTTATCAATGAGTTTTTTTTTCAATTCCACTCCAATTTTTGCCCAAAATTAGCATGGGCTTCTTTCGCCATCTTTCCAAGAGTGGAAGCTGAAGTACATTTTCCAGTGATGGGCAATAGCATATATTTTCAGGAGAGAGCGTAAAGGGTATATTCTGATTATAACTTGGTGTTAACCTTGTTACACAATTGGCATTACACCTGTCATTTGTAGTGCAAAAAAGTACAATCCACTTCATGATCTAAATCTTTGATGACAAAGACGCATGGCCTTACCCTAGGGTAACATGGTCAGCACCAGCGAATAATAATACAGGAACATTGGAACATTAAGTCTGCGTTACATAAAACAATTATACTGGATCATTATCCTCGATTGACTCTAAGGTTCCAATTTTCAAACACCCTCACCGATCCAGTGGTGTTGGGCAAAAGCCCTGTTTTCCCTCAACCCCAAACAGACGCCCATAATGTAGGGTTGGGCGTCGAAGGTTACTTTCACTTTTCGACCTGTCTTTGAGTAAAAAAAAAGACAAAGAGCTGATAATGTTGCAAGAAAGTCATATAGGCTACTATAAACAATAAATCGCCAAGCCTAATTTTGAAGCAAATATTTATGAAATTTAAAAAAAATAAAAGTTAAATACTTCCAGCATTCCAATGGATCAAATAAAAATTTTAAAAATTCAAATTCAAAATAGAAAGCATTCAAAGAGCGCATACCTTTGACAGCACCATATTTACTGAAAATTGAATGAGAATCAGTTAATCATATAGCTACGCTGTAAAGGTGGTAACTTTAAGAGAATTTCCGGATCCGCGCTATATCTAATCAATTCGTCATTATCTCATGGTGTATACCCCTGGTTCCAAATTCAGATGTTTTTGTTTTGTTGTTGTTGTTGTTGTTGTTGTTGTTTTGTTTTGTTTTGTTTTGTTTTCGAATTTGTGAGTCCAATGTTGACAATGTTTAACTTTTTTTTCTAATTTTCATATTTCAAAGTTCAGTATTGCCGATTGAGATGTTTTTGCTCTTTTTCTTTCAAATTTTCCAATTCGAAAGTGACTTCCAGAATCGAAAAACAGGAAAAACACATCTAAATTGGCAATCCTGGCTTCCATAAAATGTCGTTGAAATTCGTTGACAACTTTTGGAGATACTATGAGGAAAGTGAATGTATAATTGGTGAATAGATAAAACTTCGTTGGCAGACGTTTAAAAAATAACACAGGAAAGGTTCAAATATTAAACAATTGAATTTCTTTCTTTACATTTATGTAGCCTTATTCAATAACACGGGAATCTTTGAATTATGTCTATTGCCTTAACTCTTAGAAAATTCGAAATATGTTTGATCTTCAACACAATCTAGAGCGTTACTTATTGTAGACTTCTTGGAATACTTGATAATTCCTCCTTTAATTGTATCTGCCATCGATGATGTCTTCACCGAATGACACATATACTTGAATACTCAGTAAGTACCTAACGTCTCTACATTATTTCAGGTGGTTCCTCTGCAATTATAACAGATTATTATTATATAAGATTACAACAAAGAAACTCTGTTTTTAATGCAAATAAAGATCTGTTATATGTACATATCTTGCCTCTGAAGAATCGGATACATCAAATTTTTGTCTTGGTAATTTCTGTTTCTCTCAATCTGTTTGTTCCCATATGTCTGTATACAATTATCCCACTAATATAACTGTTTTGCATCACTACATTAATATTTTTCGTCTATTCCATGCTGGAATTTTGTATTACGATTTTTGCAATTATATCAACACATTATCAATGTGTGCTTTTGTCTATCTAGTATATAAAATAAAGTACTTGGTTGCAGCCTAATGGAAATATATAATGGAAGATTTTAGGACATTTTAGATAATTTGACAGCATCGAATGAGGAAATATATTTTATTGCAAAGAAAGTACAGTTTACCTATGATTGAAAAATTGAATTGGAACGTTAAAATTACTTCACTTATATTTTTTTGAATTTACAGATTTTTTTTCTTCAAAATTAGGCTTTACGATGTATTGTATTTTGCTGCCTATATGACCAAAGTAACTTGATAACTTTCCATTGTATGAAGGTAATATTTGCCTTATGTACTATTCAGCACACAAATCATCACAGTGTCGAGTTTGAATCTTCTTTGGATTTGCGGTTCTCGAAAAAATGATGCAATACAATCACTCGACAACTAAATGTTGAACGAAAACAGTAGAGTCGAGTTCTTTGGATCAGCGGTTCTCGTGAATTTTTTTTTAAATAATAAACTACAGATTATAGATCTTTTATCTAAAATCATAGACCTAAATTCTGGAATAAAATACTTAAATTATATCTAAATTTGTAATAGATCTAAATTAAGATATAAAATATCTAAATTTGTAGCACTAAAAGATTTAAATATGAAAATTATTTATGCAAAGTATATAATCGGTGATATATTTGTGTTTGAGAATTTGCTTCATGTGAAAACTGAAGCCATCGTACTACAGGATTATGCGTGAACGCTGTTTTTCAGTGTAAACAAAATTTTAAAACTAGTATATCTCTGGGTATATACAATTTAATCAGATAAAGTTTATTGCATATTTTTCGCCAATCCTTTCTCCTTCCAACGACACAAAAATCATTTGTATATGAATAGTTTTATCCATCAATTTATAAACATGCCAGTTTGTTTTCATAAAAGTGATTGGTATCCAATGCATTTGTGCTTTTCTTTCCTTTCTTCTACCTTTTCAGCTGCATATTTCCTATTTTTTAATTATTTTTCACCCCTTACTATACTACTCGTGAAATCTTCGCTTATTTACTCTCATTTGACATGGAGCTGAAACATGGAACCTAACCAAGAGACAAATCTGCAAATTGAGAACCATGCAACGTGCACATGAAAGAATAATGCTGGGTCTCACATGAAGAGACCACAAGACAGCAAAGTTCATCCGAGAAAAGACAAGACTTAGGGACATCATAGAATCCATTAAAAATCTCAAATGGCGGTGGGCTGGCCATGTTGCAAGAATAGCAGACAATCGATGGACATCGCAACTCACAACATGGATCCCCTGAGACCACATACGCAACCGAGGCCGGTAAAGTGTTAGATGGAGAAACGAACTAGACAAGTTCAGGAAGTATTAGCTCCGTGACGCCCATGATAGAGAAGTGTGGTAAATCCTGGGGAAGGTCTATGTCCAACGACGGACACTAAAAGACTGATTATGATGATGATGATGATGAGTTTTGTCTATCAATTTACAAACATGCCAGTTTCTTCTCATAAAAGTAATTGGTATCCTATGCATTTGCGCTTTTCTTTCCTTTCTTCTACCTTTTCAGTTGCATATTTCCCATTTTTTAATTATTTTTCACTCCTTACGCTACTACTCGTGAAATCTTCGCTTATTTACCCTCATTTATGTGACTTGCTTGAATAGATTAGAAATTATGAGGATGAGAAAATAGTAGGCGTGGATTTTCGCAGCATACAGCTTGGGAGAATCTAGCAACAGGCTAAGGTTTAAAACTATGACAAAAAACGTCATAACTTTTGCTTGAAATCATTTTGTAATATGGGATGAACTACTTTCTCTCTGAATACTAATGCCTACGCGGCTAAGTGAAGAGAGTGTTTTTAATCCGTTAATACCTTAAATCCTAATACAGATTTCCTTTCACAGAAATAGAAGTTCTGGGGAGAATCTGTTTCCAGAACAAGCTTTTTTCGTCTACTTTATAAATTTGCCGCTCGGTCTCTATCAAAATTGATTATTTTCTTCCAAACCTCAAGATGATTAATTGCTGCATTTTAATTTTAAAGCTGATCGCCTCGACAATTCGACATCGTGCAACGGAAATCCGTTTTTAAAGACCAATCAACCCTTGCAGTAAAAAAAAGTCCTACAATTGTTTTTCTATTCTTCTTTCCTGGATTTGAATGAGCTGAAAGCTTTTGTGTCAGAGACTGCTCTGCTTATAGGAATACGTTTCCGATTACATTAATCAATTTTCGCTGCCAGAAGACGCTCAACTATTCTGTACTATTTTAACACTTCTCTTCTCTCTAGTTGTTCACAAACCACAAATAGCCGATGCAAATTTGCCTTTTTGTCTTTTATAAAAGATCCATTCCGTAGATCCAAGTACAGGTTTGCCCGCTATCCCAAAGTAGAACCTTCCTATTAAAACCTTTTGTAACCCGAAAAGGCCTAAAACGTTTAAGATAAAACAATTATCATTTGTATGAGAAACATTCTTGGTCATTCTCATACCCCTAATAGAACCTTATTCTATACCTGCCAGTTGTTAAGGGTCACACTTTTACGACCATTCTTTGGGTTTTGTACGATCTTTTTTTTTTTCGGCAACTTATTAACATATGCACACAATTTTAAAAGATTGAGATGAAGCACAAATCGTCAAAGACACAATTCAAAGAAGTAGCTCATACCAAGTTAATTCACCCTTGCAATGTCGCGTGTCTGCCTCTTCCACTGAACACAATGTATGACTTCATTACTCTTCCTAAACTTGGTGAGTGTGAGTTCAATCCTTGTGTCGGGTAGAACAGAAAAGTCTTATAGTCTGGTTCAGTTGAAAATGCAAACTACTATCAATCAACTGATACAAGGTATCCCCTAGCAGGGTCAGTTGGATAAGAACAATTTATCCCCGTTGTTGGTCCAGATAGACATCTAAAGTAGGCTCGAGAGTACAAAAGGCCGAAAACTTGGGATATAACAACCAAGATGAGGACACTCGTCCGAGTGTGCAATGAAACATTTGATAATTTTCACTACTAGAACTTCTACTAAGCAGGACCTAGGCTATCAATTTTAACATGGAAGTACTGAGAGAGCACATACCTCTGTCGACGCTCACAGATAGTTACGATGTAGAGGGGGGTTATGTAAAGAATTTCTGGATCTGCGCTAAAATTTGATCGATTTTCTCTTATTCCATGGCCTATCCTTCGACGATATACTATTGAAGTTCGTGGAGAACTTTTGGAGATATCATATCGACGAACACACGTGAATTTTCATTTTTTCATACATCATGTAAATGTATGAAAGAAATGAAAATATCTCTCTATCAGAAAAAATCTTCGATGAGGATTTAAATCATAATAAATGCCCCCTTTCCCATGGCTCAACCTACCAGAAAACGTAATTGAAATTGAGAACTTTTGGACTTATTAAATGGGCATATTGCTACCATACAGGGGAGGTAAATATCAGAAAAATTACTGAATCTGCACCAAAATTGAATCACTCTTCTGTAGTCCATTGCTCAATATTTCAAATAATTTCATAGAAAGAACGTTTCAACATATTGTTTGGGCATACAGCTACGATACATACGAAGTAAATGTAAAAAGGAGTTCTGAAAATTTAATCACTCCTTCTGCAGCCCAATGCAAACACCTCCATGGAATGTCACTGAAATCCATTGGGAACTCTCGGAGACATTATGTACACAAGCAGAAAGAGATACTGATAGATGGACAAAATAAAATGCGAAAATGTGAAAAAAAGCAAAACTTTCTGGCAGCCTGTAATAACTATACATGCTTTTAGTAAGCAGGCTCTCACAAAGAGAAAGCCGTACGGACAGACATACTAACAGACACGAGTGGATAGGTTTACCTCTTGAAATTCGAGATAATTACTTTGCAGAAAGAATATAACTTAATCATAGAGCTTTAATGTCGGTTTGTTTGTTGGAAGGTTTTTCTCAATTCATATTTATGAAGAAATATATTATTTTTTTTAATTCCCTCTGAAACTAATCTGCTTATGATTTCATTGCAATTTCTTTTTTGCTCAACTATCTAGATGAGCAAAACTGTTATGTGTGGAGTTTTCATTAATTTTATCCACCGTCTCAAGATTGCTTTCTGTCTTTCTTCCTTTCTTTTTACTCTCTTATGCTTCGTTTCTTTCTTTCCCTCTTACTTGCTACCTTCTTTTTTTCTCTCTTTTTGTTGCTGCCTCTTCATCTATGTATTTATTCATCTATTTCGTACCACTTTCTTCCTTTCTTCCTGACTCCTCATTCATTCTTCCTTCTCGTTTTTCGTTTTTCTTTCTTTCCGTCTTTCTTTTTTTTCTTCCTTTATTTATCCCTGCTCATAATTCTTATCGTCGTCTTTCTTATAATCAGGTTCCTTATTGTCTTTCTCTTTTTTTTTCGTTTCTTTTCCCTTTCTCTCTTCCTTTCTCTCTTCCTTTCTCTCTCTCTCTCTCTCTCTCTCTCTCTCTCTCTCTCTCTTTCTTTCGTTCGTTCACTCGTTTGTTTCTTTTTTCTTCCTTTGCTTTTTTTTTCATTATTCTATTCTTTCTTTCCTCTTCTCTTGTAGTCTTTCTTACCCTTTCTTCCTTTCTTCTAATTTTACTGTATTGTTTTCTCTATTCTTTTTACCTTATTGCTTTCTCTCTCACCGTCTCTCTTTATTATTTCTGCTGGGACTGTCTCTATTTATTGACACAATTCCTTTATTTCTGTCCACCTTTTCATGCTTTGTCACCTTTTCTCTTTATTCATTTTCTAATAATTCAAAGTAACAATTTTAACGTCATTACTCCAACCTCCGGAAGTCGTTTACAGAGATAATTTTATTTCTGCTCAAAAGGTGTTTGACGAGATCTCATTAGCAGGAAATCTGACGAGAGTTTCATTACAATTGTTTTAAAGACAAACAGGTACACTCATAACGGGCAGAATAATGAGATTTTTAAGTCTTTTATATATTTGTAACTTATTTATTTTATTGATACCGAAATCTTCAGCTAAACGGTTGCTTCTTCTCGGGTAAATATGTAGGTGCTGAAACAAACTTATCCTACGACTGCACCATGCAAAGCGATTTTTGTTCCTGGGTAATAAGTGTTTTTTTGTAAATGATTACATCTAAAAAGTATAGAAGGTGACTATTAGTTGCCTCAAACATTTTTTCTGAAAGCCGAAACAGTGATATGCGTAGGTAACTATTTTTATGTGTCTTCGTTGTCACATTGGAAGTGAACACAGTCCTGGTCCAAAACCAAAATTTTAAGGGAATGATTGCCATTTCCTATCAGAAAATAGCATTTATCATCCGGGATATCACACATTTTCAAAAACATTTCACACTATCAAATTTGCTTTCGATACCCCGCGCCCAGGGACGAAAGCATGCAAATCTATAATATGTGAAACTGTGAAAACAGTGGAACTATATTTCTGGCAGCCTCTCATAACTATACATGCTTTGATTAAGTAGGTTATGGCAAACGAAAACACGTATGGACAGACAGTCAAACAGACACGAGGGAATATATATACCTTTTCCAATATGATGGAAGAGATAATATCTTTGTTGATAGGATATAACTTAATCATAGGGCTTTAGTGTTTGTTTGTTTTCTGTTTACCTGGAAGTGTTCTTTGATTTCGAAGATAGTAGGATTGAGGTTTTTCTTAAATCGCATTTATGATGAAATATATATTTTTTATGTCTTCTGTGAATAATCTACCAATAATTTCAACGTGTTTCCTACTTGCTCACCTGTTTGAGCGAGCAAAATAGTTATGTGCAGAGTTTTTACGTTGATTTCATCCAATGTCCCTTTACTGATTCTCAGCCTTCTTCCTTTCCTTCTTTCTTTCTTTCTTTCTATCTCTCTTTCTTTTCAATATTTCCCCTTTCATGCTCTCTTTCTGTCTTTATTCATTTATGTTGCTGTATTTCCCCCATTCCTTCATGTCTTTCTAGACGTCTTCTTTCTTTCTTTCTGTTTGGCAAACTTCTTCAACTCTGTATTTATTTATTACCGCACTCTTTCTAACTTTCTTTTACGTCTTTTTTTTCTATGGGTCAATAGAAGCGCAACAAACATCTTCTAGAAAACGCCTATTTGGGAGTAAAATAGGCCTAAATTGGACCTACCCTTTTTTGCCATTGGAATTTGAAATTTTCAAATCAGGTGAGTCTTTATTTTTTTTGTAAAAATCAATATCTCAGAATCTAGAAGACATTTGACAAAACTAATACAAAGACTGGTAAAAAAGAAAATATCACACATTTTCGGTCCTAACTCAATTTTCATGGACATTTTCCATTGCAAAGCACCTTCTTCGTCACCATCTACACATTTTCACCAATTACTATCCGCTTCAGTGTGAAAAGTTCCAGGACAAAGGAGTTATTGGATGAATATCTAGCCCAGTACTTTTTAAACTGATGAATGATTCAACCGAGGATGAATAAAATACTGTAGAGGGGATGAATGAGACTATTGGGGGGGATAAAGTTTCAATGAGATATGAGTGTTTAATGACTTGATTCAGATATTCATATTTTTCCACCTGTTTTCAAAAATGGTAAATAGATGCCCTAAAAAAGAGAGAATTATTGGGAAAATCTACTTTTGAGTCCTAAGACTGTTCTTCGATATATAGAAAACTTTTATCATTCGTAGTATTCTTTACACATCTTTACGGTGTTTAAAAACATAATAGAATGAGAACTCAATAAATTAATTAATGTTTCTGTTCCATGACACAACGTGAACTTTCCATAAAATTATATACAAAGGAAAATAAGATGAAAATGATCAAAAACATAAAACTGAGCAATGAGTGAATCAAATTTTATGATAGAACGTGAGGGCAAATGACCCTGAAATATTTTGAGGAACACTGATCTGAACGGCTGCTGCAGGACAAGCTCTGCGTTCATTACTCTTATCATCATTTAAGAATTGTCTCCAAACACTACTCGATACACAATAAGAGTAAAAGACATAAGACTCGCCATCACAGTCAATAACTGAACAATCACAGCGTCAAAATTTGAAGGCATGAAAAGGAAATTCTATCGGAGAAGGAATAATATCGAAATAAATTCTATGACGTCACTGGCGTTTCCATTCAGAACATCTGAAATAGATCTTTTTTTTAAATAATAAACCCAACTGAATGAGGCCCCAGAAAGGTCGAAAAGGCTTTTTTCAAAAAAAAAAGGAAAAGAAAACTATTTTTAGAAGAGGTCTAATTGACTATTGATTCCAATTTTTAAGTTTAGTAAACAAAACTGTATGGCCAAGAGCGCTGGAGCAAACAAACAAACAAACACACAAACATATGCACATATAAAAAAAAGGGATACAACCTCACCATTTTGGATGGCTACGGTTCTTCAAAAAAGATTCTCGAGAGATATATCGTCAGCCGCTCCCGGACATTTTCCCTTGCAGCCTTCATCACCATCTACGAGTCAACTTGAATCAATGTTCGATTTAACGACAAATTAAGAGGACCTTAGACGAATAAATTACACGCACGATATATTGTAAGCCACTCTATGACAATGGAATTTTTGCCAAGATATCCCATCAACTACTCCCAAATGGTTAATAGAGTGCGTTGTTTTCCAGCATGACTCATAATAAATTCCCGTGTTTAGGTAGATTCGTCCATCTCACATCAGTAAAATTTGGTTTCGTCTGCAGCACTTTCGTCTGTTATTGCAAAGGGATAATTTATCTTTCGTATAATCTGCGTTATGTCTAACAGTATATTAGTATAAATCAATTTGGTATGAAAAAGCGTCCGTATTGTATTATTTCCTAGGAAGTTTCTCGGTCATTTTTTGGAAGCGGGGGTCACACTTCTGACAAGTCAAAAATAGTTTTTATTGGGTAGGTGTACAGGCCGATACAGTTTTTAGACTTACAAAGAATCGTTATTGCTGAGCAGGCTCGTTCACCGACTGGTACCCGGTGAAATTTATTTTTTTAACCATGTTTTTTTTTTCTTACAAAAATAAAAGTATTTTGTTACGCTCTGTTCAACAAGAAAATTTATTAATTATCCATATGTATTTTTGTCTTCTTTTTTTATTTTTGCAAAATATCGAAAACAACGGTTATCTTGATGATTTTGCGATATTATCCAAAGATGTTTACAAACAGGATATTTTTTGTCGGAAAGGTTCTTAAAAGTTTTGCTGGACACTTTGTTACGTGTTTAATTCAGCAAATATACTTTTGAATGCGATATTTTAATAAAGTTAAGCTGCTTCATGAAATCAAACATCTTTTCGCAAAAGATAAACAGATACCTTTGAAATAAGTAATGGAAATTGATAATTAAATCACATTAAACTCAATTGTATCATCTAAATATTGATATCATTAGTGAGGATAGAATCTGGAAAAAATATGAATTAAAATCATTTGTTTATCCCAGATAGGATTGAGATATTTCCAACTGTCACCAGTGAATAGTGTTCGTCCCTCTTTGTTTGTTTTGGTCTTTTTTATGTCAATAATGTATAATATTGAGTTTCAGCTTTACGCTGGCTACGGCTTCAGGCGTCCCTGCTTGAGATCAACATATATAATTCTTTACTCAGCTCGTTTACAAAATGTGAATTGGACTATCATGTCCATAGCTAGAAGGATGGATGGATTCATGCTCTTCCTAAGACCATGAGTTTGAAATCAGCTCGCCAAGGCCATCCTCCAAGTCGTTACCCTGCACTTCCTCTATGCATAATGCAACTAATTATTGCTTTGGGTAAAGTCAGTATGTTGTCTTTTACCTTCTTTGTTGGGTAAAGAAACGTCCGGGGAAAGAATTGAAAGATAAGGGGGTAAATGGTAAAATTTGAAATAAATTTTCAGAATTTCGTTCAATTTGGAAGAATGAAAATATCCACATGAATCTTAGTATCTGGGAGCATGGTCACAGCTTGAATTAAATGGAATAATCGCTTCTGCTTTCGCTCTCTTGCTCTATCTATCTATCTATCTATCTATCTATCTATCTATATCTATATATATATATATATATATAGAGAGAGAGAGAGAGAGAGAGAGAGAGAGACATATGTCGTAAGCAGTTGCCAGCCAACTTATCTTACAGACATTGTTGGATTATCTGCTCTCTCTCTCTCTCTCTAACATTTTCTCCCTTTCCTCTTTCGGGCCCACTCTTATTCTTATTCTTACCTTTTCTTTCCCTCACCTTTCTCTCTCACGCAGATTCACTTTTGTCTTTCCCCTTTCTCTCTCTGTAACATTTCCCCTCTCCCCTTTCTAGTTTGTGTTCCCTCTCACTCACTTTTTTCGCTCTTACAACTTAATCTCTCACACTAAATCGCTTTCCTCTACCCAATTCTTTCTCTCTCTCTCACCTTACTCTCTCATTTGCTTGCACCCTTTCTCTCTCACCTCTCTCAATTTCTCTTTTTACCGAACATTTTATCTTTCCCTCCCCTTTTAGTTCACTTTTCCTCACTCTCAATCACTTTCACTCTTGCTTCCCCCCTCTCCTTCCTTTCACTCACTCTCACACATACCTTTTCTCTCTCAGAATTTTCACACTTTCTCTCTCTCTCTCTTGCTTTCTCTCTAGTATTTCCTTTCTCCTCCCGAATTTGCTATCTCACCTTTTCCCACTCACACACTCTTTCTAAACTCTTTATGCTTTTTACCCCCTTTTCTCTTCCACTTTCTCCTTTCCTCTCTCACTTTTTCTCTCCCACCATTTCTCTGTCACCCTCTCGAACTCTTTCTTTAGATTATCTCCCTTATACTCTTTCGCCTTTCATTCTCAAACTATCTTTCTTCTCTCCCCTTTTCTCTCCCCTTCTCTCTCTCTCTCTTTCTCTCTCTTTCTCTCTATGACATTTTCTCCTTCTCTTATTACTAGCTCAACCATTTTCACTTTAACTTTTTCTCTCTCTCTCATTTTTCTTTCTCCCAGTCTTGCTTTCTTCTCCTTCTTTCTACCTTTTCGCCTTCTCTCAAACTCTCCCTCGAAATGATATTTCCTTCTCTCTCTCTCTCTCTCTCTCTCTCTCTCTCTTACACCCCTTTCTAGATCCCACTCTCACTATTTCTCTCACGTTACACTCCCACACAAACTTTCTTTTATGTCTGCCCCTTTTTTTCTCCTTGTTTTCCTCTGCCTCTCTCCCAAAATTTCTCTCTCTCCCCCTCTCTTGTTTCCTCCCTAAATATCGTTTCTGTTCCCTTTACCAGCTCACACTCTTACTCCAACTCTCATACTTTCCTATCTTATTCTAACTCTTTCTCTCTTGCTAAATCGCACTTTCTCTTTTTACGCCTTTTTTCTACTCACTCTCTCTCGCTTTTCCTTTCTCCCGCCTTCTTTCCTCATTCTCAACCTTTTTCATAGTCTCTCCACATTTTTTCTCTCCAACTCTCTCATTCTTACACCTGCTTTCTTTCTGCTGCACTTCTCTTGGTCCCATTCACTGTCATTCCCTTGCTCTCTCTCTCTCTCTCTCTCTCTCTCTCTCTCTCTCTCTCTCTTTATTTCCCGTTTATCTCTCTTTTTTCTCTATTTCCCACTCATTCGCTCAAATTTCTTTCTTTCTCTTTCTTTCTTTCTCCCCCTCCTCTCTCTCTCTCTCTCTCTCTCTCTCTCTCTCTCTCTCTCTCTCTCTCTCTCTCTCTCTCTCTCTCTCTTGCCTTGTAAATATTCATTAACTCTAGTTTAGTTCCTCATAACGCTGAATTATGAAAAAATTGTGTGTAGGAAGATTGTTTTGCGTCAATTCTCAGAGTGAAAGAGTTTTGTATATAATATGGAGGAGATTCATTCAAAGATTCATTATGCATTTTCTTGTGGGTCATTCGTGTAAGACAGGCCAATATCTAGAGGATATTAACGAAGCTCAGATCTATTGGGATTTTTTTTTTTTTCATTTTAATCCATCATTACAAACTCATTCTTTTGTGTTTTTATTGCTCTTCACTTTTCCTTTACGTAAGAGGTCTTTTTCTCTTTTTCTTTAATCTTGGATGCTTTGTAATATAAGATAATTAATGCAGATTTGGTAGGGTTAAATCACCACTATTGATTTTTCCTTTCCGTTCAAATGAGATTCAGCCTGAACAATTCTTGATTACCAATAAAAACCTTATTACGCATCTCGTTTGATAACACCCAAATTAGTCCCGAATTTATCAAGGAGGTGCTGGTGGCCTAACAGTTAGTGATGCAGAAAAAGGAATCGGCAAGTGGTGTTCTAAATCCATCTGAGTTTGTATTCACTTTGCACGAATGACATTGTGAAAGGTATGAATCTAATCTTATCTCCAGTTATGGATAAAGAGCAAGACAGCTGAATTATTTTTTCAAGTTAGATTAGCACTGATGAAAATCACAACAGAAAAAAAAAATTGGGTCTGAGATATCAAGAAAAACATTAGAAAACCCGAATGGCTATGGGCTGGTTATGTTACAAGATTTTCAGACAACCGCTGGACATCACGACTCAAAACATGGATCCCCAGAGATCATGCACAAAGCCGTTACTGAAAAATATGGGGATGGAGTGTCGAAATAAATAAGTTTAGAAACTACTGGATCTGCAACGCCCACGATAGAGAGGTCTGGCAAATCTTTAAGAAAGACAATGAGCGCTAAATCACTGATTATTTGTTTTTTGTCGTGGTTTCTATGATATTTCCCGCTTATCTCTATTATACTATGCTGTCTTGTGATCTGGCACTGAGTATGATTCTCTCCAGTGCCCGTTGCATGGTTTTCAGTTCGATTGTCAATCTTTACTTAGGTTCAATGTTTCAGCTCTATAGGTGACTATTGGGAGGATACATTGGTTGTATATCCTTCTTTTTAGGACCAATGGGATTTTCTTGTTCATTCATCATGTCAAATTAAATCATCGCAGATTCTACCATCATGGATGCTTCATGGCATTTCCCAAGGCATAGGATTTATTTGATGGTAACATGTGAAGGGTTACATTGGGTTACATGTCAAAATCAAATTATCACATGATCTAATAAATTGTCGGACTACGTTTGCATTTCAAGGAGCAATTAAATTATTTGGCAGCGCCGTCTCTTCTCCGAGTAGCATGAGGTTGCATTGTTACGTATCAAAATCATGATATCCTGTAATCTAGCAGATCGTCGGGGTATGTTGGTAAGTCTTTTATCGGATTTATCGAGGCAAAGAGAGATACTTTTCAGTGCTCATCTCCTCAACGAGTAAAATGCTCCGGGTTGCATTGGATTACATATCGAAATCAAATTATCCCATGAACCAGCAGACTTTCGGAGTACAATACTGGAGCCTTCTTGGCATTTCTCGGGGCAGTGTGCTTTACTTAGCAGTCCTCATCTCTTCTCCAAGTCTGGTATGAGCTGGGTGGAATATCGCCGGTCCAGCGTTTAGATTAAGGGACGACCATTCGCTAGAACTCACAAACACAGACAGTGAAATAGACGTATATAAGAGAGCAAAGGCAATATTTGATACTCCAAAATACAAGACACGAGGAATGCTGGGATGCACAGCATCCAATATGCTGTAATAAAAGTAACAAAGAAATCACAACTGAACAATCCTATGAAATGAATGAATATATATATATATATATATATATAATTGTGTCATCCACAGACTGTTTCGATGAATTACATCTCTTCAGTGTGGCTATAGACTTTCAATAATCCCATCCAGGACCACGAAGCAGGATTGAAACCTTATCTTCAGACCCAGAGGCTGATATCCTACCTCTAACTACGGAACTGAACGGTCAGTGAGGCTGGATTTAAGCGATATATATATTCACGCATAAATTCCCCATCCACCAGAGTGCTCTATTTCTATGGAAGAGCATTGCATAAGCTTACAATGGATGAGTTACCTCACTTAAAGAGTGCTCGACTCTGAATCAAGGAGCATTAATTATTGTGTCATCCACAGACAGCTGTTTCGATGTATTACATCTATTCAGTGTGGCTGTAGACTTTCCATAATCCCATCCAGTACCACGAGGCAGGATTGAAACTAGAGTGCTCTATTCCAATGGAAGAGTGAAGGGGAATGTTCTTGCAAAGGTCTGTAAACAATTGTAGCAAATCAATGAATCGAGATCCAGGAAAGATAAAGGCTAAACAGTGAACAGCTTCGAGAAAAAAAAACGACTATAATGCAACCCACAAATGACAGCATAATATAATTTCTCGAAAAAGACAAATAACAAAACTCACCAACAGAAAACGAGATAGAAGCACAAATATGTACAAAAGAATTTTACTTGCTATATATCTCATTTATATCTCTGAATTTTTGAGATGAGGTATTATTATTATTCCTAACAATATTTGGTTGTATGAAAAACAACCAAGATGAGGATGGTCCGAATATTAATAGGAATAAAATAACTCATTTATCTTTCCTTATTTTAACTTAATACAATCTCCAAAAATAATTCAGACGAGAAATCTTTTATATGAATTTGTTGCAGAGGCGATGTCTTTTATAAAAAAAACCATTGAGACCAAAAATTTGTCGGGATTTGGATTTTTTTTATAAATTTCAGACTGATAGGACACGTACCGTATAAAAGGGGGATAATCTCGTCGATTGTTAAGAAATGACAATATCTCCTCAGTGAACGTTGTGAAAAATCACATCCATTTGCGTGAATGAAAACAATCAATAATACTCAAAACTATTGATTATATCCGTAGCTTCAAATTTTGATGCCACGTAAAAAAAAAAATTCAATCGATGTATAAGTATGGTCAGAATTACTCATAATAATGGCATCACTAGAGTTTTCCACAGTGAAACATTTAAAATATGGTTAAAAAAAAACGTCTAAAAATATCTAGATTAAGGAAAATCTAAATGTTCTTCATAAAACTGCCAGAATAAGGTCAAAAAACCTTTTCAGGGGGGGGGGGGCTGGTAGAGTACTGATACCAATTTTCTGGTCTGTGGACCAAAAGGAGCGCTGTAACACTCAAATTAAACACATGAATAGACAAACTCCTGCACATATAAAACAAAAGATAGAACCCTTCGCCTCTTTTAATTTTTACTGTAGTTCAACACCCACCATCTTTGATGGCTGCAGTAGTCTAATTACGGTTTGTTTGTATAGCGATAAATGAAACGAGGTAAAAATGAAGTAAGAATCATTGAATTACGGGTATAATTTTACGTTCCAAGTACTGAAAGAAAATACTCTGGTTTGTTTCAAGTAAAAGAGCTCAAAAAACATGACATTTTTTTCAGGTTAAAGTTCCTATTCTCTGGGGGTTTACGATTGGATTGCAAAACTCAATTTTTTTAAAGAGTTACTCGTAATTGTTGATGATATGAGGAAATTATTGGAATCATTTCTTCAGCCTTTTTAATTATACAGAAGAACGGATCCTTGATTAATATACCCGAGAGAAAATTCGATGCAATTAATCCCGATGTAAAAATAAACATAGTCAATTTATTTTGAATTCCTTTTCTTTCATTTTTCTAGCAAAGGATTGTTATATTGATTTTGATTCTTTCAAAAAGACATTAAGATTCCTTAAAAGTAGTAAGTAACCCCATCTCTTTGAAAATTCACTTTACGCCAATTTTCTTCCCAAGAAAGTGAAAAGCAAAAATAAGGGCCAGCGTGTGTTTTGCAGCGCGTCGCCAAAGAATCAGCTCCCCCTTTCTTTCCTTCTCTCTTCTACTGTCCAGTCTCCTGTACCTCCCCTAACTTCTACTTTCAATGATTTATCATAATATACCTTCCCCACAATTTATTATGTCTGGGAATACTAGAAAAATGTTCCATTTATTTGGTGATTTCTTCGCTTTACATCATTTTGGTTTTGGAAATGTCTTCATAAGAACGTTCTACTTTCGGATATCGGGAAAAGCTTTTTTCAGTGATTTGGAACGTTATAAACGAACTAGTAAAAAGATATGCATGTTTGTATCACGCGTATAGGACGCATCAATGGAGCTACACGGCTCAAATTATTAACCCCTTATTACGGTAGAGAAACATTTCAGTTCGCTTTCCGAAAGTCCCCCTATAATGGGTTTTCAGCAGGGGTTTCAATTTACATTGTAGGTTTAAGCAAAGTTGATCACTTAACTTGTGTCTGCCTGTTTTTACGAAAATTCAGACATTTTTTTATTGATCACTTCCCAAGTAAAGGCGAGTAATTTTTTCATTGATCACAACTTTTTCTATTTGTTGATTGATCACCCCGAACATGCTACCAATATCTTATGATGTGTCCGAGCAATTTCCCAAACCTCAACTTTGGCAGAAAAGATGTATTGGAATACTTCGAATAGCACAATACAGCGCGTTTGTACAAATTAATGTAACTTAGTAGCAGTACTTAATTTGTTTATTATTGTCAGAGCCTGAACTAGCGTGGAATCTTTTTTTTTCTTTTTTTAGATATAAAAAAAAGACGAATAGGCATTCTTCCAATAGTGCAATCAGGTACAACTTTACAAATTAATGTAACTTAGTATAAGCTTTAGAAAAATTCATAGATATTTTAATAAGACTTTGAACTGTGCGGTTTTGAACTGAATAGAAAATTTTGGAACGAATTAACCTCATTAAATCGCATTATCGATTCGTTAAACAACTTCTCGGAAGGCAAGACTTTTTACCAGTGTCGGAAAAAACAGTGATCGATACAAGGGGAAAAGCAGTTCGATTAAATTGCAAAGTGCTATAAGATGCGGAAATGATTTTAATAAATACTGAAGTAAAATCAATGCATCAATCTGACGTTAGGAGGATGTGAAAAAGATAAAGAAATGAATGGAGCCTTCACACTAGGAAATTAGCTACAAAGCACGCTTTTAGTGTAACTGAAAAGAATATATATATATATATATATATATATATATATATATATATATATATATATATATATATATATATATATGAATTGCGTTATGTTACACTGGAACTTTTATTTGAAATAATCTCCTGCCATTATACGGTTGATATATCACTTTGCCTAGACAAAGTGAATTGAATTTTTAAAATTAAAGAAAATGGAGCGGCAGCAGGAATCGAACCTGCGACTGATAGGGTAGCCACTTCAACGCAAAATTTGAAATGGAAACAGTTATTTGGGTCTTATCATTACCAATGGCTGTTTAACACAATGGTAAGAGAAACGCTACGTTAAAGCGGCTACCGTTCGGTCGCAGGTTTGATTCCTGCTGCAATTCCATTTCTCTCAATTGTTTATTCTATTTACATTGCCTTGGCCTAGTGATACATTAACCGTATGATGATGGGAGATCATTTAATGGAAGTGTTTCAATATAATATAACGCAATTTTTAATCATTCGTTGGGATCATCTTTGTCTCCTTCTCCCTCTCTCTCTTTCTCTCTCTCTCTCTCTCTCTATATATATATATATATATATATATATATATATATATACGTACATATGTATGTATTTACTGAAAAAGTTGCAAGATCTAGGCCTCTAAGCATGTAAAGCTATCTTCAAATTTCCCTCCTTTTATGTTTAGTATCGCCCACGCAGCTCGCCAAAAATTCAGACAATAATGGCCGAATATTCTGCCGCGATTCCTGTCTTTGTTACTGCTGTATGCCGAGATTAAGAGACGCTTGGGAGAGAAAAACTTTGCTTTACTAACCAGCCAATACATAGAGTGAGGAAAGTAGAGATAGGCAGGGCGAATAGGAGGGAGGATGGATCGAGTAAAAGGCTAATCGATTGGTGCCCGTGAGACAGTAAACGCAGAAAAGACCAGACGTTAGATGAAGATACGAGATTAACAAAAGTTTGCCGGCAACAGAGATTAGTGGAATGTAGCTCGTCATGGAAGGTGATGGGAAAGGCCTTTGTCCAGAAGAGGACTTATTACGGCTAAGGAGGATATATATATATATATATATATATATATATATATATATATATATATATATGGGAACCAGGGTTGGTTGGTGAATTTTTCATATCATCATCATTATCAGTCTTTTATCGTCTGTCGCTAGACTTTTCCCTTCGCCAGACCTCTCTATTATTGGCATCGCGGAGCTGATACTTTCTGAACTTGTCTAGTTTGTCTCTCCACCTTCTATTCTGCTAGGTGCACATGCGATATCTGGGGATCCACGTTGTGAGCTGTGATGCCAATCAGTTTTCTGCCATTCTTGCAACATGACCTGCCCATTGCCATTTGAGATGGATTCTATTTCGAGATGACACCGACTATTTTCTCCCTGATATAACCTGCTAGGATTGTCAAATGTACCTAAAGATTCTACCGAAAACTGTACAGCTCCAGTCAAGGTCTACAAAACAATGAACAGGAAACGCAAGCAATCAGTTCAATGATTTCTCAGAAGATATACCATGCTACCATTCAGAAAGAGAAAGGGAAAGCCCCTGGACTAGATAACATCACCATCGATCTACTCAAAAAAGCTGGTAAGATCAGGAATTAGGAAACTAGCTATTTTATTCAATTTATGCCCGAAACAAAGTAAAGTTCGGGTTGATTGGAACCCTGCAATCGTTATGCTTTTATATAAAAAGGGAACCCGAAAGACCACAGCAGCTACAGACCAATAAGTCTACTCAACTGCATCAACAATCTTTTTACAAAAATCATCTGAATCACCAAAACTGAAGATAAGAACCAACCTTGGGAGCAAGCTGGCTTTAGAAGAAGCTACTCAACCATGGACCATCTCCATCCAATGCATCAACTAAAAGAGAATGCAGCCGAATGCAAAACGCCATTCGCTATAGTATTTATCTTTGGCAAAGCAAGTTCAACCTGCAAGAACAAGAAAATACCATTGGTTCTCGAAAAAAAAAAAAGAATATACGACCAATGAATCTTCCCGATAGTCACCTACTGATTTGGAACATGGTGCCTAACCAAGAGACTGACCCTCAGGATCGAACCTAGTACCATCAGATTACTTAACAGTAATTTGTCTGATGCTGTAACCAAAAAATTACTAGTGTGAGGCAGTATAACAATACTACTAACGCTGAAAGAGGGGAGTACGGTCGATATACCCCCGTCGGATAAATAAAGGGTTCGGTTCGTTACTTCCCAAAAATCTCCCAGATGTTACCTGACGAAGGCCGTAGAGTGCAACGGCCGAAACGTTGTATGAAAAACAACAAAGATGAGGATAGTCCGAATAATAATGGAAATAATAATAATACCTCATCTCAAAAATTCCGAGATATACTGATTATGATGATATATCCATTTATTGAATATCATATATATATATATATATATATATATATATATATATATATATATATATAAGTAGGACGAATGGGACACTTCAGCCCTGAAAGGCAAACAATATAAGAGAAAATTACTGACATATAACTCTTAGCATTGTAGGCGACTGGGTAACCAAATGAGTGTCGTTTCATGCATGTGTAGTAAGGCCAATCTAATAAAGGCTGCACAACCGTTTCTCGAGTTATTCAAAATGACTTCATGATTTCTGAATAGAGTTTGTACTTCATTTTCAGAACCAGTCGCTCCTGCCCAAATTATACATTGCAAGTGAGAATAAAAGAAAATGCGAATGTTGAAAAAAAAATTTTGGAACGAACTATGCAAATATTGGCTATTCTTACGTTTGGATTACATCAAACCCCACTTGCATCTGGTTCGGTTACCCCTTTCCATTTTTACCTCCGTGGGGGCCAGATTCCCGATTATAATTTCTGTTCTCTCTGAATGAGAATTTGTCTGCAACCAGACCAACTTTTTTGATTTTATTTAAATATTAATGAAAATTGTTCAAATTTTGATATGCGAGTATTTTCATACCTTATTTTTTGACTCCATTCATTTTTTTTCAAATTTTATTTGTCGGCACACCCTCTTCCGAAACATGGAATGCAAATTAAAATCTGTTCCGAAAACACTTCATTATTTCTACTTCACGCTGATTACGTTAACGGTCCAAGGGTATTCAACCTAGAACGCTGTGATGAAAAGCAGAAATAAGATGGAGAAAACTAGTCGAAAATTATATAAAACCCTTCGGCTGTTATTTTTATTTATCATTTTTATTAGATGGAGCATTGTGAATTATTATTATTATCATTATTATTATTATCATTATCAATTTCTAGACTGCTATACACCATAATCTCAAAAGTGAAGGTTCCGATTGAAAGCAACTGAAAAATTGAATTGAAGGCAAATCATCATTATCATCTTCTTTTTCTTCTTCATCACCATTATCATCATCATCATCATCATAAATCTTTCAATGTCTTTCGTTGGACATATGATTCGCCAAACTTCTGTGTCCTGGGCAGCACGAAACCTATACTCTCTGAACTTGTCTAGTTCGTCTCTCCATCTCGTATTCTGCCAGCCTCAGTTATGCATGTGACACCTGGGGATCCATGTTGTGAGTCGTGATGTCCATCGGTTGTCAGCCATTCTTGCAACATGACCAGCCTATTGTCATTTGAGTTTTTTAATGGATTCTATGATATCTCACACTCCTGTTTTCTCCCTGATATACTGTTCTGTCTTGTGATCTCTCCATGTGAGGTTGAGCATGATTCTTTCATATGCATGTTGAATGCTTCTCAGTTTGAGGGGCGGTCTCTTGGTTAGGTTCCATATTTAAGCTTTGTGACTATCATGAAAATGCATTGGCTGTTTATCCTTCTTTTTAGGATTGATGGGGTTTTCTTGTTTTTGAAGGTTGAGCTTGCTTTGCCGAAAGCTTACCACCCAAGACTGATATTTCGCTCGATTTCTTTGCCTTCTGAGGATTTCATTGAGATTTGATAGTTGTTTATAATTACAACGATAACTCATCATTACAGTCGATAATTGAACGACCATAGTATCAAAATTTGGAGACATGTAGGAATATCCTATGAAAGAATAAATATGAGCGGAAAGAATTCGATTTATAACATCACTGGAGTTTTCCCACGGAAATCATCTAAAATAAAGTGAAAACGTCAAGATAAATCGAGATTCTGTTGAATCATCATCATCATCATCATCAGTCTTTTAAGGTCTGTCGTTGGACATAAACCTTACCCAGGATTTCCCACAATTCTCTATCATAGGCGTCGCGGAGCCAGTACTTTCTGAATTTGTCTAGCTCGTCTCTCCATCAAATATTCTGTCGGCCTCTGTTGTGCATATGATCTTGGGGGATCCATATCACAAAAAGGTCAGAAAATATGTCTTTCCAAAAATCGAAAGAAGATTTTTAAAAGGAGTTTTGTGGAGTACTGATATCAAAAGAACAAAACGGTATGGTCAATGATTGTGAAGCTTTTTTGTCATATCTTCAAATACAATCTTACTGCAACACACACACACACACAAACACACACACATACACGTACACACACATGCATAAACCAGAAACACAGAGAAATGTTCAAATGGTAAACAACCGTGTTGAAGACATGTGAAAAGAAGTGCAGGCGCCATGATCGAAAATCAAAACGTTCATCGTGCCTGTAATTCCTTTCACGTATCTAGAACGTGTCTGTTGGCCGTTTCGAAAGACATTTTTCAATTTCATTCAAATTATTTCCACACAGTACATTTAAACATTTCTCTGACGACTCATCTTCTGATCACTGCTTGTTTAATCAAGCTTTTAAGGATTTTTTAAAACAAGTTTAAAACTTTATCCGCCTCTTTCATGTTTTACTATGCGTCTGCGAATAGTGGTAATTTAAAAATTTTATACCATCAAAAAAACTTTTTAGCAACGGTAATAATCCTGCAATCTTTTACTGGTAACATGCAAGTAAATAGATGAAAAGGTAGTGACAGCTAAAGGTAGAGGGAGAGAGAGAAAGAAAAACTTGGAGATGCTATTAAAGAAAGAAACAAAGACTGAGAGAGAGTGAGAGAGAAGAAAAGAAAGAAAGAAAGAAATAAAAGGGAAATAAAGAGAAATAGACATGCTTGGTTAGTTATTCAATAAAAACCGTCGCGTAACCAACGTCTTCTGGCAGCGTGCTGAGTTAGGGGTGATAAATTAAAATGTGAAGAAAATAATGATCTATGAATAAGTTACATCGCTTGCAATTCACCATTCACTAAAAAGTCTGAATTTTCAAAGACAAACGTGTACATAGCCGTACACAAACAAAGGACCAATTTAGCATAAATTTCCATCGTGAATTGAACACTGCTCTAAAAAAACTAATTTGGGGAGGACTTTTTTTTAAGACAAAAAAGAATCTAGTTATAATGAGGGACGCATGTTCAAATTTTCAGCCTTCTATTTCCATTGCTACGGCGTGTACGTGTGATAGATACATCGCCACCCAGGAATCCAGACAGCCAAGCTAACTGTGGAAACCTGTGTTGGCAATTTTGGTGACAGTTTTGGTTGATGGTTTCTAAAAAGGAGTAGGCGAAAGAAAACGACCCCAAATGCAATTTTCTATTACTCCTACTTCATACCCGAGTGGATGGGTTGTTTGCAAAGATAATTCATTATCTTCCATTACGAAAGCAAACAGATTTTTCGCAACTTCCTCTCGTTATTTATTCCGGCCGTTGACTGATTTTTTCCTGCTTGATAATAAACAAAAATGAGGTTGAAATGGTAAAACAATGGAACTATTTTTTTCTGAATAATCTCAGAAAAATCATTCGAAAAATTGCGTACAAATCCTTGACAAGAAAAATGACCGACTCTATCCGAAACCTGCGACCTTATTTGAACAATTTTGACAGCCATCGGCAACATTTATCAACATTCGCTTCCGTAATGAAAATTAGGTTTCGAATAGATTCAATAAAAAAGAAGAATGGAAAGCTGTCAAGATGTTTCATCTAGAAAAATCTCTACAAAAATCAAAACTGACTGGTTTTTCTTGAGTCTTGCAACGTTCGTATTCAAGTGGGTATGTATTTGACTTCTCCATATCTCTACGCTTACAACCTGAGACATGTTAAAACTGCATTAGCTTTTCAAATTACAAACTATTTATGACTTAACATTTTTTGATTTCGGTAAGTGATTTATTAAAAAATCAAAAGAACAATACGACGTAATGTAGCATGGAGAGGAAAAAATATTCACCTTTCCAACTTTTCTTTCTTCTGAACGCTTTCAACCTTTTTTTTAGTTTGGTTTTAAAGAAAGTAATTTAGGCATTCTTATAAAATGCAGAAAAAATGCTGAGATGGGTGCCCCTCTCACAGCCTCATCTTATTCAAGACAAGCTTGACACTCACAGACATAGATACAAACAGCCTTTCCCCACCCCTACTAAACAACCTTCAACACAGAAGTATCCCTATTTCTCTTCTCAATCCCAAATATGTGAACAGCGTACAACTTTCTCAGCATCGGTGCAAGTTTCTCTGAAAAAGATGGCTAGCAATCGTCGAAATGCATCAAAACATACCTACAAGATGATAAAAATTGTAGAGTTGCAACACCTGCTTTTCTCTTAAATTTTTCTCTTCGCCGTCCAATTGTCACTTTCAACATTCAGTCGAATCAACTCACATTCACACTACAAACATCCACACACACAAATATATATATACAAGTGCAGAACCCAGGTACATATGTATAAGTACAGACCCACCCTATGAAGAGAATTTCAGTTAGTACCTTTGAAAGGCCCTAACCGCCACTGTCCAAGATGGGGAGCTACAGCCTTAAGGTGGAAACTATTTGTACATGGCCACCTCACAAAAACCCCTGGGAAAAGGTACATCATTCAAAACACTGACTGACTGCTGGTTACAGGCTGTCAACAGGATAAATTATTGAAGCAAAAAAAGCTAAACGTGAAAATTTGAAGCGAGAATAATTCTATTTCTAAAATTTGCCTAAAATGTGTACGTATATTTAAAAGTGCTGGAATATATCTTAATTCAATTTTTTTTCTTTGGTGCGAAATTCCCGAGTTACAGGTATCTGATCGTATACATATACGACAGAGTGCTCTATTCCTATGGATGAGCATTTCATAAGCTTACAATGGATGAGTTACCTCATTTGATAAGTGCTGAACCCTGAATAGAGGAGCATTAATTATTGTGTCATCCTCAGACAGCTGTTTCGTTGTATTATAACTCTTATAGACTATCCATTATCCTATCCAGTACCATGAGGCAGAATTGAAACCTTCGCTTCATGTATATGAAGTTTTTTAATGTTTTAGTTAGGTACAAACATACGTACATTACGATTAATATATTTATTAGTTGTTTTTTTTTTCAATTGTAAGAACTCCGTTACCTCTCTCAGTCTAGCAGTTCGCGTGATCAACTTTGTTTCCCATCCCCTTATCTATTATAAAACAAATATGTCTGAAAAGTAGACGACACAAGAGGTCTAATTAGGGAACAGCTTGACCACTTTTCCCTTCATGGACGTACTTGAATAATTTATTTATCACTCTCAAATTGATAGGCCAGTTGGCTCGTGTCGTTCAGTCTTCTATTGGCTAGTCGGATGTCCCTCTCCACTGTCTGTTGCCAGCTCATTAAGGGTTACCCCCTGCATTTTCTTTTGCCTTTTGGCGTCAATTTAACGGCTTTATTCATGAACTGCTGATATATTTGGTCGATGTAATAAATATATTGTTAAAATATAAAAATACATGCTTGTCTTCAAACATTTAAAAATTGTCATCAAAAACTGTCACCAGAATTGTCAACATAGGTTTCTTTATTTTTTTTAGTTGGTCTGGCTGACCGGCTATCTCTGTATGAGCAAAACATACAGACCATGTTAATGGAGTTTAGTGCTGAAAATTCATATATTAACTCAATACGTCCAGAGAAGACGTTTATCTATTGATTTTCGAAAATTACTTACCCTTAATTTGTTTTTATTGGTGAGTCCAATGTAAGTTTATGCTAAAGTGGTCCTGAAGTTTTTGTCAGCCAGCGTTCAAGCTTTTTGGGGGTTTGTTGTTGTTGCTGTCGTTTTTGACAATCCATACATTTCAGTGATCAAACAAAAAGCAAAAGTGACTCATTCGTTGATCACCCCTTTTCCAATTTTTTTTTATAGATAATCCCAACCTGGTATGGTGGTTACATGACGGTTTCTATTGAGTGACTAATTATTTGATTACCTTTGAAATTTTGTTCTGTTTCTTGTTATGGATTTCAGTCTTTTCATTCCTATCGATGTAGCCTCCCCCCCTCTCTCTCTCTCTCTCTCTCTCTCTCTATATATATATATATATATATATATATATATATATATATATATGTGTGTGTGTGTGTGTAAGTGTGTAAGTGTTATTGTGTCATCCACAGACGGCTGTTTCGATGTATTACATCTCTTCAGTGTGGCTATAGACTTTATCCCATCTAGTACTGCGAGGCAGAACTGCAACCCTCACATCGGACCCGGAAGCCGATATCCCACCTCTAGACTACGGAACTGGGTGGTCAGTAATATTCATAATCTCATCTCATTCCCGGAAAATGACCACAAGTCAAAATTAGTAGTTTTACTAGTTATCAAGATAGAAACCCGAGGGACCGTTTTCAAAAAGTAAACAGGATTTATTTTTCCGTTGATTCAACTATCATTTTTTGAAAACTCATGAACTGTGTTTCATTATAGAATAAATGATTATCAAATGAATTAAGGTTGGGTCGGTAATCACAATGAGAAAAAAATTGTTTTCTGAAATTTGAAATAGAGCCTTACTTAACATAAATTTTGTCCTTTATTAAATGAGCCCTGGAATTTTCCTTCAAATCTACGAAGAAGTCGATTGTGTATTTCTCAAAAATTGAAGTGTCTTTGCTTATCGAAGATCGTAGAAATTTTGTCATGTAAATTAATACTGTAGTTGTTTTGTTTACACCGTCGCTGTAATTGACGCTTTTTATTTTCTAAAATATCTCGTACTGGCGTAAATAATCAATTTTTATCTTTTATTTTTCACTAATATTTCAACTTACTGATTGCACTAAGATTACGACGATGAAATATAGTTTCAGAAATATAGATTTCGACGTTTTTTTTTCCCTGTAAAGTGTCAATTCTTACTTTTTAAAAAAGTCAGAGTCCGTTTGAAGTTGAATAACGCCTAGAGCAATCACAGCCCACCATTTACAATAACCCAAACAAAACACCTGAATTATTTCAAATTAAAAATTCGTGTTCGGTGAACTTATTTGAGTTATCTAATACAAATATAGATTCAGTATTTGCTACAACAGTTAATTTACTAAGCTTAACCAAAGACGGTAACTGTGAACTCATTTCATAGAGTGATTTGGTGGTCATCATCATCAGCCTTTTAGCATCTGTCGTTGGACATAGACTTTTCTATCACAGGCGTTGCAGAGCCAATAACTTCCTGAATTTGTCTAGTCCGTCACGCCACCTCATTTTCTGCTGGCAACAATCTCGTATATGATCCCTGGGGATCGATGTTGTGAATCATGTCCAGTGGTTGTCAGACATTCTTGCAACGTGTCTAGACCATTGCCATTTGAGTTTTCTTATGGATTATTTGATATCTCTGATTGTTCTTTTCCTAATATGTGATCACTCCACGTGATGTTAAGCATGATTCTCTCCCGTGCTCGTTGTATGAATCTCAGTTTGAAAGCCAATGTTTTGGTTAGGTTCCATATTGAAGCTCCATAGGTGATTATTGGGAGGGTGCATTGAAGATTGAGCTGGCTCCGCTGAAAGTTTTCCAACCTTGAGTGATCTTTCGCTTGATTTCTTCTTCTTTTGAGCCCTTCATCGTTATGTACGATTGGATATGATTTCTTTTTCGTATCAGTGTTGTTTCAATGTTTCACCAATTCTTGCGTAATATGGAACGATGTTTAAATATTCTCTTGTTATATATATACACATAAATATATGTATTAGGAAATGGATATATGTGATCCGACAGAATGATAATAAATTCCGTAATATTATATAGAAACCTATTTGAATTCGAATAGGTGTCTCGATATATGTGATTATAAATTGTGTTATCTTATACAGAAACTTACTTGAATTCAAATAAGTTTCTCTGTCTGTATATACACATAAATATATATGTATGATTATAAATTACGTTTTATTATACGGGAACTTATTTGAATTCAAGCAAGTTTCTATATAATACAACGCAATTAATAATCATTCTGTTGCATTACATATTTCTATTTCCTAATGCTTGACAATCACGTTGAAAGAGGCGGATAGACCAAGAATAAATGAGATGAAGAGAGGTATCTCGACCTTTGCGTTAACGGCGACTGTTCAACGAAATGGGAAGACCATTGCTACATTGAGGCGGCAACGAGGTGGCAGGTTCGATTCCGGTAGCAAGTCCATTGTCTTTGATTGAAAATTCTATTTATGTTGTTTGGGAAGAGTGATACATTAACCTTGTAACGACAAAAGATCATGTCAAATAAGTTTCTATATAATACTTCACAATTTATAATATATATATATATATATATATATATATATATATATATATATGTATATATATATATATATATATATATGGTAAAGTATACAAGAAAATCAATGACAACACATAAGGAGATTCTTCATATTCTTTTCATTCTTTTTCTTTTTTTTTTCAAATTTTGGATTTTGCATTGCTCAATGTGTATATTCCGCAGAATACCTTCAGACTGCGTTTTTCATCAGCGCTTGGGTTGCAAGTCTTCTTGGGGCTCTGATATGATAAGTGCCGCTTAGTGGGGGCGTTGGGTCTATGTCAATGGGTATTTTATTCTCCACTCTATCCTTGTCTGTCTGAGAAGGATTGACGTCGACAAGTGACAAGAACTATTTTGGCCATGGGTCAGGGTGTTAAATAGATAAATAGATATCCATAGATTGAAATAGATAGATAGATAGATAGATAGATAGATAGATAGATAGATACCATACTTCTGTAAAGAAAACATTTCCACCCTCAAATTTCCTTAAATGCCTTCCACTAGTTGATTATGGGCAGTTTCTCAAGTTCGTCACACGATCTCATATTTTGCCGGTTGTATTTTCTCATATGATCTCTGGGGATCAACATTGTGAGACATGAGGTCAAGCGGTTGTCTGAAATTCTTGAAACAAGTCCAACCTATTGCCATTTGAGTTTTCTTATGTTTTCTATAATATTTTGGACTCCTGTCTTTCCTCTGATATACTGAGCTGTCTTGTGGTCTCTCCAAATAAGATTGAGCATGATTCTCTCATGTGCACGTTGCGTGGTTCTCAGTTTGAGGGTTAATCTTTTGGTTAGGTTCCATGTTTCAGCTCCATAGGTGACTATCGCCTAGATCGTCAATGAAGACAATTAAGAAAACTATCAATATAGGCTTATTCAGTTTTTAAGGCGATCCGGCTAGCTGGCTGGCTGGCTGGCTATGTATATCTCGCGCATACCAGCTGCACCAATGGGACTAGAGGGATGAAATTGAACATTTGCTCCTTATCATGTCACGGAGGGAACTTTTGTTCCTCTTTTTATACATCCACCTTAAATATCTTTTAGTTTGCGTTTGATTTGTGAGGCTAAATTGATCCTTTAGTTTTCGTCCGGCAGTGTCCACACGTGTTTTAGGGGAAATCCATCTTTTTTGAGATCACCACCCAACATAATGCGGAAGAAGTAACTTTTTCATTGATCCCACTTTTACCTTTTTTTCAATTGATCATCCCAACGAGACATGCTGCCAAAAGATGTAGGTCATGTAGCAGTTTCTATTGGGTGACTGACTAGACCTGTAACGTAGCAATCAATGATAGTAAAGGGTTTCTATCCTTTTTCTTACGAGTATGTAACCAATGCATCCTCCCGATAGTCACTTATGGAGCTGAAACATGGAACCTAACCAAGAGACAGATCTGCAAATTGAGAACCATGCAACGTGCACATGAAAGAATTATGCTGGGCCTCACGTGGAGAGACCACAAGATAGCAAAGTATATCAGGGAAAAGACAAGAGTCAGGGACATGGTAGAATCCAGCAAAAAATCTCGAATTGCAGTGGGCTGGCCATGTTGCAAGAATGGCGGACAACCGATTGACATAGCGACTCACGACATGGATTCCCCGGGACCACATGCAGAACTGAGGCCGGCAGAATATTAGATCGAGAAACGAGATAGACAAATTCAGACAGTACTGGCTCTGCGACGTCCATGATAGAGAAGTGTGGCAAATCCAGGTCTATGTCCAACGAAGGACGTTAAAAAACTGATGATGATGATGATGTGTCTGTGTGCTTTTGTTTTGTGGCCATATCACTAGACTATTTCTAAAAATACTTCTGACTCCGGGGAGGGCCTCATTCTGACAGAAATTACATCTTTCTAGTATTTTACTCTATTTCAGACGTTCTTTCATGGAAAACGCCAATGATGCCATAAATATGATTAACTCAGACCATATTAATTCTTTGATAGAATTATTTTTCATGATCTAATTTTGACGGTGTGATTTTTTTATTATTGACTTTAGTTAGCATTCGAGGAAAGAAAGATTATCAGGACCATCGAGAAGTTGAAAGAACGAATATCGGATATTCTATTCACGAACATTTACCAAATTGTCAATCAGAATCAAGAAAAAGGATCAGAAGCCAGAAAAAAATTGAACTGGACCAACAAAAGATTCTTGAGTGTTTTTCGACAATCTAATTTTTATGACATAATGTTTCGGCCGATTCATTTTACGACTTGTTTTCTGATGTTAGATATGATATCCGTAAGGAAAAAAAGAGACTATTTTATGGAAGCTTTCTCTATGAAGCAAAAAAGGGGTAAGAATAGAATATTTAAGCTTTGACTGCAAAGCATGTGAATAAGTTGTTGTGTTTTAGTGTCGCGTGCAGAACAGCTTGTTCCATAATTTTGATTTGGGCAGTTCTCATTTTTGTCGAATTCCAGTTCAAAGTCTGATGTCCAGATAACATCTGGAGTCGTTGTCAAACTCCAACGAGTGGGCAAGACAATATTTTTTTTCACCGTAACAATAAAACACTCACGAAAAGTAGGAGTATGAACCAAAATGTAAAACCCACATTCTACTACCATGATTTGAAGTCACAACCGACTGTGTTACTGATTGAGCTAAATAGATCAATCCTAGATATAATTGAAAATTTATTATATAGTACAGATAAGCTCGGGCTTATTTCATTCTAAAAAATAAATGTGTATGTATATATATATATATATATATAATTGTATCATCCACAAACAGCTGTTTCGATGTTTTACATCTCTTCAGTGTGGCTATAGACTTTCCATTATCCCATCCAGGACCGCGAACAGAATTGACACCTTCACTTCAGACATGCAGGCCAAAATCCTACGTCTGGACTACGGAACTGGACAGTCAGTAAAGCTGAATTTAAGCGAGATATTCATTTACACAGGAATCCCTCATCCACCAGAGTGACTATTCTTATGGAAGAGTATTGCATAATATATATATATATATATATATATATATCATTCATTTATATATTTATATATATGAATATATATATACATATATATGTACATAAATATATATATATATATATATATATTCATATATATATAAATATATATATATTAATTTATATATACATATATATATATATATATGTATATATATATATATATATATATATAATTTTTTATTTGTTATGTCTACAATACAAAAGTTCCAGTAATCATCTTCAGTCAGAACAGAAGTTGTGATGGAATTTGGTTCTGCAGAAGCGAGTCTTGTACTATTTCAGCGTTGCATGCAGCGCAGCTTGTTCCATAATTTCGATATGGAAAAGTTTCCATTTCCTTTAATTCAAGAGACAAGCGGAAACCGGACAAAATGACAAATGAGGGAGTTATACATTTTCTACGATCTTTACTGAGTCCAAGAATTGAAAACCTATTTTATTCTAATAGCCAGGTGTTAATATTGTTCACCACGATATAACAGAGTCTCTTGGGATTAACACCGAGACGGACACCTGCACAGCTTTTGACATGAGAACCAAACAAAGAGTGGAAATAGGAAATATGATATTGAGTCTGAAGAAAGTCTTGGAGAAAGTGAAAAACAGGTCTGGTTAGTCACTCAATAAGAACCGTCATGTAACCAACTTATTTTCACTGTAAGCCCTGTTAGTGGTGCCCAATTAAAAATTGAAATAGGTCTGATCAATTAATGATTAACATCAATCGCCTCTTACTGAGCAGTGTTCTCTGGAAAAAATCTGAATTAAAAAAATGAAAAAAAAAAGAAGCGTTAGTGATGCCAGACACAATATGTGGGATCAATTTACATTGCAAATTACCCCTCCTCCGCCCACACACACTGTAAACGTAATGGGCTCGATTTTTTAAAAATCCGTTTTTACATAAGATAATTAGGAGTTGAGGTTTTAATTCCCAGTACCTAACACCATTGAGATAGCCTGTACATGTGATGAATACATAGCCAGCCACACTAACTTAAAAACTGAAGAAACTGATCTCAGTAATTTTCATGACAGTTTTGGTTGATGGTTTCTAACAAGGGGAGAGAAATCGTTCATCAAACCGGGTGCCAAATCTTGGATTACCAAGTTTGATGTCGCTTTCTTTCCCTTCGGTTGGACTATTCTCTCCTGTAAATTCAATGTCGTCCAATGACAGTTTGAGTACACTCGCGTATATGTGCGTCAAGAAGCCATTGTAGCACGTATTGCAAACTTTTCATTTACTTGAATGATGCAGACAATGGCTTCTTTCTAACTTCCAATCCTATACTCTTTGAGAAATCCCCGGAAGATATGTCTGGAGACTTTTTTCCTTCACTGGGAGTAATAGAAACTATATGCACCCTGTGTTTGTCTCCATATGGCGTTAGGAATGTTTACTTTTAACTAAGTTAATTCAGTGGTTTTATCGTTAGATGGCATTAGGAGCGTTTACTCAACATTTTCAGCATATTGCTCTTATCTTAAGAAAAGACAAAATAAGACACAAATTATTCAGTTTACATTGAAATACTGTGAATAATTAAGCGTTCAATAAGGTTTGTGAATCGCCGCGCTGGGAATTTCAAGCAGAACAACGCCCCACTTGAAGATGATAATGATCTTCTTCATACAGCGAAATAACTATCATACTCAAAATACGAAAATCAGTAACTGAAAATTATCTGCGCAAGCTTAATTATGTTAATCGCTTTGATGAGTGACTTCCACATAGGTTAAAACAACAACAACAAAAATAACTACTACTTCTCATTTATTAAATTTTCAGGTTTAGAAATAGATCATAATGGACAATTAGAGGTAGATTCTTTATAACAACGCAGAGTGTAAATGATCGTGGAGCAGATGAAATGATCCACTACGAACCAAAGGCAGGTCTTCATTTCGAAAAAAGTATTGCTATGTATATGACAAATTTGTAAGATGGTCTTCCACTATGAAATCTTACCGGAAATCAAAAAATTCATAATCAACATGATCATCAGCAGCAGCAGCCTTTCATCGTCCGTCGCTGGTCATAGATCTTCCCCAATATTTATGTAGCTCGTCACTCCATCTTATTTTCTGCCGGCAACAATTTTGCATTTGAACTGTTGGGATCCATGTTGTTAGTAGTGATGTCTGGCGGTTCATGCAACATGTACAGCCCATTTCCATTTGGGTATTCAAATGGATTCTATGATATTTCGGACTCCTGTCTTTTCTCTGATATACTGTGCTGTCTTGTGATCTCTTCACGTAAGGTTGGGCATGATTCTCTCATGTGCACGTTGCGTGGTTCTCAGTTTGAGGGTCAATATTTTCGTTAGATTCCCTGTTTCAGCTCCATTTGTAACTATCGGGAGGATGCATCGGTTATTGACCCTTCTTTTTAGACATATATTCTACGTCTTGCAAAACATAAAGGTCAGGAGATTATACCCTGAACACAGTGACGAAAAATCTGGATGTTGCAGGTACAATAGGAGAGATAAGTACGCTCTAAAAAAACTAGTTCCGATATTTCAGAACAAAAAGACGCCCAGGGAAGGTTGTCGCAGTCAATGATTGAATAAACGTAGCGTTAAAATTATGTAAAAAAATCGAATCGAAGGAGAAACATGATATGAATAAATTCTATTCGTGTTACCACTGACAGTGAAACATCTAAAATAGAGTTTTGAGAAAACATTTCATCATCAGTCTTTTAACGTTTCTAGTTGGACATAAACTTTCCCTAGGATTCGCCACACGTATTTATCATGGGCGTCGCGGAGCCAGTACTTTCTGATCTTGTCTAGCTCGTCTCTCTATCAAATATTCTACCGGCTTCGGTTTCTTATGTGATCTCTGGAGATCCATGTTGCATTGTCCATCGGTTGTCCGCCATTCTTGCAACATGGACAGTCCACTACCATTTGAGATTTTTAATGTATTCTATGATGTCCCTGACTCTTTTTCCCTGATGCATCATGCTTTTTGTGGTCATTCCATGTGAAGCTCAGCATGATTCTTTCATGTACTAGTTGCATGGTTCTGAATTTGCAGATTTTTTTTAAAAAAGAGAAGATCCCATTAATCTGAAAAAGAATGGTATGTAACCAATGCATCCTCCAAATAATCTCATATGGAGTTGAAACATGGAACCTAACCAAGAGACGGATCCGAAAAAAAAAACATTTAGAAACAACTGTATTCTGGAAAATCTAGATACTATTGATAAACCTGTCAAAAAATCCTTTATTTCGAAAAAAAAATCTTGTCTAGAAGGGGTCTGGATGAGTACTGAAACCAAAATGGCATGTCCAGGAGCACAGGAGCATGCAACATACACTAAAAAATACACGTACGTGTTATTTCAAGAGAGTCTTTTATGATGAAATCCTTCCAGAAAATCAAAAGATTTATCCCAAAAATCAATGCTCCCGGTTATTTTTCACACGAACACTTAATCAAACCATTTGCAGGAGCCTGAATTTGTTAATCTCCCTAGTTTCGACGTTCCAGAACGAACAGACAATCAAGGAAGATTGGGGGGTAAAGGACCAAACCCTTGTGGGAATAGTACTAGTTCGTTACTCAATTGAAGCCGTCATATGTCCAATGTCTTTTCGCAGCAAGCCAGGTTGTTGTCAACGTTGCTGCGGTTGTCCAATCGTCCATCTAAACAATTTACAATAATCAATCAACTTATGACAGGCCTTTGTAGATGGAATCATATAAATCTATTCTTTTTTCGGATTTTACTTTCCAGACTTGAATTCTGTTTACATATCCCTGTTCAATAAATGATGCCCGGTAGTCTTAAATGATATCAAATAGTTTCTTGTTTTATATCAGTCACGACTCAAACCGTCCTCTTTCATAGTTTCATTTCTTTTTAATTATTTTAACGTGAGAGAAGCGGGTGACTGGCCATGCCCCCCATAGTTGACGGAAATCTTAGGGAAAAATACCCCCGAAGGAATCATATAATTAAAGTAATTCTTTTCGATTCTCGTCTTAACATATATATATATATATATATATATATATATATATATATATATATATATATATATATATATATATATATAATTAAATAATTGTGTCATCCACAAATAGCTGTTCCGTTGTATTACAACTCTCCAGTTTGGCCCCCTTTCTATTACTCAGCCCAGCTACGGGGAATATGGCACCCGGGGTAGGACTGTTCCATTGCACTTAACGGAATCCTGACGCTTTCATGGCGGAGGTTGCTTTGGTTGCTTAGCAAACCAAAGCTGCGTCGGTTGGAGTCATTTTTGGATGGACGTCTCCTATTTTTCTCCTCGTAAAGCCTCGACCTTATGTCACATTTGTTGTGGGACAGTGGTATTTCAGTAAATAAATACACCATCCAGTACCACGAGGTAGAAACAAAAATTTCGCTTCAGACCCAGAGGCTGGCATCCTATCTCTGCCCTACGCAGAACTGGATGGTCAGTAAGGTTGAATTTAAGCGATATATTCACTCACGTATAATTCTTCATCCACCTGAGTGCTCTAATCTATAGTCGAAACAGCATTGCATAAGTTTATAATGAACGAGTTACTTCACTTAAAGAGTGCTGTACCCTGAATAAGGGGGCGTTAATTACAATAATGATTTGATGATTTTGTCATCCACAGACGGCTGTTTCGTTTTATTATCCACAAACATTGATTTCTCACCCCTTTACCTCTCATACACATTCACATTATCATTTATTACACAAATCTGCAATCATATTGAATAACAATTCAATCTTACTGTCTACATGCACACTCACAAACATTGATATCCAACCCCTTTATCTCCCTCCTCAAAGGGAGCTCCAGCATCTTCTCAAAAAATTCATTAACAACTTGAATCTTATTTCACTCATGGAGTTTGAATGCAAATCAAGATTATTATACAAACGACCTGAATGTATTCCCTCTACTGAACAGTGGAAAATAATGACCAGAAACAGAATCACATCAGACATGTACGAAACTGGTTAAGGCTTATGAAAAAATTATTATACCTCAAAACAAAACGGAAACTTTTGGCTTTCCTTTTCTTATAGTTTTCTACTGTTCACTGTTTAGCTTTTATCATTCCTGGATCTCGATTCATTGATTTGCTACAATTGTTGACAGACCTTTGAAAGAACATGCCCCTTCACTCTTCCATACGAATAGAGCACCTGGTTTCAATCCTGCCTTGTGGTACTGGATGGGATGATAGAAAGTCTACAGTCACACTGAATAGATGTAATACATCGAAACAGCTGTCTGTGGATGACACAATAATTAATGCTCCTCTATTCAGGGTTGAGCACTCTTTAAGTGAGGTAACTCATCCATCGTAAGGTTATGCAATGCTCTTCCATAGGAATTGAGCACTCTGTTGGATGAGAAATTTCTGTGTAAATACATATATCGCTTAAATTCTGCCTTACTGACCGTCAAGTTCTGTAGTCCAGAGGTAGGATATCAGCCTCTGGGTCTGAAATGAAGGTTCCAATTCCGTCTCGCGGTACTGGATGGGTTGATGGAAAGTCTATAGCCACACTAAAGAGATGTAATACATCGAAACAGCTGTCTGTGGATGACATAATAATATATATATATATATATATATATATATATATATATATATATATATTACAAGAAATGGATGTATATGTTCCGACAAAATGATTACAAATTGCGTTATATTTGAAAAATTATATTATTATAGAAAATAGGACTGCTGCACGAAACGAACTCGTCACTGCATTACTGGCGTCTGTTTACCACAATGGCAAGAACATCACTTCGTTGAACTGGTTACCCTATCAGTGGTAGGTTTCATTCCTGCAGCATCCCTTTTTTTCTATAATTGTTTGTTTACGCTGTCTAGGATGAGTCATACATTAACCGTATAATGACAGAAGATCATTTTCAAATAAGTTTCTAGATAATATAATGCATTTCAGAACTATATATATATATGCATATATATATATATATATATATATATATATATATATATATAATAATTAATGGATATCAATATTCGACAATGTAAGATAATTACACATTGTCCGATACTAATATCCATTACTTATAATGTTGACATTGGAACAGAGTATTCGTATAAATATGTAAAAATAAAATAGTAGTTTTCAGATTAAAAGACCACTTCAACGTAAACGGCCAGCGATCGGAGAGAGGAAAGAATGAGTTAAGGGTGTCATTCAGACTGCTACCTACCGTCAGAGTTTTGGTGACTCTGACTTAGACTGCATCGATGCTCCCATGGAAAGAATGCGTTCGAATCCTACCCGGGGCTCATTTCTCCATTTCCTGATCATCGCCTTTGTTTGACTCAGTACTGCGAATAATTCGGTAATTGAAGAATTTCGTTCCTAAACTGTATTTCCTTATTCCATTTTTTTATTTATTTATATATATATATATATATATATATATATATATATATATATATATATATATATATATATATATATATATATATACAGAATATGTGGTACAAATCAGGCTAGCAGTATAACATAATATGATAATATATCAATAATATAAAGCCACTTATAAAATGTAATGAATTTATTTCATAGAGTACTCGATACAAACAACTTTTACTATTGAAGTTAAGTTGTTTTAGAGTAGAGATGGAAATGAATAGTAGAATGTGGATTCGCTACACAAACTAGCTCATGTTTCTGCCCTGTTCCAGCCTCATGATGAGGCCCGAACAGGGAAGAAACATGAGCTAGTTTGTGTAGCGAATCCACATTCTACTATAAATTTATATATATATATGTGTGTGTTTATGTGTGTGTGTGTGTGTTTGTGTGCGTGTGTGTGTGCTGTTTTGTGTGTGTGAGAGAGAGAGAAAAAGAGAGAGAGAAATTCAGATAAATGCGTAGAGACTAAGATAGATAGATATGAACAAATTCACTTCAATAGATATTTTTTTTTTTAAACTGAGATTAAGAATGAGAGGACCAAAATATCAAATACAATCTGATATGAAGCTACTAAGATAGAAACATGAACAATGGAAGACATATATATTTGAAAAGATAGCTGGAGTTCCAATGACACACCCGATCGAAAACATGTTTTTTAAATTCCAACAACTCGTTCACCACACCGACCAGATTCGGCCGGGGGTGATAAATTAATGTTCACATGTGTCCATGAAGGGACTAGTCGTCAAGCTGCTCCCTAATTAAACCTCTTGTGTCGTTCAGTTTCCAGATTGATTCGATTCAGTCCGTTTTATGATAAATATGGACTACGAGATCAAGGTTGATCACGCTAACAACAAGGCTAAGAAAAGTAACAAAAATCTCTTAGGTATCGAAGACTTGAAGTAAAGGAAACATAAAAATCTGAAGACAAACTGGCATGCGAGATAAATCACCACTGATAGTAGGCGATATGAAGAAAGTCATGCGAAGAAACTTATTTCAACTTCTTCTTTCTGGCTTTGTTCGCCTTCTCCTCTCAAGACCAAGGTACGTCTAAATAGCGGAGTCATTAAAGGCACTAATTTTGAAACAAAACCACGTAAAAACACATTGTATCGAATAATATAAACTGTCTCTTTAAGAGAGGAATATATACAAGCAAAAACTAACGAAGGAATACACACTAGTCCACTTTAAAGGAGAATACTCACAGCACACACACACACACACACAAATATATACACAGGCACAAATGGAAACAGAAGAACACCATTTCATCCTTCATATTCATCTACACATATACTTAGAGCAATAACATACCAACTTTTTCCTATCTCACCCCTGCTGTGATAAAAGAACATCCCAAGGTTCTAGCTCACTCAAACTCAGAACTAGTCCTTCCCCATTTCTCTCCTCTAAAGAAACCAACACCAAATATTTTTGTGTAATAAATCCAAGCATGTAAACAGTTGCCATTTTTGTTACGGTTTTTGTATCGCTAAGTGCTTTTGACAATGCTGACATAAGTTCAGTGAAATGCATCAAGCTTATGTTATATGATAATAAAAGAGTTTTTCACTTGCACATTCATACCACAATTTTGTCGGATTGCCTTACATCTACACAATTGACATTATGTTTACATATATGTTTGTTTTGTGGATACTTGTATAAAAAAAGGATGAATCATAAGCCTGAAGTAATTCTTTTCGATTTTATTTCATGTGCTTTTGCTTTCTCTGCAGTTGACGCTAATCAACCTTTATGATCTTCAAAGAATGTTTGACGAACTGAATGGAAAAAAAGCAAGAAAGTAGGCCTCCAATTGAACTCCAGTAAAACGATTGTCATGTACAACAAACACGTAGAAGACAAAGACACAACGATCAATAGAAAATAAAGAACAAAGAAAGTAGACCACTCCATCTACATAGGACCATCAATCTCCATGAAATCCAAAAAATAACTAATCGATCGAAGAATTCTTCCACGATGGCGAGCTTTCAGTGAGGCCAGCTCAACATTCAAGAACAAGGAAATTCTATCAATTCTAACGAGAAGACTGACCAACCGATGTATCTTCCCGATAGTCACTGATAGGACTCAAACATGGAACCTAAAGTAAAAGATTGACGTTCAGGCTGAGAACTTTGCAATGTGCACAAGAGAGAATCTTTCTCAACCTCAAATATACCAATCACAAGATCGCACAGTATAATAGAGAAAAGACAGGAGCCAGAGATATCGTAGAAACCATTTGAAAACTCAAATGGCAACGAGCAGGATATGTTGCAATGAGAGACATCTGCTGGACATACTGACTCAAAACACGAATCCCCAAAGATCATATGCTAAAATACGACTGGCAAATTAAATGGCATGATGAACTAAACGCGTTCAGAAAGTGCTGGCTCCGCAACGCCTATGATAGGGAGGTCTGTAGAATATTGGGGGAAATCGATGTTCAACAACGGACACTAAAAGGATGATGATGATGGTGATGATGATGATGATTATTGTCAAACTCCTGCAATCGAGTTTTGACTTTATTTTCGTTTGTCACAACGATGACAATGGCCTCAGCAGAAAACAGTGACGTCATGACAGCACTAATAAGAGCTGCTTAAGCTAAAACTGATGATAAATTCACTTCTAGAACTCAAGTCGACTTGTTGATTACAGGAACCATTGATAAAAATGTTGTAATGGAACACCTACTTTTTGGAATAAGATAGCATAGAGAATTGAATTCTGTTTTGTGTACCTTTTAGATTTTAATGAAGCAAAGGGGATTGAATCAAGGTCAACTGAGCCTATATTGTATATTTCCTTAATCATCTTTTATTCATTTTTAATCATAACATCCAAATACGATTCTAACGATCCATTTCTTCTACCGAAAACCAATATTTCAATCGACTTGCATGTCAATCCCGCTTCTATCAAGAACAGCGTCTCCCTTGAAAATACCCAGCTAATTAAAACTAACCACAGAATTATCCTGCACGCACACACACATATGCACAAGCGTGTGAACACAACATATATATATATATATATATATATATATATATATATATATATATATATATATATATATATATATATATATATATATGGGGGTTCGATCGAACAAGACGGACAAGAATATCGTTTCAATTTGTTTGGTAGTTTTTCTTGTTTTCTCAGAAGTGAACGAATTTCAGCGTGAAACTAACGTTATATCTGATCGAGCGCTCTCCACTGATCCAACAGTCATTATCAAAATCTTAGTATTCACAAATTTTTTATGATCCACTAATCGCAGGTTAATGAATGTGAGATGGGGATGATTTTAACTAGTAGGTTTTATTGTGGAAAGCAATCTTCTTTTTTTTCCAGCGAGGGAGGGGACTGCTAGTTATCAAACACTAGTAAAAAAAAAAAATCTACAGAAAAACGAAAAAAAAACTAAATGAAACGAGAGATTTTTTTTTTATTCATTTTAATATCTGTATTTTTAGGATTTTCATTTACAGATAGTTACTTGATATTTTTAGGTATGTTTTTTCCATAATTTACGATATTTCATACTCTTTAAAAATATTTTTTGTTTATACAGATGTTTCTGCTAATCTTTCGTCCACAACTTCTTCAAAAAAGTAAATGCTTTATTATGGTGAATTGGATATGCAAAGTGCATATGAATGAACCGGACAGGCACGTTTAGAGTTCTGCATTTAATATGAATAAGTTGAGTTTTTACACAAATCTACGACTTTGATTTTGTAATATTTTTGGTAAAACTCAAGTAATTATGAAGAAATCTATGTCATCCTTAGGACACTTCTATTTTGTGTAACACTTTTAATTACTCCTATTCATGAGAATTGATTTGAAAAACCAAACATACAGATTTTTAGGGAATTTTTACTTCAAATTTGATATAATGCAATGAACTCCTAAAGTGAATTACACCAAACTTCCCATACACCCTCAATTTGACCCTGCAAATATTTTCAAAAGGATTTTCCGATTTGTAAACATGTAACAAGAGTTTTAGTTTTAGAAATTAGAAAAAATCCAAAAGTCAAGCCTAGATGATTTATATCCAAAAATAAATTACTTACAGTACACATGATTCTATGGTGCAATTTGAGAGCTCGTTTTGTAATCGTGAGATTGTTGGTTCGAATCCACCCGTGAACTATCTTTTTGTTTTAGTATAGTAGTTATGATTGAGAACGTCAAGGAAACATATTGAAGAAAACAGGACCAATATGTTCAGATTACTATGAAAACTTTTCTTTTTTTTTTTAAATTCTGATCGAGAATTTTTTAACATAAAAAAGACTTAAAATAGCAATGAAATGGCAAAAATGGACAATCTCATTTTAAATTGTTCAGTTACATGATGGTCCATGCCAATATGAATATGTATTTAGTGACGTTACATTAATACTTTTTGGTCTGTTTCATGTTGAAATATCTTTGTTCAGTGCATTTTCATGTTTTTACAATTGTATCAACATGAGCAGGTTTATCCTATTTACGCTGTCTGTAATAATGGTGATCATTTTAAGTACAGCTTCAAATAGAATAATGCATCCATCCGGGAAAAGACAGAGGTCAGGGACATCATAGAATCCATTGAAAATTCTAAATGGCTCCATGACAGAAAAGTGTGGCGAATCCTGGGGAATATATATATATATATATATATATATATATATATATATATATATATATATATATATATATATATATATATATATATACATATATATATATATATATATATACATACATATATATACACACACACACACACACGTGTGTATATGTTATCAAGAATTGGATATATATGACAAAATAATGAGTTGCGATATATACAATATCTTAATTGAAAGGGACATCCGTTATTACACAGTGAATGTACCATTTTGCCTCGACAACGTAAATATAATTAGTAATTAAAGAAAATGGGAACCTGTGACCGACTGGGTAGCCTATTTGACGTAACGTTGTGCTTATCATTGAGCTAAACAGCCATTTGGTAATGTAAAGACCGAAATAACTGTCTCGATTCAAAATTGTCTATATGTATATATATATATATATATATACACACAAATATATATACATATATGTGTGTAAAGAGAATTTATTTAACTAAAACTTTCTAAATGGGATTCCAATTATCCATTTTTCAACTAAAAACCAATATTTAGCGTAAATGTCATTTCTGCGTCTCTCAACAACGATCTCTGCCAGAAAACTATCCCGCTAATAACGAATATATATATATATATATATATTGAAGATAATGGAGCTGGTTCAGGAATCGAACATATAGAGAGAGATAGAGAGAGATAGAGAGAATAGAAAACAGTTTTACTGTATTTTTGAAGACTGCATAGTATCACTTAGTCGCCATTGAGCTAATATTTCTGTCTGAAGGGTGGAATTAATGCCCGATATATCATGCCCAACTTTCATTCAATTGACAGGTCATGTTAAATCAGGCTACATGATACTAAATTATACATAATGCCATTGCTGTGCACTTCTCAAACTTTTGTTTCAACGACTTTTTCCTAGCGGATTCATATCCGTTCTTAAAAGGCTGTTCGACTGGGACACCATGTAAGGATCATAGATAATGAAAGGATTTATCCCTTTTTTTCTAAGTGCGTGTGTTTATGTGTTTGTTTGTGTGTTCGTTAATGTGTTTGTTCGTGTTTTCTCGAGCTTCTGGCCATACTGTTTTGACTAAAGACTTGAAAATTGACATCAATACTGCACTGAATTATTTTTAAAATGCTCGACATTTTGGGACCTTTTTTTGACACGTATTGTTTATCAATAATATGTAGAGTCTCAAGAATGTAAATTTTTGCAGATGTTTTTTTCTGCTCAATTCTAAATGTTTTCCAATGGAAACGCAGAAACCTCAAGCAAATGACCACAACGAAAGAGAAAATTGAAGAGATTGAACTAAATAGAATAATCAAGAAGAGACAGAAGACAATACACGACAGCAGTCATCAAATCTACTCTCGAAAAAGCTCGGGGTTCCTAAGCTATAAACAAAGCCCTCAATTCAGTACAGAAGCAAATGAGCAGCATTTTTGACGAAAATGGAGACCTAACAACAAACAGAGTGGGAATTTTCGAACGTACCAAAAAATTTTAACAAAAACTTTTTTCACCCGAGCAAGGACTATAAAATAAGATACGTAAAATGTAATTAATCAACTCAGGGATTCCCTAGAAGTGGCCCGTGGGAGGTGAAACAAGCAATCAAACAAACAAAAAAAAAGGAAAGGCCGCTGGAGTAGACAACATCACCATCAATCTACTCAGTAAATCCGGTAAAATCATCACCAGGAAACTAGCCATCCTTTTTAACTTGTGCGTAAAAAAAAGTAAAGTCCCAGAGGATTGGAACGCCGCAATCATAATGCTTTTTATATGAAAAAATGAAATCCAAAAGATCTCAACAACGGCAGACCTACAAGCTTGCTCTACTACATATACAAACATTTCACAAAAATCATCACCAACCGAATCACAAAAATACTTGATGAAAATCAACCATGAGAACAATCTGGATTTAAATGAAGCTACTTGATCACTGACAACCTGCATTCGATAAATCAGCTGCAAAAAAAGCAGCAGTATATAAGCTACTACTCGCATTTATCGACTTCAAAAAAGCATTTGACTCAGTAGAAATCCCTAAGGTCATGGAGGCCATCACTCGACAAGGTGTAGATCCAGCATATGTCAAAGTTCTGAAACATGTACAGTCACAACAGCTCCTTTATCAGTCTACATTAAGACTCGGAGCCCTTTCAGCTCAGAAAAAATGGTAAGACAAAGTGATACCAGCTCACCAAAACTCGTCACCGCCTGTCTCGAGATAATCTTCCGAAGACTAGACTGGGAGAATGAAGGAATCAAAATAAACGGCGAGTATCTGATCAACCTCAGATTTGCTGGCGACATTGCCCTTTTCGCAGATAACCTACACGATCTCTGTCTAATGCTAGATAATCTATATGAAGAGAGCAAGAAAGTCGGCCTAGACATGAGCTTGATTAAGATGAAGATCATGTGCAACAACCATGTCGGAAATGAGAACATTAAGATCAAAATCGAGGACACAGAACTGGAGAAAGTAGACCTCTACATTTACCTCGGACAACGGATCTTCACAAGTCCCTCAAAAGAAAAAGAAATCAACCGAAGAATGACACGAGGATGACAAGCCTTCAGCATAGCAAGCACATCCTCAAGAATATCCCATTAATCCTAAAAGGAAGGGTGTACAACCAATGCATCCTCCTAATTATCACTTATAGAGCTGAAACATGGAACCTAACCAAGAGACAGACCTGCAAATTGAGAACCATGCAACGTGCATATGGAAGAATTATGCTCAACCTCACGATACATCTAGGGAACACAAGGATCAGGGACATTTTAGGATACATGAAAAACTCAAATGACAATGGGCTGGCCATGTTGCAGAAATGGCAGATGACTCACGACATGGATCCCCCTACTCATATGCACAACTGAAGCCGGCAGAATATTAGACAGAGAGACGAACTAGACAAGTTCAGAAATTACTGGCTCCGTGGAGCCCAAGATGGAGAAGTGTGGTGGATCCTGGGGAAGGTGTATGTCCAACGACGGAGGTTAAAAGACTGATGATGATGATGATGATGACGATGACGATATATATATATATATATATATATATATATGTGTGTGCGTGTGTGTGTGTGTGTCATTTCTATCTTAATGTATATCTATCTATCGATCGATATATCAATCTATCAATCTACTATTTATTTATCTACTTATCTGTCTCTCCATCTAATTTTTTTTTTTTACCTCGGTTCATTTGTGTCTCCCAAAGTCATGTCATTTATCCCTCTGTCAGTCTGATTATATTAGGCTCATCTTATTTTTGCATCTTAGCAACCTAATTGTCGGAGGTGTAGTTTGGTCATTTGACGGTAAAGATATATTTTATTTTTTTGTCAGTCAATTAGTTCTGTTTTGTTTTTCTCGTTTTGTTTTGTTTTTTGGGGGTTTTTGGGGGGGTTTTTTTGGTGTTTTGATAGACAAAGGTTCTGGGATATGATGATTATTCCGCTATAGTCAGTCACGTTATGTATTCATTTAGCTCTTTGATTACATTATCTGCTTTTTTGTCTCTCCTCTTTGTCTTCTATACTTTCATTGTTCTTGTGATATGAAATCTTTGTTCTTATCTATCTATCTCAATCTGTTCTTATATATCTACTTTACTTGTACATATATTAGTTTATTTGGATCTATCTCCATCTGTTGTTGGCTGCGTATCACAGTCTCTTCATTCCTCTCTATTTATTTATACCAACATGTTTGTATTTATCTCTCTTTCTTTCTCTCTCTCTCTCTCTATATATATATATATACATATGCACATATATAGCTATATATATACATATGCACATATATCGATATATATATACATATGCACATATATATACATATGCACACATATGCACATATATATATACATATGCACATATATATACATATGCACACATATGCACATATATATATATACATATGCACATATATATACATATGCACACATATGCACATATATATACATATGCACACATATGCACATATATATATATACATATGCACATATATATATATATATACATATGCACATTTATATATATATATATATAGTAGAAAAATTATCAACAACCAAATCTATCAAGCAAACTGTTTTGATTTAGTCATCAAGTGATTCTGGCTATCTATTAATCTATTGATCTATCTGTCAGCCATTGATTACCACTTTTTCCAATCTTTCAATTGATCACCCCAACAAAGCATTCTGCAATTCTGACAGAGGTGACATGACGGTTTCAATTGAAGGACTAACAAGACCTGTCTTTTTATCTATCTTTTCCTATGTCAGTTATATGATACAATAATTAATGCTCCTCTATTCAGGGTTGAGCACTCTTTAAGTGGGGTAACCCAACCATTGTAAGTTTAAGCAATGCTCTTCCACAGGAATAGAGCACTTTGGTGGATGGGGGATTTATGTGTAAATGAATATATCGCTTAAATTCAGCCTTACTGTCAAGTTCCGTAGCTCAGAGGTAGAATATCGGTCTCTGGATTTGAAGCAAAGGTTTCAATCCTGCTTCGCGATACTGGGTGGGTTAATGGAAAGTCTATAGCCACACTGAAGAGATGTAATATATCAAAACAGCTGCATGTGGATGACACAATATATATATATATATATATATATATATATATATATATATATATATATATATATATATATATATATATATATAGTTGGGGTGTTTTGTAAGAAATCGGAATATAATCTGACAAATAATCATAAACGCGTTATATTATTTGCAACTCTATTTGAAATCACCTTCTGTTATAACGCAGTGAATGTGTCATTTATTCTTAGCAGTGTAATGGAATGAATAATTAAGGAAAAAAGGGGGTCCCTGCAGCAATAATATAGAATGAAAGAATAGTGTCCTAATATTTTGTTCTGTATTTTTTTCAATCCCAAATTGTTATATAAAAAATAAAATAGAAATCATAGGAACAAATGTTTTGTTTTTGTTTGTTTTGTTTTTTTAATGAGCGAGAGCTCTTGGATAAGTGACATATCTTTTTTTTCTGTGTTTAGCAGCTCTGGTGGAAAGCTGTCTGTTTACCCGAAACTGTGAGGCTGGCCATGAGGGGAAAATTGACATGTCAGGTCAACTCAAAAAAGTGAAAAAAGTAGAAACATAACAATAGAGAGAAATCTAAATACAGGGTCCCACGAAAGACTGAACAGAAAAAAACATACTTTTCTAGTGTGACGTTCGACATAATCGTTTTCAATTTTAATTTTACATTTGAATTTTGACTGAAAAAGATGTACGACATAGGGAAATTTTTCAGTTTAGTTTTATCATATTCATTATATCTTACCTTAAAAAATGCAAAAGAGCTTTCTTTTTCTTTCTAATAAGCAAGGGATTATGGAACGTTTGTCATAAATAATTTCTTGGTTCTAGATCCGAAAAATACAGGATCGATTAAGATGTGACAATGCAAATCTTCGTATAGCCTGCGATTACTTTAGAAAATATTTGCTGTGGTAACATGTGGATATCATTCACAATAACTCACATCCACGATAATCCTTTCAATCCTCACCAATTATTCAAGATGAAAAAATCTAGAAACATTTAGATACAGGGAAAAAATTACCTCCCTTGATTTTTTTTCGCGCCCGGGGGAAAACATCCAAATAGAGAAATACATGGAATTTTTATGAGATATTCACCACTAAGAATGCCCGATTTGAATTTCCTTTGTTCACGCAACGTCGTTGGATGCATCTGGACCACCGTGCCAAAAATGAATTGTTAAGTAATGACAACATTGTTTAGAGACAAACAAACAAATATATCTATATCTCTCTCTATCCCTCTCTCTATCTATCTCCCTCTCTCTCTCTCTCTCTCTCTATCTATCTATCTATCTATCTATATCTATCTCTCTCTATCTCTCTCTATCTCTATCTATCTCTCTCTATCTATTTATCTATCTCTCTATCTATCTCTCTCTCTCTCTCTCTCTATATATATATATATATATATATATATATATATATATATATATATACTCATGGTTTTCACAGCGAATTGGTTCCACGTCTTCTAATCTGACAAATCATCTTTATGGAAATCATGAAAGAAATAACTGTACCAACACTATTTTTACGAAAAAATATTGAGCATTCTTTCTTCAGAAATATCACCAAACTCATACATATATATGTGTGTATGTGTGTGTGTGTGTGTGTGTAAATAAATATACATATATCTTATGTGCCACTTTGATATTCTATTTCCCAGAATCTGTTGATGTAATTCATATAATTTATGTAATTTTCTCCAGTTTTTTATGTCTTACCCATATTTTGTTATTTTATTACTATTTATTACTACTAGTGATTTTTCTCTTGTTGGGATTATTCGTTGTTTACCATGTAACCGTTTTGTGGATTTTGTTTTTTACTCAAAATTATATATATGAGCAATTTTGAATAGAAATTTCTCGGAATGATATAAACAACACGTGGTATACATTTCATGTATATATACATGTGTGTGTTTTTGCGTGTGTCTGTCTGTGTGTATTATCCAGCATCTCAGTTTATCCGAATCTGCCTATGTTAACATTTATTCAGAGCTCCTGTCAGTCTGATCTGATTAACGTCAGTCAGTCAGTCTCTGACATCCAATATATCCCATTTTTTACGTCAGCTGCAAAGCTGCATACTATGTTTACAACTGCCAATCCTAATTGTAAGCGTATTTAGTCATTTCCTCTTTAACCTCACAATATCCGTACAACTGAATTTAGGGAACCAAAAGAAAAAAGACATCAACGTCCAATTCCATAAATCTTCTTTTTTTTTTAAACCCAGAGGCACGCAAGTCCGAGACACTCGATATTTGGCTATAAAACACTGTCGGGTACAACAATAGGATCTGCAATTCCTGTGTACCAGAATAAACGCTTGTTTCATTTCACGCGGGGAATCCAAGAGGAAGTGGCGTTGAAGAAATCAGCTCAAAATATATATATCATAAATAATAAGTCATATATTCAACTTAAGAGCCTTTACCCATGAATATAGTATTGAGATTTTATTTTCATACGTAAAATAAATTAATAAATAATAGAATAATAGAACAAATGAATGAATAAATAATTGCCCAATCGGTAGGTCTGGTTAGTCACTCAATGGAAACCATCATGTGATAAACATATTTTAGCATGATGCCTTGTTTGGTTGATCAATCAAATAAATCAGAGAAAAGGGTTAATCAATGAATTGATCACTGATAACTCAAACGGCATTGATAACTTTAAAATGTCTGAATTTCAAATAAAACAAACGTGAATGCTGCAGGACACAATCTAAGGGATCAATTAAGCATGAACTAACATGGCAGACTGACATCCCCCCCCCAAAAAAAACGTATTTAGAAGATTTTTTTTCAAGTTCTTTCTAGGCATAATAAAGAGTAGATGTTTAAATTGAGCTCTCTGGTTCCATTGACGTGAACTGTACACATGATATATAGCTAGCCAGCCAGACCAACTTGAAAACTGAAGAGACTTATTTTGACAGTTTTGGTTGACAGTTTCTGATGAAACATTTGGGCACATTTCAAGCGCTGTAAATCAAATTGGTGTAATTTTGTTGTATCACGTATAACTAAACATGTTGAACTGCTTATCGTCCAAATCATGATATATCTTTTTTTTTTTTCTATTTGCCTGTTAGTTTATTCTTTCATGGTTGAAGCAAATTGCATCATTATATGCCACGTATGGTATTCCAAAGCAGTACTATGCTACAAATGTGACCATGAAGTGATGAGCAGATTTTATGAACATACTAATAGTTTTCATCGGTACCAATGACAGGCAAATTCAAGTTCGTATAGATAGTGGAACATTTGATCAATATCACAATATAAAAGTAAATATTGTTGCATTCTGAGATAATTGTATAAATTATTATATAGTTATATGAAATAATTCGTTGGTCACATGACCTAATAATTAGTCAAATAAGCATATCAATCTATAAATCAGCAGTGTCATTAATTACCGCATATTCAGTGCAATGATCGTCAGTCTGTCTATCGTCGGCTTCATCATCTGGAATCTCACTTTCATCGATTAAATCATGATCAAAATCATCATCTAAGAGTTCCAGCATATCATTCACATTATACTTCATTATTTTTCATGCCATCTTTTTTAATGAGTTTCCTTTGAAGAAGAAAACTTTCACAAGACTTTTTATGTTTCGATTGAATGTTTGATAGAATTTCGGCAGTGGAGCTAGCCATGTATTGCTGAGCAGTCAATTCGTATCTAATGGCTCTGCAGTGTACTGTTTGGGGCACGACATTTAAAGCAGACCTGTATGCATAGGCATTTGGGAGCAAAAATTTTCGTGTGGGTATTTCGAATACTTTTCAGACATTTTTTTTATTTCAAGTATCTTTGAGTGATTTATGGTATTCCTACCCCCTCTCTCCCTCCCCTTCTCTCTATACATATATATATCCTTCTATCCATCTATCTACCCTTCTGTCTTCTTTCGTCTCTTTCTTTATCACCTGTCTCTCTATATCTATCCATCTATCCCTCTCTCTTTCTCTTTTTCTATCCCCCTCTCTATATATATATAAATACCCCCCTTCCATTATCTCTCTATTTATCTATCTCACCTCTCACTCTTTCTCTCTCTCTCTTTCTCTCTCTCTTTTTCTCTCTCTCTCTTTCTCTCTCTTTCTATATATGTCTTCTCCTTCTCTCTATCTATCTGAACTCCCTATCTCTATGTAACTCTCTCTACACCCTCTCTCTACATCCTCTCTCTCTCCCTCTTTCACTCTCTCTCTCTCTCTTTCTTTCTCTCTTTGTCAATCTACTTTTTTCTGTCTCTGTCTATATTTCTTTTTTCTATTTCTCCGCTTTCTCATCATCTCCCTTTTCATCTATCCCTCCTTCTTTATTTCACTTCCTCTACGTACACACACTCTCTCTCTCTCTTTTTCTCTCTCTCTTTCTCTCTGTCAATCCCTCTGTTTTTCTATCTTTCCATTTTCATTGAAAATGTGCTAGTTTGTCACACAGTTCCCCCCTTTATAGCGAGTTGGATCTTTACAGGTCGTCTCAATACTGTGGTCTCATGCCTGCTTAAGTAAAATCTTTTAATCGTCTACGTAGGGCACATTTTACAGAACAATGTATGAAGAACTGATTTCGCTGATCATTCTTCACTGTAGTGTGTTCGCTCCTGATGGAATGTCTCATTACGTTGTAGTGTTGACATGATTATTAAGCTCAGCAAGAAGACCTCGCCGGTGGGGTGTGGCAGTTCACGGCACAGACAATGGAATCAGTGAGCGAGGTTGAAACAACAGTCTGTTTACGTTCATTTCGCAGTATGGGTAAAATGGCTGAACAGACTGGGCTCCGTAGCTTTTTGAAGGCTACCAGTCTAGGAGAACAACTCAAAACTGGTCTAACAATTCAACGGTTCAGTGAGCTAAATCTTCGATGGTTGTCAGAACAAGAACACATTCAGAGAGTGCATATCTCAGTCGATGCGATTGTTACTAAAAATTGGATGTGAATCAGCGCATATATAACCACAAGGGAGGTGACGGTAAATAACTTGCGGATCTTCCCCAGGATTTAATCAATTCCTCTCTAGCCTTTGAATAAACCTTCCATCTAATGTCATTGAAAATGTTCAAGGATATTTTGAGGACAAGCATGAATAAATGTATGGGAAAAAAAAAGATAGTATCTCTCATTCGAAAAAAATGATAGATCTACTCCAAAATTTAACCGATTATTTTTCTTATTGCATTGCCTATCCTGTCAGAAAACCCCATTTAAATTCATCGAAAACATTTGGAGATATTGTGTGATGTGGACATCTTGCAGCGGAGTTGACTGTGCATTAATCTGCCAAAATATTTAGTCGCCTCTTCGTAACCCATGGTTTATCACTCCACAGAGAGTCGTTGAAAGTCATTGAGAACTTTCGGAGACATTGTTTCGACGGTAGGAAAGACAGGTGGACAGACATGGGTGAATACATATCATCCCAATTTTGTCGTCAGAGGTAAATAACAAATATATATTCTGTTCTATCTAAATATAGACAGTATATTTTCCCATCTCATATGACACCTGTTTCAACTAATTGAAATCCCACTCATTAAAAACGTAAAACAGCTCAGGTGATAATGATTAATAATGAAATTTGGAAATAACAAATTTAATTGCATTGATTTTCCCATTGGCACTTTAATTGCTTCTTGTAAGTTTTTTGAAAATCGATTTTATGAAAGAGGATGGACATTCTGTTTGTATAACATAATATAAGGTTTGTACGGAAGAGAGAGAGAGCCATTTTGATTATATCGACAACTGGTTGTACTATCTTGATGTAACTCTACAACCAGTCAGAGGAGACTTCACTACCCGCATGGGAAGAGAAACTTTCCCTTGGTATTACTCAGTCGTCAGTGAGACCCCAGTTCATGTAATGCTTCACTGTTGAACCCGAAATAACTGTCTTTCACGTTCCAGCAGGGTTGGGGGAGGGCGAAATATTTCATCATGTAGGTTTGTCCTCTCCCTCCGTGTAGTCTAAGTATTGCAGCCTGCAATTTCTGGCTTATCCAAAAACTGAAATAGTCGTTCTGAAACCTTTTTGATAAAAGCTTGAGGTTTCCTTATCAACCGTCAGATATTACAGGTAATTATGCGTGCGATTTGGGTTTGCCAAAGAGAAACTGTTGAGTATCTCTTTCACTCAGAAAGGTGAAGGTCTCGACCTAATAAGGAAGAAAGTTTGTATAATAGAATCAAATATCAAGAATCTGTGATTGTTGTCCGGGGAACTATGTTTGAAGCGTTTTCTAGGTCCTAAAATATGCTGCTCTAATTCAACTGGGACGGCCCATTCGAAAATGTGGCCGTGGCCAACGCGAAGCCTCTTATAATGATTTCTGTTTTAATAATCCTTGGTCTGACGGATGTAAAATAAGATAGTAAAATATAACATACAGAGACTCCGAAAATCATCCAAAGGCTCTGAAAAGTATTACTAAATAAAATATTAATGTCTTCTAATATCATTATTGAGTTAATATCTGATCAATACGTCGTATAGTTATAGCACTCAGAGCCTTCGTCTGACTTTGTTCAACTACCATATTTTACCACTGCCCAAGCTAGAATCATTGCAATCTTAACTCAATATCTTGCATTTTGCCATCATTTTAAAGCATAGAAACACGTTCTTGTCCCAAACGTAGTAGAAAGTGAGAAATAGACAACCACCACGATAAAACAAAATATTTCAACCTAACCTATCTTTAGAACTATACATGAATCTTTGATAGCTGACTCCACTAGTATGATGAGGATACTAAAATCTACGGTAAAAACGAATCCTCTATCCATCACATGACTTTTATCACACCATATTGTTATAGCTGTTCTATCTTATTATTCTCTATTTTTGCTGATCCCTTATTGTAATTAATTCAGGCATAATCTGTGTGAGTATATATAGATTTCGGTACTATCTACGATTTCTGGCATCCTTTGGGAACCTATCCCCCGTGGTTAAAGGGAGAGGCCGCTGTAGTTAATTCATTTCTTCATGTAGCTCCTTATCACAAATTTTGTAGTCAATTATTTCTCCAGCCTTTAAATCAAAATCCTGGAGCTTAGAATTAAGACGTAGAATCAGACAAGACTCAAACTTGCATCTCATAACTTATGGTCCATTATTCGTGAACAATACTTTAACCAATTAGGCAACTAATAAGTTATAATTAGCTGAATTTGACTAAACTACTGAACTGCTTATATGGAAATTTCTCCCATTGCAATGTATACTCAAGACTTGTTACCTCAATCAACTTTCGCAACCAAAGATGCTTTGATGAAACAAAAACAAAAAATTGAAAAAATTACCGGCACACAGACTTTCCGTAATCGGAGATAAGAAGTTGTGTACCTATCAACTTTAAGAAAATTGTTCTGACCAAACCGTTGGCAAAGTTGCTTTTATCAGATGTATTGGCTCCTGAATATGCCCAATATTTCGGAATATGTCAAAGATAGAATCATGCGTTTTTGACCATTTGCTTACAAGTGTTTCCAAAGTTTATACAGGCATTTAAAAAAACGACTCGAATCTGCCTGTTCGTCACACATTTGAAATTACTCGGCAACTTGTAAATAAAAGAACAGGGTTTTTCCTAAATAAATGTCCCATTATTTTAAGATTTTTTACATATACAGAAAGTGGGCTGACCTTTAGTAATTGAAGAATCGTGGATTTTATTCTTAAGCTAGTCATTTGTGTAATCCTTACACATGCAGATAGAAAAGCAAAGGAATGATACGTCTTCACTTTTAGTGAAGATTTGTGACTAGTTTTATTTTAATATTTCACATTGTTGGCATGTAGTATGATCGGAAGACATTCAGTTAAATCCTGATGCAGACAGAATCCGACCGATATGAATCGGCAAAACTCAGAAATCGATTGATCTAGACTTGTCTTGGAAAAAGAAATACATTTTAAAGCCGTTCAAGTTATGAAAAGCCAAAAAGTAAATAACTTATGAATTACTTGAATTGAATTCGCATGAATATGGAAAACTAATGGACATCCAGTTGATTCAAAGAATTTTATTCTTACAAACATCATCTAAAACATTTTTGTTTTTATATAAACATATAAATGTATATATGTATATATATACATGAATGTGTGTATGTGAGAAAGGGAGGGGTAGTTATAGATTGACGAAATATAGTAATACCATTTCTTCAAATATGAATAGACGCAGACTCAGGGATACATACACACGCGCACTCACTTATATATATCTTCCATCTCTGAAATGTAGCACTCTGGTATATGGGGAATTATGCATAAGTAGATATATCGCTTAATTTGGTCCTACTGACGGTCCAGTTCCGTGTAAGGCATCTTCCCTGGTTTTGAAGCGAGGGTTTTGACCCTACTTAGCGGTACTAGAAGGGATACTAGATAGTCTATGGCCACATTGAAGAGTTGTTATACAACGAAACAGCTGTTTGTGGATGACACAATTATCAATTATTGTTATTTCTTTAGGGTTGAGCACTTTCAGGTAGGGCACTCGTTTTCTTCTGCCATTATGCAATGCTCTTACAACTCTGGAATGGAGAACTTTGGTAGATGGAGAAGTGTGCATAAGTAATTATATCGCTTAGTTCGGTCCTACTGACTGTAAATTTCTGCGTAGCGTAGGGGTAGAACGTCTGCCTCAGGGTCTGAAGCTGAGGTTTTGACCATGCCTAGCGGTACTGGAAGGGATACTGGATAGTCCATAGCCATATTAAAGAGCTGTAGTACAAAGAAATAGCTGTCTGTGGATGACCTAATTATATATATATATATATATATATATATATATATATATATATATATATAATAAGCATGAAAGTTCATCAGTCTTGAAACAATGTCGCCATTTCTCAACGAATCTCCACCAGATACACCCAGCAATACTGCATGAACAAAGAAAATCTGCTCCGGAGCTCCCTACGGGTTAATATTCGAAGAAAATTCCATATATTTCTCTGTTTAAATGTTCTTTTTCATGAAAGAGAAAAAAATCAAGGGAGGTAATTCAATCCCTGTATTCAGATGATTCTGGATTTGTTTTTATCAAGAAACATGCGATCTCCAATCAGTGAAGGTTGAAAAGTCAACTTTTAGATAGAAGCATTCAAACAGACTATCTTAGCATTGCTATGAACGATACCTGCATAAACCAAGTCCAATCTTTTCCAAAATAATCGCATCATATGCAAAGATATGCTTTATCACATCCTATCAATCTTGTATTTTTCGAACGCCAACCTAAAGAAGGTATATTTTCTCAGCTCAATCTTTTCTGAGACCCTGTATCTAGATTTATCCTTTCATATACGTTTTCTACTTTTTTAATTCAATTTCACGTTTTTAAAAAGCCACGTGAAGTATTGAAAAAAAAAAACAGAGTTCTTCACAATTAGCCATTTAGATTATTTCTCTTTGATTATATATTTACGTCTCCGCATCAAATATTACTATTTAAGTTTCGTTGACTCAGTGTTACATGTTCATGTCTAAACATTGGATTTTGCTAATGAATTCATTATTTCGATTATATTATTTGTGGGGGTTTTTTTTTCACTTTCTTTACTCAATTTTACGGATAAAAAGGCCACGGTTTTATTATATTTTTACGTCTAGACATCAAATATGACTATTTGGGTTTCTCTTAGAATAATCTTTAGAATGTTTTTTTTTTTTGATTTTTCGTATAAAATTACCATGCGTTATAATTATATTATCGTAATACAGGAAACGATAAAATCAACGCAGGTTATTCTTTTCCTGATTTTTTATGATTTCTGACTTGATTTTACACTTGAAAAATGCACATACAAAAATTCAAAAAATGGAATACAAATGTCTAATGCTTTTCATGTCTCTTTTTTTCAAATTGATTTTTTCTTTTTTTTTTTGTTTACTAATACTTACATCTTGACATTCTAGGTTTCATTTCTTTTAATTATATTACTGAAATTTTGGAATTATTTTTTAGTCTATTTTACATTTAAAAACGGCTACGTTTTTGTCGATTTTACATATAAAAACGGCCAGGTTTTAATTATCTTTTTCCATTTTTTAATTTTTTCCAAGTTTGGATAGTCAACTTCACTATGCGGGGACAGTCTCTTGAAGCTGTGGGAGCTGACCTGATATGGCAATTTTTGTCTCATGATCAGCTCACATGTCGGATGCTCACAAGTTGGTTTATGCAGACAGCTGTTCAACAGAGCACAAACTCACACTTCTATGATTTCTTTTGTATGTTTTGAATAACAACATACAAAAATTAAAATTGAAATACTACTCTTCCATCCAATGGATTGCAACTGGCAGAAGAACCTAGTTAATAATTAACAAATACGACAGTCACAAAAATCTTCATACGTCAAAGCAGTCTGAAGAAAATCATCTTCAGAGATGTATGTGTATTCAAATTGAAAAAAATTGCACATACAATTATCTACAAGAAATAAGACATAAAAACTTGCTTCCAGTCAAATTGTTTCAGTTCAACACAAAATGAATACTTTTATATATTGGACTCCTGGGTACCTCTGCCTAAGCCTCTGTGTGTGTGTGCGTGTGTGTGTGTGTGTGTGTGTGTATTTATAGATAGATAAAATATTCATTTATTCATATAACATCATTTCTTTAAATATGAATGCATACGCAACAACACACACATATCTATATATATATGTACACAAATAAGCATATATATATATATATATATATATATATATATATATATATGAGAAATCTTTAGAAATAAACATGGGAATATCACGTGAAAAAATCTTGTGGCCAACAGAATTAATCGACTACTCGAATGAAATTTATTCACTTTTATCGAAATCATTTAATTCGTAAAATTCATGACTGTAGCTTTTACTTGCAGAAATTTCCTTTGCCATCGTAACACAATGCCTATTTATTCCGATTGTCGGTAATAATTCAACCTTTTACGCATAACACGCCGATATTTATTTTAGGTGCTTACATCGATTAACTCAAAAACTCACAGAATGGAAAGAGAATGTAAATTCCAAGGGGAATGACTTTTGATCTTTCTTTGACCATTTTTGGAATTGTTATTCTTTTTTATTCGAATCACAGAAGAATTCGTGTATTTTCTTAGATCATCTCGTCGTTGAAGATAGAGCTTGTCTTACCGAAGGCTTGCCGACCAAGAGTGATTCTCCGCTTGATTTCTCCTTCTTTTGAGAATATCATAAAGATCTTTTTCCCTAGGTAGATGTTCTGGTCTACTTTCTGCATTTTCTACAAACTGTTTTCTTTTTCAACTGTTGGCAAGATGTGATTTACTTGCTTCAGATTTCTTCTCCTGCCGACATACACTATAACCATTTTTACCCAGCTTCTCCCCCTGAACCTCCAAGGTAAACTTAGTTGCGTTATCTTTGTGACAAATCTTTCTGTTGCCAATTGTAATCGTAGGAAGCAAAACTGAGACAGCCTGAAGAATTATTATATCCCAACGTAGCAACTAATGTGGAAGCATTGAAGTTTTACTATACGGGTCTTTTGTTTTTTGTTTTTCTGTTTTAAAAAAAATACGGTAGGTCCGCAAGCTGAAAATATCACATCTTGGGACTCTGCTGCGTGAGATTTCTCAAATAGACTGCGGGCACAAACAAAACATGACACATTATTTAGATAATTCGAGGTAAATATTGCCAAGTCTGAACAGTATCGCCAGGAGGAAAATATAGTTGATTGGCCCTTATGAGGGAAGACGGTTACGTTGCAGAACAAGCCTGAAGGTCAGACCACTGATGTTCTTGCTGGTTCTTTTTCTGTGCCAAAGTCTAGCAAGGACATTGTTCCCATTCCAGTTTTACATCAAAAATCGAGTCAAACACCTCTTAAAATATTTAGAAACATCCAGATCCTCAAAGTATATATATATATATGAAAATTTTTAAAATATATCATGTATTATTAATATATTAAAGTTGACTTCAATTTACAACATAAATATTATCAAAATACTGCTATATTTATTGAAAATATTACTTATTTTATTATGATACATTGAATAAAAAAATATCTTTATTTAAAAAATCATCTGAAAACCAATTTCTGATCATTGGACGTAACAAAAAACATCTGTATTTAAATGAAATCTAAATTGGCGACACTGGGCAAATGAGGTTACTTGGCGACAATTGACTTAGCAACACTGAGAAAAGGACGTAACTCACATTTTGTAATATGTCAGTAAGTGACTGCAATCGGTGACCTCAGGGGTCAACTCCGCTTTGCACATGACACTCTTTGTGGAAAGATCTACCTCTATAACGTATTTTAGGATCGTAGGTGCTAAATTGTGGCCCCGAACTTGTAAAATTGTACTAAGATGACCAGAAATGCCCCCTGGTGACCATGAATGACCTCAGAAGTCGATGCCAGATAAATTGTGATATTCTTGAGGGAATGTACACATATGCTAAATTTAAGTATCTTTGGTACAAAATTGTGGCCCACAACTTTGAAAATTAGCTAGAATTTATCCCTGGCGATCTCAGATGACTTCCAATATCAACTTCAAATAGCCCATGTTTTGAGTTGATCTTGACTCAGTCTACATGCTGAATATTCTATCATTAGGCCTAGTCATTTTTCTGGAGAATAAACAAACAAAAGGCTGAAATATCACTATAGATACATACACAAACACACACAGAAGGGTGTATGTGGCCAGAACCTGACACAGTTATCAGAAGAGAATTGATCTGAAATTTTCATTACCATTATCTGGAAGTAGAACGTTCCTATGAAAAATCCTATCTTGAACTGAAATATTGTAAAGCAAGAAGTGATCACAATAAATTTGCATAGGGAAAGCTATTGAACGTTCCTAAATTAGAAAGTGGTGATCAGGATATGTTAATCTGAGTCGTTGGAGTGGCTGAGCGATCTGGAAGTTGGTTAGAAGGTGGGGAATACTATGTGCAGCTCACGGCAAAACAAATGATAATTGGTATTTTTCTTATTTCTATTATTATTCGGACTATCCTCATCTTGGTTGTTTTTTATACAACGTTTCTGCCGTTGTACTCTATGGCCTTCATAATGTATCACCTGGTAGGTGTGGAGGAAGTAACGAATCGAACCCTTTATTTAACCGACGGGGGTATATAGACTGCACTCCCCTCTTAGCAGTTATAGTATTTTCGAATTATCATTGTCTCACACTGGGATTGAACCTCGATGAGGATAATAATAGAAATAATAATAATACCTCATCTCAAAAATTCAGAGAAACGTTATTTTTTTTTGTTTTTCGTAAAAGATCTCTCCTTTTTTCTGATTTTTCAATTGATCACACCCAACAAAGTATGCTACCAAAAGACATTGGTCATGTAATGGTTTCTATTGCGTGACTTACCAGGCCTATCTTTATCTTATTGTTACCTTTCTCCACTAATTTCTTGTTTTTACTTTCCTTCACAAATTTTTACACTGAAAAAAATGGTACTCTGGGCTAACTTTTAAAAAAACTCATTAGTTTTTCTCAAATTATACTTACTCTACTAAATAAATACTAAGTCTAACGATTACAATTTGAGACAAACTAATAAATTTAGGTTTAACAAGGGTTTTTTCAAATTGGTCCAGAGTACCATTTTTTCATTGTAGACTGGATATCCTCCAATAATACAATAATTGAAGGAAAAGCTAGACGAAAATTGGTAAGAAAATTGCGTCTTCCCACAAATCAACAAACACACGACAATGATGATAGCTTGGAAGAGGTTATAGAATCCCACTTGTGTCATTTTTTTCTACGTATTGATTGTATCTTTAATGTATGTTTGTATTAATTTTACGATTTGTTTGTTTTTGGTTATCTTTTTAAGTAACTTGAAACATTTTCTATTGTCTCTTAGGTGGAACATTTCTATCCATGGTCAGTTCGATCATTTTCTTGCGATTTTAAATCACACCTTCCAACCTATCAATAATGATTTTTTTTCAAATATTTTAAAATGTTTCGTAAATGTGTCAAGACCCTATTTTTTGTCATGTTTCAAAGAAGTAATGATATTAAGATGTGCATGCAAAATTTGCAGCATTTTTCACAAAACCTTCTATTCATATAAATTCATAGCATCATTATTCAGTCAGCAGAGTATTTCTCTAGGCTGTCTATGATTTTACGCCATCTTGAAGCTAAATCGTGTATCCCATCATCTTAAGTTGATTCAGAAGTTTCGAGCATTTTTTCCAAAAAGTCTTTTATTCATATAAACTCATAGTATCATTATTCAGTCACCAAGTTTATTCAAATTGAATTAAATAATTAATTCTGACGTCTCATCCATTTTGTGAACTTCCTCAAGGCAAAGAGACGAAACGTCAGAATTGAATAGAATGTTTTGATTGCGAGACGAGACAAAAACTGGTAAGAAAATTGCCTCCCTTCTTGAATCAACAAACATGAGACAAAGATAATAGCTTTATTTAGTCACTTGAGTATTTCTCCTGTTTTTGTTTTTTTTATGACTTCACACCGTCTTTTAGCTTAATTGTATATCCTATCATATTAGGTTGATGCAGAAGTGTTCAGCATTTCTTACAAAATGTGTTATTCATATAAATTCGTAAAGTATTTTATCAAGATTTTGCCTCTATTGTTCAGTCATCAATGCGTGTGATGGTTAGTCGACTCGACGCAACTCAGGCTTAACCCACTACTCCTAGCAGTCGGATGTACATTTGTTGCTTGCTGAAAAGAAATAACGCGAAGCAGTATATAAGAAAGCAATAGTATATGTGAGAAAGGACAATAGAGGGGAAATAGACAAGGATAAAAGATATACACAATGCATCCATTTTTTAGAAGGGAGTAAAATCTTCCAAAACCTTGACTGGGAAAATAGAGGAATCAAAATAGACGGCGAATATCTGAGCAACCGAAGATTTGCAGACGACATCGTCCTTTTCGCAGAGAACCTACGTGACCTCCAACTAATGCTGGACTGAATGAAGAAAGCAAGAAAGTTGACCTACACATGAACTGCAGTAAAACAGAAATCATGTGCAACGATCACATTGAAAATAAGGACATAATTGTAAAAATCGAAGATACAAAACTGGGGAAAATAAACCACTATATCTACTTAGGACAGCGAATCTCCGTGAAACCCACGATAGAGGAAGAGATCAAGCGAATGATCACCCTAGGATGGCAAGCCTTTGGCAAAGCAAGCTCAGCCATCAAAAACAATTCGATACTGATAATCCCTAAAAAAAGAGTATACAACCAATGCATCCTCCTGAT
>OY735236.1:23932570-23942570 GCA_963457665.1 Thysanoteuthis rhombus | reverse complement strand
TCGGTGCACAAAAATATTAAACAGCACGCGGAATCTTAGTTATTTAAAATATTGTAGAAATTAATTATTTGGATGAATTTTGATTTGAACATTTCTGGCGACTGTTATGAAAATAATCAGTGAATTGATTGATGGTACTGCCTTTGATTTATTCAACACCGCATCACGAAGATATAAGAATTGTATGTTAAAGTTTTATAAGGAGAAACAAACAGTAAACATAGAATAAAATCTCAAGCAAATACGTTTTTGCAGAATGAAATCAAACTTTTAGCTTATTAAAACATATCGCAATAGTTGTATTAGTCATGGGAGATAGGCTGTGCCAAATCTATCTTGAAATAAATCAAGTATACATTTGCACATGCTCCCAGTATGCACATACATTTGTCAGAGAATAAAAAATGCTCTATGAAAGATTTTTGCACGCGCTGACTACTCAAAGTTGGAAGGAAGTTTGTTGATAAGGAGCTTGCTCAAAGTGATTGTTAGCAAATTGCTCTCACTTGACCCTCACATGTAGTAAATTCTACTCTCACTGTTTAATCCACTACCGTGGTCTTGTGCTAGGCTTGGCCAAACGTCGTGAATAATTAAAGTCTTTTTTACTGGTCGTCACCAAAAGGTAACACCTATGGATTCAAAGAACAATAGATGCAATTGTGTTTCTTAAAAAAAAGACCCAATGTTTATGTTTTCAATCTACGGCGTCATTGATTTTTTTGCCCTCAATATTTGATCCAGAGCTCCATACGCAAGTTGGTGAACTGTTGTGCATTTTTTTAACAATTACTATTCCATATTATGATATGCAGGGGAAATGAATATACGTCTACATTCTTTAAATTATGATATATATTCAGTAACATCTAGAAATACGTTATCGTGTTGCAGTAAGAAACGTACAGATCTGTAAAAACAATAACATAACCTCCAAATTTATGTTGGTGGATGCAGATACCAAAATATTTCAATAAGGTAATAACATATATCTAAATATTTCTTTAAGAATATATGCATAGGATTTATTCCAAACCTTGCTTGAAATATCAAAATGATACTTTAAAAATGATATGTTGAAGCGGAATTATGAAATGAAATTGTTGATATTGTGGGAAAAATATCGTTAAAAATCAATGACTAATATGCATATAAACAAGAAAAAGACGAACAAAGACATTGAGGAGAATTTCCGTCAGTTGTATTTAACATGACCTTAAAAATTTGGATCTCATTTTTCGCTCTTTACCTTCAAAAACTTCAGTTATAATGACCCCCTTCATATAGAAAAATTTTTGGGTTGTCTTCCTCTCATTTGTCTTAATTTTTGTAACGTAATGTAGAATATGGGGGTTCAGTTAGTTGCAATGAAAATTAACTAAAATAAAGATGGAAAAAATATTAGTCTAAAACTGATAATGGTTAACAATTTTCATATAATGAAAAAAAGATCAAGGTATCATGACTCCATATCTTTCATATTCACAAGTGGCCTTGTTAAGAATGAAACTTATCAATTATAACGTGTTTGTATAATGAATTTCCGTCTTTCTCAACGTCTTCCATTAAAACTGTCAACCAAAACTGTGAAAATAGGTTTCTTCTGTTTTCAAGTCGGTCTATTTGGCTGATTGGCTGGTTATGTATCAGGCATACAGGCTGCAACAGTAAAACTAGAAAGTTGATATTTTCAACATTTACTCCGTATTATGTCTAAAACTCACAGGTGCCTATATTGTGATTAGTCATTAAATAATACAAGTGTCGTTAATAATATCGCTCCTACTCGATATTTTTCGAATTCAAAATTAATGAAAAGGTAACTATAATTTAATCTGAATCACTGCTTATATAAGTCACTCTCTTCCTTTCAGAAGGAGACAATAACGGTTAGGCTGAGTAAACAGAGATATAATTCCGACCGAGAAGTACAAGTTAGATGCAAAAATAAGTCTCAAACTATAAATTTTAATTCTAGGATCAAAATTACTCAAGCAAAAATCTGCAGAATAAGTTTATACTGAATTTAGTTTTGTTTCCAGCAGCATTCACGTTTGTTTTCTGAAAATACAGACTTCATTTGAAATTACTAACCAAAAGCAAACGGGAAAAAAAATTATCTATTGATAATCTATTTTTTCAATATTTTAATTGATTGATCATACCCAACATGCTGTGCTGCCAAAAAATGTTGGTCATGTTACGGTTTCTATTGATCGACTAACCAGACTTGTTTATCTATACATTTATTCTTGTATTCAATGTCATTTCGTTTCTTTTTATTTTACCACAAATGATATCTTCAATGACAAAACTACCAAAAGTAATACCTGAGAGGCTGAGAAGGGCAGTTAAATTACTCACTCCTAGCACCCCAAATTGAGGTGATCCAAAAAGCTTCATGAATAGGAGTTCATCTATTGTTTTTCTATTATACGATATCATCATCGTTATCATAATCATCATCATTCTTTTATCGTCCAACGTTGGACCTAAAACGTCCCAAGGATTCGCTAGACCTCTCTATCATGGGCGTTGCAGAGCCAATACTTTCTGAACTTGTCTAATTCGTCTCTCCATCTTGTATTCTAACGGCTTCAGTTACGCATATGATCTTTACGGATCCATGTCGTGAGTCGTGATGTCCATCGGTTGTCTGACATTCTTGCAACATGACCAGCCCATTGCTATTCAAGTTTTCTGGTGGATTCTATGATCTTTCAGAATCCTGTTTTTATTTTTCTGATATACCCAGCTGTCTTGTGATCTCTCCTAGCGTGATTCTTTCATGTGCACGTCTCATGGTCCTCACTTAGCGGTTTCTTGGTTAGGTTCTATGTTTCAGCTCCATAGGTGACTATCGGGAGGATGCATTGGTCGTATACCTTTCCTTTGCCCTACTGAAGGCTTGCCATCCAAGAGTGATTCTTCGTTTTATTTCTTCTTCTTTTGAGGATTTCGAGTAGATTCGTGGTCATAGATAGATGTATGGGTCTACTTGTTCCAGTTTTACATTTTCAATTTTGATAGTTGTGTGTCATACCTCTAAATCTTTGTGTCCTAATACTCCTGTTTATTCAATCGAATTGTCACATGGGCTTCTTGTTTTGAAAAGTCTGCCTACTCAGTAAACTCACCAACCCCAGGTTTTGAAAGGTCTACCCACGAAACCCCAGAAAAACCTTTTTGAACTTTTGCTCTGAAAGTCATGGAGCTGCGTCCCTGGTTATATTTCTCCGTTCCTTTACTTGATCTTATAGACGCTGAATTTCGAGTTCTGCGTCTAGACGGGGAAAACCGATAAAGTTAAAAGATTAAACGAAGACATTGATCTTCGACGAAGATTCAAGAAATCAATCAAACCGTCTCCATCTTTTAATTCTCAGTAGATGTTAGATTCCAACGTAAAACTTTCTGGTTTTATCGAATGGTCATCTTATAAAGAGAGGAATAAAAACTATTCCTTGAACTGACAGAAATTTATAGTTGTACAAGAATGATATTTCTTCAGAGTCACAAAATCCCCACGGAGCGGTTAAGAAGTATAGATATGTTTTGATATTGTGGTTATATCATTCTTGTACTGTTCAAAACTGCACTGTCTAAGGTCTTCTTATAATCTAATGTGTTTTTGCTTTTGGCTTACACTTAGTTACTTTAGTTTGTACATTAAATACGGACGTTGAATCAAGTACTATGGGTTTAGGTTAGGAAAACTGATTAACTTTGATGATAAAACAAAGACAACGATCATCTAAAAGGATTCAAGAAATTAATCTTAGTGTCTTCATTCTTTAATTCTCAGTAAATGCTTGATTCCAATATTCCACTGTCTGGTCTTACAAACGATCACCTTTTCAAAGAAAGGAATATAAAAACCATTCTTTGGACTGGCAGAAATTTAGATTAACTTTTAATTGAAAATAGAATTTTTGCTTAGAGAACATCTTAATCACAATATTGTGGTCGAATAGTTCCATTATTTTTGTCATCTTGCATCGGTGACTTTTATTGCTATTCAGAGGAGTCACAAATTTTTCAAGAAAGTAAATAACCGTGTTTCGAAAAAATAGCTCACAATGTTATTAAAGAATGGCTGAAATTAAAAGTTGACATTAAATAGAATGAGTTAAATAAAACTATTTGCACTTAAAAATGTGTATTACCACTGAATACGCAGTCAATCGATGAGCTTGCAGCGAGATCCTGATCTGTAGAAAGTCTTCGTTACAAAGGCGTTTTTAACTAAAACCTCAAGGCAGGTAATACCGACTCTGCAGATTTAGAGGCAAAAACCTCATACTGCAACAGGTGGAGGCATACAGTCAAATCAATTATCCAGACGGGCGTGGAAAAGAGAGAGGGCCAACGGTTAGATAGCAGCAGTCTGGAACAGTACCCACAGGACTGGGTGTCGACTACACATTCAAGAAACTGCTATAGAGCTTGCCACTCGAGAATCAAGCTGTGCAGTCACACGAGACGCTGCAACTCAATCATAGACTAATCACTGCGCATACTCCATTGACTCTTGCGACAGAAGGAAAGTAAAATTGTACCTGTATTGTAAATATTGAGTGGGTAGCAATATTTTTCGATGGACTCAATAAATCTGTGAGTAAGGTTTAGATAACTCATCTTAGCCTTAAAATGGACCAAGGATTATCGAAAAAAAATTATTATTGCTTTGTATGAATTGAATTGTTAAATTATTTCTTATTCGTGGGTCGTTCTTAACATCGAGTGAGTGGCTATGTAAAAGTTTGTTTTGGTTTTTTTTTTCAAATAAAATTAGTAGATGATTGTCTCTCAATATAATAATCCATTTTTATTTTCAACTTTGATATCAGATTTAATACTTTTTCAGATTTACTGAACTAATCTTCCGTTGTCAGCGATATCAAATTCAGGTAGTTGCTCACTCAATATTTCAACTGCATGTATGTAATTGTTTATGTTCATCAATCCACTTTGCGTTGCAATATGTACCAGGGAAGTAACAGTTACCAAAGTTAACCACTGAAAACGCTGTGATCACCGATTCCATTTCATGATAAAGGTCTATTATTTGCATAGAAAAAACCGTACAGCTTTTTTTGCGCCACCCTGTGTGATCAGGGGTACGGCTGCATTTAAAACACGACATCTGAGCTACTCCTGTCGCAGTTGATGGGTTAAAATTCAATTCATGTTTTCTTTAGTGCAAAGCATATTACCCAGAGGTCAGAGATCATTGATAGCCAAACCCAAAAATGTATATTTTCTCACCAATCTTTCTAGTTCAAAAAACAGGAAAATTTGGAAAGTTCATTGAATCGGGAGCAACTGACAATGAAAGAATAATTCAGTAAATCTTAAAAAGTGATAAACCTAATACCTAATAGATGAGTTGTTAAAAAATGAGATTTCAACAGGGTCACAAAATGCACTTATGAACGCTGAATCAAGGGCTATGTGTTTAGGTTAGGAAAACTGATTGAGTTGGATGATAAATCAGAGACATTGATCATTCCAGGAATCAATCACAATATCTTCGTTCTTTAATTCTTGGGAAATGCCGGATTCCAACCTCATATTGCATTGTCTTACGAACTGTAACGTTTTCAGAGAAAAGAAGAAAGCTATTCTTTCAATCGGCTTGGATATCACCTCTAATGTAGGGTTTGGGACAAAATATCGCATCGTTAGGATCATCAATTGTTTACCATGTACCCGTTTCAGGGATTTAAAAGCAAAACAGCTATTCTAATATGGCTCCCCAGCAATGTCGATCAATCAGTTACTCCTTGCAAGTTTTGATTTCCTTATATTTAGCTCGCTATTTTATTCTATAGGGCTGTGTCAAAACACATTTTGTTTGTTATTCTATATGTGTCATTATTACAATGACACAATTATTTAATTATTGATATAACTAACGCTCCCTGATTCAGGGTTGAGCACTCTTCAAGTGAGGTAACTCGTTCATTATAAGCTTATGCAATGCTCTTCCAACTTAGAAATAGAAAACTCTAGTGGATTGGGAATCATACGTGATTAAATATATCCCTTAAATTCAACCAACTGACCGTCCATTTCTGCGTAGAGCAGAGATAAGATACCAGCCTTTGGGTCTGAAGCGAAGGTTTCGATCCTACCTCGTGGTACTTGATGGGATAATGGATAGTCTATAGCCACACTGAAGCGTTGTAATACAACGAAATAGCTGTCTGTGGATGACACAATTATTTGATTATTAATATATATATATATATATATATATATATATATATATATATATATATATATATATTAAACTAAACAATCAGGAATATATATATATTAAACTAACAATAGGAATTATATATATATATATATATATATTAAACTAACAATAGGAATTCTGGTCTATTTTTAAGGTCAGTCTTATACTACCATATTTTAGACTGGTCAAACAAACTGTTGTCGGTTTTATGGTATTTTTTTTTCTTACTGCGTTTGCTTTTTTCCATTTTCAACTTATGTCATTACTAATTGCATGATATTATCATTACGACAAACTGGACTTACAAACTGAGAGCTCATCTACGAAAGACTAATTACTTTTGCCAACAAGGTCATCTGATTGGCCACACAATATCTCCGAAAGTTCACTATGAATTTTAATGAAATTCCGTTGAAGAATGAGCAATGGGCTACGGGCCAGATGATTCAAAATTGGGTCGGATCCAGGAATGTTTACAGTCTTTCGCTCCTCTGTTTTCCAAGCTATACATCCAAACAACTTCCTGAAAGGCTCTCTATGAATTTCAATTCGATTTTCAGAAGAGCAGGCCATGAAGAAAGGGAGATTTGGCTAAATTTGGGGCCTGATACATTTGTTCATGCATATGTATTCATTCATGTTGGTCTATTCTGCATTCCCTAAAAGTTTTCATCGAATCCTAATGAATTCTGTGGAAGGATGAGCAATATGCTAATGAAGAATTGATTAAATTTTGGGCCTAACAAGGAATCTTTCCACTATTACCTCTCCTGCATCGTAGTCTATTATGTATCCGCCAAAAGTTTTCATTGAATTCTAATGAATTCTGCGGAAGGATGGAGTATGTGCAAATGAGGAATAGATTAAATTTCAGGTCTTTCCAGGAATTTTTCCACCATTACGTCTCCTACATCATAACTACTTGTGAACTGAATTCCATTCATTTTTTTCAACTGTCAACGAATTTGGAGGAATACATGTAATGTCTTGTTTCTTTCTTTTCGTCTTCCCGCGTGTTTTTCTAACTGTCCACAATATCTCTAAAGTTCTCAATAAATTTCAATGAAATTTCATGGAAAAGTGCACTACGGGCTACGGAAGAAGTAATTATATTTGAGGGTGGGACCATGCATAGTTACGTCCTTCTACATAGTGGCGATCTTTCCAATGCACACAATATCTCCAAAGCTTCTCCGTCTGTCCACATGAAATCTCCAAAACTTCGCATTGACATTTTGCAAAAAGGTGGTCAATAGGTTAAGGAAGAAGTGATTGAATTTCGGGGCAGGGTCAATCAACCATTACCTTCCCAACATTGTAGCTATCTGTCTACACCACACAATATCTCCGAAGGTCCTCTGTCCGCTAGATATCAATAAAATTTCTCAATTAATTTCAATGACATTCCGCGAGAGAATTGGCAAAGGAAGAAGTGATCAAATTTGAGGGCGGATCCATTTACAATTACTTCACCTGACAATGGCATCAGCAGAGGTATGAGTTCCCTGACTGCTTTCTAGTTTAGTGACAATGTGGTCAGCTGACATATCCGCTCTCTAGGTGTTTTCAATTATTGGAACATTTTTTTTTTACCAAAAACTTTCATATTATTACAATTTTCGACAGCTTTAGTTTAATGCACATCCAAAATCCTGTTAGTTTCTTAATAGTCATTTAAATAACGTGTGAAATTCTCAGTAATTACATGTCAAATACACCACAAATATTTAACGATCTGCTTTGTCTCTTTAAAGCACATGACATATCTTCCCTATCAACAGATTTTGAAGTGATGTTATATTTGAAAACATAACAAACAAACTGTCAACAAATGTTTTCTTCAGTTTTCAAGCAGTAATGCGGCTGGAGTGCTAAAAATTTAACCGTTAACTCATTATGTCAAGGAAAACATTTTTTGTGTGTTTCGTGAAAATTGCTTCGAAATACGTTTTTTAGTGGGGGTCCAATAAACAATGTAATTTTATGCTAACTTGGTTCCTTGATGTGTGTCCGATATTGTTCCACTTTTTTTGTTTTAATTTGATCTTTTTAGTAATCACTGCCTTCATCGATCACCCCAAACATGGCATCCTGCCAAAAATCAAAATATCTGCTCTCTCTCTCTCTCTCTCTCTCTCTCTCTCTCTATATATATATATATATATATATATATATATATATATATATATATATATATATATATATATATATCCCCTCATTCATCATTAACTGGTAGTTCTGGATTGGTGGATCATTTTTTTTATTTTCATACATTTTGATAGATGAATTATTGTAAATCAATATATCAATGTTTAGCTACTATCTACCTTCATCTTAATTTTTGTTGTTTTTTATTGCAGCTAAACTCAGGCCAGTTTCCATTCAGCAGTGTGTTAGTAAATTATTATCACGGGTCGGAATGAAGAATAAGACTGTGGTGAGGAGAAAAAAATCAAGATGAAAGTACGTAGAAGTAAAAATGAAAATAGAAATTATGTTTTACAAAACTTCATCTAATAATAATCAATAAAAGCAAGCTTGGCTCCAACTCGTTCTCTCCATTGAAATCTAAAAGGCAAACAAAACAGAATTCATTACTCTATTCAATATCATTCCAAAACCACGTATCCCCATTTCAACTCCTTTATTCGTTGTTCTTGTAATAAAACAAGTCGACCTGAGTTTAGAGAGTGAACTCATCGTCGGTTTTTGCGTACGCAACTCTTATCAGTGCCATCATGACGTCACTGGTTTCTGGTGTGGCCATTGTCATTGTTGTGACAGACGGAAATAAAGTCAAAACTCAATAGTAGGAGTTTGACGATAAGATTTTGCGATTGGATTATACTTAGAATTATCTTTTGGCAACATGTTGTCTTCAGGGGTGATCAATGAAAGACAATGGAAGAAGAACTGAAGTGACTTTTCTCATCAGTATTAAAAAAACAAAAACAAGTGTGAACACTGCGCGAAATAAACCAAAAGAAAAATTATAAATTGAACACCCCTAAACTTGGGGGGCGGGAAGGGGTTAAAAGAACAAAAAAGTTTTTTCTATACATAGTAAAAAGTAATTTTCAGTCCTCTGGCTCCAGTGCAATGGTTTGTACACATATATACATGCATATATAAGTAGCTAGAGAGCCTGATAGACAGGGTCACTTAAACTCTAAGGATAGTATCTTATACGGAAGAACACATGCACTCAAATCTATTTATTCATATACTAGCCGTCGGACATCGAAGGATATTCAATGAAGCTGAGAAGAGCTTACAAATGGGATAGTAAAAATCTTAAACGCCCTTCCATATCACGATGCCCCCCACACACAGCAAATCAGCCAATGGCAAGTTTGCAAATCTTGAAGCAAACAAGAAAAGTATTTTTTATGTGTCCATTTAAATGAAAAGATCTTTTGTGATTTTTTTTTTGTTTTTTTTTTGTTTTTGTTTTTGTTTTTGTTTCGTTTTGTTTTGGTTTGGTTCGGTTATGGGGGCTGTTGCACTCCAAAGGTTGGATTTTTTGTCTTTATTCAAGAAAAAGGTCTGATTTTTGTGTCTTTTTTATGGGAGGGGGCCAGATTTTTGTGTCTTTATATAAAAGAAGAGTTTGGATTTTTGTGTCTTTATTTAAGACAAGGGTCGATTTTCGTGTCTTTATTCAAGAGAAGGGTTAGATTTTCGTGTCTTTAAGCAAGAGAAGGGTCGGATTTTAGTCCTTATTCAAGGAGGACTTCATTCTCAAACATCCCATTT
>OY735236.1:23903825-23932370 GCA_963457665.1 Thysanoteuthis rhombus | reverse complement strand
TATTTAGCATATATTCCCCATCTTCTAGAGTGCTCTATTCCCATGGAAGAGCATTGCATAAGCTTACAATGAACGAGTTACCACACTTAAAGTGTGCTCAACCATATATATATATATATATATATATATATATATATATATATATATATATATATATATATATATATATCCTAGAATGCTTTAAATACTAAATATGGAAAAAATTTCTTTTCAAAAAATTATGTAATTTCAGTCACTCATTCCTAAATATGTCTAATAACTAATATATGTAATCTTTTTGGTGTTTTTTATGTTTTACACAAAATTTGATATTATGGTACTATGTGTAATTTTTTCTCATTAGGATTATCAGTTGTTTACCATATAATAGTTTGGGGTATTTAAAAACTGAACACTTACATTATAACTCTTATATGACTTTGTGGCAAAGTTGATCAAATACCACCCCTTTAAGCCATGATTTTGACATGGAACTTTATTTTACTATTTTTAAGGCAGTATCATAATACGTGTAGTTTGATTTTTCTAATTAGGGTATGATCATAAGGTACTGTATATGGGTGTTATTTTATACTGTATATCATTCAATTTTTATTAAACAAAGGCCTTATTTACGTATGTTACGTAAAAATGAATTCGATGATGAGGGATCAATAAGTATAACGGACCTCCTATTGAGCGTTCACTCATGTGAATATTAAACCTGTTGCGTCGGTTTTAATTTCAGTCTCCATGCAAACCAACTTATATCATCTTTAAGAATACTAGTTATTCAAAAGCAACTTTTCTAGTTGATTTTTTACCAATATATTTAACTGAAGAATTTGACAGAATATCTCAAAGATCATTCATCTCAGACTTACTTGTTCACGTTTTACACTTTCTTGCTCGTATATATAGTTGCGATGAAACTAAATGAAATAGTAGTAATAGAAATAGGTAGTAAGACCTATATGGACGATTCCATCAATATACTTCAGATATTTGTTACTTGATATTACGCCCAACAACCGGTCAGTCAGACGAATAGACTAGAACCAAATCTTTTCCCCTTTCCTTGGTTCCATAGAATATATTAGATGGGGTACTACTTGAATTAAAAAGCATACGTACAATATGGAATGGAAATGAACATTGTTTGTCAAATGATATATAAACAAATACTCCATGTTCGATGTCATTATGCAAATCAAGGGAAGTTCATAGCATTCCGTTATGTTCACACTTTAGTTCAAGACATTTAGAGTAAATACCACGATGAGATTTTTCCGAATTCTCCTCCATCATTGAGAGAACCCAAATCATCAATAGAATGGGTACAACCCATAAATGCACAAGGTCATATATCACAAGTATTTCTTTCTGACTTATCTTCATATCTCGCTTTGCCTTGATTGATCCCGGAAACAGTCTCTATTCCATGAATAAACAGACACTTTGCGATTGCTTCCTTTGGACTTTCACTTTTCAAAGCCACGTATCAAACGCTAACTTTGTTTTCTATAGAAACCAAAGCTTTCAACCACTAGAAGGTACATTCACATATTTCACTCTTAAGTTTGTCTCATTCTAAATAATATATACATATATATATATATATATATATATATATATATATATATATATATATATATATATATTTATATATATATAAATCTATAATATATGATGTATATATAAATATATATATAATATATGCATATATGTATGTATGTATATATATATATATATAGTATATATATATATATATATATATATAATACGTGCATGCATGCATGTATGTATCTCTTTCTATATAGTATATATATGTGTGTGTGTGTGTGTGTGTGTTTGTTCTCTGGTTGTTAGAGCAATCAGAAAACACAACCTAATAGCCTAGTCTCCTCATTTCATTTCTTAGTCTCAAACACGTGAACAGCATACAGTTCTGTTTCTTGTTTTTGTTTTCTGAAACCCCTGCAAGTCTTTTTGAAAGATGTGGTCACATGATATTATTTCTTTTTTTTTCTTCCGAATGAAACACTTATTTCCCTCAGCACCCTCCAACTGTAAAATAACGACCGTTCTGCTGGATCAACTCACATCCACACTACAAACATATATGTATTAGAATCCCCGAAGCACTTCCATGGTAAACAATTGATGATCTCTAGAAGATAAAATTTTCACACAGTACCATAACAACAAATCATATGTAAAACAGGAAAAAATACCAAAGAAAATTACATAATTTACGTCAACAGAAATTGGGAAATAAGTGACGGAAGTAACACAAAAACAAACATTGAAAAAGATTTTCGATGTTTAATGTTCGAAGATGTAAAGCTTTCTAGAATATATATATATATATATATATATATGTATATATATATTGAGTGGATGTGAGATGAAGTGCCAGAATGCTGATGAAAATGTCTATTGGAAAATGAAGAGAAAGTTTTAAGAGAAACGCATGTATTTCATCTCGGAAAGTGCCCATGTGATAATAAAAATGCTGCTTTCTTTTTAAATCTTTCTCTTCATCCTGTAATTTTTATTTTCATCAGAATATATATATATATATATATATGTGTGTGTGTGTGTGTTTGTGTGTGTGTGTGCGTTTTTTGTTTTCCTGTTTTTAATTGATCATCCCTAACTTGATATGTTGACAATAGACGTTTATCAGACGATAGGTGCTATTGAGATTTTTGTTTTTTGTTTTTTAGATGATTTATTCATTGAATATCTTCTCAGTATTTCAAAAATAGTTATCGGGTAATCTGCTTTTGGTCTTATTGACATTCTCCATAGTCTATGTCTCTGCAGGATAACTTGAATTCCGAATGAAAATATTCAAGCCATTGCCGGAGGAAATAAAACCATCATAAAATTGGCGTTCTGTTCAAGGCAGAGTGAACAGGGTCTGATTTATGCCATGCATCGGTGGGTTTGGTAAAATCCTTTGGAATAGTCAGCAGGAAGTCTGCAAAAGACCACAGCCTGTCTGAGAAGTTCGTGTCTGTCTTCATCTGACAATTTCTGTCAATGTGAAGAATTGAAGGTTCATGTGGAAGGCCCGTTTTTGTTTTGTTTTGTTTCGTCTTTGATTTTTTTTATAAAGTTTTGTCAAATCGTTTGTGTGCCTGGCGTTGCGTGATAAAATGTTTTATGGTATTTTTCCTTCTTCTTCTTATTCTTCTTGTTCTTCTTTTTATTGTCCTTTTTTTTCTTCTTTTTCTTCTTCTTATCTTCTTCTTCTTTTTCTTCTTTTTCTTCTTTTTCTTTTATTCTCTTGTTCTTTTTCTCTTTCTTTTTCTTCTTTTTCTTCCTTTTCTTCCTTTTCTTCTTTTCTTCTTTCCTTCTTTTTCTTTTTCCTCTTTTTCTTTTTCTTCTTTTCTTCTTTCCCTTCTTTTCTTCTTTTTCTTCTTCCTCTTCTTCTTTTTCTTCTTTTCTTCTTTTCCTTCTTCCTCTTTTTCTTTTTCTTCTTTTCTTCTTCTTTTTCTTCATTTCTTCTTTTTCTTTTTCTTCTTTTTCTTCTTTTTCTTTTTTCTTCTTCTATTTCTTTTTTCCTTTTTCCTTTTCTTCCTTTTTTCCCCTCTTTCTTTTTTTCATCTTCTTTCATCTTCTCTTCCTTCTTCTTCTCGTTCTGTCTGTTGATCACTCTGCCCATACATACAAAAGTTCTCATTGACTTTCAGTGACATTTTATCGAAGAGTATGACTAATAAGAATATTGATTGAATTTTGTGGCAGATCCACGAATTTTTTTTCCAACAGTTATCTATGCTGCCTAGAAGCTATATATGAATAGATCTTCATCCAGTTTTTAGTGAAAATGAAGCTGGTAGATGTGTATGCTCTCTGAGTGGTCCCTAGTTTCCGCCCATGTTCCTCCGTCTCTTCTTTTTCTCCTTCTTCTTCTTTTTCTCCTTCTTGTTCTTGATGTATTTATTGGAAAATACATAAACTTAGGGATCTTGAACATTTTACCGACGCAGAGAGAAAGGGCAGATAACTCGATGAACAGCAATCGACCATCCATCCAGCAAAAAACCCTCATTTATATTTGTTCAAATAACAATACCCTCTACCCACTTTTTTTGCTTTCAGTAGTTTCAGTTACTTACATCCAACCCACAAATAAATAATTCATAATTTCTACTTAATAACGGTCCGAAAAGCGTGATATTAGTGGTATTCACAGCTAGAGAATGCCAAAGAGAAACAGAAAAGTTCTTCTTATTAGTAAAAAAGTGAAAGTTCTGATTTGATAAAAAAAGAGAAAAATGTTCGATGAAATATACGGTAAGAACAAATCTTAAATCCGACACGTAACCTTTACTACAGTATATAAGGAGCGGTCTACTAAAACCTTTACAACAGTATATAAGAAACGGTCCACTAAAACTGTTAGTATTAATACTGTCAAAATTAACATAGGTTTCTTTAGATATTTCAGTTGTTCAGGCTGGCTGGCTGGCTGGCTGTCTATGTACACTGAAAAAAGTGTTGCGTAATAAAACTTCAAAAAATACTTCAATTTGTTGCACGAAAATTTATTAGTTTATTTCGAAGTAAGATTAATCATTATTGATCAGAAATTTACTTAACTTTTTCTATGTATTTATCATGTGTACAGAGGTGCTCAAATAGAGTTAGATGGCTAAAATTTGAATATCTACTTAAATTGTCTATAAAACGTTTTGGGTTGTTGTTTTTTGGGGTTTTTTTTGCAAATATACCCCTGATAGGAGATGTAAATTTACCAAATATGTTTTTACTAAATCCTTCAGTTTGTGTTCAGCAGCATTCACACTTGTTTTTTTTTTAATTTTGACCTTTTTAGTGATCACTGCCCAACAAAATGCGAGGGATGTAAGTTATTGATTGATAATCATTTTTTTCCAATTTTTTAATTGGTCACCCCAATATGTTGCGATTCTTCTTCTTCTTCTTCTTCTTCTTCTTCTTCTTCTTCTTCTTCTTCTTCTTCTTCTTCTTCTTCTTCTTCTTCTTCTTCTTCTTCTTCTTCTTCTCCTTCTTCTTCTTCATATTCCTACCATCTCCTGTATCTAGATCAGACTTTCTTGAAAAAGCCAAAACGCGCTGGCAAAACGTTTGAATAGTCCAAAGAAATCTCATTTGTACAGAACACGGTCTTCTGAAATTGTCATTTTACTATATATATATATATATATATATATATAGATAGATAGATAGATAGATAGATAGATAGATAGATAGATATAGATATATGTATGTATGTATATATGATTAAGAAATGAATGTATGATTCGACGGATATGATTATAAATTGTATTATATTATATTGAAACTATTTCCCATTATTACATGGTGAATGTGTCACTTTTCCTGATTACGTAACTAGAATAAACATGAAGAAAAAATGGAACTGCTGTAGGAATCAAACTTGCAAGTGATAGGGTTGCTGCTTCAACGTAGCGTTGCTCTTACCATTGAGCTAAACAGCCAACAGTAAAGCAAAGGCCCAAATAACTGTTTCAACCCCAAGTTTTCATAATGTTTCGGTCTAGATATGCTCAGATTAACGGATAGAATATATTGGTTAAATTCGGCTTAACTGACCGTCTGGGTCTGAAGTGGAAGTTTCAATCCTACCTCTTGGTACTAGATGAGATAACGGATTGTCTATAGCCACACTGAAGAGTTGTAATACAACGTAACAGCTGACTGTGGATGACACAATTATATATATATATATATATATATATATATATATATATATATATATATATATATATATACGTATTAACAATGTTAAATTCCAAGTAAAAACCAGGATTCTGAATTGATTTTCATGATGAACAGATATAATCCACTTGCAGGATTTTGCAGTTAACTTTTTCTATCAATAGACAGTCAGACGCAATTCTAAGCTTACCAAATTTTTTGATGTTGTCTTTGCAAATTCAAGATTGATTACATTCTTTAACATTCTTGCATATATATATATATATATATGTGTGTGTGTGTGTGTGTGTGTGTGTATGTATGTTTGTGTGTGCGTGTGTATTTTTTCTCTCTGAGTGTATGTGTGTGTGTATGTGTGTGTTAGTGTAATATTTTATGTGACTAGAGAGAAATAAACTTCGAAACTAACCTTTTTTCTGTATCAATCCAAAGTCTTGAGACACAATCATCGTAAATGGTTCTACCTATTCTCACGTAATTACCTGACTGATAAAGAAATCGACCTAGATGAAAGAATCTTTTATTGGAAAGCAATTGCTTTGAAATGCTTTGCAATGTGAATCCTATTAGTGTCTGACGTCAAAAATAAAAGTGAAAAATCTAGATACACTAGGGTCACGTACTGAGCCGCAAAGCATGTGCTCTGGGCTGCAAGAAAAACGATATGATTCGACAATATGAAATGTTCGTCTCCTTGGTCCTTTATATTAAAATCATACTATTATAAACCCTTTCATGAATTAAATTGTGTGTATCTGCCACTTGATAATGATTTATAGTTGACTGATCACTTATATTCCAGTCGTAATTAACACCCATTCCAGTAGGCTGGTCTCTACGAATATTGTCATTATTAAACCGGTCTATAGTGTAAAAAGGGTTGGAGTGTTTCCATCATCATCATCATCATCATCATCATTAGTCTTGCAGCGTCCGTCATACCAGCGTTGGACATAGATCTTCCACAAGATTCGCCACACCTCTCTATGATGGACGTCACGAAGCCAGGACTTTCTGCGTGTGATCTCTTGGGAGATCCACGTTGTTGTGAGACGTGATGTCCACCGATTGTCTGACCTTCTTGCAACATGTAAAGCCCATTGCCATTTGAGTTCCTGGTGGATTCCGTCATATCTCAGCTGGATATATTCTTTTGTCATTATGGATAATATCAGGCCTTTCCATTTTCGGTAATCCATACGTCAGTTGTCCCATGACCCGTTTAATGAAGAACAAGAAGAAATCAATCTTGTGAGCGCGTATATCAGCCATGTTCATTCATCAATGAAAACTCGGTTTTTGATCAGTAATTACTCGCAGCCTGAATGTCTCAAAATGTTTTTCGTAGGTTCAGTCCAAGATCAGGTCGTTTCGACATTCTAAGACCGTTAGATAAGCAGCTCGGTCAAGAAATACGAAAGTGACTACCGACAAAAATATGTACGTCGGTTATACCGATAGGACTGCGGACGCTTAACAACATTGTAGATAAATCTATAGCCAACAAGATACTTTTTTTCCAATTTATTATTCACACATTATTGTTTACCTGCTGTAATGGATGTTACTGTCTTTACTTTTTCTGAATTTCTCAGATGAGTCATTTTTTTTATCATAAGATTTTGACTAGTTTATATTTCATCTTAATATTGTTGTAAAAAGGTGACAATATGATAAAAAGTAGACTAGTGAAAAGTCGGTTGCAAACTCAACTCAACAACTTCTGCACCATTTTCTACGCATCTCTATAAGACACATTTCCGTCGGTCGGTCGGTCGGTCGGTCTGTCCCTAGTACGCTAAATATCAGTTTTATCAGTTATTCTAACATGAATTGATATGAAACATGATTCAGACCTTCAGGTGAACCATCCTTATCTTTCATTGCATCCCCCACTTCCTATTACTACTATCACAACTAGTAATGCTATCAGTTTTCTCAGCCCTATCATGCTGGATTGGTATAAAACTTGGCCAACTTTTTGGGGTAGACCTTTCTCATCTTTCTCTACTCCTCTTTATAATGCTGTCATATCTAGTAATGCTAAATATTAATTTTCTCAGTCGTATCATGTGGGATTGAGATGAAACTCGGTCCAAACCTCCAGGTGAACTATCCCTATCTTTTTCTTCTTTTTATTCTTTCTCTTCTTGCTACTACTACAATGGATGGTGGATGAATCGTTGAACGTATGGTTTTTGTTTTATCACCGGTAAAATACCAAAGTAAAAAGTATAGTTACTCCCATTGAAACAAGAAGCATGAGTCAATGACATTTTTTCTCGGTTTCTCAAACGATCCATAAAGACCCAATCATTGTGTGTAGCAGTTGTGGGTTTTTGCAAGGCCAGGATGCAACTCAACGCCCAATACAAAGTGCCTCACGGGGCTTAAAGAGGAATGGATAGGTTGATTCATGTAATTTCCAAAAAACATTGATGCTAGTATATAATTGAAATGTTAGTTAACATTTTTTGGTGCTAAACGTATCAAAGTAAGTCGAGTTAGGAACCCAAAACAGATAAACTAACACAGTTCTAGACATATTCATAGTCTTTAATAAAGATTCTCAGAGGCCCTGGTCGACCAAAGTTGACCATGGGTGAACAGTTTTTAGCTACCATGCCTGGGCACATTAACACAGTTTTAGATGAATCAATTGTCGTCAATAAAGACACTCAGAAGCCCCTATCGGCTAAAATTGACCTTGTCTTCAGTTAGTTTTTAGCTGCCATACCTTGGCACTTAGTATCAAGGAAGTGTTGTGCACAAATTTCACTCCCTTTTCGGCCAGGAAATAAGTTGTATGTTTGGAGGTCAGCATGGCTGCAGGCGATGCCTTCCAATCGTTTACAGCACCTGGTTTTCCCAGACGGTCACCTATCTAGGTACTAATCACACTCGACCCTGCTTAACTTCGTTGATCGGACAAGAATCGATGAATTCAAAGCAATTGACGTATCAAAGACTGAATATGTTTGCGAAAGAAGAAAATGTATGAAAGATTTGAATTTTTGTTAGACTCAAGTCAAAGTCTGGGTTTGACTTTGATTCTCTATCTTAAAAATCTTCGAATATTCCTCGCCAAATTTAGAGGGCTAAGCTCTTCAATGTTTGCCTGTGCCGCCTACCGGTATGTAAAATCATTCCCTGACCCTGATTTGAAATCGTGACCAATCGATAGGTAAGGGGCTCCTGAGTTGAATTTACAAATCTTACATATCTACAGAAATCTATATTACAAATACACAAGAGCTGATTTCATTCTAATAGATAAATATATTAATGAGATTAACAATTTTTGAGTATGAGTTGAAATCACGACCAACTGATTTGTAAACGTCCCTCTAACCGACTTAGCCAAACCGACTAAGCCAAACCGACAAGGCTTACACAAAGATGAATTCGTTGTATACGAGTAGAGATACCCGGAGTTGCAGGAAAATAAGCTTGAAATATAACAAAAAAAGAAATATGTTCGTTGAAACATGTCTTTCCACGGAACACAGGAAATGAAAGACTGATTATTAACATTCTGTACACATGAAAAAATGCTGTAACGGAAGAATCATTGGATGCACAGAAAAAAACAAATGATGTTGTCGCTTAGTTGGGTGCAAAACTTAGGCTAACAACTCAGAAGATTGGCAAGAAATGACTGAAAATTACAGATGTTGATCTCGAATGACATGGATGTCAAAATCACATTTCTAAACACTTTGGCCGTGAGATAATCCACCCCTATGGCTAATTCCAGATTCATAGATACACAATTGTGACAACCATCTTGAAAAAATGACTAGAAATACTCAGAAATGACCTCAAGTGACTTCAAATTATTCCTTGGGTCGATATTGTCTATGACATTCCCAAAGGAAAGATTGAAGCTTAAGTCAAATTTCAGTTCCTTAGATGCGAAATTATTGCCCTAAACTTGAGAAAATTGAATAGAAATGACAAAAATGACCTCTGGTGATATTGAATGACCTTCAAAGTCAACTTTGTTCAGACTGTTACCTACGATGTGAGAAAATGTACCCAAATGCAAAATTTCAGCTTCATTGATTCAAAACTGTGATCAACAAATGTGAAAATGGATAAGAAATGACCTCTGGTGACTTCGAATGACTTTTGAGATCAACTTCACGAGCTTGTTGCATTCAGTGTGAAAATATTCAAGCTTAGATCAAATGTCAGTTTCATAAGTGCAAGATTGCTTGCTAACAACTTGGAAAATTCAGTGGAAATGACCTCAAATGTCCTCAGAGATCAAGCCCGCATTGCATATGACCCTTCCCATGGAAAAATCCACCTTTTTACTTGGTTTTAGTTTTATAGGTGCTGAATTGTAGCCAAAGACCCGAAAAATCATTTCAATATAACCAGAAGTCAAAAGTCAGTTATAGGTAACAATTTTACACCAAGGGTGCTGAATGGATACGTATTCTGACAACAAAGATTGAAATACTTAAATGACCTCAGATGTCTTTGCCGTGAGAAGATGTACCCATTCAGCATCCTTTGTGCAAAATGTGACCCATTATTTTTAAATTTGACTAGAAATTTCCTCAAATGACCTCTGAGGTCAACCTCATATAGCCTTTGTGGTGATTCGACCTCATCTGTCCTTACGCAGAATATCAGGTCGATAGGCCATATAGTTTGGGCGGAAAAGGGACACGAATAAACGGACAAACAAACAAAAGACTCACAAATGAGTAAAGATGCAATTCAAAACTTGCAGTAATCATCCTCAGTCGGAATAAAAGTTGGTATAGATTTGACTCGGCAGCAGTCATCTTTGTTTTTTATTTTACTTCAAATTGAGAAAGCAAATAATCTTCATTGATTTTGGCTTGTTTTCCTTCCAACGTAAGCTTTGTTCAGAACTATACGTAATGTCCAGATCAGCTGTCAGACGAGAAACAATTGTTTGAAGAGCACATATATATTCTAAAGATATATATATATATATATATATATATATATATATATATATATATATATATATATATATATATAGTGACTGAAAGGACGCAAAAAAAGTTTGGGAAAAAGACTTTTTTATATATTTAGTGCTTAAAGCTGTAAAGATTTTTAGATTATATATATATATATATATATATATATATATATATATGTGTGTGTGTGTGTATGTATTTGTTTGCATGTATGTATGTTCATATATATACATACATATAGCGAGAGAGATAGAAGGGGAGATAGACAGAGATTACGAAAATATATATTAAATACAAAACGAAACAATTATTTTTGAAGCGCAGATACGTTATCAAAGATATATATATATATATATATATATATATATATATATATATATATATATATATATATATATATATATATATAACAAGACAGCTGTCTGTCTGTGGATGACTCAATTTTTTAATTATTGTCATAATTAACGCTCCCTTATCCAGGGTGGAGCCCTCTTTAAGTAAGGTAATTTGTTCATTATAAATTATAAGCATTATAAACTCTGGAATAGAGCCTTACTTACTGACTGTCCAGTTCTGCGTGGAGCAGAGGTTGATTGCCAGCCTCTGGGTCTGAAATGAAGGTTTCAATCCTACCTCGTGGTAGTAATGGATACTCCATAGCCACACAGAAGAGTTGTAATAAAACGAAACTGCTGTCTGTGGATTATATATATATATATATATATATATATATATATATATATATATATATATATAAAAATAATTACGTTTTTTATATATACACATTAAAACTATATTGAACCATTGTAGCCATACGAATTGCTCGCACGGCCAATTGGATACAGATTTTTTCGTCTTTGTTCATGCGTGTGAACGCAACCAATTGGCACAATGTAAAAATTTTGTTTTCATTTTTTTTTTTTTCAGGTAAAAGATGTATTTTTTTTAGATGATAAGTTCTGGTACACGTGTTGGTTATGGTGATTCATTTTTTTGAGGAATTTTTGAATATATATATATATATATACATATATATATATATATATATATATATATATATATATATATATATAAATACGCTTTTCTATTGGAATTGAGCACACTGGTGGATGAGGGATTTCTGCTTAATTTAAATATATTGCTTAAATTCAGCCTTACTGCCTGTCCAGTTCCGTAGTCCAGAAGTAGGATATCGGCCTACGAGTCTGAAGTTTCTTCCCGCGGTATTGGATGGGATAATGGAATGTCTATAGCCACACTGAAGAGATGTAATACATCAAAACAGCTGTCTGTGGATGACACAATAATATGTATATAAATATATATATATATATATATATATATATATATGCATGCTCATGTATAATATCCAATGTGTTATGGTTTTATATCACAAAGTTTTCGATACATTTATTAAACATTGAGTCGATTTAGATGTGTTTCCACCATACCCTCCAAAATCATAATTTATAACTGTCATCAAGCACAGCATTCCCAGTAAATCAAACAGAATAACATGACAAGCAATGACCTACCATTCAATAAACAATATATGATGAAAGAAAGATTCTATCACCAAGAGAAATAGATCCCCCTCAACAAATGTCCTAAATAGGAATCTAAGATGAACGAAAATCATCCTCTCCAAGAACCCAGAGCAATTCCCAATTCCATTTTACATATATATATATATATATATATATATATGTATGATAATAATTAAATAGTTGTGTAATCCAGAGACAGCAGTTTTGTTTTATTACAATTCTCCAGTGTGGCTATAGAATAAACATTATCCCATCCACGAGGTATGATCGAAACATTCGCTTCGGACCCAGAGGCTGGCATCATATCTCTGCCCTATGCAGAACTGGACGGCCTATAATGTTGAATTTAAGCGATATATTTACTCAAGCATGAATTCCCCATCCACCAGAATGCTCTATTCCTAAGTTGGAAAAGCATTGCATAAGCTTATAATGAACAATTCACTTCACTTAAAGAGTGCTCAACCCTGAATAATTAAATATATAATATATGATATATATGATAATAATTAGATAATGGTGTCATCCACAGACAGCTGTTTCATTGTATTACAACTCTTCAGTGTGGCTATAGACTATCTATTATCCCATCCAGTAATATATATATATATATATATATATATATATATATATATATATATATATATATCATTGTGTCATCCACAGACAGCTATTTCGATCTATTACTTCTCTTCAGTGTGGCTATAGACTTTATCCTATCCAGTACCGCGAGGCCGAATTGAAACCCTCACACACACACACATATATATATATATATATATATATATATATATATATATATATATATAGTGTGAAATATCAACATGATATTGCATTTTTCATGACATGGAAAAAAGAAAAAAGAACCATTCCTTTCTCTTCCTGAGAGGCGTTCATGGTTTGCGTGCTCTGCGCTAAAATACACAGAAATATTCGATGCTTCTAGAATGCGGACTTCAAAAAGCGAGAATAAATACAGAACAATCGCATTCTTGTTTTCAATGATTAATCTGTTTGTTGATTTCATATGACATTCATTGATGCGCCAAGTTTCAAAACTTTTTATCGGACCATGGCGCCCTTTGTATATAGGGATTTTTTCATGGCTCTCCAAGTCAGAAAATAGTGGGCAATCGCAGTCACACACATTTGATTAGGTTTGTTGGGTAAAAATAAACAACACCGTATCAGCGTCGAATTCTGTACCAAAAAAAAAGCAGACGGCAAAAAGGAGTGGGGTAATTGAATGGAGATTATTGAATTCAAATATTTACAGGTTTCCAGATGTTCTCCATCTAGATTTGGTTGTTTTGGGTAGCGTCAAGATGTTTGACACTTTTATTTAAATGATTTTTAATAGAATAGCTTTATTTGCGTTTTTGCACTATTTTGTTAACCTGACAAATAAATTTGGCATTTTAGCGCAGTAATCTTTCAGTTTCTATGAGAAAAAGGTAATAATCTCACAGCGAAAATAATTATTGGTGTGTCCATATAAAGAGATTTCCAGAAATTAAATGCATCATTACATTGTCTTATGAAACTACTTTATGTAATGACAAATTTCTGTATTTATAAGAATTGTAAAAAAAAATGTGAAATAATGTTTACACACACACAGCAAAAGTATGCAAAAGTTTGCTCGTGGCCTTGCCCCCAACGTTCCAATTTCTCAAATTCTGAGACGTCAACTTAATTTTTATTTAAACTTTAGATTTAATTCAATTGCTTGATCACACCGCCATTCACTAGATTCAATCTTCAATGACGCTGCGAAGAACATACGATTATTTACATACAACCACTATGAACCGAGAATGTTCGACAGAATTTTCAAACTGAGTCTATCGATCGAACGCCGTCTAGTGTTGAAACGGTGAATTCCAACACTGTAAGGACAGAGTGATTTGCTATGTGCCAGTTAGATGTCACTTCTTATCGTTGTAAACGTAAATCAGCGCACTGAATTATGATTGCTTGGATTATTAGAATTTTCGAATGTCCCGCTGTGTCTTTTGGAGCGAACTACAGTATCATGTGGTGCCGCAGCACACACTTTTAAGAATCAAAACGTGCTGAGCCATTTCTCTTTTCCAGTTTCATCATCATTATTAGTCTTTTATCGTCCATCGTTGGACATAGACCTTCTCCAGGATCCGCCACATTTCTCTATCATGGGCGTTGCAGAGCCAGTATTTTCCTCTACCTGGCTTCTTATTCTGTCATGATCAACAACTAATTGTCAATTTCCAGGTTTCCAAGTCACCCTTTTAAAACGCTTGAACCACTTTTTGGAAATTTGATCTGATATCGTTTCACTCCCTTCCACTCCCTGAATTCAATGAGCAGTTTTAGCAGGTTTGAGTCCATTTCAATCTAATGCCACAAAATTGCCAGAATCTTAACACTTGCACTTGGTAAATATTATAACATATAAAACAAGATACAGCTGATTACTGTTATCATTATTATCAATGATGATAATAATAATAACTCGCCATCACAGTTGATAATTAAATGAACTTAGGGTCAAAATTTGAAGTCATGTAAAGGAATGTTATCGAACAATAAACATGGCCGAAATGTAGTTTATATCACTGGCATTTTCAACTGGAAGACATCTAAAATAGAATTTGAAAAAAATATCTAGATTCCGAAGAATCTAAATATTTATTGATAAACCTGCCAGAATTAAGCCAAAGAAACGTCGAAAAGCTTTTTTCGAAAAATTGAAACATACATTTTCTAAAGTGGTCTAGTGGAGTACCGATGCCAATTTTCAAGTCTGTACACAAAACAATATGGCCGGGAGCGCTGAATCAAGCGAACAAACAAACGAACATACGCACTTACAAAAAAAAGATGGAACTTTACGCAGTGTTTTATGGCTACGTTTTCCAAGTATTGATGATGTGATGGATTCATAGATAGCCTTGTTGCCAACATGAAATAAGCTTTAGAAACGTTCATGACACTGTAAGTGTGCAAAAAACAATATAGTCTGCACAGAGGGTTCTGTGGCTGTCGTAGAAAACGCACTAACTCACAAACAAAATCATGAAAACCTTTGAAAAACTAAATCATAAAAACCTTTTTTAAAAAAACGGAGGTACTTTTGATATACCCTGATATTTGTTTCAGTAATTTTCTTCCATCGCCTCACTTTCATAAGACAAAGTTTTCTCCCATGTCTGCTGGACATCGCAAACGATTTTCGACTTTTATCGTCTTTAATTGTTCTTGAAAATTTACACTTCATTCTTTTGAAGTTAAGACGAGTCTTTCTTCTCGATAACCAACGACTGGTAACATCGAAACAGTTTTATTATACCCAGTTAGGTGTCTGCTGATTTTATTCAATCTTGCCAGTAAGTCTTACTTACGCAAGCATGCGCAGACGTGCATAAGCAAATACACTAACACAAATGTACACACAGAACGTCTTTATCATTATACACTCATACGTACATACATACATTTATATATAGAGAGAGGGGGAGGGGGAAAGAGAAAGAGAGAGAGAGATACTGAAAGATACCGAGTGACTAGAATAAATGATGTATCTATCGTTAAATGAACTATTTGCGACCATATTTGGGAACCATTTAAGTTATATTTTAGCGACTATAGACCACCCAATCGTTTTGGGATCATCCAATATATATATATATATATATATATATATATATATATATATATATATATATATATATATATATATATGTGTGTGTGTGTGTGTGTGTGTGTGTGTGTTCAATAGAAATGACTCTGAAGTTGTTATACTTTCTGATTTCTCATCATTAAATATGTTTTTGCTGTAACCTACATGAATGAGTAAGTGAGCCCTGTTTCAAAAATTAATGATATATAGTATACAATAATATCAATATACAATACTCATAATTGTCTGTGTGCACTCGTGCGTACACGAACACATACGAGGGTGTGTCTAAAAGTTTTGCTATAAAATCATAAAAATCTATGATAGAAAAGCTTGAATAAGTACTCTTCAATTTACACCATACTTGTTCTGGCATCATTGACAAACTCAAATCACGTCCATTTCAAATTGTTCTTTGAGTTTGGGAAACAAAAAAAATGTCTGAAATGGTAAGACGTGGACTGTCAAGTGGATGTGGTAAGGTTTCACAACGAATCTCTCGTTACTACCCTCGGAAAATGTGTAGGTGCATTGTCAAGATGGAAAAAACTCCTTGGCACCACTTACGTAGCCGGTTTCTTGCAGATGCAATTTCTTGAAACATCTTCATAATAAGCCTCTATGATCATCTTGTGTCCTTCAAGAAATCTCTATCTAGATTACCGCAATGGAAACCTAAAAAGGCCGCCATCACTTTTTTAGCTGACCTCTCCGTCTTGAATTTGACTAACCCATCAGACCCCCTCAGATCCTACTGTTTCGATTTGACCTTGCTTGCTGGACCGTATTGGTAGATTCAAGACTCCACTCATTATGATACGTTCCAAAAAATTGTCTCCGTCGAAAAGTATTGCTTTTTCTTTTTTTTAAGATAATAGAAGAATTTATACGTGTGTGTATGAACATGTTGCGTATAGAGATATGAACAGATTGATCATCAACAGGCGCCCCTCACTTCCAGCCCTGAGCTAGACTTTGCTGAACTAATCAGCATTTCAATGGGGGATCGCTTAGGGACACCAGGGACCAGCTTGTAGATTAAACAGAGATACAGAAAAAGAGACTAACATAGATAGACAGATAGATAGATAGAGATAAACGAACAGGCTGAGAATGATATATGGTAGGATCAAAAGTTCGTTCTGTTTCTGTCGTCCAATAGTATTAGAAGCATTCAATTTTAACTAACTTTATTCATATTGATCGTTTTTAAAACAAGTTTGTCGAAATATTGTGTTTTAGTTAATTGTTTCTAGCATCAAAGTGTAAGAAAATAAATAACATTTTTGGCATATAATGTCTTTTTTCAAGAGAAACAAAAACTTGACCCTTATGCAAAAAATGATTTGTGCGGTTTACGGAAGTGATGTCACAGCCAAATGCGTCAAAAGTGGTTTGCGAAGTTCGGTGCTGGGGAATTTCTCTCTCTGGACGATGCTCTCCTCGGTCAGATAAACCAGTTGAGGTTCATCATCCTCATCTCTTTTTCAACATCCGTCGTTGGACATAGACCTTCCCTAGGATCCACTACAATTCTCTATCAAGGGCGTCGCAGGGCCAGTATTTTCTAAATTTGTCTAGTCTATCACTCCATCTTGTGTTCTGTCGGCCTCGGTTTCTTATGTGATCTCTTGGGATCTATGTTTGAGTTTGATAGTAATCAAATCTAACATTGGTAATTGAAATACGAACTACGACAGGATGAAATGAGAATTGAAGCAAAAATATCATTTACTACCAGCAACAACTCTTATTCTGAATTCTTGAATTATCAAAACTTTTATCAAGCTTTAGTACTGAGTCTGGAGTTGACTTTATTCTCCAACCAGAACAAAAACAAGAACAATCCTCACCAAAATGAAGGATGTGAAACGATATGTAAAATACACATTTCTCAAAAGGGACTTGAATCAACGGATTGCAAGGAGACTCTTTAACGATTGAGCTAAATTGGGTCTTGGATATTAACAAAGATTCATCATACAGGTAGGCTACAGGTAGGTTAATTGCGTTGGGCTAGATGAATACTTTCATACAAAAAATATATATTCTTTTTTCATTTGCTATTTACACAATACAAAAGCTGCAAAAATCATCCTCAGTTGGAATGGAAGTTGAAGTGGAGTTTGACCCTGCGACTGTCCGTTGAACAACCGTTGCCACCAAATGTGTGCCTCTGTCTGTATGTTTGTCTGTGTGCATGTGCGTGCATGTGTGTGTGTGTGTGTGTTTGTGTTCGAGCGCTCTTCGACACATCGTATTGTCTTCAGATTTGAAAATTGACATCAGTACTTCACTACATCTCTTCTAAAAAAGACGTCTCCTTCAAGCTTTTTAAACCTTTTGGCGGCCTCATTCTGTCAGGTCTATTAATGGTACGTAGATTCTCAATAATTTATATTTTCTAGGAGTTTGTTCACTCTTCAAACTTCAATAGACTGGACATTAATATCGCGATTAGTCAGATCTGGAATTTAAGATGTGTAAATTTCAAAATGAATGACAGAGAGAGTGCAAAAGAAAGAGTGATTCCGTTCATGTCATGTCAACTTGCGTTTCTGAGTTCTTGGTATTTATTTCTGATTTCTGATATGATAAATATCATTTTAAAGATTTCTGATATGAAAAATATCATTTTCATATAATAACAAGTATATATATATATATATATATATATATATATATATATATATATATATATATATATATATATATATATATATATATATATATATATATATATATATATATATATATATATATTATTTATTTATTTTTATTTTCGGTGAAAATTACCTTGCTACTAAAGATGTCATTAAAGAAAACACTTAATATATAAATAGAATCAATAACTGAATAAAGAATTTTAAAAAGGAAATAGATATTCGTCCGTGATGTTGAGGTATTCATCCGACCGAGTTATTTATGATTACAAATAAATTGAACGAATTGAAAAGTCTTTCCGTAGGGCAACTGTTCAGGACGTTCTGTTGGACATCTGTGAATTTTGGGATCGAATCCAGCGGAGAGCAAAACTTTCTCCCCTTGCTTTTGAAGTCTGTTGCAAGCCACGTTGCAAAAATGGCGGACAACTGATGGACAACGCGACTCACGACATGGATCCCCCGAGACCACATGCGTAACCGAGGCTGGCAGAACACGAGATGGAGAGACGAGCTAGACAAATTCAGAGAGTACTGGCTTCGCGACGCCCATGATAAAAAGGTGTGGCGAATCCTGGGGAAGGTCTATGTCCAACGACTGACGTTAAAATACTGATGATGATGATGATGATTCTTTCTATGTTCATTCATCGATTTTTTTTTCACGTGTCTTCAAATTTTGACGCTATGGTTGTTGAAATCAAATTTTGACGCTACGGTTGTTGAATTATTGATCGTGATGGCGAGTCTTGTTTTTAATGACATTTTCTTTCCTTCTCGTTCCGAAAAGCAACATGAATTCATGTTAACCGTCTTGGGAAACAGCCAGCATACACAAAATAGCCAAAATAAGCATTGGAAGTCTTACGCAGCTTTCAATATGAGTTAAACGAAGAGAGAGAAATACTGAACCATTAAACAACGGAAATGTTCACATTTTTTTTTTAAGTTCTTCAAGGCAACAAAAAATGGACACTTTCCAATAAATTGGAATACATCTGTCAACAAAACTGTCAACATAGTTTTATTCGGTTTTCAAGTGAGTCCAGCTGGCTGGTTATATATATATATATATATATATATATATATATATATATATATATATATATATATATATATATAGATAGATAGATAGATAGATAGATAGATAGATGTGTGTGTGTGTGTGTGTGTGTGTGCGTGTGTGTCGCACGTGCAACCCGTACAAATGGAGATAGAGGGTTGAAGATAAAAACATTTACTCTTTATTATGTCTAGAGAAAAGTGTTCAATTTTACATATCGAACAACCATGGCCATAACTTGTGGCGTAGGATTCAATATTTTTTATATATGCACGTGTTTGTTTGCTTTTTCGTTTGTACCAGCGTTCCCGGCCATTCTGTTTTGTCTATAAACTTGAATATTGTTGCCAGGTTTTGGGGTTTTTTAGGGGTAGGGTGAGAAAAAAAACTATTGACCTTATGGGGGCCTCATTCTGATAGGTTTAATAATTTGATTACATGTTTCAGCACTCCTAGCCCTACCGATTTGTCAAGAGAATTGAAAATTGGCATTAGTAATCCACTAAACAAACACCTTCTAAAAGGAGTTTTTTTTAATTTCCTCTTTTAGTTTTTATTCTTATGGGATTATCAATAACATCTGGATTATCTAGAATCTAGATGCTTTTTCTAGAGTATTTTTGATGTTTTCCAGTGAGAAACGCCAATGATGCCAAAAATAGAATTTATCCTGACCATAATTATTCTTCGATATATATATATATATATATATATATATATATATATATATATATATATATATATATATATATATATATATACTATTTATTCTATTTATTTTGGCAGCAATTTTTTCAAACAAGTTTCTTAAACTTTTCACCAATAAGTGTTTACTGGCTTACAAGAATATATATATATATATATATATATATATATATATATATATATATATATATATATATATATATATATATATATATATATATATATATATATACTACTATGTATGTGATTTTATGAACTTAGCCCAAAGTTTTTAATGTCTATGTATAATGATGTGGTAGGCAGAGAGTCAGTGAAGGAACTGAAGGGGAAGATGATAGGTTGATAGCCGAGCAAGATAGATCGGAAATGGTCGTACATTCATCTGATGAATCTTTTGATCGTTAAACGTTCGTCGTTTCTATTCACAAAGAAAACTTTATGGCTTTTAGCGCGTGATTTTTCTCTCTGCATTCATTTGATCGATTTCCCGCGTCATTTTGGCAAACTGATTTAGAGAACAGGTACGGTTAGTAACTCACCGTCACGTGACCATCACTTTTTGACAGCGTACCGTTTTAGAGGAGATCAACCCAGTCTCCTGCTAGGCTGGCTGTGGTCGCAATTGTGAATGCTGCTGGGCACAAACTGAGGGGCTAATGTGGCATAAACTTAACAAATCAACCCATCCCTAAAAAACCTATTCAGTGGAAAAAAACGTGTTTTTGTAGACATTATAAGAAGTAGCTGTTTGAATTTCAGCCCTGTAGTTCCATTGGTGCAGCTCCAACGTGCAGCATACATACATGTTTAAATAGCCTGTCAGCCAGATAAACTTAAGGGCTGAAAAAGCATATTCTGACTTTTGGATGACGATTTCTAATTTTGATCTGGTTGATTCAATATGTGCAGGATCAAAGAATTGGAAGTGTAGTGAATGAATATATATATATATATATATATATATATATATATATATATATATATATATATATATATATATATATAAAGCCTTACTGACCACCCAGTTCCGTAGTCCAGAGGTAGGATATCGGCCTCCGGGTCCGATCCGATGTGAGAAATTCAACTCTGCCTGCCTCATGGTACTGGATGGGATAAAGTTTATAGCCACACTGGAGAGATGTAATACATCGAAACAGCTGTCTGTGGATGACACAATAATATATATATATATATATATATATATATATATATATATATATATATATATATATATATATATATATATATATATATATATTAAACGATCTCTTCCTTTAAATGGATTATCAATCATAATCAGATTCAAACAACAATTCATTGATAGTGCTTGAAGCCATGATTAAATCAAAAACAAATAAACACAAGATCCCAAGAGAAAATGACCTGAAATTCAGCAACAAAAGACAAATCAAATTGCATCTCCCCCATGAAAACATTTAATGACATCCTCTTCGAATTCAACTGAATAAGTACCGCTGGAATATTTTAACACTAAAACCAGATTTAATGAATATATTTCAGAAAACAGACGTATTAGCTTACTGTCGAAAAATCAAAAAATTTTGAAGGAATAACACACAAAGCGACAAAGGTATCTGTGAGAAAGCCATCACAAAAATAGGTTAATGTTGTCGACCATGCAGCAATAAGAACAGTCTATTCTGTAGACCCCTGAAATTTATCAATTCATTTACCAGTTCAATAATCAAAAGCACCTGAAAGAATTACCATGAATCTGTAATTTACTATTTAAAATGCACAGGTTGTTGTGAACAATGTATAGGAAAAGCTGAATGGCCCTTCCACTATAAATCAAATAACTATGAATATAGAACGAAATCATTAAACCATATAAAATTATTATCTAAAGAATCAGATTTTTGCATAGCAGATCATGGCTTTGATTTACTGTGATAGAAGAATAAAATAAAAACTTAGCCTCTAGCACCACACCGACTCTAGAATCCGTTCAAGATGAGTTGATTTTGCTCCTAGAAACCTCACCCCACAATGATCTCAATAACAAACTAAACCATCCAAAGATCATATACACCATATCTGTAAATCCACATACACACACACACACACACACACACACTTTAAACATACATTCATCCAGCTCCAGCCATAATATCTAACATTTAATATAGATATGAAAATTTAACTATTATGAATACATGGTTAGTTGACATAAAAGTCCACTTCGAATTTATCATATATTCAAATTATTTAATCTAAAAAACCAAATGTTTTGATAAATGAAATTGCTATAGAACATCGTGCATCTTATTATTATCGTTGCAATACTCTGAAACTTCTACTTTCGTACACAACGGTATTTTTTTTTTAAATGTCATATCGCAACAAGTAATTCAACTCCATGTCATACACAGACACACGTACACATATATGTATATATGTGTGTGTGTGTGCGTGTTGAAGGCGGAAACTTCGGAGGTGAATGAAGGGTAAATGAAATCTGGTGACATCCATACAATTTTTGACTGCATTTGGCAACAGTTTTCCCGTTAAAACATCAAAAACAAAAATAATTCATCATCGCAGCAGAAAATGCCTAGAAAAATATCGCTCGAAATGCAAGATGATTCATTAGTAGGAAGAAAAGATATTTGTATTAGTTATAAACACTGCGTCTTCAGCTATCTGTCTGTCATTTTTTTTTTTTTTTTTTTTCTCTTTTACTCTCTATTTTCATCTCGGGAATTGATTTAAAAAGGGAATAATATGACTTCATGTGGTGTAACAAAGAAAGATAAACTGCTTTTTTCGTGCAGTCTCTCTCTCTCTCTCTCTCTCTCTCTCTCTCTCTCTCTCTCTCTCTCTCTCTCTCTCTCTCTCTCTCTCTCTCACACACACACACACACACACACACACAAACCCCTTCCTTTTTCGTAAACGCTTCAACAAATTTGGTCTGGACGGAAAACATTTTGGCCTGCAGAGAACTGTCGACTTTTTGGGGAGTGGGAGATTTTTTTCTCAAATTGGTATTGCCTTCAGTAATTAAATTTGCTACGAGCCAGTTTCATCTAAGGGGAATAATTCCTATGTTTTTTCTTCAAGCCATCTGTTATTTTGTTTGACTTCATGTTTCTGGATGGTAATCACGAGGAAGCCCTTGTCACTTCAAGGAAAATGGGGAGACTTCTTCGATTTCGAAAAAATAGAAGCCACGAAAATAAAGATCACAAGGTAATTTCTCCAATTTCCGACGTTTGGAAGCTTTCTCAAAGAGTGTGTGTAGAGAAACCAACAACCCGATCCGGGAAAAAAACGCTCAAGGACAACATTTCCGACCATTTGCAGTTGCTGCCTGGGAAATTTCCCAAGGAAGCAAATTTGGGAGAAATGTCAGAAGTTTTAATGGAGCTTCATAATGACTTCACTCAAGAAGCATCTCTTGATATGCTCTCCTACAATGGAGACTACTCTTTGAGAAAAAGTAGGAAAAGGTGAGGGGAAATCTTTCAACTATTTTTTCGGTTGGCACCGGTGAAGTACAAATATAGTCCCCACTCAAATATCTTAATAATGATATATATATGTATGTTAAGAAATTGATATATGTGATCCGTTACAGTGATTATTAATCGCGTTATATTCTATATGATTCTATATGAAATTATTTGAAATGATCTCCTGTCGTTACATAGTTAATATACGACGTTACATAGACAGTGTAAATAGAATAATCGATAAGTGATATATTAACCATGTTATGACAGGAGATTATTTCAAATAAATTTCTCTATAATATAACACACTTTATATTAATATATATATATATATATATATATATATATATACAAGATTTAATTATATATATACATATGTATATATATATATATACATATATATATATATATATATATATATATATATATATATATATATATATATATATTTAACAATCAGAAATAAGTATATATATAACAAGCAGACACTAACCCGTGATATATATATATATACAAAACAATCAGAAGTATATATATATATATATATATATATATATATATATATATATATGCAAATCAATCAGAAGTAACTTGAGCAGACACGAACCAGTGATTTAAATATAACGCTTAAATTCAGCCTCACTGCCTGTCCAGTTCCAAAGTCTAGAGGTAGGATATCGGCCTACGGGTCTTAAGTGAGGGTTTCAATTCTGCCTCGCGGTACTGGATGGTATAATGGAAAGTCAGTAGCTACACTGAAGAGATGTAATACATCGGAACAGCTGTCCGTGGATGACACAATTATATATATATATATATATATATATATATATATATATATATATATATATATATATATATATATATATACAAAACAATCAGAAGTAACTTGAGCAGACACTCACCTGTGAGGCCACTCAATTGGCAGTTAGATTTGATCGAATAGGCTGGTGTGCTGTGTGACCGTTGCATTTACAATGATCAGGCAAAGCAGATTAACAAATTGCACCGTGGTTTTATATCAGAACATTGCATCACACAAGTTGGTCAGTCCCGTTACAGTCAAGATTTGGTCTTTTGAACTTTTGGCTCCTTCAAGTTCTAAAATAGTTGAAAGAGAGGAGATTCCAGGACGTTGGTCAGATTGAGATGAACGCGCTGAAGCAGTTGATGGTAATCCCAAACAAGACTTTGCAGTCAATAATAAAAAGAAGAAGGGGCACTCGCATTTCTTTTTTTTCTTTCCCTCTCTCTCTCCTCTCTCTCTCTCTCTCTCTCTCTCTCTCTCTCTCTCTCTCTCTCTCTCTCTCTTGTTTGCTGCTTTTTTTTGCTGTTTTTTTTTCGTTTGATATATATATATATATACTAAATAATTGTGTCATCCACAGACAGCTGTTTCGTTGTATTACAACTCTTCAGTGTGGCTATAGACTATCCAACATCCAATACCACGATCGAAACCTTCGTTTCAGAGGCAGAGATTCTACCCTTACCGTACCCGGAACTGGACGGTCATTAGGACCGAACTAAGCAATGTATATTTACTTACCCATATGGGTCCCCAGAGATCACATAAGAATCACATAAGAAACTGAGGTCGACAGAACATAAGATGGAGAGATTCAGGAAATACTGGCCCTGCGATGCCCATGATAGGGAATCGTGACGAATCCTGGGGAAGGTCTATGTCCAACGATGGACATTGAAAGACTGATGATGATGATGAATTCCTTGTCTACCAAAGGGCTCTATTCCAGAGTTGGAAGATGCTAGATATCAACGGATTATTCGAACAAGAGAAAAATTTTACATAATAACATAATAAAGATATATGTAAAACAGGAAATAAATGTAAAAAAATCACATAAATTCTATTGACAGATATCAGGAATTTTTTTTTGTTTTGATGTTTACTCTTTAAAGCTGTAAAGTACACCATACACACACACACACACCGGGTTTGAAGCGGAAGTTTCAATCCTGCCTCTTAGTACTGGATGGGATAACGGATTGTCTCGAGTCACTCTGAAGAGTTGTAACACAACGTAACAGCTGACTGTGGATGACACAATTATATATATATATATATATATATATATATATATATATATATATATATATATATATATATATATATATATATATATATATAATGTGTACTGTAGAGAGTGAGACAGACTCGGGAGTAAAGTGTTTAGAAGCAAGGTTTATTAATCCTTAGATGGATTAAACACTAAACTGAACAACCCTCATCACTCAGAACCCTAATACACAAAACTTTTACCAATAATATCCTCACACCCACATCTATGATACATTCAATAATGGAAGCTTCAAAGTCACCCAGACCCATAGGAAAAATTCACCTTAGCCAGTTATAACCCCTGTCCAAATTATATACATATATATATATATATATATATATATATATATATATATATATATATATATATATATGTATGTATTAACAGTGTTAAATCCCAAGTAAGAACCAGGATTCCGAATTGATTTTCATGATGAACAGATACAAACCTCTTGCACGATTTTGCAGTTAGCTTTTTCTATCTATAGACAGTCAGACGCAATTCTAAGCTTACCAAATTTTTTATGTTGTCTTTGCAAATTCAAGATTGATTACATTCTTTACCATTCTTCCATATATATATATATATATATATATATATATATATATATATATATGTGTGTGTGTGTGTGTGTGTGTGTGTGTGTGTGTGTGTGTATATATATATAAATGCACTATGATTTCAAATAAATTATACATCCATTTCTTAATAAGATATATACGTATTTTATCCTAAACCCGAATAAGTGAGGTACCCTGCTGTGATGATCGAACTCACTATGCTTGCAAAGAGTCGTTCTCCCTGACTATCGTGCCTCCATTTTGAGCATCCAAACATTTTGGAATACAAACTAAACCAATATTCAGGGGAGATAACATTTGGGAGATAAGACTTTGGAAAAAGCATATCACTCGAGGTAACTCTATATAATTCTTAAAGAGTAGCTTCCCTTGTTGACCAAGAGATTCAAGAATCTTCTGCTGAGAATTCGTAATGGTTTTTAAATAAGTGGAATGAATTTAGGCAGTTTGCCATTTTTATTAAATATAACTGATATATATATATATATATACATAAATACATAGTGGTCTTCGATTAGATTTCTGACAATCAGAAATATTCCCTCGCCACAAACACTGATTAATGAACTAATCCGTTGGCACCAAATTTACTCGGGGAGCAAACGAGCGGCCTTGGATCGTGTGAATCAATCAAGAAATGAGCGTTGTGTTTTGTACTTGGTACCGTGCGTATATTCGTATGTAGATGATGAGTGTAATCTGATATGTAAATATTATCTGAATAAATATACATGATCTGGGAAGTTCAAGTAAATTATTTTTTTTCGACAACCTGGTTTGGGGTAGTCAAACTACCTCACTTTTGGGTAGAGATGGGGTTGAGACCAAATGAATGAGAGCTTGGAGATTATGAATAAAGGAATAAGCGTTGTCTAAGAATCAAACCCCCTTCAAGATAAGGAACAACATGATAGATCAAATGTTATTAAATGGTTAGTTATTTGACATAGTCGAGAGACAAAACATGTGAGTATAATTAACTTTATTTGAATTCTATTTTCCTTATAGTCCACACACACACACACACACACAAACATATACACACACATATATATATATATATATATATGTATGTATATATATATACATACATATATCAATATATGACAAAAGAAACCTCCAAACTACCCTCTACACTAAACCCACGGATACTCACAATTACCTCCACTCTAAATCAGCCCATCCCCAACACTTAAAAAGAAGCCTACCATTTTCACAAGCCCTTAGAATTAGAAGAATCTGCTCCACCAATAGTGAACTTAACAGACACAAACATAACCTAATACAATACTTCACCCAACGAGGTTATCCGCTAGATGACACAAAAAAAAACAAATAAAAAAAGCGACTGGAATACCCAGAGATGAAACCCTTCTACTGTCCCACAATAACAAACCCAACCGCATACCCCTTATAACAACCTTCAACAACACACTCCCACCCTTAGCACACATCATCAATAAGAGATAGAACATTCTCACGATCAAAACAGATCTAAGAGAAACATTCACAGACCCATATGTCATCTTCTACCGCAGACCCCAAAACATCAGAGACATGATCAGTAGCAATACTATCGTTAACAATAAAGTCGTACACAAAAATACACCTAGAACAATTAAATTCTGCACACCTTGCAACATAAGAAACAATCTATGTTGCAACCACCTCAAGTACACCAACACATTCACAAGCACTAGCCTAAAAGAGAGTTACCACATATATCACAATAGGAACTGCCGCAGTAAGAATATTATATACCTTCTAGAGTACAACAGATTTAAGTTACAGTACATAGGCAAGTCTGAGTGGCAATTTAATATTAGACTCAACAATTATAGACATAGGATCAAGTCAAAAAACAATCGTAGGCCACTTCCTGTAGAACTACACTTTCCCGACCACAATTTTGCCATTGACGCTAGCTTTACCATCATAGAAAAAATAGAAAAAACTACTCCAATTGACATAACTAAAGTTCTAGAGAAACACGAAGACATGTGGATCAACAAACTTAAAACCCTATATCCTAATGGATTAAATACTAAACTGAACAACCCTCATCACACAGAACCCTAATACACAAAAC
>OY735236.1:23886325-23901325 GCA_963457665.1 Thysanoteuthis rhombus | reverse complement strand
TGATATTACTATTCTGTTTTCAAATCCCCAAAATGGTTACATGGTAAACAACTGATAATCCCAACAACAATAATTCACACATAGTACCAAAATATCTAATTCTATGTGAAACATTGAACAAATACTGAATATATTACATAAATTACATTAACAGATATTGGGAAATAATAGGCTGAAATGGGATAATTTATTTTTAATTTTTTCTTTGAAGCTCTACAGCTCATATATATATATATATATATATATATATATATATATATATATATATATATATATATATATATATAGTGGAGGCATTGTAAATGATTGTGCGATTGTTCCGTTCGTACTTTTGTATCAGGCTAATTTTCTTCAACTTTTCTGTCTTCAGTTAATATTTTACATTTGGATGATCATTTATTCTGCTCTTAACTGGATTTCCCAAAGGAAAAGATATTTTCCATGGAAGACTGCAAATAGCATTTTGATTCGATCTTTTTTCTAGGAAACATGATGAGTTGGAGGAGAATGAAATTGTGATCAAACTTCAAAAATGATAGAAAATAATGGAATTAAACGATGATTATGTTTTTCGATAACGGTAATACGGAAAAAAAAATTTTAAATACTTTTTTATCTACCTTAGAAAACTAGACGAACTATCGGGCCAATTTGAAATTTTATATGGGACGTAACTCGATTATAAATTCCAGGAGTTATTTCCCTTGAATTCATCCCGATTGTCTTATCAATATAGAAATATATAGATATATACTGCTTTTCGAGAATTCACTTCACGCTACTTTTTTCGCTTTTAGAAAGAAATTGCGATCCATGTCCATTTTCAGCTAGCTGTTATAGACGTAGCGTGCACCGTCTCCCTCCTTCTCTCTCTTACATTCTCCCTGCCTTTATCTCCAACCCACCAACGACGACTGAACCGTCTTTAATATTTCTTTTCCATATAAATTAATAGTTATGAGAAACCGTCAATCAACGCTGTCTCCTAAACTGTCATGATCGGTTTCTTCAAGTTGGTCCGACTGGTTAACTATCTGGCTATGTATCATGCATACAGGGCACTCTGATAGAGTTAGAGTACTGAAACCTTCAACATTCACTCTTTATTATCTCTACATATCTAGAAGAAAAACTTTCTTTTTTTCTTCTTTTTACTCCCACCCTCACTAGTCTTAGATTTAGTGACATAAATAATTCCTTTTTTATTAACTATTTGGTGTGGGAAATGACCGAAAGGTCCAGCTTACAATGACTGGAGTTGAAGGAAAATATTTCCGACCGAGAACCTACCATTAATGTATCGTATCCGTGTCAATCTAATTCATTTTGTATAAGTCTGTGATATCTGACTGATACAATACACCAGGGGAAACTGCTAAGAAATGCATACGTCGGAACTGGATAAAGAATATACAATAGTACCTCTCAGAGTTAAGGACTCTTATAACAAAAGTTCACTTAACGAAAGATCCCAAAGGCAAAAAAAATTCTCTTACCGAATTTTTTCAGTTTGCGGGAAAAAAACCTACGAAATTTCATAAAAATTGTCCAGAATTATATCTAATATCTTCTCTGACAGACAGACGGACGGAGATTTGTTAATGATGAGAAGATTATTTATTTATTTCATTCTTACATCATTTATAGGTTCAATGGTATTAATACATTACTATGAAAGTGTGATTATACATTATTTACAAGGTTATCATTAAGGCTCAAGAGGTTCGATATTATGATTTAGAACAGATTCCTAAAATTCAAAAGGTCTAATCATCAAGTTGACGAATTTTGTCAAACTCTAAAACTGGTGTTAATTTTATTTTTCTAAAACACTGAACAACAAGAATAATCCTCACTCAAATTAGGGGTGAAAGCAAATATATAAAATTCATATTTCTCTACTGTAATTTGATTTCACAACCAACTGATTACTAGGACTGACTAAGATAAACTAACTATTCTTTGATCTTAATAAAAATTCATCATGCAGAAATGCACGGTCTCATTTCATTCTAACAGATAAAAACATCGTATGTATATTTTTATAATTTTTTATTTACTTTATATACAATAAAAACGTTACAGTAATCATCTTCAGTCGGAATAGGAGCAGCAACCAGTCTGGTCATTTAACGAGACGTTTCGCGGAACGATTTCTCTTCGTTAAGAGAGGGACCTTTGTAATTCCTTTCAGATTTGGATGTCAACGTTTCATCATTATCATGACGTATGGGTAATTACTAGGTTTAGTACTTTGAGAATTGAACTTATACCTTTTTTTTCATATCTGTATCATATCTATTTTGAGATTAAGTCGCTGATCTTTACACAACATCAACAAGTTCACACTAGAAAATCTCCTCCACGTGATTTGTACTAGTTGATACCCTGGCACCAGATCCTGAAGGAAACCTCTAGACTTATTTTATTTAGCGAGTACATGAACGACCATCTTGTTAGGCAGATGGCCATGTCTTGTCTTATCTGTGTGCAAATAATTCAATCACAGCAGTTATTAAAAGTAGATCGATAGATAGATAGATAGATAGATAGATAGATAGATCTGAATTCCACCCTTATTTAATGCGAAAGTTCAAAAATACTCTGGCCAAAAGCGATGTCATGTAAAGAAAAAAGAACAGAAAATGAAGACACCAGTACAAAATATTCAGAATAATTTAAACTAGTTGGTCTTTTGTTTTCGTGTAGTTTTATTTAAAACATTCCCTTAGGCCCATTGGGTATGCGTGCCAAATTTGGTATGATGGGCTTTTAATATATATATATATATATATATATATATATATATATATATATATAGAGAGAGAGAGAGAGAGAGAGAGAGAGAGAGAGATAGAGATAGAAATTTTTCTACAAATCCTATATCAGTTTTGCACACACATGTAGAGCTTATTTGGGATCTACTGGAACTGTTTGATGCAATGGGTAAAGTTAAAAGTTCGAAAATGAAGTGACTCAACCGAAAATCAGCCATTGTAAAATAATATGATAGGTACTGCATCTAAAGATCACATGCACTTTTAAATGCATAATTACAACTGTTAGTGATAAAGACTTAGTGGCTTTGGTAGCAAAGATGCTAAACGCTTTGCTCCATGATGTAGCAAGTTCGTGTGGTATAAAATGCAAGAACTTCGCCAGAGGTAATTTTTTTTTCTTCCACATCTTCCTTTTTTGCCATTTTCTTTTAAATTTTTGACAAGAATTTTTTCTTCATCTTGACGCTTAGTCACGCTATCAGTCTGCGACAGTAGATCAACAGCGCGTGTCAGGAAAGAGTGGAGCTTGGTTGGCCGTACAGAAGATCAAGTTTATCCTTTAAACCTTCGTGCCATTCTTTACCGGCCTCTCATGGTTCCATTTTGTTGTTGTTTTTACACTAGTTGTATTAGTAATAGCAATACTACCTTTGCGATAGAAAAAAAATAATAGTTAAGATGAAAGAAAATACAAGTCAAAATGATGATTATTGTTGTTGTTGTTGTTATTGTTATTATTGTTATTATTATTATTATTATTATCATCATCATCATCATCATCATCATCATTATTCTTATTATTCGTTGCACAACGAGTTGCAGCTTGAAACTCAGGGCAGGCAACGATGTCGTGACTTTGTAGGCTCTGTCTTTCAAAAGAGGGGTCAATATAGGACTGATACAGGAGACTACACAAGAAACAGGAAATATTTACAAAAACAGCACTTAGCGAAGGATACGTTACTGACTACACAAGACCGATGCAAATAGCTGGGGGTTCTTGAATGTGACGCAATAAAACGTGAAGAAATGAAGGAGAGAATAAGAAGCGAATACCTTAAGGGAATAAGAAAAATATTAGAGACCGAAGTAAACAGTAGGAACCCGACAAAAGGAATTAACGTATGGTGCTGTATCAGTAGTAAAATACACTGGGTCATTCTGTGGATGGACAGACGAACAACTCCAGTCCATGGACCGGCAAACAAGGAAGCTTATGACAATGCACAAGGCCTTACATCCCAGAAATGACACCGATAGACTGTAAGTGAAGAGAAAAGAAGGTGGCAGAGGACTCTGTAGCATATATGACTGTGTCCAGAGGGCCAAAATAGGTCTAGAAAAGAATATGCAAGCAAACAGTAGAGACATTGTAAAGATTACCCGAAGCAGTCCAACAAACGACAAAAAAACGACGGAGCAGCACGTGGATAAAGGGATGAGACCGTAAACAACATTATTAGTGGATGTAGTCAACTAGCCCCAAAGGAGTATAAACACAGACACGATGGAGTAGCAACAGTGATATACTGGGAACTAAGCAAACAAATGGGATCTAACCAGCACAAACCGGAGACAGTCCTGGAAAATGGAAGTCACAAATTACCCTGGGATTTAACACCCAAAATGACCACCCTATTCGAGCGAGAAGACCAGACGTAGTAATCATGTACAAGAAGAGGGGAACTTGCAAAATAATAGACGCAGCTGTGCTTGCAGACCACAGGGTAAATATGGAAGAGAATGATAAGCTGGGAAAATACCAGGACCTAGCAAGGGAGCTGAAAAAGGTATGGAACATGAAAGTAAGGGCAGTATAAGTTATAGTAGGTGCACACTGAACCGTATCAAAGACACTGGAAGCGAGATTGGAGGAACTCAAGATGAAAGGAGGGATCAAGACTACAGATCACAACACTGCTGGAGACTGCGCGAATACTGAGGGAAGTGCAAGAAATATGAGATCTGCGACCCCCAGCAGTCAGCACTAGCCTAACAGAGAGAAGAGAAGAGGACAAAGGAGAAGAAAAAAAACCACCACACAACACACACCACAAATGGTGGTGGAGTTACGAACCACAGCGGTGCTGTGATAGGTGGGGGAGTTATGGGAGGAGGGCTGAAGACATGAGGAGACTTACAGTCACTCAGCCTTCAGCAATAACCACCGGGCAACCGGTATGAAACTGTCAACTACAGCACTGTTGTGGACTGTGAAAATGTGGAAAGGAGGGTTAGAGACCCGAGGAAGTTTGCTGTCACTCAATCTGTCGCTGCGACCACCAGGCAACCGGTAGGAAAATGTATAATAATAATAATCTTTTCTGAGTTTTCATTATTACCTTTTTATTGTCTATCGTACATCCAGTGCTTTTTGTGATATCTCCACTGCTTGCTTGTATGTGCCTTTCCCCTTCCGTTTTTTTTTTTGCCATTTGATCAGAGTCTCCTAAACCAGTGAGTCATCAGTGGTCTTCCTTCCTCTCCACGTATAATCTCTGGGGTATCGTGAGTTTCTTAGTTCACCGGTCGATTGATTAGAATCTATCCTTTGTCCATCCTAGAAATGGTCCTGTATATCTTATCCCAGCTACTGCCCATTTTAATTCCTTCTGTCAAACTTATGCTATTCAGCTTAGTTTCCAATGCTTTTTCTTCATTTTTTTCATTTCTTCTGGTTTTATAGAGTCGCATTAAAGAATCCCAAGGTATTTGTATCGGTCTTGTGTGGTTAATTCTCTGATAGTTTTGTTTTCTGGTAAATCTATTCTTTGGAAACAAAGGAGACTCCATGGAGAATTCAACATGCAGATTGGAAATATCACAGACGAAAGATCATGGACGTGGCTACGCAGAGGAATCCAGAAGAGAGAAACAGAATCCCTCATTATGGTAGCCCAGAAGATATGCATCCGGACAAAACGAAGATCAACAGAATTCAGAAAAACAGCAAATACTGCCTTTGTCGAAAAAAAGGCGGGACGGTAAGCCACACAACCAGCGAATGTAGCAAATCGGCCCAAAAAGAGTACGAGAACAGTCACGACAGAATAGTGACAGTCGTATAATGGGAACTATGTAAACAACTAGGATTCGGCCATTCAAAGACCGTCCTGGGAAGCAGAAGCAAAGAATTACTCTGGGACTTGACATCCAAACCGTCAACCCCATCCAAGTAAGAAAACCAAATCTCTTAGTTGTACACAAGGAAAAGAGAACTTGCTAAATAATAGACATGTCTGTACCTGTGAAGTACAGAGTAAACATGAAAGAGAGTGAAAAACTGGAAAAGCACCCGGACATAGGACTTGGTCTAGGAGCTGAGAAAGGAGTGGAACCTGAAGGTAGTGCCAATAATGGTAAACGCATTTGGAACAGTGCCAAAGACATTCAAGTCGAGATTGGAGGAGTCGGAGATAAGAGGAAGGATTGAGACTATTTAATCCACAGCACTACAGGGAACTGCAAGAATACAGAGGATGGTATTGGAAATGAGAGTCCGGCGATATACAATCGTCAGAAAGGACTGAAAAGCTTGAATGAACGCAACATATGTTAGGAAAGTGGGGGAAGATTGGAACAAGTGTATGATATAGATTTTACTACCTGATTCGAGGATTGAACTCATGATCACAGGTGACAGTAAGACTTTTAATCAATATTTCTATGCACCGTCCCAAAGTGGTAGAATTTGGAAACGTGTCTATAACAGCATCTATAACTACCACGATGAGAATAATCTGTATAATTGAAAGTAGGCCTGTCCGTCGATCACGCTATTGAAACCACCTAAACATTGGCACAGTCTAAACAAATTTGGCATGCCTGCTGAATGGACATAGGAGAACATTTAAAACGAAATCAAAGGGAAATTTGTTTACCCCAGTAAAAACCAAAAGAAATTATTGTCTCCGCCTAGACAGCGTCAAAAATAAAGGGGAACATTGTCCGTCTTCAAGGGTCATAAGTGGAGTGAGACTTTCTCCCCCTCCAAGGGGTCGAAAGTAAAGGAAAACATTCCTTTCTCAGGTGTGAAAGCTTTAATTCTAATAGAATAACCCAGCGTAGACGGATATCTCAACTAGTAGATCCATCAAATCAGACTTTTGATGATGACGATTCCTCGTCTCAAAAACCACCTTAAATTATTTTTTTTATTATATGATCATGGGATATTTGCGCCGCAGCACCCACGGTCGAGAAGTCAGTCGGATCTTGGGGAAGGTTTACGTCCAACAACGGACGTTAAAAGGTTGATGATAATGAAGTATTATAACAGAATATTTTTATCATTTTACCTTCATCTTGATTTAGTTATTTTTACGATAACGCTATTTATTCATAGCCATAGAATTACGAACTGAATCAAAATTGTGATAGAGAAACAACTAAAAACCAATATGAAGGTAAAAACTAATCAAATTCAATAATAAAAGACGATTTACTTCCACACTTGATTCGATGTCATTAAATGCATACAAAATGTATTCCTTCCAAGAAAAATATTGATCAGGGAAAAGAGTGAATCCCCAATGTTTGTTATGAGCGAGAAAGTCAGATGACTTATTTTCGCATTAAAGACAAGATTAGGGAAAACGATATTTTTAATGGGCTCTCAGACACCATGCCAGGACAATCACATTCTCCTGGGCCCCAAGGCCGTTTCCCGGTGATACGATGAGACGTCACAACTGGCACCTTTTTTTGGCTGCAGGGGTTGCCAAAAAAGAGTTACAATTTGCCAACAGCCTGTCTTAGGGGCTCCAGGACATGTCCACTTCAAAAACATTTACGCATATATTACTGTGCAAATGATAGCACGGTTAGAAACATCCCAAGGACAGTGGTCTACCAATGGACACAATATGTTGAACCACTGTAGCTACCAAAAGGGTCAACGGGTTGAATGACCGTAGCCACCAAAGGTGGCAAAGGGTTCTATCCTTTTTTGTATGCGTGTGTTTTCTCTGTGTGTGTGTGTGTGTGTTTTCTGTGTGTGTGTGTGTGTTTTTACGTGCCTGCGTGTTCCAGTGCTACTGACCATACATTTTTGTAAATTGACATCAGTACTCCACTAGACCCCTTCTAAAAATGCGTTCTTTTAATTTTGTGAAAAAGTCTCGTTTGATCTTTTGGGACCTTATTCTGAATGGTTTATTGGTTTCTTTTACTCTATTTTAGAAGTTTTCTACTGGAAAACGCCACTGATGTCATTAAGAGAATTTATTAAGACCATATTTATTCTTCTAAGGATTTTTTTTTTTACATGAGGTAGTTCAATTATTGACTGTTCTAACGAGTTGTTTTTCTTTTCTTTCTGTACAACGCCTAGTAACCTTGCTAATCAGATAAAAATCAGTAGACAACACCGCAGTATGACTGGTGCCAAAATAGTCCCTACTAGCCGACACGATCGATTCCGCGAAGTTTTGCGTCTTGATCGAATTATATGACCTCAAAGGTCACTGACGCCTCGTGACACCAAATCTGGTTACGATTCCTTTCAACAATATTCAGGCGTTGGATTTCTTGTGGATTTTGGAAACACACCATCAGCCACCATAAGTTCACTACTGAAAAAGCTTTTCCTATCTCCATAGATGTCGACCGTGATTATGTTAACCTCTCCAATCTATGTCCGGTCTTCTCCTACCCCGTTTGCTATATTTAGGGCTACTCTGCCTTTTTCACCATCTATTATATGTTATCCATACTTCTTACTATTCTGAAACCTGAAAGGCTGTAAAAATTGTCTCGGTTTTTTCACTCTTGTCACACTCCAGTAGAAAGTCAAGAGTCTGTTTTCCGTAACAAGTACAAAAATAACAAATCTCACCAAAATTAGGTAGGTAAAACACTCATTCCTCTAACGAGATTTGAACTCACGACTAACTAATTACCAGGAGGCTGTCTAACTGATTGAGCTAAATGCACAAGCAACTTTTATTAACGATACTATCATACAGGAGTTAAATGATAGCAAGAATATTTCCATTCTGTGCAGAGATCAGAGATTCCCTATTGGTCGAGAATCTCGTCAAATCTCGCAACAATCGTTATTTCTTTGGTCGACATACTTCAAGTCATAAATAGTCTTGCTATGGCTCGGCTCTATTAAATCTTACAAAATCTTACTGATTACACCAGAATTGAGAATAACATAGCGAATAAACATCGTCAAATAATTCGGAATCTGGAATCAACTAGCGTCAACAACAGCCAGAGGAGATCTATGATTATAAACCATTCAAAAAAGCAACTTAGCTTTGACTTTGACCAGTTGTCAAATTAGCCATTTTTGGCTAAATCTGAACCGATAAAAATCTACGATAGCCAAAGATCTGGTTCTTTTTTTTTAAATATTTTGATTAAGTTTATGAAATTATTTGCATCAGTCTTTCGCTTGCTTTAGTGTAATAAAAGTAGTACTGCACATTCTCACAACGTTCTTTTTTGGGTCCCTAACAAAGTTTCATACACTCGCTCAATTAGAAAAATCCGAGTAGAATGAAAATAGAGTTATCACTAATACGTAAAGAAATGGTAAAGGCCTTTGACCAGCGGTGAATATATATATATATATATGTATATATATATATATATATATATATATACATATATATATATATGGAGAGAGACAAACAGACAGACAGACAACATAGTCTATGCCTGTATTTCGTATTATATTGATATAATAAACAAGACGTGAATTCAAAGCATCATCTTAGTGGAATTCACAAAGAAGCCTTCGATGATGCTCTTTGTGCAATATATAGATGGACCAACAGACAGATAGATGGGTTAATTGATTTGAACACACATCTATCTATTGATAGTTATGTGGGGAATAGACAAAAATAATTTACTCTACATGTATGACATCTGATAACTCTGCTTGGCATACTATCTCCACTATTTTTTGGGTCTGAGAATGCTCAAAACCTGGCGCAGGAATTCTCAGATTGGAATAGATGCTAACAGATCGAGATAGAGGGCGACAGACTAGTGTAGATAAATGCAAATATTGGTATGGACGGGAGAGAATGCAATGTAAATAGATTGATAGACAGAAAGTGATTCGAATGGGTAGATACACAGACACTCACACAGAGATGGGGACCTTGCTCTGAATAGACTGAGTTGTCATAAAAGGTAGACATGAAAAACTAAATGTATAAAGATACACATCTACTGAGATAGATTGATAGATAGATAGATAGATAGATAGATAGATAGTCTATTTACTCATACATACATCCACAGCCCTAAATAGATTTTCTGTCATTGACTGCTTAACACAGTATTTCCCAAAGTGGTTCCACGTAAAAAAAAAATCTGGCGTTCAGCGTAAAAAAATCTGGGGTTCCGCGAGATGAGGCGTTTACTAATAACATTTAATAAAAAAAAAAACATTTTCATAAAAAGAAAAATTACATTCAAAATGATGTAGTTAGCCTAAAAATGGAATATTGCAATCGACGGGATTCTGCAGCAGATGTGCAAATTCAACTATCCAAAGTCAAACCAAATTTTAGAGGATCCTGAAATCCAAGAAGTTGCAACACTCTTTGCATCAATCTGTTTTTAATTTTAAAAAATCACATCAATCACAGCAATTCAAATCTAATTTTCAATCGTAATGTTCCATTTATCATACGTTCTTTTTATATGAGTAAATCATTCTTCTAAAACTGTTTTTGTTTCATTTAATGTCAGAAGTAGCGCATTTTACAGGCCACCAAATTTTGAGGGCCCCACACTAAATCTGTACAAGCTATCAATTCCGATTGAGTGATTCTGAACTTTCCTTATCACTGTTACTGTATCGCCATCAACCTTTATGAAGCACTGTATGTTTGAGATAAGCGATTCTGACCAATTACTTTCTTTGATTGGGGTTATTATTCTAACACGACAATTAATGGGAATATGAAACATGAATACGAAAGTATTTGAAACTGAAGTCATAGTTGCTACAAATAGATCAAAACGGAACGAAAGCAATACTATTACAGGAATGATACATATTTATCGTATCATCTTGCGGTATAGCGAATGAAAAAAATTATTATTCTATAATGCAAGTAAAAAAAAGCATGTGCATCAATATTCTGAGGACTTTTCTTAAATTGGGGTCACCTTATAACATAATCTGCAGGCCCAATCTAGCTTACTCCGACCCTGATTGTCAAATGTGTTCATTATCTTGTGTCTCTTATTTCCTTTGAGACATCACTTTGGAAATTACTGTGAACGTTATGCCTACTCCAAGATCGACAGAAGAACCCTTGAAGACTTGTCATATCTACAGCTTCTCTGCATTCTTAAGGTTTCTATTCTTGATGTATTTCTATCGTTTCCTTTTCTCAAGAAACTCGTTTGATTGATTAAATTAAGAAGACACGCCCGCCTGACATCTGAAGGCTTTCAATAGTGCTATAGAATGAGCATACGTTTTTTCCAAAGTTAAAATCCGACTGAAGCATATACGAGAATTGTACGGAAAGTATTCAGCCATTTGAGATTTATCAAAAACAGCTTACGAAGCCTTCATATAATTCGGCATGCAACATAAAAGAATCATGCTCAATCTCACGTGGAGAGATCACAAGACAGCACAATACATCCAGAAGAAAACGGGAGTCCGAGATATCATTGAATCTATTTGAAAAAAACTCAAACAGCAATTGGCTGGTCATGTTGCAAAAATGACAGACAACCGATGGACATCACAACTCACAACATGGATCCCCAGAGATGACTTACGAAACTGAGGCCGACAGAAAACAAGATGGAGAGATGAACTAGACATATTTAGAAAATACTGGCTCCGCGACGCCAACGATAGAGAAATGTGGCGGATCCTGGGGAAGGTCTATATCCAATAGCAGACGATAAGAGACTGATGATGATGATGATGATGATGATGATGATGATGATGATGATGTTTAGAGAAGGAAGAGAGGTGATGCCGGTGGGGGATAATAGTAAACAGGGGATGGAGTATCAATATATGTGAGTGTGTGTCTTCATAACTATGCTTGAATTGTGGTTTGTTTGGGAGACTATGATTGTCAGTCTGAGTAGTAAGTGGTAATATTAGTGTGTATTAACAGCGGGTGTCTACTTATGGTGTGTTCAGGTATGTATGTTAGTATATACGTGAGGTCTATGAAGCATGAAGGGTTGCATTGGGAAGGCCCATGGGATAATTGGGGGTCAACTTTGGGATTTCAAAAAGAAAAAGAAAGGGAGCAATGTTTACTAAGAAAGTCAGAGCTGAAGTTTCAATGCCAAATTAATCAATTAGTTGGAATTTAATGCAGGGTTTAAAGTATTGATGAAATTCGTTTCCCTTCTTCTTTGTGCAATATTGTTGGTTTTCATTTTTTAGAAAGGGTAAGCTGAAATGCTTCGCAGGCAGAATTATTAATCGGCGAACTGACTTTGAGTATCCTTGTCAAGGAATCTCTCATTTGTTGTCTGTGTCTTGTTATCCTAAGGAGATTCATAAGTTTCCGTGTCGCAACCTTGGCAAATAATGGCAATTGTTAAGGAGAGGGCTAATGGAATTAACTACCCAGGATGATTATATGTGCCCCCTCCGTCCAGAATAATTCTTTTGAATTGTTGAATAAATAAAATAAATAAATAAATAAAAAATAAAAGGAGATTCATAAGTTTCCATGTCGCAACCTTGGCAAATAATGGCTTAGATGACGTTTTTAACGTAACAAGAGATGTTTGGCTGGTAATTGTTAAGGAGAGGGCTAATGGAATTAACTACCCAGGACGATTATATGTGCCCCCTCCGTCCAGAATAATTCTTTTGAATTGATGAATGAATAAAAGCTCGTCTAGATATTTACATATATATTGTAAGCTTATGCAATGCTCTTCCATAGAAACTGAGCACTCTGGTGGATGGGGAATATATGCTAAAATAAAAATATCGCTTATATTGAACCTTACTGACCGTCCAGTTCCGTAGGATACCGGCTTCCGGGTCTGAAGCAAAGGTTTCAATCCTACCTGGTAGTACTGAATGGGATAATGAATAGTCTATAGAGTTGTAATACAACGAAACAGCTGTCTGTGGATGACAATAATATATATATATATATATATATATATATATATATATATATATATATATATATATATATATATATGTGTGTGTGTGTGTGTGCGTGTGTGTGTGCGTGTGTGTATGGGTTCATGTGTGCGTGATTTAAAACGAAGATTTTTTTAATGATTCAGTTAATTTTTCTTGAATTTGTACGAGAGAACGCGTGTCTTGATGTAATGTTAATGTAAATATTTCTCAATGTTTGTGATCAAGTGCTTTCCATCATTCCTCTTGCCATTATCAAGGCCGGGTTGAAACTGGAGATACTTGTTTGGTCTTCGAATTTCCAGCATCATTAAACCCGGTGTTTGCCATTGGCGTTGTGATGACGTCACGCACAGGGCAATAAGCAAAAGAAATTCGTCATCATCAGCAGCAGCCTTTTAGCGTCTGTTGATGGACATAGATCGACCCAATATTCGACTTCACTATCATGGACGTCGCGGAGCCAATATTTTCTGTACTTGTCTAGCTCGACACGCCATCTTTTATTTTTTATTTATTCTGTCAGACCCAGTTTGTGATCTCTGGGGATCCATGTTGTGAATCTTGGTTTCCAATGGTTGTCTCCCTTTCTCACAAAATGCCTAAACCGTTGCTTAGTCCATGGCTCGAAAAAGGAGTAAGGCAATGTGATACCAGTTCACACAAACTCTTCACAGCCTACCTCGATGATCTTCCTAAACCTAGACAGGGAATACATAAAGGAATCAGATTAGTCGGTAAATACCTAAGCCACCTCTGATTTGTATACATCGTCCTTTTTGTTGAAAACCTGAATGGCCCCTGCATTATGCAAAACGAACCGAATGAAGAAAGCAATAAAGTTGGTCTCAACATGAACCAGTAAAACAAATGTCTTGTACAACAAACATGCTGACGACAAAGATGCAACAATCTAAATTGAAAATGCAGAACTCAAGAAAGTGAACCACTACATCGTCCGAAGACCATTAATCTCAATGAAATCTTCAAGGAAGAAACAATCTTGGATGGTGAACCTCTGGTAGAGCAAGCTCAACCTTCAAGAACAAGAAAATCTTAATCCCTCGTCCTAAAAAGAAGAGTATAAAACCAATGCATCGTCCCGATGGTCACCTATGGAGCTGAAACATGGAACCTGACCAGAAAATGAATACATGAACCAGTTGTTGGATACGCTTAAAATCTCAGTTCCCAAACAAAGATTCCTGTATAGTTTTGGGTTTTGTGAGAGCTTCAAGAATCTATAAGCTTCTCATACAAACAGAAAGGCGATAGAGTAGTGTGACAGACATACGAATTTGATGTCTGTTTATCAAGGATACATCTTTTTAAAGGATAAGAAAATTCGTAAAAGACGTTTGTGTTGTTTCATGAAGGTTTTTAACGATAAGCATTATTGGTGATAACGCGGGTCTGCAAAATTCAGGCCAACAGAAATCCTTTTGAATATTCAAATAATTTTTATATATTTTGGTTGCCGAATTAAAAACTAAAAACCTTTTTTCTCGATCACTTACTATTAATTTTCAAGAAATACGTTTTTAGTTGAAATTTAGAGGTTTCCGTACAATTTTGCAATTGCATAGATTTGCACTTTGTATATGGATTCCATGGAAATTTTTTTATTATTTTAGGTGTTTTTTTGCTGAGTTTTCTCAATAATGTGACATTTTGTCTCACAACACATCTTTAGCCCTAAGATGATCTAAACAATTTCCTCAATGTATTCATGCGTATAACATAAAATTATGCGAAAGCTTATAATTTTCAGCTAAAACGTGTTTTGTTCTGTTTTTCTTTAAACCTGGTTCATGATGGAGAAAATTGGTTTTCATTTTTGGATATATATATATATATATATATATATATATATATATATATATATATATATATATATATATATATATATATATATTATCTCAAACAATCTAAATGGATGGATGGCTGGGGTCTTTTATGTCTCATGTTTCGCTCTTTGTTGTTCAGAACGATATGCAACCATAAGGGGGCCCAACTCCCTGGTTTGGAATCAGTGTTGTTCATCGCGTATATAGTTCGGGATCCATGCTAAGATATACTTACATTACGCAATGAAAGCTTGAGTTT
>OY735236.1:23686325-23883825 GCA_963457665.1 Thysanoteuthis rhombus | reverse complement strand
TAGTAGCAGACGACAACAGGAGTAACACGGTGCTTAGTCGCAGACTGAGACAACCGCTATTTCTCTAAAAACCCTCAACCAAAACTGTAAGCATAGTTCAACATAGGTTCATTCAGTTTTTAAGTAAGTCTGGCTGGCTAGGTATATATCATGCATGGAATTAGAGGGTTGAAAATTCAAACATTTACTCCTCATATCTGGAAAAATGTTCTTTTAAATTCCCAAAAATAGGTTTTTAGTGGGGGTTCAATTTACAATGCAGGTGTATCCTAAATTGGTCCCTTAGTTTGTGTCCAGCAGTGTTCACGCTTGTTTTGGGGTTTTTTTGTAATTTTTTTATTCGGACTCTTCCGGTGATCACCACTGACAGAAGTCGAGAAAAGTGATTAATTCATTGATCACCCTTTTTCAAATTTTTTAATTGATCGTTCCAAATACGGTATTATGCCAAAAGACGTTGGTCACCTGACAGTTTCTTTTAAGGGACTACACAGACCTGTTTTTTATTCTCCTTTATTTTATTTCGACATTTTCTAAAATTATAATCCATTTCCGGCTTGCTAGGCCCGTTGTAACTTCGTCAAACCTAAGCAAAGTGTACATCTCCGAAACGCATACCCTATTCTGTCCATTGACAACTTCTCATGACGCTGGACGAGCGATTGGACTTTCCCAGTTTGAATTCAGAATCGCCAATCTCCTGGACTGGTCGTAAAAACTGAGGGTGAAGAACCCAGTACCCTGCTATTTATTCATAGCTGGGAAGAAGGGTTGATTTATGCCCTTCCCAAAAACCTCCGTGCGAAATGAACGCCAACCGTCGGTTATCAAAATCCTTTTTCCTGTTAGGCTGAGTGAATCACCACCAAATCTTCCTAGCTGTAAATCAGTGAAATTGCTTTCTGAAGTTGTGATAAATTATTTGGATTCATTTTTATTGTTTGTACCCTGAGTTAGGGGACAACAAAGATGCAGATATCCAACTCTCCCGTTCTCCTGTTCTTGACACGAAAACTTAACACCCAGTTATGTGATTCCGTGGATTCATTTTGTTGGATCACTTCCACCAAGATTATTTTAGGGGACAGGGTGTTAAGTCGATAAAACTAAGGGAAGAGAACCCATGGCTGTCAACACGCTTCAAGCCATCATTCTTCCATGGCTTGTGAAGGACCCGTTACCAGCAATTCTCTGGTTACAACCAAACAACATTTCCAAATAAGTTGCCAAGTTTGGCAAGTGAGAAGAAATACTGAATTGATCCCAATGCGATGAGAGAGAGACTTTGTGATGATGAATATAAAATTTCCGTCTTTTCATACGGGTGGATAATGTCATTATTAATTCTGTCATTAAAATAAATCATGTTCCCATCTCAAACTGCTTTTATTCTTAATTGTCAGAACATAGGATGGGATGATGTTCAAATGGCTACTCTATGGACGGGGGTTGGACGGATCCAATTTTGATTTAGTTGAAAAAGTAAAAATAAAAGCTAAAAAAAGAGTACAGAGTGAATTCTAAATATCAGTTACCACACTTGAGGAAGGCCGAAGGATGGATCGTGTGGAACGTTATTGAAACCAACAAGAATGAAGATAGCAGATTGAGAATCATATAGAATAAAAAGTAATCTTTAGTTTGACGTATATAATCCTATATTTTTTCCGTAAAAAAAGAATTATTAAAAACATATTCATCCTAAAGGCATTTCATGAAAGAAAAAGGCCTCTCCTTTTTTTTCTCCTTAGAAAAACAAGAACAGAATTCCAAGGATGTGTCCACGTGCCAATGAAAGGGTAATCGCGGATAAGAGGGCATCACTGAAAGGGAAATGCGGATAAGGGTGACTTCAGAAAAGTAAACCTATACTATAAGTTATATATATATATTATGCCTGATAAAAATCTATAATCCCATAATTGTGAACGCTGATGACGTAATTTTACACTCATCACGAGAATTGGTGAAATAAAATGAATTAATGACGGCGGTTAACTGGGGACAACTGATTGAAAAAGAATAAATGACGTCAGATAACTAGGGAAACCGATTAAAAGAAAAATAAATGACGTCAGTAAACTGGGGATAATTGATTAAAAAAGGAGTACATGGCGTCACTTAACTTGGGATCGACAAAGTGAGTTATAGAGATGCTTGACACATCTAGAAATAAAAACGTCACTTTGGCACGACGGTTGCACTGTTTTCGTCGAACTTTGCACACAGTCTGATGAAGGACAAAAACAGGCATCTAATTTCATTATTACTTTGCACTCTGATTATACTTCTAATTAAAAATATTACTCTTTTTCGAGTCTCCGTATGATCGTTTGCATCCTGGTCAAACACATAGTTGTATGTACGTCAAACCAAATATTACAGAATAAAATTATATCAACAATTTAAATTTCAATAAATGACGAATATTTTTCAACCCCATACCGAAACAATTTTGTGTACCATGAATAAATGAATAATATAATATGGAATCAAGAAAATGATTTTCTTTCACTCAAGTTTTTGACTATAAACATTCACATTTGTTCAATGGCATTCTTATTTATCCATGACTTCATCCCCAAAGCTAAAGTTTTGTTGCAAAAAACATGTATATATGTACAATATGTATTTTTATATATACTTATAGCTATTTGAAATATTCGTGGACCCTGAAAAAAACTCCATTTTTAGCTCAGAAATAGCTAAAAGTTTAACGCCGGATGTTGTCACTTATTTTGTGAAATTGGTACCGCCAAGCGTAAGAATTTCAGGATAAATTTGTCCTTGTGCTACAAGGAAAACTGGATGCCTATTTTTTTTTTTAGTTCAGTCTAAAATCACAAGTTATTCCATAAACGAAATTGATACAAAGTATAGGTGCTCACAGGTGCAGTTCAAAGCTTTGGTAGCTTGAAGTCTTGCGTAAAAGCAAAGTGTTGTCAAGTGAGTTTTTGTAAAACGGGGTATGTATCTGTCCGTGTCTACGATTCAGTTTCTCAAGTATGATATCTGTTTAGCCCGTGTAAATTTACACGGCTATTTCCATCTGAATGAAATCGGAATTCTCAAGCTTCATGTTTGATTGGGCCTGACCTACCCCATTCCCTGCTTCACTCCCTCCCACCCCTTCAGCTGGTGCCATTTTGAGTGGGTCACGTGTCTGGCCGGGCTTTCAGATCGATTGGTCTGCTTGAGATTTCCATGACAACGATATCCGAAGAGCCGGGACGTGACGTGAATGGACGATTTTTTTTTATTTATATTTATTTACTTGCATGATGATCCGATGTCGTCCGGGCAAGGATGGCTTCCTGATTAAGGTGCAAGTTCGCTACCTATTTACTATTAGTGGCCCCGAATATACATGAAGTTGAAATGATATCCAAGCTGCAATTATCTATTTCAAAACAATTTAATGCGTAATACAGGTTACCTAACGGATTGCACCATGGTAGATAGGCTCGGTGTCATCATCATCATCATCATTATCATCATTATTTTTTAAGGCCCGCTGTTGGACATAGACCTTCCCTAGGATTCGCCAAACCTCTCTATCATAGACGTCGCGGAGCCAATACTTTCTGAACTTGTTCAACTCGTCATGTGATCTTGTTTTGGTCAGCCCGTTTCGCATATGATATCTGGGGATCCACGTTGAGGGTCGTGATATCCAGCGATTGTTTGACATTCTTGTAGCACGACCAGCCCATTGCCACTTGGATTTTCCCCGAGTGAGATCTCTGACCACTGTTTGTTGCGCTGTCTTGTGATCTCTCCACTTATGTCAAGCATGATTCTCTACTGTGTACGTTGCATGATTCTCAGTCTGAGGGTCAGTCTTTTGTTTGGGCCCCATGTTTCAGCACCTTAGGTTATAGACCAACCGGACGAAGCAATTTGTGTTCACTTCGCACTGATGACAAGAGACATAGTAGGGATGCATTCCTGGATTGCTCGATTAACAATCTATGGTCAAGAGTAGCACTTTGCGTACGAATACATTGGTAGTGCACACATATGGATCAGGCACTTCTGAGTATAATAGGATGGGTAGCCATAAGGTTTGTGCAAACATTTTGCAAATAAGAATGCCATTGAACAAGCTTACCAGTGCTAGGGTCAAGTTTCCTTACTTCGTTAAAATCTAAAAGATGAACAAATTCATTATTCTATAAAATTCCATTCCTAAACTACTTATCCCATTTAAACTCCTTTAAATGCGTGTCCCATTTTATCTTCTAACCATGTAAACGGTATTCGCAAATTTTAGCGAAACAGGTCGACCCGAGATCAGCTCTAAAAGAGAAAGTGAATTCTTCATCAGTTATGCGTACGTCACTATGTCACTGTTTTTCGTCTATGACGTCACTGGCTTTCGGTCTAATCCTCGTCATCCATTATTGTGAGTTTGGCAATTGAAGCTGTGGTGATCCCATTTGTTTTTCTGTTGTTTTGACTGAGATTTCATGTGCCAAGAAATACACTACCATAATGAAGTCTTGCACTAATGTTTTATGAAGGTGTGAAAGACTGCCGTCGTGCAGTGACAATTTATTGCTCTCGTGAGAGGACAACGTATACAACCTTTTTTTGACGTCCTAATTTTACATCCGATTTCAATTTACCACATTACATTGGGGAATATCAAGTGAAATATATATCTGGAATGTAAGATGTCCTTTGCGGATTTAAAGTTGGCCCGATGCCGAAAAACGTCAGTTATTTTCATGATAGAATAAGATAAGAAAATAGATCTGTCGACACCAAAAAAAAAATCTTCCAGGTTTTTATGAATGAAATGTTTTTTTATTAGTAAAAAGAAGGATGATACAAACAAAAAACGGTGAATAATCAAAATATGGCCCATTTGAAATATTACCTTTTTTCAATGATCTTCTAAGCATAATATGCTGTAATGAGAATTTTTAGGTTCAGTAAAAACACAAATTATAGTTTCCTTATCATGGAACCTTTTTTATTGCTATTGAGTTCAAAACTCTTGAGAAGATGATGATGATCTATAGGAAAAATGTCAGCTAAATATAGAGGATGCTGCAAGATTCCATATACCAACTCTAAATTTAAACGCAGTCAGCTGAGTGATGTTTGATCTAGCACTTCATCCAATTCTTGCGCTTTATTCAATTCTTTGGGGATTCATTTTTTTAAACTTTCCAACCTTTCCTATTTGCTTGCGATGACGTAATATGATGGTTGTCGAAGTTCTAAAGTATCCTAATAGTTCTCGGACCATTGCCCGTGGGTCACTTACCACTGCTATCAATAATTCTCCATCATCAAGTTTGATCCTCTTTCGATGTTTATTATTAGTATCCATATTTCCAGACCTAAACATACTGAACCAACGCCGAACAGTTTGCACTGCATCAGTGTTCACTCCAAATGCATTAACGTTGTCAGCAGCATTACGTCTTAATTTGAAATCGTACGTGAACATTAGTCTAACTTCTTAGGTAGACTCCATCGCTGTTACGGGCTCATAAATATTCGATGACATTGAATTATATCTTTATTGAACAGCTAAAGTGAAATCACTGAAACTTATTTGTTTGTACTTATGGGCGTGTATGTGGGCGTCTGTGCATATTTGCGTGTATATTTGAATGGGGGAGGGCTACCTATATATTGGATACTGTCACCAAAACTGTCAACAAAAGTGTCTTCGATTTTTAAGTTGGTCTGGATGGCTATCTATTTATGTAAGTATCACGCGTACAAGCTGCATCAAGAGAGCTAAAGGGCTGATAATTTGAACATTTTCTCCTTAAAATGTTTACAAAAAAAGTTTGGTTTTTTTTGGGGGGGGGTTCTAAAATCCCTCCCCCAAATAGGTTTTTAGTGCGGATCCAATTTGCAATGCAAGTTTATGCAAAATTGGTCCCTTTGTTTGTGTCCACACTTGTTTGTTTTTTTTTTTGGGGGGGGGGTAATCTGAATTTTTTTATTGATCACCCTAAACACGGCATTTTGGCAAAATAAGTTGATCGACGGTTTTCTATTGATTGAATAACCAGACCTGTTTGCACTTAGCATTTGAATAAATGTTTTTTTCGTAAATATCAGATCATGACGGATTGTTGTGTTTGTTTGTACGAACTCGTAGGCGCATGTAAGAATCAATGCTAAGAGGTCCTTGTCCGCCTATGCCTTGGCCGGACGATGTTGATAAACAAAATACATGACTAATTCGTTTAGAGAGGCACGTTGCTCTTGAATATTCACGGGGAACAGCGTTCGGATGACACCGCCGGGAATCGCATCCAAATGAATCAACCATTAATCATGATTTAAACGACTGACACTACCGCGCTAGCGTCGGCTGGCAGCATTAAATCACGTAACAAAACCTGTTAATGCATGCCCGAAGATATTTTTAAAATGTAGATAGCTTCATGAAGAGCTGTACGAAATGGCTTGTTGCCATAAGAAGTAGGAATTCAAGCTGTGGCTTAGCTAGAGATTACGAGGCCCTAGGGGTTTGGATCCTTGAGGTGGGTCCTCATATATTTAGAGGGATTTGATTTGTTTTAAATAAAATTTACTATAAATAGACATGCAGTATCACCTTGTTGGCGAAAGAATAGACCCAAAGGCTGAATTATCGTTGATGCAAGAATAATATTTACTTTTTATTGTCTAATGTCAGTAGAAATGCAATAGCCGCACCACTATTCATAAAAAGTTTTTAAGGGACCACACAATTTAGAGACCTGGAGACTAAATAACCCACCCACCCGGCTACGCCTCTGATAGCCTGTAAAGCTGTACGGAATGAGTGTTGATTGCCTGAAATAATGGACAGATAAGCTCGAAAAAACGTCTCGACCACGATTGAAGACTGTATATTTTTTTAAGACGTCAAGACAAAATGGTTGACTTTGCAACGGATAAGCTCAGAAAATTGTCACGATGGAAAACGATATACTTTTTATGACGTCATTAAAATGTCCATTAAAGAACAATGAGAAGAAAAAGAAAAAAGAGAAAAATTATACAAGAATCTTCATAAATGACCAGTCCCGTTTCATTCGGACCTAAAAGTTATAATCAAGTTCGTCACCCTTTCTCATTTTTTGGCTGTTCAAGGTTTTGCATATAATCTCTGGGGATCCACGTTGTGATTTGTGATTATCAGCGATTTTCTTGCAACATTTCATTTGATTTCTCTGACCCCTGGTTGTTTTCTGATATAATGTGATATCATGATCTTTCCATGTGATTTTGAGCATGGTTCTTTCCTGTATTCGCCTTAAAACTGAGGATCATGCAACGCATACAGGAAAGAAACAATCTATTTGATGTTAACAATACGAACGTAATTTTCACCTGTCATCAACATCTGAGGAATTTTAGAATCTGGTAAAAATCAGCATATCATCTGTTTTTAATAAAAATGTCAGATGCTTATTTATTAATGGGTGAATTCTTTAGAAAAACGATTTATCATTAAAAATATCTGAAAAGAATTTTTTTTTCATGATTCCCATCCAGCCTTTCATTATATTGATGATTTATTTTATTTATACGTTGTTCAAATCAATAAAAACAGCTATGTAGCAGATTAATCCCTCTCGGTAATCATTGTTTTTTTTTTATCTTTTTTAGAAATGCTCTCGGGAACTGCTCGAAATGTGTGTAATCGATAAAAAAGATGAAAAATCTTTTGCTTTTTTTTTCAATTGAGTAAAAAAAAATTTCTCCGGATGAAAAGTCTGAATTTTAATTAATCGAATAAAACTAAATACAAATGCTCCCAGTGATTGAAAACGCTTTTCTAGAAAAGGTGAACATAATTAACAGGACGATGTTAATTATGCAAAATCTGATGAAAACAGGCATTGAATTGATAAAATAAATGATCAAATAGTATTTGGAATTACTTTTTTTTTAATTCGTCTTTCAATAAATAGGTATAGGAAATTTTATTGTAATCGATTAATACGTTGATTTTTGCACGATTTTTAATTTCTCATGCGTCAATTTTCCGGTGAAATTATGTCCTACAAATTGCCTCGGTTTTTTGGAGGGAACTTCGGCATTTATAACTAAGTCCTAAAAAGAAGGGTATACAACCAATGTATCGTTTCAATAGTCTCTTTTAGAGGGGAAACATTGAACCTAACCAAGAGACACATCTGCAAACTGCAAACTGCAAACCACGCAACGTGCACACGAAATAATTATGCTCAACCTCACATGGAAAGACTGCAAGACGGAAAACATATCTGGGAGAAAACAGGGGTCCAAGATATCATAAAATCCAATAAAAAAAATTCAAAATGCAATAGGCTGGCCATCTTACAAGAATGACAGACAACTGATGGACATCACGACTCGCAACATGGATCCCCAGAGACCACATGCTCAACTGAGGTCAGCAGAGTAACAGATGGAGAGGCGAACTAGACAAATTCAGAAAGTACTGGCTCCGCGACGCCTATGATAGAGAAGTTCAGCATAACCTGGGGGAAGGTCTAGGTCCAACAACGGACCCTGAAAGAATGATGATGATGATCATCATCATCATCATCATGAAAAAGAAGAAGAAGAAGAAGAAGAAGAAGAAGAAGAAGAAGAAGAAGAAGAAGAAGAAGAAGAAGAAGAAGAAGAAGAAGAAGAAGAAGAAGAAGAAGAAGAAGAAGAAGAAGAAGAAGAAGAAGAAGAAGAAGAAGAAGAAGAAGACGACGACGACGACGACGACGACGACGACGACGACGACGACATCGAATCTAATTAACTCAGAATCACTTTTCCGGCAGTATCAACATTTGTTCTGTAATTTGTACTTATATTCATAGAATCTGAAGAAAAAACCTACCAGCTCTCAAAAGTGAAGAAAAAAAATAGTGTCCCCCAGACTATACGGTAAAATAAAATAAAAAATACCCCCATAATCAAATGATTAATGGAGTATTTACTTTTATTTTACTTGTAGATTTTTTAACAATTTGTTTTTATTAGATTTGATATCTGCCCATGTTATTCTAACCGACTGAATGCCTTCGCAATAACAACTGATATAACTTGGAATGCTAGATTACTAAATCGCTGATATTCTCGAAACTTCCTCGGGTGTCAGTATATTTTAGAATGTTGAAAACATTGAGACATAAAAATTTGTCATCGGAGAGTAGTGAATAGCAAACTCATCACGAAGATTATTACTATAGTTGTGTATTCGACCAGTTCCCTTGGGGTGTTTTAAGGAGCTTTAAATCTGATTTAAATTCGATATCAATGTGACCCGCACATTGTTTGTGTTACTGCAACTGACATCTTTCATTTCTCATTCTAAATATTTATTGTAACTTTGCACAAATATTCAGAAATGTCTTTGAATTCGATTTATTATATAAAACTCATTTTATTACTTGTATAACAACTTTGCCCAGCCTCATAGTTTTCTGACTGAACCTTGCTCGAGCTGGTACAAAACGCTGACACCGGCTCTGTGAGTAGAGTACTGAACTATGTAAAGAGAGGGAATGAAAGAGTGTTGTTCAAATCCTCCAGAGTTTCCCTGCTTTGAAAATGATATTGAAAATTTTGATTTTCAACTGGAATCGAATACCAATCTCTGGCACAAAAACAAAACAAACGACCTCATGAATCAAAACAACAGGCTGATCGGAATATATGGGAGTTATGATTTTGCATTATTAGCCATAATTTTATGCCACTAACGTTTGTGTATTGAATTAATTCTTAGAATCCAAAATTGTAAATCGATGTGACTATTGAAAGATTGGAATATTTATCGCCATGAAGTGTTTGATTAGTCTATTTCGTTGACGGAAATATTTTTAATCGAATCTGATCGATAATAACTATCTGCACGTATTTTTTACTTTTTTTTCTCTATTCCTGGTTATAAGTCTTATTATCTGATTGAGTATTCCTAAAAATTATAGAAAATGGCTGGTATTCCTTTCAAATTTGGCTTCTGCGACCAGGATATTTATAATTTGAAATCTACTGATTTTCAATTGGACGATGAGCAAATTTGAATATTTTAATCACATAAAGTGAGATAAACAAATACATATAGATATCACTGTTCTGCTCAAAATTTTTTGAAAGGAATAATAGCCATTTTCTATACTTTTTAAACATAAAAAATCAGAAAATAATTCACTCACAACCCAAGAACAAAAGTCGCGTTGTACGATATGATCGATTATTTAAAGACAAGTCTTGCAAAACATTCTGTTTATTCATTGATCCATCCATTAATTTATTAATTATTGGAGGTGCTGGTGGCGTAAGGGTTTACATCATGGGGGATAGAGCTGACGAACCGAGATCAAACTCTACCTCAGGCAGTTTTCGTTCACTATCTGTTAATGTTCTTAGTAAATGCACGAAACCATCTTTCCTCCCCCAGCAGGGCAAACTTAACTCCTTAGCCTTTGGTGACAACCAGTCTAGGATACAGACAAATCTGGTTCCAAACCATGGAGTAGAGACCCTACTAAGGTGGTTGAATGCCAACTTTGACGTCCTTCCGACAGTTGCTAGAACCAGGCTGATGCCAGACGTATTGCTCCATTTTCTTTCGGACTACATCAGCTAAGCCAAGAAGAGGATTCTGTCGACTCAGCATCAGTGCGCTTCGCCCAGGCTCATGCACAGAGAAGGTCACTCCAGTGTTGTTTCATTGTCTTCCTATTTATTAGTCTTTTGTCAAACTCTAAAATTACCGTAACAAGAATGACAGAAACAATCCTCGCCAAGTTTATAGGTATTAACTGATTTGTAAAATTCACATTCCCCTACCTTGACTTGAACTCACAACGAACTTTACAGGCTATCACAGGCGTAGCCGAGTGGGTGGGTTATTTAGAAAAGTCTCCAGGTCTCTAAATTGTGTGGTCCCTTAAAAGGCTGCTGTCTTACTGACTGAGCTAAATTGTTATGTTTTAGATATCAAATAAAAATTATCATACAGATATACAAGAGCTTATTTCATTCTAATTAATATATAAATTTGTACAAAAAGATATATATTTTTGTAATTTTCATTCGTCATACATTCTATACAAAAGTTAGACCAATCATCATAAGTCAAAATAAAAGTAAGGGTGGAGATTCTGTTGGAGATGGTCAAATAACTTGTTTTCACTTTATAACACCTTTTGAAATATATAAGATGTAGGATATTTTGAGTTTTAAACTATCCACACGTTCATTTTTTTTTTACTCATTGTACAATGAATTGAGACGGGGCTTGCCTTATTGCTAAGAAAGCTGCGGGGTTCGAAGGATTTTGAAAGGCAACTCTCTAATCAGCCACCCCCTCTTCACTTTGACGATTGACGCAAAGCATTCTTCTTCTATGTCCTCCTATTCAATTTTGTGACATACTAATCAAAGATTTATAAATATAAAGGTTATTCTTGGCAGGTTAGATAGTTGTGCCAAGGTCGGTGTTCAAGCTCAATTTAGGGGGGTTAATGCTGATCTTAAACGCAGAAATGGATATTCGCGTAACCCAATCTTCTATACAATATTTCACCTCATCTTCTCTTGTACGATGCTAATCTGAGCGAAGTAAATATGAAGACCCTTGCAGATACAGAGGCGTAGTTGTGGGGTCCGGAGAGTAGTTATTTGAGAATGCTTCCAGGCCCGAATTGAGAGAACCTCCAATGCTTTTTTTACGGAGAAATCTCAGTAAAGTCCCCCTTCCATATAAGTTTATGAAAATTGTGTGGACGGTTATGAGCGTATGTATAAATGTTTGGAGAAAAAAAAGGATCCCTATCCCAAAGTTTTACTATCTTTTTCTCACCCCATTGTCCACACTTCCACAAAATTTCATTAAAATTCATTGAGGACTTACGGAGATATTGTGTGGATGGACGGAAAGATGCGACCAAATATATATACCTTTTCCTCAACTTCGTTGACAAAGGCGAATCATAATCATTATAATAAAACTGTTATTCAATGTCATTAATTGTAAATAGGTCGGGTTAGTCACTCAATAGAGGCTGTCATGAGATCAATGGCTTTAGCAGCATGCCATGTTGGGGTAATCAATTAAAGAGTAGGAAAAATGGGTGATCAATGAATAAGTAACTTTTTTACCCTTTGTTGGGGGGTGATCGCTGAAAAAAAAACAACAAGCGTTGAGGGTGCTGGACACAAACTAAGGAACAAATTTAGCACAAGCTCACATTTTAAATTGCCCTTTGCAAAAAAATCTTGGTGGAGTAAACAAGCTGCCTCAAGCTTTATTGGCTACTGACCGAAAGTTGGCTGTATGGACCGTCTATAAAATGCTCACATACGCTCGGTATCCTTTTCTATGACCGAACCAACAAATGCACAGAAATAGACAAGATTGGGAAGAAGATTTTTGTAAAGATACACAATATACAGTCTATCCCGATAAGAGCTGCCCCAGAGGAGCATATGAAGAGAGTCGTGTACCAAGAAGGCCATCTGTGAGGTCAGTTGCTAGTGTCCACACTAAAACAATCTCCACTAGGTAGATTGAGCTGGTCAAATATATCTGAAGAGTACTCCAAAACCTCCTGGACGTGCCTGCCAGATGCTGACTAGTCTAGCTATGTACTTGTCTCCTGCAAATGTAAGGAGGTTTGTGTTAGGTAGCGCTCGTATAAATAAGATGTATTAGACAGCATAGCCCTCTCTTACTTTGAAGAGGGATGCTGAATAAACTTTCTTGTGAGAGGCCCTAGCTTTGGGAAGTTATGATTCTTGAACAGTGAGATAAAATTAATCTTCTGGGCAATCCAAAGTTCCGAATCCGAATTCTGCATCATAAATAAATGTATGATTTGACACTAAGATCATCTATATCGGACTGGTGTATGCAACTTTATTGCAATCACATTTTCCATACCAGTCATGGCCGTTATCTTGGATTTTCTATTATTTACATCTAATATCCAAGTGGTGATTCCCAAAAACTATGTATTTTAATAAATTCAACTAAATATGTTTTCAATATCATACTATATCCATCGCTGATGAGAAAATTAATCTGAAAACAGTTGTCGGTGGCAGCTAGTTTATCAAAGCTATCATGGGTGACATGTTGAGAATTTTTGAAGGCTTAATATCCAAATTCTTTTGGAATGCTTTTGTTTATAAGTGTACCAGAGTATATGCTTTTTTACAAAATGCAAAATTAGCTTGAATTTTCAGCAAAGCGACCCACTATATCTATCATTATATTATAACAAAGCATTCAAAAAAGGAATGAATAGGCAAACGTGCATCCATAAATCATACAGAGAAATGGCAATTACTTTGATAGGAAACTCATGCATATAGAAATGTTGTTAAAAAAAGGATTTTCAAGAGTAACTGAAGTATCCATTGAATATCAAAAACATATACAAAATCGATAAGGAAAAGAATCGTAAGATCAAAAATCTTATACAAAATCGAGTAGGAAATACAGATCGAAAACAAAATCGATTGTAAAATGAGAAAATGATCACAGTAATAAACGCAATTTTTATTCCTGGGTTGTGAGTGTTAATCTATGATGGCTTATGTGTGGAAAGTATAGAAAATGGCTATAGTTCCCTCAAACTTTGATTTTCTGACCAAGCGAGCAATGTTTTGGGATACACTTGTATACAATTTAACAACGGGTGAATTTGAACATTTTAATTTACTTCATTTTTTTTAACACCATCTAAAAGAACATGTATTTAGACTCATGTTCAACAAAAGTGATCATAAAAGATTTAGATGTGAACAGTTGTTCGTGATTATCGATTATACTATATTCAAACGAGAAGGTTGATTTCATTGTATGCCAAGGAATAATATAAAGATGGTTATAAAAAAACGACATGATGACATAAGATGACAATACATAGGATGACATAACATGAAGAAAGGTGACACAACACGACATAACATGACATAACATGATGACAAAAAGATAAGTTCTTCTCGATAATGTCATGCATCATTATTTGTAGACATGGTAAGTGGGTGTTATTTTCTAATTGTTTATGTCAAGGATATTGGTTTTTTATGCGGTTTTAATAAGTTCTTTGCTATCTTTGACTTTAGGACAACCTTCTAGTAAGTTTCTCAAGCTATCTGAGGCAAAATAGGTGAATTACAGAATATCAATGTTCTGAAAACAAAAGTGAATTTTTAAGGTAATAACAGCCGTTTTCTATACTTTTTAAACATCGTCTGATAATGGCACTTATTACTCAGGAACGGAAAAGGTATATAAACCTTACATAAAAAACTTAGGTACTGTAGTAGTAAAACTATAATTCAAGCGAAACTAAAGTTACAACCTTTAAACTGATATCAATAAAAATGGCGATAAAAAGAAACATTTGAAAAAATACGTCATGTTGGTCACTCAATACGAACTGTTACATGGCCAACATCTTTTGGCAGCATGCTTTGTTGGGGAGAACAATCAATCAAAAAATTGGGAAATGAATAAGTAACTTCTCTTTCGTCTCGGTCATCATCATCATCATCAGTCTTTTAACGTCCGTCGTTGGACATAGACCTTCCCCGGGATTCGCCACAATTCCCTATCATGGGCATCGCGAAGCCAGTATTTCCTGAATCTGTCAAGTTCATTTCTCCATCTTGTGTTCTGTCGGCCTCAGTTTTGCATGTGATCTCTGGGGATCCATGTTGTGAGACGTGATGTCCATCGGTTGTCTTTATTTCATGCAACATGGCCTGCCCATTGCCATTTGAGTTTTTGATAGTTTCTATGATGTCACGAACACCTGTTTTCCTCCTAATGTACTGTGCTGTCTTGTGATCTCTCCATGTGAGGTTGAGCATGATTTTCTCATGTGTACGTTGCATACTTCTCAGTTTGTAGGCCTGTCTCTTGGTTAGGTTCCATGCTCCAGCTCCATAGGTGACTATCAGGAAAATGCATTGGTTGTATACTCTTCTTTTTAGGATTATTGGGATCATCTAATTTTTAAAAAAAACCAATAGGCACAAACAATGGTATCAATTTAGCATGAGTTCACATTGTAAACTTTGGGCAGGGTAGGAAGAAAAGATGAGGAGTAAATGTTTAATTTGCCAGCCCTCTAGCTTCATTGATGTACACGAGAAACATAGTAAAACAGTCAGCCAGCCAGACCCGCTTAAAAACTGGAGAACTCTATGTCGACAGTTTTGGTTGACGGTTTCGAATGCAATGATTTATTTATTTGAACGATAGAATGCTGTTTTACTGAAATATGTTAAGAGAAATTCCTATATGATGGGAAATAAATCGTATTCTTCATTGAGCCGAGACGATGTCGTCTGCTTCTCATAATTTTACAGCCATCCTTATTTATTCATAAGACGCCAATTAAAAACAGCGTTTAAAGCAACAGATATAAAAACAAAACTGTCGTCTTGAGAAATATTTAGCTTTTTATTCCTCTGCTTATTTATGTGCTTTCAAATCTATAATCCGATCTCTAGAAAAGACAGTTTGTCTCGCGCTGTGATACAATTTTGAGCGCTGGAATCTCTTGTGAATGATTTGCGCTGTCAATTGTGCAATTCTATGGGGGGAGTACTGGATCACCTAGGTAGCAAATGTATCATATGATAAGGGCCCGGAAATGGCCCCACGCTAAATGCTAGAAAGCTATAAGTTCCGATTCTGTGACTCTGCGCTACAGCTGTATACCGTTAATGGCTAATTGGTTCCAAAATTTTCTATACTGTTCAGAACTACGTTGCTCAAGATTTTATAATGATTTGATGTGTGTTTTTTTTTTCAGCTTATACTTAGTTATATTAATTCATACAGCAATACCGTAACCGAACTACATCAAAACTAACACTAATCAAAACCAAACTATCCAAGGTATCACAGTACAAGACTCAAATTTTATGAACAACTGGGCGCTTAATGTTAGTGATTCTAAGTATGGTATCTATGTTGTATATATATATATATATATATATATATATATATATATATATATATATATATATATATATGACACGTGAATGTGTAGTATTTGACTCTGGAATCATGGCCGCTGCTCAAATAATGGAAGTAACAAAAATCAATACTATACCTGAAATGTCAGACATATTTGTCGTACTAAACATCTGTATAGCAATTTTTTTTAAAATGTCATTACCCGCGAACAAGAATACGTATGTTTTAATATGTATGTGTATTTTCCTAATTTAGGACCCTTTTATGCTATGGGCCCGGTATCAGCCTTATCAGTCCCTTGTGGGAGGTGACAGTCTGTCTGTCCTCCTTATATTTATCCGAAATAACTCGAGCCTTTTTCTATCATTTATCATTAAGACAAATGAAATATCATTTTTCAAAAAGTAAGATGAAGGTTGATATAAACAACAAAAAAAAATGCTAAATATTTCATTTGAACAAGACCCAAAAACAGCAATAACCTTCTTCCAACGATCCCATAATAATAGTTATTATTATTATCATTATTATTATTATCATCATCATTATTATTAGTAGTAGTAGTATCATCATTATCATCATCATCATCATCATCGAAATTCAATAAAAGCATGAGTTATAGCTTCGCTATAATTGAACCTTAATTACAGATATGAAGTTCAAAAAGCTTGAAAATATGATTATTTGTAGAAATGTCACATGAATATAGGTAGGTACATGGAGTATTTCATTCAGCTATAGAGGGGTCCATTTTTCATCTTTTTAACGTTTTCTATTGCCTTAATATTACATGATATGGTTGATGTTGAAGTGCTAAAGTCATGCAAGAAAGTGCAACATGTGCAAATACAAAAGTTACGTCTTAAGAAAGATTTAAAATTTTGCTCATGCGCTTATTCTTCTCTGTGGTTTTATATTTATTATCCAATCTTTGCCAAGGCGTCATTTTGAGCGCTTCTGTCTCTTGTGGATGATTTGTGCCGTCGATTGCGTGATTTTATGTGGGAGGTGACAACTCTTCAAGTTAGTCGCGCTGTCTCCCTCATTTTCACTCGTAATAACGTAATTAAGTCTTTTTCTGAATCTTGTTATTGTTATTGTTGTTGTTGTTTGGAGGTGCCGGAGGCCAAGCAGTTAGCCACACGAAAAATAGTTTCAGCGAACCCAGTTCCAATTCTGGCTGAAGCAACCTACTTTCACTTTAGAAAAGAACATGAATCCATTTTTCCCGCCAAGCTATGGGTAAAATAACCAACCGAGAACACCGAAGCCCTCGTCCGGCTCCTTAAGCGGCTGAAAACTGACAGAATATGGAACGTCTCTCCGACGGGTACGGTTAACAGGGCTCTGATAAAGCAGCGAAGTGCCTAGCATACCGGAAGTGGATTATGATAAAATGCTTACGTCAAATATTCCCGTGACAACTCTGAAGGTACACACTGATGGAGAATAGTTTACTAATTTTGCTGTTGTTTCGATATACTTCTCAATTTTTATTACTTCTAACAACTAAGTTGAAAGATGGGTACGTTTTCACTGATATTTGTTTATTTATCCACTCGCAATCTCCAAAAGTTCTCAGAGAGGTTGGATCATGAGGTAAAGAGAAATCAAATGAAATTTGTGATGGATCCTGTAATTTTTCTCCGATTGGGAGATATTTTTCATTTTCTTTCATATATATATATGTGTATGTGTGTGTGTGTAATGACTCATATTTTCCCACACATCTCCAATAGTTGATTCATTTCAATGACATTCTGTGGAAGAGTGCACCATAAGCTAAAGAGGATTTATCAAACTTTAGGGTGGATCCTGCTGAAAGGGTTGGCTGTGAGAAAGTATTGATTAAGTTTTAGGACAGATCTAGGGATTGTTTTTTTTTAGATTATGTATTTACACGTATTATCTCATGTTTATATCTTCAAAAGAACCTCAATGTCATTTTGTGAAAGGGTATGCCATAAACTAAAAAAGCATCAATTAAACTTTGGGGTGGATCTAGGAATTAGTTTTTGATTGAGAAATAGTTTTTTTATATTAGAACAACTGTCCAAAATTGTGGAAAATCTAAACTTACTCAGATAAGTCTGTGTCATCTTTTCTAAATATGAAATGATTTTCATCGGGTTTTAGTTACAGTATGTCGTTGGAAGAGGTACGAGCTCTCAGAGTGCCCTCTTGTACATTCTCAATTATCTTTCCTCCATTTATTAGCAACAACGATGGATATTTGATAAGCTTATCTTAGTTTGACACAAGGCCAACTCGAAGGAACTTGAGTAATAAGATTACACTGATCCAATCAACCAAATGGATGGAACTTGCCTGCATTTGAAATTAACTTTTGAAACCAATGCTTTTACTTGAGCTACAACGCTGACCAGCAATGGCCTCTTACGCGTTGCTACTCTTTTCTCTCTTTGACACTAATAATCCTTGTGCTTACCTGCTGCATTCTCGTAGGTATACAAGATGTAGTGTAATCGGAAGAGACACAGTCGACAGAATTCATGTTGCTATGGCAGTTCTGAATGATCCTTCATTGACCCTCTCTCACTCACTAGGCTTTTCGCGTACTTAGTCGCCCGAACATTACCTGAGGGCCAGCATTCTTCTTTTCTATGTGTTGATTTATTAATGTTTCCTTTTCGGTAGCATTGCCTGCATTGTTTCCAATACCCTGCATATATATATATATATATATATATATATATATATATATATATATATATATATATATATATATATATATATATACATATATATATATATATATATATAAAATGCTCTTCCAACATGGAATTAGAACACTTTGGTGGACGGAGAATATATATTCGTAAATAAGTATATCGCTTAAATTCAACCTTACTGACTGTTCAGCTCCGTGGAGTAGAGGGAGGATACTAGCCTCTGAAGCTAAGATATCGATCCTACCTCGTGATACTGGATAATATTATGGATAGTCTATAGCCACACTGAAGAGTTGTAATACAACGAAACAGCTGTCTGTGGATGACACAATAATATATATATATTTCTAATTCAGTTTGAGAGAATTGTTATTTCATCATTTTCATGACGTAATTCTCGAATTCTCAAGGTTAAGTTTAAATCACTTATTGAAGATGATGAGTTAATTTTCAATTTTGAATTAGATAATAATTTATATGTTTTTACAAATCAAATTGATAAATAAGTAAATGTTACCTCAATATGACTATTAGATATAATTCTACACTAAAAATTTAGCATTATATACGATACAATTAATAAGGTAATTAAGCGACTTCTATAACAACTTGTATTGAAAATTTGTGATATACTAATATCGGTAATAGTAAAGGTGAAATGATTAAATATGTAAATGAATCTATAGAATTAGTGATTATTCTTTTATGATGTCTGTATCCTATATCATTGGTTTAAACTTGAATTTTTCAATAAAGCGGTGTTTAAAGAGCATTTCACTCCTTCGATTTAGCAAATTTATTTTGTCTTTAGATAATAATTTTTCTTCCGGACATAAATAACATCTATCATTGAAATCATTAAGGGGCCTCGATTGACTAAGTATTTAGCATTCAACTATGGGATTATTTTATTATATACTTCTATATATGTGTGTGTGTGTGTGTGTGTGTGTGAGTGCGTGTATCAACTTTCTTCATATCATCTTGTATGATTATATATATATATATATATATATATATATATATATACGACTAGGTGATATGAAAAAAGTTCATAATTTAGGAAAAAAAAGTAATTAATAAGAACTTTTTTTGAAGTATTTCTGTGTATAACCCACCTTCTTTACTACTTATTCTCACAAACACTTTGGGAGCCTGATTTTCTTCTTGATGATAGAACATGATTACATTCCTCATCTCATAAAAACATTCTATTACAGACTTTGCTCATTACTGTAGAGACGTTTCCCCTTATAAAAAACATTCTACAATGGACTTTTACAAAAACAGTTGGATCTCAAAAAAAGACTCGATAAACAAGGTCAGTAACAACGGAAATCCACTTCTACTGCATTACAACTACGCTTCGCTTGATATAAACTTACTGTAGTTTTCTCACACCATTCTCTGCCAGAAGGTCTGATGAAGTCCGAATGTTGCACGAAACGTTGGCTATCAATGAAGAACTTAAGATATACTAATCATTCTCAAGTCTTTAGTTTTCAAAATTGTCAACTCTCAACATCATCATATATATACATGTGTGCGTATGTGTGTATGTGTGTACATATCTTAATACAAGTTTGATTATATACTGTTGACAAGGATTTGTTTTTAATTTTCAAATAACTTTTCGTACAAGAGATTGCATCTTTGTATTCAGTTAGTCTAATTATTACCTTAACGTTTGGAATCTCGCACCCTTACTTTCTATTGATCATAAGTAATAGCGGCTTTCTCTCAGTGTTTATGCAAGTAAGCCAGTATTTCTAAAAGGAATCTAACCTTTACCTGAGGATAAAACGTGTTTTTTTTTTTTTAGAGCAAAATTCCAACCCAAATGCATGAATAAATCATAAGAACAATTTGAATCCGATAGTCGTCTTTGATATGCAACCTAAACATGCCAGAAGTGAATACGTAATTCTTAGTTTTGAGAAAAAATCAATATTCAAGTTTTAAGGAATAGGTGTGCGGGTCTTCCAAAGATTGCGTGCTGGCCTATGAGGATCTGTCCGGGAGTGTGTGCTGGTCTGATTCGTTAGGGTGATGGTGCTTGCAACCCCCTCCTCATATCATTTGCTTTCCAGTGTTTTTAGATTTGGAGCTTTCTTCCAGGTACATATACTTACAATTCATGCATAGATTCTACACTCTGATCCTAGGCAGAGGTGCCAGAAAGTAGTACCTTAACGGAGAGCAGAGATACTCTGATCATCGGCAAATGTGTCGATCAATATCAAATAATCCTGTCACTTTTTATGGATACTGAGCTGGAATATATATATATATATATATATATATATATATATATATATATATATATATATATATATATATATATATATATAGTGTATTATAAGACCCTATACACTGTTTCTTTCTACAAAACAATCAGACAGAAATTTCTGAAAATGGCTGCTCTAAATTAGAATGCTCAAGAATTTTGTTATTCAAATTAAGTTAAAAAAGAATTACTTCAGTGGTAAAGTACTTCAATGTGAGCATTCCAGCCGAGTCAACGAATAAAACAGAGATTCCCGATATCAGCGATCATTTCAAGTGGAATTATTGTACAACAATCGCTGATTCTTGTCTCAGGTCCATTAAAATATCTTGACCTTGTTGCATAAATTTTGCTCTTGATGTAGCCACTCAAAAAGAAAATCACTAATCCTAACTTTTATCAAGCTTGGATTCTACGACTCAATTCTAAAGTTTGTATTATCGCCATAATACAGAGGATAGACGTATAACTCTTATGTCAAAAGAATTATCAAACTGAGCCATTGATCCAAATCGATTTCTATTGAAGAGAAAAATGAAAAAGACAAGCCTGGCTGTTTCAGGTTCAAACTCGACTCCAATTTCTATTCCATTGGGAGATGATATCTGCAATTTTGTATTGTGTATGAAAAAGTCTAAAAATGTACATAAAAAAAAATTTCACTATAGATTCATGTATTAATTAGAATGAAATAATCCCTTGCGTATTCGTGTCTTAAATTTTCGTTAAAACGTAAGATTGGTTAGTTTGACTCAGCCGGTAAGATAACTACCTACCGATCACTTGGTTGTGATTTCAAATTATGGTAGTAAAATATCAAATTCATACATCGGTTTGGTTTAACGTGATGAGACAAACAAACAGTGATGAGTTCAAATCCCTAAATTAGCTGAGGATTGTTGTCGTTTTTGCTGTTTGTGTTGATGTTATCAAACTCCAAAGTTTCCTATCATAACGAGAACAACCCTCAACAAATTAGGAATATAAACTGATACGTGAAACCAACATTTCCCTACTGTGATTTGAAATCACGACCAATCACTGATTGCTAGGAGGCTATCTCACTGATTGAGCTAAATTGAAAAGTCAACGAAAATTTATCGTACTGATACGCACGGGCTTATTTCATTCTATTCCCGGGCGATAGCTTGGGTTTATGGTTAATTCTGCAACAAACGAACTTGAAAAAATGTCTTTCATTTACAACGTCACGATTACGATTGAGAACTATACATTTTTAAGCTTAAGATATGCAACCGCTGTCGTAGTCGACAATTTATTTTTTCGCGCGAAAACGTTTCTCTCATACCTGTAAATGTTCTAAATAGATACATTAATACTAATTTTTTTTTGTTACACATACAATACAGAAGTTCCAGAAATCATCTTTGGTCGGAATAGGAGTTGAAGTAAAGTTTATCCCTGCAGCAGCTAGACTGGTTGTTCGTATTCTTGTTATTACCGTAAAAAAAACTTCAACTTCCGACGTGAGTTTCACGAAAATATAAGCCCCTTTTGAGATACTCGGTATAGAAGATACAGTGAAGGAATGATCAGTATGAATGATAGATGCAGACAATGTAATATACAAGGATGCCTCAAATAGTGAGGTTTTGATTTATACAGGTTTTTATGTAGTATTACTGTACACATAAATGTGATTAAGTAAAAGCTGAAAACGAAATCACATTAAACAAAATTGGTTGCCACAGGCTCAAACTCTACTGCTACTTCTATTCCAAGTGAAGATAATTACTACAACTATTGAATCGTATATATATATATATATATATATATATATATATATATATATATATATATATATATATATATAGAGAGAGAGAGAGAGAGAGAGAGAGAGAGAGAGAGATGGATAGATAGATAGATAGATAGATAGATCGATATGAATATATGTTTTGTATAGATTTATCTATCATAATGAAATAAGCCCGTTTGTAATTGAATGATAAATTTTCGTTAATATCTAAGACTTGTCAATATAGCTCAGTCAGTAAGACAGCCTTCTAGCAATCAGTTGGTCGTGAAGTCAAATCCTGGCAGAGGAATGTGAATTTTACATACCGGCCTACACCTCTAATTTGGTGAGAGTTATTCTTGTTACGGTAGAAATTGAAGAGAAAAACAGTTTTGAGTTCAACAATAATAATAAAACTTTTAACAATACGGTTTTGAACAGTACGGAAAATTTTCCTATGAATGAACCACACTGATCGAGTTTTACCTGTATGCGTAAAATAGGAAAATTTCACCAGGCAACATCTGAACACATCAATCAATTAACAATTTATATAATTCGGTTTGTCGCTAAACAAAAGCCCACTCCATCGGCATGTCAGTATCAATTAGAACCGTTCGTAATGTATTGCTTTCTGAAATCACGATGGCATTATTCATGACTTAATTTACCATTTCTTTACGAAACAGGCATCCAGGAAATGATTCAGCTTCTGTCAGACAAGCAGGAATATGACACCAGACTCATTTGAATCTCAGTCTAACAATCTAAACAAGACTTTCTTAGGACGACTGCATATAGCGTTGGTTCTCAAATTAGGTGCTGCGGCTCAATAGTGTGCCGCAACTATCTCCAGAGTGTGCTGCGCATTTTCCAAATACGCAAACGTATTCCGAGACATGAATGTGTCCAGTACAAATATCATGTCTGTTCTGCTTCCGCCATTAATTTTTGAATCTGCTAAAAGAGTTCTTTGGTTCGGTTTCAAACTGTGGTTTAAACCGTAATTCATTGTCATTATCATCATCAGAATCATCATCATCATCATCAGAATCATCAGTCTTTTAACGTCCATCGTTGGACATAACCAGGAATCGCCACAATTCTCTATTATGGGCGTCGCGGAGCCAGTATTTCCTGAATCTGTCAAGTTCATTTCTCCATCTTGTGTTCTGTCGGCCTCAGTTTTGCATGTGATCTCTAGGGATCCATGATGTGAGTCGTGATGTCGATCGGTTGTCTTTCATTCTTGCAACAAGGCCCGCCCATTGCCATTTGAGTTTTTTAATAGTTTCTACGATGTCTCGGACTCCTGTTTTCTTCCTGATATACTGTGCTGTCTTGTGATCTCTCCATGTGAGGTTGAGCATGATTCTCTCATATGCACGTTGCATACTTCTCAGTTTGTAGGTCTGTCTCTTGGTTAAGTTCCATGTTTCAGCTCCATAAGTGACTATCGGAAGAATGCATTGGTTACATACTCTTCTTTTCAGGATTATTGGGATCGTATGGTTTTTGAAAGTTGAGCTCGGTCTGCCGAAGGCTCACCATCCCAGAGTGATTCTTCGCTTGATTTCTTCCCCTTTTGATAATCTAATGGAGATTCGTTGTCCAAGGTAGATGTAGTGATCTACCTTGCCGAGTTTTGCATCTTCTATCTTGACAGTTATGTTCTTATTCTCAACATGATTTTTGCACATGATTTTTGTTTTACTGAAGTTCATGTGTGTGCTGAAAAAACTAATAATATATAAACCGACTCTTTAAATCAGACATGTAAAAATCTAACCACAGATCGAAACTGAATCAAAGAACTCCGATGTCGATGTTTATTCTTAGCATGAAATAGATGAATTTAAAACATTTTTACTTGGCTGAATCTTACAAATTATTTTGAATAAAATCAAATAAAACGTATCATCAAGCACAAATTATTCGGTCGAATGAGTTTACATAGGAGTTCCCTTCGGGGTCCAATTCTATCTAATGTGATTGGACAAGGGCAAGATCGAAAATTTGCCAGCTAAAATAGGAAGAAACATTCCAGCATGCTTGACTATATCATTTTTCGTCTTTAATTGATTAGCGATTATTAACAAGGGAGCCAGCGATTTGAGTTTGAATTCCGGTCGTAGCTGCTTACAGATATAGGCATGCCAAGATTATTACGTCATCGTCATTATTAGCAATGTCCGGCGTTGGACATACCTTCCCATATATTCGCCAGACCTCTCTATCATGAGTATCGAGGGGCCAGTAGTTTCTGAACTTAATTAGTTCGTCACGCAATCTTACTTTTTTGTCGACCACAATTTTCTCTATCATCTTTAGGTATCCACGTTGAGAGTCATGACATCCAGCAGTTGTCTGATATTCTTGCAACTTGACCAGCCCATCGCCATTTGGATTTTCTGATGTTTTCTATATCTCGGACCCCTGTTTGTTTTCTGACATACTGTGCTGTCTTGTGGTATCGCTTTGTGAAGTATGGTTCTCTCCTGTGCATGTTGAATTGTTCTCAGTTTCAGCTCCATAGGTGACTATCGGGATGATATATTGATTGTATAACCTAATTTTCCCAATGAAGAAATTAAATAACAGATCACATAGGCTGAGCAATTTTCCCTTTGTTTTGCCGGTTGGGGGTGCAGGTGTCTGAGTGGTTTGCAGCACAGAAAATGGAATCGGCGAAATAACCTTAAACTGTGACAGTTTGCGTTCACAATATACTAATGCCATTGGGGAAAGCATAGATCCATCTTCGGCATCCCCCTCAGCTTTGTGTAAATGGTTGGCAACCAGTTTAGGAGACAGATAACTCTGATTCCAGACTGGAAAATTCAAACTGTGCGTCTAGCATCGTTAGAAGCTGTCAATGGACGGAGTAGAGGACGTATTCGCGAAACCTACGTTTAACGGGACCTTGTTGAAGCTTTGACTCGTCTGGGTGACTGGAAGTGGATTATCATTAATTGCTCATGTAAAATAATGCAGAATAAAAGGCAGATGAATAAAAAGCCGTCTTCATCTTCTAGTGACATCTCGAGCACAAATGGAAGATTTATTTAAATCCCTGCCCAGACAGCAGCAGCAAAAAACTGTTTCTCTCTTGAGCAGTCCCTAAACCTGTATGCGAGTCAGTTAGATAGATATGAAGAGACTGTGATAGATAAATAGAGAGATATGTTCGTCCGTTCATATCTATCTATCCATCTATTTAACACGTTTGCCTTCTCAGTAATCTACAAACCCTTTTTACCACAACTCCCCCCTCCCTCTCTCTCTCTCTCTCTCTCTCTCTCTCTCTCTCTTGATGCGCTGAACAATAAATCATTCCGGTGATTATTTGCGAAGATATTGTCCGTAATTCCTTTAAAGGATTTACAATCAAATAACTCGTCCCAGAGGGCTTCGTTGTGATGTCATGGCCGAGAGAGTCCGGACATTGAAACAATTGCGTCAATTTGTTTGAAGCTATTCGGTAGCAAAAGCTGTGCCAATTGTTTGTTCAGAGATTCATTACAGGTTTCTCTGCTATCCGAAAGAAAAACTTCCCGTAATTTTGAAATGGCGTTAAGATAGGATAAAACAGCCACAATTAGATCACAAAAGGAGCCAAAAATCAATAAGGTTTGATATCTATCAAGAGTAGCTTAGTGTGGCACAAGGTCATAATAGTTGAATATTCAGTGAACATTCAAACGGGTATTTACTAAGCTTAGAGTAGTCTTGCACAAGACCACAATAGTGGGGTATAAGTATGAATCGATCTCACGAATCGGTTTCTCAAGACGAGCTTGTTAATCATTGCATCGTACTATAGGCACTCAGAGAGATTTCAAGTTTACTTGTTAATTTCAGAATTTTTAGTGTCGCACTTAAATGAGTACAATCCTACCAGTATAATTTCTTCTTGACTCAAAATTGTTGTAAGGTTTTATTTATAATAGAATATTACACAGTAAAAACGGATAATAACAGGTTTTATTTAGGACCAAACTCTAAAGATTTAAACTCTTTTGCCAAAAATATTAATATGTTGTCATTCAAAAATGAGAAAATCCATTTGAAACATATTTTTGGTAACAGAGATTTAATACTGTGGAATCTGGCCATAAATGATACCTGATCTATATTCATTTTGATAATATAACGGTATACAACTGATTTATCCTCCTCATAGTCACCTATGGAGCAGAAACATGGAACGTAACCAAAAAATTGACCTGCAGACTGAGAAGCATGCAACGTGCACATGAAAGAACCATGCTCCATTTCACATGGAGAGATCATAAGACAGCACAGTATATAAGGAAGAAAACGGGAGTCTGAGACATCATAGCAACTATTAGAAAACTCAAACGACAACTGGCTGGATATTTTGCAAGAATATCAGACAACTGCTGGACATCATGTCTCACAACGTGGGTCCCTGAGAATCAGGTGTAAGGCTGTGGTCGACAGAAAGTAAGATGGTGTGACGAGCTAGATAAATTCGGAAAATACTGGCTTCGCGATGCCCATGATAGTGGGGTCTGTCGAATCTTGAGGAAGGTCTATGTCCAAGGGCGAACACTTACAGACAGATGATGATGATGATGATGATGATGATGATGATGATGATGATGAACGGTCCACTGGAAATATTTAAATCCGGCTGTGTTTGGTTCAGAAAGAAAATTCACTTCCAATTTAATTTTGAAACTGGTAGAGATGTACTCATTTATGGGCGATACTGTATATGTCAGTAACGTGACTTCATGCATAAATTAATTGAGGATCTCTGTTGCTAAGTATGTTTTGTTGTTCATAGCTAAAACTTTCATTGGTGACAAAATCGGCTAAATTTGTTCCATTCCCAGTAAACTTTATTGTTAATAGTTTATAGACTATTATGCTTTATATAGACTCATTTAACCTACTTATCAAAAAGACGACGGGTAAATCTTGATTAGTGCGGTTAATGTGCTCCAAAATTTTCCGTACTGTTCAAAAACTCCCTGTTCAAGATCTTTATAATTCAATTTGTTTTTATCTAGTTTATGGATTGATACATTAATTTGTACAGCTATAGCTAAATCGCACAACATCAAATCTGCACTAATCAAAATAGCACTAATCAAGGTATTACTGTTTGCACTAGGATTCCAGAACTAATTAAAGGGTGATGCATACGCATGGAACTCTTACCAGAACGAACTATGAAATGAAATTGTACATTTTCTTTTATCAAACCAACTTGATATTTCTAAATAGCTAGCTCTTCGGCTATTCTAATTTATTTCGGCTAAATTTGAAGAGAATCAGTCAGATCTAGCCGAAAATTGCTAATTTTGCAACCCTGAGCGGGTGTGCTTATGAGCGTAATTCTAACCAGAATAATCTATGGATTATATTTGCACATTTACTTTAATTAATTTTATCAAATATTTTTCAATTTGGACAGATCTTTAGCTATCATAGGTTTTTCTCGGCTAAATTGGGAAAAACCAGCCAAATCTAGCAGGAAAATAGCTAAATTGGCAACCCTGGCTGGGTATGCATACGTACGGAACTCTTACCTGTGTTTAACTGAGTCACTTTGTGCCCGTGTGTTGGAAATATTCTGTTGAGGGTTACGTAATCTGATGAGAGGATCAGCTGCATGGTGACAGGAATATTGAGAGGAGACATGGGACAACGACAGACTGATTGGTAGAGTGAGGGACGGGTAGACGGAAGGAGATTCAGTTTAGAGTCAAGGTGACACGATGAAATAATACTGCTACGAACAATGCTTGGGTCTCTATGGATCGTTCGAGAAATGGAGACCAAGTCAGTGTCTCGTGTGTCAACGACACGGCAAACCATTTTGTTTAGGCTTTTAACACAATAAAATACACCTGCCTGAACAGCTAGATTTCTCTCTCTCTCTCTCTCTCTCTCTCTCTCTCTCTCTCTCTCTCTCTCTCTCTCTCTCTCTCTCTCTCTCTGTCTTTCCGTCTCTCTCTCTCTCTCTATCGATCTATCGATCTATCTATTGAGGTTTTTTTTCTGTTGGCTCTTTCTTTCTGGCTTGCTTCTCATCACCTGCTTTATTTTCTGGCTATCCCCCCCAACCCCTCCTTCCTCTCTCTCTCTCTCTCTCTCTCTTGCTTTTTCTCTCATTCTCATTCTCATCCTCTTGCTTTATTTTCTGTCCTCTCTCTCTCTCTCTCTCTCTCTCTCTCTCTCTCTCTCTCTCTCTCTCTCTCTCTCTCTCTCTCTCTCTCTCTCTCTGCTGAGTTTTTTCTGTTTGCTCTTCTCTTTTCCGCTTGCTTTTCATCAGCTGTTTCATTTTCTGGCTATCCCCCGACTCTCTCTCTCTCTCTCTCTCTCTCTCTCTCTCTCTCTCTCTCTCTCTCTCTCTCTCTCTCTTACTTTTTCTCTCTTACTCATTCTCATCCACTCGCTTTATTTTCTGTCCCCTCTCTCCTAATCTCCATTTGTTTTTTGGCTACTCCCCCTCCCTATCTCTATCTTTTTATATTTATCTTTTTTCTCTTTCCATACCTCTTCCTATATATGGCAAAATTACGGATACACCGGTTCACGTGGGATAACCGAAGTTAAACAATGTCCAGCCTATTCAAGACCTGGATGGGTGACTGCTTAGGAACACCAGGTGCTGTTAACGAGGACGGCGTGCAGCGCCACTAGGTCTATTTCATATATCGCAAAGCAAGACAAAAAAAAACTTCTGATATCAAATCCAGCGTATGGACACTTGCTTTCTTCGTTTTCTCTGTTTAGTTTGATGTCTCTCACTTTCCCCATTTCTCTCTGTCTCTCTCTATCTCTATCTCTCTCTCTCTTTCTCTCTCGATCATTTTCTGCTTCTATTTTTCTTTTACTTTCTCTCCTTTTCATTTTTATCTCTTTTCCCATGAATGCCTCTCTTTCTCTTTCTTTCTGTCTATTTCCCATCTTCTTCCCACTTTCAATTTATGCATCTGTCTCTCTCTCTCTCCCTCTCTCTCTCTCTCTCTCTCTCTCTCTCTCTCTCTCTCTCTCTCTCTCTCTCTCTGCTACCATCAAAATGCGTTGGATACACTGATTCTTGCATGATCACCGAAGTTAAGCAACGTGAGCCTGCTCAGTACTTAGATAAGTGACTAACCCAGTATATTAAGTGCCCTAAGCAATTAGGAATCCTGCGGAATAGGGGCTTTTAACCTTATCATCGTTCCAGGCCCCCAGTGCACTGTCCATTATGTCCCCATGCCTCCTTAACCCATCAAACATCATTATCATAATCGTTCTTTTTTTTAAATTAACTTGTGGAGTTCTCAATGTCATTTTTTTTATCAAACTTCAGATAGTTCATGAGGTTGTTTTGCTTATTCTATTTTAGATAAAAAAAATTCCCAACTAGAATTACAAAAAGTTCGATGTCTTAATTTTCTTAAAGTCGAACCTTTATAAAAAAAATTAGATTCGTTTTCACAACCAATCTTTGAAAGCACGATAGACACCTAAATTCTGAGGGGATGGGAAAAAGGACGCTCTGGGAAGAGCAAGAAGAAAAATCCTTTGATAAAAAAATCGTAGAAATATTTCCTTTTTTTTTTTTTTGCTCTTAGCATAGACGATTGGGGAAAACACTGAAGCAATAAAAAGGATGAGATGTATCTGCTAAATAATAAATGACAGAATCATCAATTTTGAAAAACAACAATACAACTGCCTGTTTCAAATTTCTACTACTAACTGAAAACAAGTGTTCCTACTGAGCAAGATGTAATGCACAAGGATAAATCCAACTAGAAATATCAAGATTTAATATTGACCGTATGTATGCGTATTTTATTATGAACATTTTTCAATTTCCTCTCATCTTGTCCCATACCCCAAAAATTTACCGTCTTCTGGCTCCAGCTGCTGCACCGAACAGACCACCAAAATACTCCGATTCATCTCCCTAAGAGGATATGGATACTAAAGTCAGGAATGCCTGATACAGAGAGTCCCCCGAGGTGATCCAGTGAACCCTCCGTAGAAGAGACCGATCTGTATATTACGCACAATAATGCAAGCCAAATGCCCCTTCCTATGCCCCTGAATCCTCTGACTGGCCCGGCTACAAGCGACAAGAAATATTCATTCTCTCTCTCTCTCTGTCTCTCTCTGTCTCTCTCTCTCTCTCACTCACTCACTCTCTGCCTCTCTTTCGTTTCTTTGCATCTCTCTCTCTTCCTCCGTTTATCATTATCATAAACTCTCAAATATCCTGCTTTCACTCCAGCTATTTATCTTTCCTGCTCTCTCTAGCCACCCCCATTTTCTTCTCTCACCGATCATCGTGACCGAGTACTCGCCCCCGTAGTTCAATCCACTATCGAATCATATCAAAGACCTTAAAAAATGTACTCAATACCTATTTGTTGAGCACTCAGCTTAAGAATCAGGATTAAGGTACCTCTCCCCGAGACTGAGGGGTTACAGCCAAATCATGTTAAATAGACCGGTCCTCACGATATCGCCGAAATTGAGCCTGGTCAGTACCTACATCGGTGATTGAGGAGAATACCAAGAGCTGTAAACAAAATTAAGCTTTTTCAACGGGCATGGAATGCCGGAAGTAGATCTTACTAACAACAGCCTGCGTGTGCCTTACCCTGTGAAACTCCCAATGATGATCACCGCTTCTCAACAGGAGATAGCCATATCCCTGAAATATCTTCACATACAGTAGATGATATATGCCTACGCTAATCACGTACCACCCTCTTTGTCACACAGCTAAAGACCAGTGACAAGCAAAAGCAAGATGACTCCAAGCTAAATCAACTGCAGGTGTTAGAGTCTCGGAGTTGAACCTTTCTGGTATATATGCAGCAACAGGTATTCCCAGACTGCCCACCCCCATCTGGATAATGACCAGGCTCGAGGCCGCTTAACTTCAGTGATCTTTCGAGAACCGGTGAATCCAACACAATATCACCGTCTGTCCATACATACATACATTCTTATATCCATATATACATATAGGCATACACTGAGGGGAAACAAGTATTTGGACACCTACGATATATCTAATATACTTCTGATCCTCACATATTCTTTAAGTTCCCACGGGTGATATATTTCAATGAAAAAAATAGCAATTACTAAGAAAAAATACGTATTTCCAAACTTACGATGCAGAATAAAATATAAATAAAATGGCGATTGAAAAACATTGATTTCATATTTAAATACCGACTCGCAAAGTCCTAGTTTTCAATTACTACTTGGGACATTTTTTGTAACCCTCCATAAGCTCTCAATAACATTATTTTGACATCTTGGCACACTCTTAGCTAAACACCTTCAAATAATGTTTCTCGGTTCTTTCTAATAGATTTGATCTCTCAAGCATCTCCTTTGGATCATAGTCTCATTTATCCTTTCTCCATACATAACGAACTGGGGTCTTGCTAAAAAGTTAAATTTTTGATTCATCTAAACAGAGAATGTTCTTACAAATACAATTAGATATCTCTAAGTGATTTCAGTGTAGTTGATTACTAACAGTTCTTTTAATAACCGATGTACCAACTGCTCGTTGATTTCTTAACATCTTATCAATGGCCCTGTAACAGAAATCTTCATTGTGTTACTTATTTATATTTCCTGTTCGGTATAGAGCTCCTTTACTTTAAGCATGACTGCCTCATTTCAAGAAGGTAGAAGTAGTGAATGACGACTGCGATGAAATCATACTTTTGTTAAATACTATTGGCACATTCTAAAAGTTTCTATGTCGGCACAGGAAGGTCTAAACCAGCATTGATTTTAGAATGATATTTTTATGGTGAAATTTTAATTGTGTCCGAATACTTTTCTCTGTCGTTACTTTTGTTTATATTTTATTCTACATTGTATGTTTGAAAATATGTTCTTCTTGGTAATTGTCAATTTTATCACCTATCTAAATTCAAAGTATATGTGAGCATCAGAAGTATAATAAATGTATATTGTGTTCAAATACTTGTTTCCCCTTAGTGTACATACATACATTCCTTCCTCTCACTCCTTGTCTCTATAAATTACCCCTCTCTCTCTCTCTCTCTTTCTTATTTTAGAACTCTTTCTAATCCCTTATACACTCTTTCTCTTTGCTTCTCCCTCTTCCTTGTGTCTTTATTATTCTCTCATTCTACCTGTCATGCATTCTATCCCGACCTTGTAAAGACCCACAATTGCTACCGACAATGGTTGGATTTCAATGGATCTTTCGAGAAATGAAGACAACGTCACTGCCTCATGTGTCATGCGATACAGGAAGCAACTTTCCCGTTGCCCAAGCACTCCTACATTCTTTTCTGAAAGCCTTGCCACTCTATTAGGCGCAGGGTGCCCGAGTGGGTAACGGCGAACCGAGTTCAAACTCAGGCTAGGACAGTTGGTGTTCACAACGGACTAATTTAAGGATACCAGTAATCGTGACAAGCATTATAGATTACGGGAAAGTAGTTAAAAAGGGCGTAAACTTTATAGAAAATATGATGTGAGAATTTGGAGTGCCCTGTCTATCTATAGGCTTAATTGACCTAACTGGTTGAGATGTCGTCCAAAAAAGACATGCTTATTGGGAGAGGCATGAATCCATCCCTCCGCCTAGCAATGGATGAAAAAAGGCACAGGGTGAAATGAATAATGTCTTAGTTTCCTATATTTTGTCTTTTTCATTTTATTCAATGACTTTTATCCCTCAGTATTTTTTTCACGTTCTATCTTTTTTTGTTGCATCTGCTATTTTACTCTCTCGGCATTCAACAATCCTCGTAAGGTTTCTTCTATCGTAGGATCCCACTATTTCTTGGCATATTTTCAGGTAAATAGATAGATAAATTGATATAAAGAGACTGATATAGATACAGAGATATATTGATAAGAAGAGTGAGCAATTGATATGAAGAGACTGAGATGGATAGATAGATAGATAGATCGATAGATACATACATACATACATATAGACAGATTGAGATAGAGATAGATATGAAGAGTTACATACATACATACATACATACATATAAACAGATTGAGATAGAGATAGATATGAAGAGTTACTTATATACATATACACATACATACATAGATATGATCTAATTGAGATAGAGAGAAAGATATGAAGAGTGAGATAGATAGATACATACATAGATAGATACGATCTAATTGAGATAGATCCATACATATGAACAGACTGAGATAGATAGATCGATAGATATGAAGAGACTGGGATGGATAAATATGAACAGACAGATAGATATGAACAGACCGAGATGGGCAGATGCAAATTGAGATAGATCACGAACATGGGCCTCTGATTATGATTATATATTTCCAGGGGGGGGGGAATATTCAGAAATATCTTTGTACAACCCTGTTACCAGTCAATAATAGTAGCTTTTTTATATGGGAGCATTAAGTTGGGCTTACAGTTCAATTGTTTTAACAATTGAACTGCACCATTAGCCTTTATTGACGATAGGGTTTCAAATTTCAAACCCTCTCGATCTCGGTGAGGAGGCCTGGTCCAGGGGAGGAGGGATCCGTTTGCCACCCTCAGATGACGCCCATGATTATGAGAATCCTAAACGAGGGAAATCGTGTTAGATCTGGAACAGCCACCTTTAACATCCGAAACAAAGCGTAATCTGTTGATGTCAAATAGTCTTCTGTTTGGTGAGTTTCAAAGGGAATTTTTATTGCAAACCTAAAACCTGGACAAACAGTTACACTGGGCCATCAAGAAACATCGGGGAAGAAAGGACCTTTTATGAAGCAGTTAAATCGACCATTGATTTGATTGTATAACAACCGATCAACATGACCAAATTGTTGAGTTCTCGCCTCCAATCTCGTAGGTCGTGGTTCCATCTAACGCTGAGTCATGTTAAAGACCTTTAAAATGGTACTCAATCCTTCTTGTCACTGCACAATGATTATGACTGAAGAAACTCTCCCCAAGGCTAAGATGTTAAGATTAAATCGCGTTAGGTACAGCAATTCTTATGAGCTCATTGAAGGTAGACTATATCGGTGACCGTTGGGGAATACTGGGTGCCGTAAACAGAACGGAGCTTCGACAAGCCGGGATAGGGTCTTTCAAACAACTGACGGTGTGCACCTAATTCTAGAACACCTTCGATGTGGGTTCAAGCGGAGAACGACGAGGCGAAGTTTTCACTCTTTCCACAATTTTTTAAAGCATACTTTTGATTTGATCAAAAGTTCATTCGGTCAAAACAAGGATATAAAGATATTTTTTACTGTCAAAAGTCAATGAAATCAGCTTCTTTTTTTTTTACAAAAATAAGTGAATACGTAAATTGAGATATGTTTACCAAAATATATCAATACGTAGTTTTAATTTGATCAAAAGTTCATTTAATCAGAACAAGAATATAAAAAAACTATTTTTTTACAATCAGAAGTTTACATAATCAAAGTGCAATCAAACTTTTTCTACCAAAAATAAGTGAATTTCGCCAACCAGCCAATTTAATTGAGTTGGCCTCACATATTTACTACTTTTCAAGCAACTTCTATCTGAACTTCTTATTGGAAAAGATTGTAAACAGAAATGTTTGGTACTGGGTGGTGCAATGTAAGCGGGGTTACTTGGTACACTGTATCATGTAACTTATTTTCCCCATAAAATTGCAATAACCAGCCCACAGGGTTAGTTGATATGTTTTCTCCGATTTTTTGAATGATGATGAACATAACTGATGTTTCAGATCGAAACGACTTATCTAAAGGAAGTCTCTTCTCCATTTTGGTAATATTTGCATTTTAATGAATTAATTTCATAGGAAGTTACAGCCATCTAAATGGGAAATGTACCAATTAGCCCGAGATGGCCTGGAATAGGGCAGGTCTTTCACATGGGGCGCATTCCCCGGACATGTCACCTTCACTTAATCGCTCAATTTGCTCCACTCAGAAAGAACATGCCTCTGACAATGCTGTGCGCTAATCAAAACGAAAAAGAAATTCATGGATCCGCCCCATGGCCTACCATTCCACGAAATTTCATTGGAATTCATTGAGAACTTTCGGAGATATCGTGAGGGTAGACAGAGAGACGAAGGACGGGAGGAAAGCCACGGGTTAATACATATACCTCCCCAACATCGTTGGCAAAGATGAAATCTGAAAGATTCCTCAAAGAATCCATCAAAATAAAACTGAAATTATTGTTCTATGCTTGGATGCACGCTTTAACTGAAAGGTGACATAAGATCCTAGGAAGTCAGGGAAAATAATTTGATAACTGAATAATGATGCTACGAATCTATATAAATAAAAGATCTGATTGAAAAATGCTAGTAATTTTTGCAACTGACCTAAGCATGCACACACACACACACTGATACACAAGCACACACACACACAAGTTTTACAGCTTTAAGCACTTGAGATGTAAAATAATCGTTTTGAATTTCAGTCATTAATGTCAATTATTTCCAAACATCTGTTTATAAAATCAATGTAAGATTTTCCAAGGGTTTTATGTTCTACATAGGGTTAGATATTATAGTACTATATGTGATTTTTCCCTGTAGTGATCATGAGTTGTTTACCATGTAATAATTTCAGGAATTTAAAAACAAAACAGCACCTTAACATAGCACTTCAGCAGTGTTGATCAAACAGTACCTAAAATTAACTAACCGAATTAAGTAAAATTCCAATCTAAATATCAAAATCAAGGATAGAAGGATTTATTTTTATGGTTGTGTCATAATAAATGTAGTTTATCATTGTATATACTGTATTATTATAATGTATGGTACATGGACATTATCATATACTAGACAGCATTGATATTTTTAAGAATAACAATGGGCTTACTTATGTAGGCAACTCAAAAAACGAATAAATTTGACGATGAGGGATTATTAATTATGACAACGCATGTGAATTGCTGTGTTTGTATCACTTCTGTTGGATGTTTACCCATGTGAATATTAAATCGGTTATGTCGGATATAATCTCAGACTGCAAGCAAACTAACCTATGATATCTTATTTATGAAGACGAGTTAATCAAAAAAAAATTTGAGTCGTTTTCTACCAATGTATTCAAGAATTTGACACAATGATTTCAAGATCAATAACCTCAGACTGCATTGAACACCTCTTACACCATCTCACTTTCATCAAGCATTTAAATTATGTCTCACTAAATTGGATTTTTATAGAAGCTTAAGTCGAAACTAATTCCAGTGGTTAGTAACTCCAAATACACTCTCCCAACAAAATATAACAGATTTTTAGCATCACTTGTTCAATCTCCCATCTGACTCATGTACCAGTCAGAGCAAAATGGTTCACTCCATTCCTGGTTTTATCCAATGTAATGATCTTTCACACTGACAACGACCAAACTCATCTTTTTTGGCTTCCTAACCCAACAAAAATGGTGGTAGGTGTCGTTGAAAGCCACACCATCAGTTTTTTTATGTAGTATACACTTCTCATATATATATATATATATATATATATATATATATATATAAGTTGAAGAATATAATAACGAGAATACAGTAATATATATATATATATATCATCATAATTTCATCATGGCCAACTTGAGTTTTAAAAGACTGCCTAAAAATCACACAATGTTCGCAGCCTTGATTGACCATTCTTTTCTCTAAAGGAACAATTTTCAATGCAAAGTCTGTAAATCTAAGTGTGGCGTGCGCGATCCTTATGTATTTTAATAGTATGATTCTATACAAAAAATTGAGATGAAATACTACTTGTTTGTTTCAAGAGGCATACCTACGATATATAATGGAAATTAATTTCGTTTGTGAAACATTTTTATTCGATTCCCGATTTTATTATCCAAATCTGAGAAGATAGCTTGCATTATTATCATTTTCAGATTTCAGCTCAAAATCGTTAAAGTATACAGAGCCGTATGATTTTCCGAATTATCTCCCATCATTAAAGCAACTCACACACACACACACACACACACACACACATATATATATATATATATATATATATATATATATATATATATATATATATATATATATATATATATATATATAATTGTGCCATCCACGGACAGCTGTTTCGATGTATTACATCTCTTCTGTGTGGCTATAGACTTTCCATTATCCAATCCAGTACCACGAGGCAGGATTGAAACCTTCGCTTCAGATCCGGAGGCCTACCTCTGAGCTACAGAACTGGACGGTCAGTAAGGCTGAATTTAAGCGATATATTTATGTATGGATAAATTCCCCATTCACCAGTGCTCTATTTCTATGTAAGAGCATTGCATATGTGCGACGGTCAAATGATACACGAGTTCATTCAATGACACTTCACTTATCGACTGAGACCCTACAGGGAAGTGTATGTTCACGCCAATGCATTTAGTTCCCAGTTGGTGGTAAATTTACAACCGGTTCTTGAGATATTCAAAATGGCTGAATGCTTTATAGACGGACCTCATACCTATCCTAATTTATCGATAGTCTGTGTAGCAAACCAATGACGTTTTTCCATTATTATTACTATCTGTTACATTCTTGGAAAAGCTACTTCCTGTCTAGTTTTCTATCGTAATCTGTCAATCTCAGAAATTCCCTGGTGACCATTCCATACATCGCTATGAACTCTTCATTCTTAACCACGTGAATGAGCGCACAAATGCAACCGGGTAATGTTCCAGATTTAAACGACCTATCTAACAGGAGTCTCTTTTCCATCTTTGTTATTTTTGCTTTTTAATGAATAAATTTCACGAAAAGTTATTGTCACGGAAAGAATGTACCAACTAGCCCCCGTTCCCCCTAACCACGCATTTGAATTGAGATTAGACTCAGACTGTTCTTATATGAAAATCTAGCAAAGACAATTCTTTTCAAGTTTGAATCTATAATTGAGTAAAACAAAAAACACCTTAAAACACCTAGAAATGTCTAGTGACATCTATATCAATGGTTGTCAACCTTTTTCAAATAATTACAGTCCTGCTTGAAATTTTCCCCTCCCCCTCTGTACCAAAGATTTATACTAGTGACATAATATGAATAAAAATCTAAAAATCTGTGAAAGTAAGATTGCAATGGAGTACTCGTCATTTCCCTCCAAGAGTTCGGTTTCTGTGTTTCTGAAACGGCACATCGATGTAGGCGACGTATCATATGAGTCAAACCGTCGCAGTTAGAGGAAAAAATACACACAGCGAAAATATCTTTTAGAAATGAATTCCTTTCAGCCGATTCCATTATGAGAAATAGGTCAGTCAAGAACGTAAAAATCTAAACAAACACTCAAGACTCATTTACACGCACTTTGAAATGGAATAAAATTCATACCTCATCCCCATCCCGGGATTGAAATATCCCCACGGGCGAATATTCTCCCTGATTAGAAACCACTGGTCTAGATTCTCCAGATATATATCCAATATCTAAGAAGCATGTCACGTATAATAGATAAATTAAATGTGGCTTCAATATTCAAATTTATTTCTAATTATTATCAATAAGATATTACTGAATTTTTTTAACATTATCTTTTAGTGAAAAAAATTCTGATATCTAGACGCTACCGAAACATCTAGTTTTAAATCAAAACATAAAAATAGGCAAGACAGAGTTGTGGACGTGACTCACATTTCGTTATAGCACTAAGCGAGAGGTGTTATCATATTTCAGTATGTCAGTCAATGACAGAAATCGATACTCAAGATGCAAGCGCATCTAACAACGCAGATTTTTAAACAAGAGATCTGCAGAACATAAGGAAGCAGGCTAGACTTGTAAACCATAACTACTGTAGAGAGTTTGATTGGCACTGGGTGTCTAATACATGTTGTCTTGTGTGGCCAACGTAATTTATATGAGATCCTCTATCCGGTACAATAAAAATTCCGTTTCGTACACCATTATATATATATATATATATATATATATATATATATATATATATATATATATATATATATATATGATACCAACAATGAAATTTCACGCATTGTACCATGATATCAAATTCTGAGTAAAACATGAAAACAACTGAAATAAAAATCATATAAATTACATCAACAGATATTTGGGAGATGATTGACTGAAATGACATAGGTTTTTGAATTTTTTTTAAATGTATTTAGTATTTAAAGTTGACAAGCTTTCTATAATATATATATATATATATATATATATATATATATATATATATATATATATATATATATATATATATCTGTATAATAACAATATATATATATATATATATATATATATATATATATATAAATATATATATATATATATATATATCTGTATAGTAACAATATATATGCATATATTTATTATTTTTTGAGAGTTGAGTCATTTATGCATGAAGAGTGCTCAATATCGGGGATGAAGTGTATGTAAATGGGTATACATCAAAAATTCAGTTCTCTGCAGTGACTGGACGAACACACACACACACACACACACACACACATATATATATATATATATATATATACATATATATATATATATATATCATGATTGATACAGCTCTGCGACTTCAAAGCTAACTAACCTTGTAAAAGACCAGTACTAGAAAAATAGATAATAAAATACACCATGGATTCCGGATAATTTATTGACTTCTTTGAACCAGCGATAAATTATATCACTGCAAAACTATGAACAAACAAAAATGTCAATATCATTGCTACCAAAAATATACAACGTCAACAATGTTCGATGAAAGTTGTATACGAGAATAATTGCTACAATATATATATATATATATATATATATATATATATATGTATGTGTGTGTGTGTGTGTGTGTGTGTGTGTGTGTGTGTGTGTGTGTGTGTGTGTGTGCTGATATTTGGGTCTTTTGTTTGTTTGCTTATTTCTTTTCTCAGCTATCAAGCTAATATTCAGCATATAGACCAAGGGGAAGTCAACTTGAAATATGGGCGATGATACTGATATTAAGCATATGCGTACATTTTCTCACTTGAAAGATCGATATCTATGTGATGTTTACTGCTGACGTCATTTCTGGTCATTTTAAAAACAATTATCTGAGATTCAGGCCACAATTTAGCACCTAAGAAACTGAGATTATACCTAGGAGTAATCTTACGAAGACAAAGGTCATATGCAATTTTTAGTCATTTCTAGCCAATTTTCGAATTCGTGGGCTCCAATTTTGTACTAACAGAAGCTGAAATTTAGCATATGGGCATATTTTCTCACATCAAAGGTAAAAGACCAAGCGAAGTTAACCTCGGAAGTTATTCAAGGTCATACGAAATAAATTCTGATATTTGCCTCTCAAGTTTTTGTCAATAACTTTACTCCTATATAACTAAAATTTGGCCTAGGGGTAAATGATTTCTTGGCAAAGGTCAAAGGCAATGTGATATTGACCACAGCTTACATTTGATGTCACCTAATATCATTCCAATGTACGAACCATGGGGAATGAATACAATGAATGCATCGTCCCAATAGTGTCTTATGGAGCTGAAACACGGAACCTAACCAAGATACAGACCTTCAAATCAAGAACCATGCAACGTGCACATGAAAAGAATTATGCTCAACCTCACATGCTGAGACCACAAGACAGCACAATACATCTAGGAGAAGACAAGGACACCATCGAATCTATTAAAAATCTCATATGAAAATGGGCTGGCCATGTTGCAAGAATGGCTGACAATTGATGGACATCGCGACTCACGACACGGATTCCCAGAGATCACATGATCACGAGGCTGGCAGAGTATTAGATGAAGATATAGATATAGATATATATGTGAGTGTCTATGTGTGCGTGTGTGCAGTATATTATTAAAACTAATCTGTTTCTTACTTTATTGTACTTATTAGTTATATAATTTTGTAAGTACAATAAAGCACGAAATACATTCTTGCAGGGAAGTAGATCTTACATTTTATTCATCTATAAAGTCCTGCTTTTATTGATATTCAGCACTGTTTTTCAAAGACAGCAACGAATCTCCCTTATATATATTATTAGGACATGGATATATGATCTGTCAGAATAATAATGAATGCGTTATATTAATTGAAGCCCCAACGGAGATGACCTCCCGTTATTACACGGAAGATGTGTCACTTGGCCTAGACTGCGTAAATAGAATAAAAAATTTGAAAAATAGGTCTAACCAATAGGTAGCTTCCTTGACATGGCATTGCTCTTACCATTGAGCTAAACAGTCCGCTGGTAAGTCGAAAATACAAATAGCTGCTTACCTCTCAAATCTCAGAAACATGAATAAAGTGTATTCTTTTTGTCATAGAGATATACAGACGGATGAAGATAGATAGATAGACGGACAGACATCGAGAGTCTTTATGGCGTTTTATAACAATTTTTCCCCATTATCTACAACAAACTACCCGCTGTCTGCTTTTCACGTCTGAATGTAATCTGTCAGTCTTAAAAACTCGCTGGCCTCTTATCGATACTTTTTTATTAATTTTTCTCTCTGAAACTCAAGCACACGCTGACATATACACGCGTAGTAACTACATACATATATACATGTACACATAACGTATGCTCGCACTCATGCACTCATTCATGCATACACGCACATGCTTACATACATGCCCACACATACATAGTGCCGTGCTTAGTCTATCAGAGGAGCAGGAGCTAAATTGAAAAAAAAAAGGCACTCCAACATTTAGTGCAGCTGTTATCAGTCTAGGGATCGTGGCCCCTTGAGGGTCCACAAAGGTTCCCTCGACCACACCCTGCTGATACGCCTTTATGCGTAGCATATATGTGCGACCCAATACATTCATATATATTTACAATTGTAAAATAAACGCTAATTACACTATACTAATATACGAATGCACCCTAATATACCAATAAAATTTTGATACTACTAAGACCAAGCCTACAAATTACCGAAACACATGAGCGATGATAACTATATCAGCCAACCTCAAGATCCACCAAACATCTCGATCGTGGTCGTCGTGTCGCTAATACCCCTTGAACCCGTCCAAATCGTCACACCATCCAATTTTGTGCCGTTCATAATTTTGCATATGATCTCTGGCATCTGCTTTATGAGTCATGGTGTCCAGTGGATGTCTGACGTTCTTGCAACATGGCCTGCCTATTGCCATTTGAGTTTTCTGATAAATGAAATATCTGACTCATGTTTTTTCTCAAATGTACTGTGCTTTCATGTGATCTCTCCCCTTCGTGGATTTCTTCTTTTAAGGATTTAATGGATATTCTCTCTCCAAGGGAAACTCTACTACTACTACTACTACTACCCTTACCACTACTACTACTACTACTACTACTGCTACTAACATAAATCACTATAACTTTATATTCTACTGGCTGAAGGCCAAGATCTAGTAACGTGTTTTCTATTAAAATATATTTTTGAACTTTGACGAAAAGTGCATTTTTAATATGAAAAATAAATGATAGTTGCTCAAGCATCCAAAGTCACTTCCCTCTGTGCACGCGTATGCATACATATATATATATACACACACAGAAAAAGTAACACAAAGTTTAAACATAAACACGCACATACACAAAAGTACATACATACATACATACATACACGAGCACTTATATACATATATGCATTACGCATGAAAACATACACACATAAATACACAAACACACACATGCACACCTTTAAATGCACCCAAACACAAACACATATATACCCTCAAACACACACATAGAAATATTCACACACACCGAGAAAATATTCAATATAAGCAAAAAATGATCGCCTATCTTAGTTGAAAATGCGGGATACACAACCTCTGTCCCAAAATAGTTGTTACATTCAGTATATGAAAATTATACGCAGATGTAACATTTATTTTGGAACAGAGGTAGTAAATAAATAAAACCGACCGAGAAAGAAAAAGAGGGGGGCAAGGGAAAACGAAGAACGAAAAGTGAGATAACTGGGAAAAGAAACCATTGAACATGATCCGTGGTAGATGAGAAGAAGGGTTCAATCGATATATTGATCGAGGAAGCCTCACTTTGCAATTTCCATTTTAATATCTGCTATTTCCTTTATCTCCCTTATGCCAGGTTTTCGGTCTTACTCTATCTTCCTCGCTGCGTTTCTTCCTCTGTGTTTTTTTATTATCATTATTCTTTGTATCTGTGATATGTTTTACTGCCTCTGTCCCATATTAGCTGCTACATTTTAATATGAAAATTACTGCTAGAAGGTACAACTACTATGGGACAGATGATTTGTTTTCTTATGCCCTCATTCCAGATCCTTCCTCTCTATTACCCACATCTAATTTGTTCAATGTTTATTTTCACCTGCTAACAAAGAAGGAATACATGTCTTCATTCTGTCTCTCTGTCTGTCCACACAATATCTCCAGGAGTTCTCAATGAATTTCAATGAAATGTTATGAAAGGGTAAGAATTGGTATTAAGTAGAACTGACAAAATTTTTGGTAGGGGTATCCAGGATTGTTTCTGATAGAGAGGTATTATTTCATATACCAAAAAGATGATACCTGACGAAGGCTGTAGAGTGCAACGGCCGAAACGTTGTATGAAAAACAACCAAGATGAGGATAGTCCGAATACCAATAGAAATAGGTATGTAATAGTTCAAAACGATAACGATCACTACAAAATTACATCCCTTTCATCACAGCTGTATATAAACAGATTTTTATTTAGATTTGAGTCGTCCAGTAGTTGTCTGACATTCTTGCAACATGGCCTGCCCATTGCCATCTGTGATTTTCAATGGATTTTATGATATCTCTGACTTCTGTTTTTCTCTAATATACTTTGCTGTCTTGTGATACTACCATATGACGCCAGGCATGATTTTTCCGTGTGCACATTGATGATTCTCGGTTTGATAGTCAAGCTTTTGTTTAGGTTCAAAGTTTCAGCTCTATGGGCGACTATCGGAAGGATGCATTAGGTATAGACCCTTCTTTCCAGGATTTCCAAATTAATGGTATTGTCTTGTTCTTGAATGTTGAACTTGCCGTGTGTACCAGCCTAATGTTTTTTTTCATTTCATTCAGTCTACCTCATTGTGTTCAGTTATCCGTCATTTTTCTCAGCTTCTATATTCCTTGGCACAAAACCTCAAATAACTATAACAGCCTTTAACAGCTATAGCTGTCTGATTGGTTGGGAATCATCTCGCAAGCAGTGCTTTCTCATTACAGTAAAAAGGGTGGAGTCAGAAGCCCACTTTGATGCCTGCAGGAAAAACCGATGGAAGCGGACAATTTCTGGACACATGAATTATGCAAAATTGTGTGCGCCCCTAAATTCACCCTTTTATTATCAAAGTCAGATTTCGGTATGATTAGAAATACGGGGTAAATGAAAGTATATTAATAGGGTAGTGCTCAAATGGCGGTGGGCTGGCCATGTTGCAAGAATGGCAGACAACTGATGGACATCACGACTCACGACATGGATCCCCTGAGATCACATGCGCAACCGGGGCCGGCAGAATATTAGATGGAGAGACGAGCTAGACAAGTTCAGGAAGTACTGGCTCTGCGATGCCCATGATAGAGAAGTGTGGCAAATCCTTGGGAAGGTCTACGTCCAACGACGGACGTTAAAAGAATGATTATGATGATGATAATGATGATGATGATGAATGCACATTTGTTTGTAAAGAAAATTGGAAGCATGTTTCACCTCAAGAGTGTAATTTGATCTGCTCCTTCAAAGACATTCTCTATGACAATTTTTTATGGTCAGCTACATATTGGCTTATATACATATATGGGTTAAAAACGACCACGTCATACTTTGTCCTGGAGAGGAGGCAGAGAAGCCTCTGCTTCTATCTTACCTTCCTTCTCCTACCTTTCTCTCTCTCTTTCTTTCTCCCATCCCTCTCTTTCTTTCTCCCATCTCTCTCTTTCTTTCTCCCATCTCTCTCTCTCTCTCTCTCTCTCTCTCTCTCTCTCTCTCTCTCTCTCTCTCTCTCTGTCAGTGGACTTTATGGCACAGCAAATCTACAAGGGAATTTTAAGAGCCTGAGATGGAAAAAATAAATAAAAGTATCATAGAAACAAGATTTTTATGAGGTCAACAAAAGACCTGGTGAGAAGAAAGCAAACAAATTTTACGACCGAGAAACATACAGATACTACAAAGATAGTTTTGTATATTCCAATCGATAGAAAACATGCTTGGAAGAATTTCAGTGATATATTATACATCGTACGGAAGTACGGCTAGTGCATCGTTCTCGCTCAAATTATCGTTGTCTGGTTAATTTCCTATGGTCAGTTTCCTTATTTGTTGTACCAGTTCGTGTGTCACTCTCGTTCACATCATTGCAGTCTGGTTAATTTCCTATGGTCAGTCTCCCTGTTTGTGGTACCACTTCATTTGTACCTCTCCCATCCCCGAAGTGGGAGTGACGGACCCCTGACTCTTGTTTAAGCATTCATCTAAGAGAGAGGAAATAAAACTTGCTATAAAACATGTTGTAGACTGACTCTTCTTTTGGGGTATAAGTTTTTAAAACTTACTTGGTGGGATCGACCCTGTGCACCAAGAGAAAAGAATAGACCTTATATTGTGATGTAGGAAGCAAAATCTCGTAAGATATGAAAAAAATGGAGGAGTAGAAAAGCTGATGAATTACAATCAGAATCATACTTTAATAATAATAAGCTTTTATATAATCTTCTGAACGAGGCATATGGACTGTAGTCTTCACAAGTCACACCTCTACGCTCCAAAGATGGGAGGAAACTTGTAAATCACTCTTCAACCGTTGGTGAGAGATCTGTGAATAGCATTCCAAATAGCTAAGTAAAAGATCATCTTGCTGACCCTCCTTATTTTGGAGTACTTGAAACGAGTGTTATGAAATCAAATTGAACAGCCATAACACTAAATTTGGAAACCGAACTTTTAAAAAAGCACTCGACATCTATAATCACAGTGTTTGTCCCCAACGATTAAGGTCTTTGATCTTGATAACGGCTAAACGAATGATTGAAAGTGTTCGATCAAAACTTTCGGACCGTTTTTATTTGCATTAACCACTGACCTTAGTACACTCGTACAGAAACAAGAGAGGTCAAGATCCTTTTCTGAAGTACACATTTAGCTACAATTGGAGAAATTTGTTTATGTGTGCGTACGCTGTGATCACTTGATTACTGGCCATTGTACGAAGTTGAAATGTACCAGATATATTCGTCAACACACCAAGCAGTGCAGTTTTTTGTTGTTTATTTTTCATCCGCAGTTATCAAGAAATCTTATAAAAATAAATAAAAGCCATAGAATTATCCAAATTTTTTATATAAATTTGCCACACTGTATTATCAAAATTAAGAAAAAACACTGAAGAGAAGTAACTGGGCCCTTTCTTTTGAGCAACGGACAGAAAATAATTCTAAATGACAATTATGGCAGGCTGTTCCACATTCCATAGAGTCCAACTCATTCCAAACATGCACTTTTGGAACATGGCGCTGTCCTAGAATATATTTATACAAATTTGATAAGACCCTCAAAAGAAGAAGAAATCAAGCGAAGAATCACTAGGATGCCAAACCTTGGGCAGAGCAGAGCAAGCTCAACCTTCAAAAATAAGAAGATCCCATTTATCCTAAAAAGAAGGGTATATAACCAATGCATCCTCCCAATAGTTACTTATGGAGCTGAAACATGGAACTTACCAAGAGACAGACCCGTAAGCTGAGAACCATGCAACGTGCACATGAAAGGATTACGCTGGGCCTCACATTGAGATAACACAAGACAGTACAGTACATCCAGGAAAAGACAAGAGTCAGGGACATCATAAAATCTATTAAAAAATGCCAAATGGCAGTGGGCTGGTAATGTTGCAAGAATGGCGGACAACTGATGGACATCACGACTCACGACATGGATCCCCCGAGATCACATGTGCAACCGAGGCCAGCAAAATATTAGATAGAGAGGCGAGCTAGATTAATTAATAAAATTATTAAATTCAGAAAGTACTGGCTCGGCGACACCCATGATAGAGAGGTGTGGCTAAGCCTGGGGAAGGTCTATGTCCAACGACGGACGTTAAAAGACTGATGATGATGATGATGATGATGATGATGATGATGATGATGATGATGATGATGATTGAAGATTGAAGATTGAAGATAGTAGACAAGGTTATTTTTCGTCACGCTTCCGAATTCGATTCGATGAATGTCCAAATGTGTGGGATATAACGTTTTCGATCATAATTCCGTCCATTATCGAGATCAAGGAAACAAAACTCTTTATATTATTCGATTTCCAATCTTTCATTTTTTTTTTTTTTCGTGCGTTATGACAATTTACAGCACTGGACGACTGAGGTGATAACCTAACTTGGTTATCTCCCTTTGTTGGAGCTCATTGGAAGTACCAGACTAGCACAGCTTTCCGTGATAGTAAATTAGAATAAAGCTTCCTAAATTATGTTCATTAAGTCTCGTTCTTCATTACGGACACATACGTAAAATTCCCGAAGGGGTTTAAAACAACCATATTGTTTTCTTATTTCGATATTTCTTTGTTTTTTTCTCTCCTCAGATATATAAAAGAGGAACCCTTGGGAATCCATCATGGAAATGTACACAATTGAGCAACGAACTAAAATAATTGAATTCTTTTTTCTGAATACTATCAATCAATAACGTTAACCCATATTCCCGCTTACGAATGTGCGGACATCGTTATCTGAATCGATGATTCACCGGATTTAACAGCTCCAGACTTCTTTTCTTTTGGGGTTATTTGAAGCATAAGGTCTGTGTTAACAAGTTAAAAACAGTCTATGAGCTAAAGATTTATATCCAAAAAGAAATAAGTGCTTTAAGATGAGACTTACTTCAAATTGTTATCCAGAATGTTATTGAAGAAGTAAAAAGAGTTATGAAGTTGTAAAATGGCGGACATTTGAAAAAAAAACATTTTCCGTGTGAAAGTTAATTAAATTATCTATGTTTATATATTTCATTTATCAAAAAAAAATTTCAAATGCTTGGAACTAAAAACATATGGCAATAAATTATAGAAAATAATTAATTTTTTTATCTTTCAGTCAATTTTTCTTGAACGTTCACTTTAAAATTGTTCTTTGAATTTTAAATGTTTTAAAACTTCAAATTATTTCAAAATTCTTACAAAAATAGTTCCGTCTCGCGTATTTGTTCTATTGCTGGGTATGAATATCCTGAAAAGAAGAAAAAATCAAGCGAAGAATCACTCTAGGATGGTGAACCTTCGAGAGCGAGCTCAACCTTTAAAAACAAAAAGATCCCATTAGTCCTGAAAAAAAATTTGTACAACCAATGCATCCTCTCGATAGGCACCTATGGAGCTGAAACATGGAACATAACTAAGAGACTGGCCAGCAAACTGAGAACCATGCAACGTACCCATGAGAGAATCATGCTAAACCTCACATGGAGTCCGAGACATCATAGGATCCATCTGAAAACTGAAATAGGAATGGGCTGGTCATGTTGCAAGAATGGCGAAAACTTATGGACATCACGACTCACAACATGGATTCCCAGAAATCACATGCGCAACCGAGGCCGGCAGAGTATTAGATGGAGAGACGAACTAAACATATTCAGAAAGTATTGGCTCTGCAACGTCCACGATGAAGGGGTGTGGAGGGGAAGGTTTATGTCCAACGACAGACGTTAAAAAACTGATATATACATATATATATATATATATATATATATATATATATATATATATATATATATATATATATATATATATATATATATTGTTTGAAGCGAGAGCATTAAACTCTGAGTCACCATGAGGTGTGGATTTCTGTATGTCTCTACTGTATTTACAAAAGCTCTGTCCCTGTTATCGAACACTATCTCCTCATCAAGAACACAACCTTCAAAAACAATAACAATATATATACATATATGTATATTCATATATACATACACGTGTATGAGAGAGAGAGGGGGGGAGAGAAAGAGACCTCTCAGACACAACAATAATAGAATTGCATCATCCACTTTCTACATTAGGTGTTTGATTAAAGAGACAATCGCTAATTGCAAGTACATTATGTAAGACTCATAGAAATCAATTAAGAATCCATTATGCAATTTTGTCGGTTAATCAATCAATTTATAACAGTAATAATTCCGATCTATTATTCCTAATGTTAATAAAGCTAACAATAATGGTTGCGCAAATGACATCTAGAGTGGGAAATATTAGTATATTAGAATAAACTACGAGTATCCAATAAAGGTCATGTGCAACAATCAAATTCAGAAAGTATTGGCTCTACGACCACCACGATAGAGAAATGTGGCGAATCCTGGAGAAGGTCTATGTCCAACAGCTGACGTTAAAAGACCGATGATGATTCAATCGTTAAGTTTTGCCGAAGAGATAGACTTGGGTCCATTCAAAGAACTCACCTTGTAACCTTACGGACCTATCCCAGCATTATATATATATATATGTGTGTGTGTGTGTGTGTGTGTGTGTGTGTGTGTGCATGTGTTTGTGTGTGTGTATGTGCATGTGCGTGTTTAAAATGCTTTATATGCTTTGAAATGACTTCCTGTTATTCCACGATGAATGTGTCATTTGATCTAGACAACGTAAATAGAATAAACAATTGAAGAAAAATTAGGCTGCTACAGCAATCAAATCATCAACCGGTAAAGTAGCCGCTTCAACGTAGCATTACTCTAACCATTAAGCTAAACAGCCGCCCGTGATGTAAGGACCCAAATAACTGCTTTCATTTCAAATGTGGACCTTTCCATTACTTTCATTACTTTCATTACGATTCGTGCGAGAGTCCCATTTTCTTTAATTGTTTATTTGATGCCAAGGTCAAATGATACATTCACTGGGTAATAACAGGGATCATTTCAAATAATGTTTCAAAAATAAAATAATGCGATGTGTATATATGTATATATATATATATATATATATATATATATATATAGTCATAAACATTACGCTTACAGCTGAAAAAGAATTTTGAATTCGTAATTTTCATACAAAGTCCCCCTAATCATCCCTACGGCGATACATCGTGAAAGTCAGTTAATGTATCATGTTAATTATATGCAGAGTATCAAAATTTACCATTGTTCAAATTTAGATTTTAATGTCGTACATTAAATATTGTAGTGGGGATCACCAGCTGTTTGACCATGGACCTGTTTCGGGAATTTAAAAAAAAAGACATTTTCCCCTTGTTGTCTTGATCGGATACAACCTCTTACCTGTATTTAACTTTATTATTTAATTTAGTATATTTATATTTCCTTTTGTTTGACTTTCACTAGTCAGTAGATATTAAGATTCATATGTTCACTTTTATTTTACTTAATTGATGAATTAGATGTCCTGGATTGAATAGTATGAGTCTATAGATTTATGTGGATCATCTTACGGTATTTTATCTTACTATTTATCTATATTGGATGCGTGTTGTTCATTTTGCTAATTCAATGTCGTGGATTTTATTGTATGAGTCTATTCAATTATTATGAACCATCAACTGTCAAATATATGAGTTCAGAAAATTATAAACGGAAATTCTTGCTAATCGAACACGACCTTCCTATGTTTCTATGGGGAAATGACAATATACATTCTTGAAAATTACTACTTATATCTAATACATGAAAAAAGGAATTAGCTCAGTATCTCTGCTTAATCATTAGATAACGAGCAAAATTTGTAAAATATATTTTGTAAGTAATAAATATCGAGCCTAATTAAAGACATCTAACGAGAATGTTTCCCTTCTTTGGGGGGGGGGCTGGTGTATTATTGATTTAACTCTCCATCATATGCGAGATATGTTATTTGTAGAATAATGTCAAGATAAATTAGAATTGAATAATTTTTTCTGGAAATTTTAAAATTTTTAAAAAATTAGCAAAAACAGGGAAAAATTGGAAGTCAAAAAATTAAAAATTAAAAAAAATTGAAAATAAAAGATATAGATATATAAATAAATGATTAATAAATATATTTGCAAAAATTAAAAATTTTGAAAATTCAAAAAATGTAAAAATATAGATAAATATATTATAAATAAATTTGAAAAGAAAAATTTTTAAAGAAATAAAAAACTGAAAACATAAAGAAATAAATGAATGAAATAAAATAAAATTTGAAAAAATAAGAAAAAAACTACATAAACAATTAAATCAAATAAAATGAACGAACAAACTTTTCTCAATCTTCAAATACTTTCCCCATTGTTATTCTAGTTTAATAATAAAAACATTTTTTCGACTCTTTTCTTTGACTGTTCTGAATAAACTGACCATAGCACCCATTTATGGTTCATCATTTTCTCGTTTTTTTATCTATTTATCATTTGTTTCCCCGTTCTTTTCCCAACCTTCCTCATTCTATATCTAGGATTGGCACCCCCTTTGACTCTCCAAATGTTCTCTTTTACATAGACTGACCTCAGTTCTCTTCTCCTCCTCTTTCATCATCCTTCATTTTACATACATCTAGGATTGGCATCCGGGAATTTAATGAGATTCTGGCATGATATATATATATATATATATATATAGATAGATAGATAGATAGATAGATAGATAGATAGATAGATAGATAGATAGATGGAAAGAATGATGTTTAGTATGAAATAACCTCCATATACTCTATGATAAGACCTTACATAAAATAACAAACAACATGTATGACAAACTATGTATCAAAATCATAGCTGAAAGGGAGTTGTTGTTTGATCAACGCTGCTGGGATACCATTTGAAGATAATTATTTTATTTTAAAAAACCTTGAAACAGTTATAGGGTAAACAACTGATGATTCCAACAAGAGAAAATTTACGCATTGTACTATAACCACAAAGAATATGTAAAACGTTAATAAAAAGAATGAAGAAGATTGCATAAATTACATTAACAGATATTGGGAAATAACCGACTGAAGTGACACAAAAAATATTTGAACAAGTTTTTAATGTGTTTAGTGTTGAAAGCTGTAAAGCTTTCTATACTATATATATATATATATATATATATATATATATATATATATATAGAGAGAGAGAGAGAGAGAGAGAGAGAGAGAGAGAGAGAGGCGTGGAAATAGAGTTGGGAAAGAGATTTACAATTTTCTCTTTACTGATGACAGTTTCATGCAGTCTTTGAGATCGATGCACAACTCTCCGTCCGTTGATGGTAAGGACTGCGTAAAATTGACCACGAACAATATAATTGAAAATATCTACCTATCTCACCATAGATGAAACAAACCCTCAAACAGCATACATATATGCAGATTATCTCATATTACTAGAAGATGAAATAAGCGCTGCCAAGTAACCACAAGCCTAAAAAAATGTCATGAAGGACTTGACGATCTACCACGTCATGGGACAATATGCTTTGACTTAATACCAACACATGCACACGCAAACCAACAAGCAATACACTGACATCTGTGAGGTGTGTCTCTGATTACACATTTTGTGCACTTAATAGCTTCTCTTGTTCTTACTTGAAAGTTAATTAAACACTTCCATATGAAAAAATAAGTAGGACGGGCGATGGCTATTCACTGGATAAAAATCGTCTCGTGGCGTTTTTCAGCAATATGCTCTATTGGGGCAGAACAATAGGAAATAGGTGATCAAATAAACGAGAGACTTCTCTCACCTGTTTTTGTCTGTTGAAAAAAAGTCTGAATTTTGAAAAGAAAAGCATGACACAAACAAAGGGATTAACATAGCCTAAACTTACATTGCTGGTTGAACTCTTTCTTTAGAGCCAGGGAGGTCAAGTTTTCTTTTCTATACACCATTATCATCATCACCATCAGCAGCAGCAGCAGAATTTTAGCGTCCGTCATTGGACATAGACCTCCCCTATCGATCCTCCCGATAGTCCTCTATGGAGTTGAAACATGAAACCCAACCAAATGATTGACCCTAAAACTGAGAACCATGCGACGAGCCAATGAGAGAATCATTTTCAACGTCACCTGGAGAGATCACAAGACAGCGCTGTACATCAGAGAGAAAAAATAGTTAGATGTATCAAAAAATCTATAATCAAACTCCAATGGCAATTGGCTGGCCAAGATGCAAAAAATGTCAGACAACTGTTGGACATCACATCCACAGGACATGGATCCTAAGCGATCATATAAGAAACTGCAGCCGGCAGAAAATGGCGTGATGTGACGAATGAGATAAGTTCAAAAAGTATCTGCTCAACGACGCCGACGATAGAATATTCATGGGAAGGGACCATGATGATGATGATGATGATGATAGTGGTGGTGGTGGTGGTGGTGGTGGTGGTGATGATGATGATGATGATGATGAATGGAAAAATGTATATTACCCTGAATGAATATCCAAACATACGTGTGTATAATTGAAAAATGCAAATATTTAAATTTTCATTTCCATAATGTCAGAACTAATTTACTTGCAATTCCGTATACTGTCGCATATACCTCGAAAACACGTAAACGAATACCAATACCTGTATGTTTGTACGTTGATAGATCGATTAGTCCCTCTATATCTGCCTGCTATCTATGTTGGTCTCTTCATATCAAACAATCTATCTATTCCTTTTCATATCTATCTATGCCTGTTCATATCTATCTATCTATCTATCTATCTATCTATCTATCTACCTATCTATCTAACCCTGTTCATGTTCATCTACCTATCTATCTATCTACTCATGTTCATATCTATCTATGCATCTATCTATCCCTGCTTTAAATATATATATATATATATATATATATATATATATATATATATATATATATATATATATATATATATAACGCTGTTCATATCTATCTATCTATCTCTGTTCATATCTATCCCTATTCATATCTATCTATCCCCGTTCATATCTATGTATCTATCTATCCATCCATCCATCCATCCATCTATCTATCTATCTATCTATCTATCTATCTATCTATCTATCTCCGTTCATGTTCAACTACCTATTTATCTATCTATCTACTCATGTTCATATCTGTCTATGTATCTATCCATCCCTGTTTTATATATATATATATATATATATATATATATATATATATATATATTGCTGCTCATAACTATCTATCTATCTATCCCTGTTCTTATCTGTCTATCCCAGTTCATATCTATCCATCCATCTATCTATCTATCTATCTATCTATCTATCCATCTATCTATCTATCTATCTACCTATCTATCTATCTACATATCTATCTATGTTAATATCTATCTATCTATCTCTGTTCATATCTATATATCCCTGTTCATATGTATCTATCTATCTATCTATCTATCTATCTATCTATCTATATATATATATATATATATATATATATATATATATATATATATATATATATATATAAACCCTTGTTTATATCTACCTATCCCTGTCCATATCTATCTGTATATCATCTGTTCATATCATCCATCTAAATATCTATCTATCTATCTATTCATCTATCTGTCTATCCCGGTTTAAATCTATCTATCCTTGTTCATATATAAATATATATACATATATACATATATATCTATATCAATCTATTTATTTATCCCTGTTCCTATCTATCCTTTTTCATATCTATTTATCTATCTCTGATCATCTGGCTACCTATCTATATCTTTTTCATATCTATCTATCTATATATCTATCTATCCATGTTTATTTCTATCTATCTATCTATCTATCTATCTATCTATCCTGTTATCTATATATATATTCATCTCTGTTCATATCTATTTTGCTATCTATATATCTATCCTTCTTCCACCGTACTCATTTTGCTCATTTCCCTCTCTCACCTCGTTGACCCCTAATTTCTAGATTTTTTTTTCTTATCAGTCTGGAATTAAGTTCAAATAGAGAAATATGCGCGTGGAAATGATGTTTTACACCAATTGTTCAAATGGAAGCTCTTGCCAGCCCAGAAGATCAGCATTCAAAATCTTGGATTCTACTGAGATCTGGACACGTAACTCTGGCACCAAAATGAATTACGTAACCATTTCAACCACGTGGTAGTCCAAACCGAGGTCTTCACTTCTATTAATCTCTCTCCCTCCCTCTCTCTCTCTCACCCTCTCTCTCTCTCTCTCTCTGTCTCTCTCTGTCTCTCTACCTTCTCCTCGCATTTATATTAACCCTCCTCAGTCGGAAGTATTCCTACTTCAATAACATCCTCTTCAGACAGTGTATCCATGGCAACGCCACAATGCAACCGAAATGGACGATAAACAAAATTCTGATTGGTCGGCGCCAACAAAGGCAATTCTGACGTCACGCTCGCCTACCGGATTGAGACGCCTCCTCTTTCGCCTGGTGCCCACACACAGTGTGCTTACAAACAGCTTCTTAAATAGGTACCTCCACGCACTTTTGGTACCAATGTCGTTAAAAACGGATCAAACTTCTAACATGTTAATTTTATCATTACAATCATTATATCATTAGTAAGAGAAAAGATTTCCTGATATGAGAATTATTTGTGTGTACGTGTTAAACCCGGATATATTTTTGTAATAATAATCGGCTGATGGTCTATCGTATGTATGGGTTTATCCTGATTAGAATAACGATCAGACTATAGATCTATCTATCTACTATCTACCTCTCTTTCTCTCTCTTTATATATATATATATAGAGAGAGAGAGAGAGAGAGAGAGACAGAGACAGAGAGACAGAGAGATGGTTCGATAGGTAGATAGATAGATCGATAGCTAGACCATCAGCCAATTATTATTACATCAGATAACGTAATAAGTATAAACAAATCAAAGTAAATTGGACTACTGCAGGTCACAGGTTCGATTTCTGCGGCAGACCCAATTTCTTAGTTTTGTTTATTCTATCTACATTGTCAAGGCCAAGTGATATGTTAAACGTGTAATGACAGGATATTATTTCAGATAAAAGTTTCAATATGATACAATGCTATTCATTATATATATATATATATATATATATATATATATATATATATATATATACACACAAACAGATACATATATACATATATATATATATATATATATATATATATATATATATATATATATATATATATATATATATATATATATCTACTACCTGGTTGGTTTCAAAAGCGAGAGAGAGAGAGAGAGATGGAGAAAAAGGAGGAGATGGTTTGGTTTGCCACGTGGTAGGAATGATTACGTAATCAAATTTGGTGGTAGAGTTTGTGACCAAGCCTACGTAAAAGCCAAAATTTTGAATGCTGATATTCGGGGTAGGCGAGCCCTCCCTTTCCCATTCGACCTTCACAGGGCGATACACAAATATCTGATTCATATGCATGTTGTTATACATATATACAATTATATATATATGTGTGCGTGTTTGTCCATCTGTCTGTCTGTCTGTGTGTCTCTGTGTGTGTATGTGTGTGTGTGTGTGTTTGCGTGTTCTTATGTGAGTGTGTGTTTGCGTATCTGTGTGTAATCTTCTGGCATAGCAAGCTGTTAACATTCGACCTTCATGAGGTGATACACAAATATTTGAAACGTATGTATACTGCCATATATACATATATATATATATATATATATATATATATATATATAGATAGATAGATAGATAGATATATATATGTGTGTGTGTGTATGTGTGTGTGTGTGAGAGAGAGAGAGTGTATGTGTGTGTGTGTGTGTGTCTGCATGCGTGTACGTGTGTCTCAGCATGTGTGTGTCTGTAGAGTGAGTCAGTGAAAAAAAACATTGATGTGTGTCCATAAGAATGTGAATGTGTTCATGAAGGTCGAGTTATTGTGTTACTTCCTTCTCCGGGCGACCATATTTTTGAAAACAGACATTTACTTGGCTTCCCACAACAAATATCGCTTGTTTAATGCTATCAGCAGCAGCAATATTTAAACGCCCGTCGTTGGTCTTTCCCCTAAAATCACCAGACATCTCTATCATGGGCGTCGCAGAGCCAATACTCTCTAAACTACTTCATATCGCCATCTTTTTCTTGCCGGCCACTGTTCTGTATATGATCTCTGGGGATCCACGCTGTGAGTCGTGAAGCCCATCAGTTGTCAAACAGTCATGCAACACGGCTTGCACGCTGTCATTTGAGTTTTCTGATGGATTCTATATCTTCGACTTTTTTATTCTTTCTAATATTCTGTGATCTCCCCAGGTGAGGTTGAGCTCGTTTGAGTGTCTTTATTTCCGAACCGTTCCATTGACTCACTGCCATAGACCGACAGTTTGAGCAGTTGTGATGAAAGGCAAAAAATTCCTCTCGGAAGAGAAAGTAAATCAAGACAGATCTGATTAGTCACTTGATAAAAACCATCACAGGACCAACGTCTTATGGCAGCATGCTATGTTGGGGTTGATCAATTAGAATGTTCAGCAATTGTCTGACATTCTTCAAGTCATTGCCGTTTGATTTTTCAAATGGTTTCTCATGTGATTCAGTTTATTTTCTAATACACTGTACTGTAGACGACGATGACCTCCACAGCCCTATCTAATATCAACTTCCAATTTCGAAATGATTTATCTCCGGTTGTCCTTCGATACTCATCACCATCAAGGTCCCGCCTACATATATCTATATAGCTCGATACAAAATCATATCATATCCATTATAGAAGACAGCAGCTTTGTAAAAGCAATCATCGTTTTAGCGTCCGTCGTTGGACATAAACATTCCCATGGACATCATGGACGTCGCAGAGCCAGTACTTTCTGAATTTGTCTAGCTCATTATGCCATCTCTCTTTCTGTCGGCTACAATTTCTCATATGGTTTTTAGAGATCCATGTCGTGAGTCGTTATATCCATCGGTTGTCTGACATTCTAGCAACATATCCAGCCCATTGCCATTCGATTTTTCAATGTTTTCTATTAAATCGCAGACCCCTGTCTCTTCTCTGATTTACTATGCTGTCATGTGATCTCGATCAAGGTTGAGCATGATACTCTTTTGTGTACGTTTCATAGATCTCAATGAGATTTTCTTGTTCTTGATATCTGAGCTAGCTCTACCGAAAGCTTGACAACTTAGAGCGACTCTCCGTTTGATTTCTTCTTTTGAGTATTTCATGGAGATTTATTGGATAAGAACAATGATTTTGACAGTAACTCAATCCTAAAATTGATCATTTATTGATTATTAACGTAATTATTTCTGATTGATAAAATACATGGTTTGTGAGGGAAAATGGGGGTTCTAGTAACATTTCAGTGATTCTAATCATTGACTGTTCCAAAAATAACGGATTCAATATTCACATAGGTGAACACTCAATAGGAGTAACACAGGGCCTAAATATATATATATATATATATATATATATATATATATATATATATATATATATATATATAATGCAGTTAATAATGATTCTGTCGGATCGTGTATCCATTTTTTTAATATATGACTGACTGTCACGTTGAAAGAAACGAAAAGAGCAGATTGAGACCGTGAATAAGCAAAAAAATGAAAATTTGGAGTTGAAACAGTTATTTGGACTTCAGCATTGTCTGTAACTGTTTAGCTCGATTGCAAGAGCAACGCTATGTTGAGGCGGCTACCCAATCGGTTGCAGGTTTGATTTCTGCAGCTGCTCCACTTTCTTTGAGTGTTTATTCTTATTACGTCGTCAAGGCCAAATGATCTATTAACCATGTAATGACAGATGATCATTCCAAACAAGAGTATCAATGTATCATAACGCAATTCATAATCATGAAGTCATTTCTCAGTATGAATATATATGTGTGTGTGTGTGTAATGTTTTAAATAATTTGTATTTCACCATCAGCAGCAGTAGCCTTTTAGCTTTCTTCGTTGGACATGAAGCTTCCCAAAGATTAGCCAGACCTCTCTTCTGTCGGCGTCTTATCTAATTCATCACGCCATAATCTATTGGCCCCAGTTTCGCATGTGATCTCAGGGGATCTACGTTGTGAGTCGTGATGTCCAGCGGCTGTCTGACATTCTTGTAAAATAACAAGCCCATTGCCATTTAAGTTTCTTAATGGATTCTTTGATACCAAGGACTCCTGTAATTCTTTTGATATACCGTGCTGTCTTGTGATCTCTCCATGTGAGGTTGAGCATGTTCTCTTTTGTGCACGTTGCATGCTTTTCAATCAGTCTTTTCGTAAGTAACATGTTTCAGCTCCGTAAGAGACTTCAGGGAGGATACATTAGATAATGTGTATTTAAGCAGCCATTTCTTTTTCTTACATGTTTTGTTGAATTCGTTTGTCGAATCAACACTTTAATAGTTCTTTTTTTCTCGTTTACGGACAATATGGCACAGCTTACATGTACATGAACTATAAGTCTCCATTAAAGCTATAACTTTTTATTTCTACTATCATTATAATCGTTTTACTTTCAAATGTAATCTTCATAATGACCAATGACAGTCGGAAATGCTCAAGGACATCTCAATAGATTTTGGACAGTACCTTTACCCGAGATCCTGCGATAAAACATGTTATTCGTTAATTAGAAAAAAACCTGATAAGTTGAGTCGGCAAACTTTATCTAACGTGTTTTACGAAACATGTTTGAAATCTATCGATCTATCTATATCTATCTAGATAGATAGATAGATAGATAGATATTTTGATAAAAGAAGAAAAATAAGACGAAAAAACAAGACGGAAAGAGGGTGCATTTAAAACTAGAGAGCATATCCCTCTGCAAACACCATATCAGGGGGTAATTATTTTGCATGTATAACATTCATCATCATCATCATCATCATCATCAGTCTTTTAGCGTCCGTCGTTGGACATAGACCTTCCCCAGGATTTGCCACACTTCTCTATCATGGGTGTCACGGAGCCAGTACTTCCTGAACTTGTCTAGCTCGTCTCTCCATCTAACATTTTGCTGGCCTCGGTTGCGCATGTGGTCTCGGGGAATCCACGTTGAGAGTCGTGATGTCCATCGATTATGTATAGCATTATCCATAGCTTATTGCCAACTTTTCCACCAAATATCATTGAATTTCATTGAGAACTTTCGGGGATAATTTTCACGGTAATGGGGAGTTTGAACATATAATTACAACAGAAGGTAATTGTACATTGATCCGCTCCAAAATTCAATCCGTCTTTCCGTAGCCTATTGTCAATCTTTCCTCAAAATCTGATAGAAATTCATTGGTGACTTTTGGAGATATCTTACAGATAGGAAAACATAGGCAATACTGTGTGGTTTTGGCATATAAATGCAACGTAGAAGTAACTGTTCAAGGGTCTGCTTCAAAATTCAATCAGTTCTTCTTTAGCCTATTATCAACCATTCTTCTTTGAGATCTTTTGGAAATATTATGTGAACAAGAATGAAATCCTGGTACTATTACGTGGTTTGGATATATAACTATAACTTAGTGAAGATTATGTGCAAAATTTAATTTGCTCTCCTGCAATCTAATGCCCACCCCTCCACATAATTTCAAAGAAATTCATTGAGAACCGTTTGAGATATCGTGTTGACAGTCATGAGCGTATACGAAAATGGAATCCGCCAAAAAAGTTCTGTCCTAATCTGGGTGTTTTTGTGTATACGTACACGTGTGTGGTAGGTATTTTATCTAAAAGGGTGGATTGTGTGTATTTAAGTGTTCGATTATGATCTATCTTTAGAGTCAAAACTTAACACCTTCTCCCCATCTCCCCTTCTCCCCATCTCCTCTTTCTGTGATATAAAAACATCCAAGAGTTGATCGCTATCTCACTCACACCTAGAACTCCTCCCCCTTTATCTCCCCAAAACAATTCGACACCATTTTCTTCTCCAGTTCACTACAAAATTCACACACATGTAAACTGCTACCAAGTTGCGACAATTTTCTGCAATGCCAAGTGCTTATGAAAATGCTGATGCAAGTTCAGCAAAATGCATCGAGCCAATCTCTAATGATGATGAAAGTTTTTAAGAAGCAACACACTAAATGGATTTTTCACTTCTCCATTGTCAAATTAATTCCATCATTTTATCAGATTACCTTAAACCCATATACCAGACTTATTTGTATACTTCGATCTCTCTCTCTCTCTCTCTCTCTCTCTCTCTCTGTTCCTTTTTCTGTCTGTCTGTCTGTCTCTCTCTCTCTCTCTGTGTCTTTCTTTCTCTCTCTCTATATATATATAAATACCAATTTTGCATTCGGAAGTCCAACAACGGTGCATATTTATATATATATATATATATATATATATATATATATACATATATATATATATATATATATATATATATATATATATATATATATATGTATATATATACAAAATAATAATCAAAAGGATGTATACCCGGTGAATGTTAACATTCCGTGCTTAATGCACTCATTAACGACCGGCAATGTTTTTTTCTTGCAATAATGAAAGCAAAAAGGTCAATATATATATATATATATATATATGTGTGTGTGTGTGTGTGTGTGTGTGTTTGATTGCATTAGTGTATGTATGTGTGTATAACGCTGTTTAAAGCATCCGAAATCTGAGTGGATTCATATCTGATACATCTTAACTGGTCGGCAGCCATATTAATCCTCAATCACCCATCTGTCTAGAAGGAAATACAATAAATTATTTATGCGAATAAACCGACACACATACACACTCACACACACACAGACACACGCATGTATATACATATATATATATATAAATACATATATATATATGTGTGTGTGTGTGTGTGTGTGTGATACGTTGCACAACATGAAATGGTTGTTGTGAAAGGGAAAATAAAAACATCTTAAAATGTAAACAAACCTGGTTCACTAATGGAAGTTGGCTCTGTTTGCTTCAATAACTTCTTTCCGTCGGGCTTCAAATGTGAAGAGTTCTCCTTTAATAGAAATTATTGTTGGAGATAAGTCTGGTGAATATGGCTGATGATATAAGATTTCATAATTAAGTTGCAGTAACTTTGTTTCGGTCGGATTCCCAATGTGTAGTCTGGCATTGTCGTGCAACAAAATAGGTCCATGTCTGCTCACCCATGCTGAGTATTTTCTGGCTTATTTTGAATGCATTTATTCAATTTGTTGGCAGCAGGACTGAACTTCCAAATGCGAAATTAATGTTCTTGACAACTTGAACAGCATTTGTACTGATTTTGAACTCGCACTAAAACAATGTCTTTATTTCTTTAGAGTACAGAATTTTCAAGAGAGGAAGATTATCTTATTAAAATTGATATAAGGAATCACAAGTTCAAAATCCGAAAGGAAGATTATGTCGTATTATCCGTTAGATACGTATAACTATATTTTATGTTTTAGAATTTGTCAAAATCCCAATCATAAAGACAAAAAAATGGCTATATCATGTGGGACAACCTAATTCATTAGTTTGGCATTAGTGTGTGTCTGCTTACATACACACATACATACACATGCACACACACATATACATATATGAAGGTAAACATTTACCTTAGGTAAGATTCAACAAAATGTCAATACTCGGCAAAGGAGATAATCCATATGTCTTCTACTACTTTCGGGCAAAATTTGTAAATTGGCCATTTCTAATGGCTGAAAGTGGCTGAGGTTTTAGGGAATTCATATCATAGAAATTTCTAAAAGTTGCCAGATTTTTTGAGAAATATTACAAGAGAAAAGAAAGCCAAAAACTATGAACATTTGAAACTTTATTTAAGGTTAGTAATTCAGGATAAGTATTGGGAGAGGTTGATTACTTCCTTTGCATAATATGGAAAAAATGAACCTTCCTACTAATCCTAATCCCGAGCTTACATACTAACCTTAACCGCCAGCCTATCTACTAACCCTTATTCCGAACCTTCCTACTAATCCTAATTCAAGCTTTCCTACAAACTCTAATTCCAACTCCAACCTACCTACTAACCCTAATTCCAAGCTTACCTACTAAACTCGATTTTGAGGCAACCTATTAACCTTCATTCCAGCCTACATACTAACCCTAATTCTAACCCTAATTCCAAGCCTGCCTATTAACACTGATTCTAAGCCTGCCTTCTAACACTGATTCTAAGTCCGTCCCATCGAAAATATAAACGAAAATAACGTTGTTCAATATTTTAGCAACCATAGCATCTATGCTGATTATTTCTATTGCCAAGAATTGGCATTTTGTTCAGTCCTACCTAATGCAAATAATGACATATATATGCGTGTGTCTATTTACGCTGTCTAGACCGAGTGACTCGTTCTCCATGTAAAACTGCGAGGTAATTTCAAATAGAGTTACAAATGATATAACGCATATATATATATATATATATATATATATATATATATATATATATATATATATATATATATATATATATATAACAGAGACATACATCAATACGAAACTGACGGTTAAGGAGCTCTAGATAATTCTAGTTGGCACCAGCTATGGTGGTGATGGTTAACAAGCCCGTCTCATTGACTATTATTCATGTCAACGATTAGTTTCTCGTCTCGATTAGTCCACTATTTGGACATCATGTAAAAGCGAGTAAAAATCTATCGACTTTTTATTGTAGAGATAGGATCAACAAACTGCTGGCACAGAGCATCACCAGCGCAGTCTGTTTGATCCTAAATAGGTGCCCTGTCACTACCTATTGGGTCAAGTTGCTTTAATTGCATATCCCAATTAAGGAAAATCCATTGCACACACACACACACACTTCAATATATATATATATATATATATATATATATATATATGATTTGTGAAAGTACAAGGAGAAAGAAATAGAAAACAGATTTAATCCGTCGTTGACGTCTATTCACAATGCTCAATATTTAACACAGTAAATAAGACTATCAATATGTTTTTAAAGATAAAGATAACAAGGATATATATCCAATAAATGTTAACATCTCGTGCCTAACGCACTCATCAGAAATCGGCAATGTTTTAGTTCTTGTTACTAGGAATTACATGACTTATTTGGGCACGAAATATTAACATTTACCGGATATATATCCTTGTAATCCTCATTTTACACACACACACACACACACATATATATATATATATATATATATTTATATATGTGCGTGCGTGTGTGTGTGTGTGTGTGTGATTATCAGTTGCGTTTTATCATATTGAAACCCTATTTAAAATTATCACCCCTTATTACACGTTGAATGTAGCATTTGGCCTTGACTACACAAATAAAATAGACAGTAAAAGAAAGATGGGGCTGCTGAAGGAATTGTGACGGATAAGGTAGACACTTCAACGTAGCGTTACTCTTACCATTGAGCTAAAGAGCAACCGGTAATGCAAAGATCCAAATAAAAGTTTCTACTGTAATTTCTCATTTTGTTTATTCACGGTCTATATCTGCTTGGTTTATTTCTTTCAACGCAGACAGTTGTATTATCAAGAAATGGATATATGATCTGACAGTATTATTATAAATTGTGTAATATCATATTATGACCACCCGTTATTACATGATGAATGTATCATTTGGCGAAGACAACGTAAATATATTATGGTCAATGCTTCTCCATAAATCACATACATTGAACGTTATATAGTGAAAATCCCTGATCAAATTTCAGCTAATGGCTGTACTAAGCGACAGACTTATACACACACACACACACACACATATATATATATATATATATATATATATATATATATATATGATAAGTAATGGATTTCCTTATTCGACATGAATGAAGAAAGACAGTTTAGAAACAAAATTTTGCTCTGACCGAATCATTTACTGTGGTGAGCGTAATTATAACGATGCTCTGAAAATAAAGAAATGAATCTCAGGTGGGATTTGAACCCACATCCTTTTCCATAGGAGTGCCTTTGTAGTCTAGGTCTGCCCTAACTGTTTGAGCGACAAGGACCCTTACAGAGAGAGAGAGAGAGAGAGAGAGAGATGCAGACCAATTTGCAAGTTCAATGTGGGGTCATCTGACATGATTCCAAAACATTTTGTCTATTTTCATCTTAGAATCTGTAAACCAAAGTTTATTTCCTCCGAAGCTTAAAATAGACTTCTGTCAATAAATTTCACAAATCTCTTTCTCTTTTCTCCTTTGCCTGAATGCTCGTAAAATCTAAGACACGGCGCTGTAATTATCGATTCAATCTAGCAGATATCAACGAAGTTTATCTTACTCCGACATCAGGACAGGATTGTGAGTTTCCCAATTTGGATCTAACTCACTATCGTCGGCCTAAAAGATAATCTTGACCATATATAACATGAGAAAAGACAACAAAGAGAAAGAGAGAAATAGAGAGAGAGAGAATGGCGCTCATTTTAACGCAGTGATTTTCAACCTTTTTCATCTCACGGTGCAGAGAGCCAGGCATTAAAATGATCGTGGCACACCATCAGTATTTAAGAATAGATTTTATCATTTGAAAAAAGAAAATAAATGATAATAATGTTCATAATGTAAACAAACCAATAATTTCTTGATTTTATTGCCAAAAGTATATTGTTTATCATGATTTTCAAAACATTTTCAAGGTTTGGGACATATTTATTGTTGCTGCACAATGAAACTAAATGTCAGGGAAAAAAATGTCATTTACTGAAATATAATGAGATCAGTTGTTCTACATAATTCAGAGAGAATTCGAAACTGCCATTTGGGTCTATAAAGTACCAGCATCAAAATACAAATGTCAAATCGTATTCAAACGTTATCTTTATATCCATACTGGTAACACTATCGAAGAGGAGATCAACTTCCCCACATACACACACCTCAAAACAGTTGCGGCACACGTACAGTTGCTTTGCAACACATTGTTTGAAAATAACTGTTTTAAGATTTTAACGGTTGAAACTCATCATCATCATCATCATCAGTCTCTTAACGTCCGTAATTGGACATAGACCTTCCCTAGGATTCGCCACACTTCTCTATCATAGGCGTCACGGAGCCAGTATTTCCTGAATTTGTCTAGTTCATCTCTCCATCTCGTGTTCTGTCGGCCTCGGTTTCGCATGTGATCTCTGGGGACCCATGTTGTGAGTCGTGATGTCCATCAGTTGTCTTTCATTCTTGCAACATGGCCTGCCCATTGCCATTTGAGTTTTTTGATAGTTTCTATGATGTCACAGACACCCATTTTCTTCCTTATATACTGTGCTGTCTTGTGATCTCTCCATGTAAGGTTGAGCATGATTCTCTTATGTGTAAGTTGCATACTTCTCAGTTTGTAGGCCTGTCTATTGGTTAAGTTCCATGTTTCAGCTCCATAAGTGACTATCGGGAGAATGCATTGGTTGCATACTCTTCTTTTCAGAATTATTGGGATCGCCTGGTTTTTGAAAGTAGTGCTTGCTCTGCCGAAGGCTTGCCATCCCAGAGTGATTCTTTGCTTGATTTCCTCTTCTTTTGAGGATCTCATGGAGATTCGTTGTCCTAGGTAGATTTAGTGGTCTACCTTGCCGAGTTTTGCATCTTCTATCTTGAATACTCGAATACATACACTTCTCTGATGCGTACTTGTACAAGTGAAGTCATTGCACGAACCATTCTATCAAGTTTAAACCTACCGAAGTGCCTCACTCTGGGGGTCCTGTATCCGATATGAGCAATGGTAAATATTTACTCTACCATTCTGCTTGCCCCCCTCTGTCTCAGAGAACAATTGGGCGTACGCCAAGGATTGGCCTATGCTTGACTTACTGTGACTGCTGTGGCTGTAAAACCCGATTCTCGAGCAACAGACTCTGTTGCAACTTTTGCAGGTGTAATCTGTACCAGGCTCTGTAGGTGTTGTCCCTACCCTCATCTCTTCCCACAAGTCCTCTCCCCTCTTCTTGATCATCTGGATACCTGCTTTGATGGCAGACCTCCATCTGCTGCGGTCTGTGGTCACAACTTCCCAACTGGGGGGATGTTTATTCGCTGTCCCACTACAGCAAAATATGACACACGGTCGAGGCTTAACGTGGAAAGAATAGGATCCATCCGTCCAAAAATGGCTCCAGCTGACGCAGCTTTGGTTGCCAAGCGACTGTAGAAGCTAAAACAACCTCCGACACAAAAGCGTCCACTTGGGGACCTGCTCCTCTAAGTGCAATGGAGCAGTGCTGCCCCGGGGTGCCATATTCCCTGCAGCTGGGCCAAGTAATAATAGGAGAGCCCAAGGACGAGTCCAAAGGCCTCCAATGCGCGTAGCTGTGCGCAGCCTCAGTAAAACCTCGGTGGCTGACGCACTGCACCGGCACACTCGATCTTGACACCAACCAACTTCCCAACTGGGTTGATGTTGCCTGTTTTCAGGTCTCGTTTATGTAACGGAGAACCAGTCACTCCGCAGGTCTAGAGCCAATGACAAGGTCATGGTGAAACACGTCTTTGGGTAACTCTGCCCAATAATATGCTGCCTAATAAACTGATTCCAATTACAATCTCTTGCACATTGAGTCCAATTCTTCTTATCTGACATATCATAGTAGCTCTGTACCAGACTAACTTCACCTTTATTGGTCCTCTATAGCAATCCAAGTTCAGCTTACAGTAAAGAGATGGTTAGCCATCTATTTTTCGCAGATCACTGCTACTGTTTTGAGATCGTTTCTCACAATTATAGAGACGGCTAGAATGTTGACAAAATTGAACAAACGCCCGAAATTATTGACGATTCAGAATGATCGCAGAAATGGTGTCCATTGATAAATAGATGTTTCTTGGTGCTCGTTGGTGTCCATGATGTTCATCGTCTCCGATATTCTCTTGATATTCACTAAATCTGATGTCCCATTCGAACATATGTGCATGAACGATGCGTTCCTCTCCATAAACTCTAGTTAACATATGGAAAGATTCATTAGCCGTTCAGTTCAATTTTATCAACAATTTTGAATTGATTTATCACTCGAGTTTTTTAACTGACCATTCTTACAACACGTCAGAAAAAACTCGTCCAATTCAAAGGATACGCAACAGCGAACTAGAGACGTGAGTAGATTAAAGCTTTAACAGGAAGCTTACGCTTGCCTATTTATCAAAGTATACCACATAATCCACGCGTGCACGCTGTTATTCGACTTAGATAAGCTCGGTCTTGTTGATAAACAGCAACACCACGAATGCGTCTGGCTCTGCAAAACTCATTTATTCATTCTTTCTATTTTCTTGGACACCTGTTATGAGAAATAATAATATTTTAGCTATTTTTCACGAGATTCTTGCTAGTGAGTTCTAACCAATTAGAATGGCCTTGTGCCTGACTGACCTAACGTACGTTGTAAATATTTCCAACTTTTATCTTTTCGTTCTTTTCTTTCATCTGCTATTAACGAGGACTTTGATATTCGCTGAGTCTACAACTACCATGACCCTCTACAAGACTTATCTAGGTATACCAAATCTCTATCTCTTTAATTCCAAGTACATACACATGCAATTGTTACCTTTCCCGTTTTGAAATGGCTGGTGCTCCAGCTGCTGAATAACAGACGCCGATGACGATCTACACCTTAGCCTTGGAAAGGCAGCTAATTTAAAACGGGAAAGGTAAAAATCGCAAATATATGTATATACCGCTTTTCAGAAATTGGCTTTACGCCATTTATTAGCTTTCACGACGAAGATTAATTCAAGATTCAAAGAAGCTTAAAAAAATCTGTGAAAACGAAATAATCCACTTTCCTTAATTAAAGCTGAAATTGAAAAGGCCATGAAATTGGACATAACAATTATTAGCAAAAACAGAAACAAGAAACAAGCATTATTGAACAAACGTAGCCACCAAAGGTGGCGAAAGGTTTACTATCACTTTTTATATTTGCATATGTCTGTGTGTTCCAGCACCCCTGGTCATACCTTTTTGTTTATAGACTTTAAAATAGACCCCATCGAAAAATATGTTGGTTTTTTTTTTTGTTCTTGTTTTTGGGGAAAAAAGCTTGTTCAATTATTTTGATGGTTTTATTGCTAATTTCTATATTCTCCATAATCTAGACGTTTCTAGATGTTTTTACTCTGTTATAAATGTTTTGCAGTGGAAAACGCCGGTGATGTCATAAATAGAGTTTTTTCTGACCATATTTATTTATTTATTTATTTTTTGCATGACTTCAAAATTTGACGCTACGGTTCTTGAATTAGTGACTGTGATAGCGAATCACTTTTGTGACACTTTTATTACTTACAACCCTGGAAACCCCAAGCTTTTCAAAGAAATCTGGAAAGACACTGAGAAAATTAAAGATAGTCCCTCATACGAATAACACCCTTAAAGACTTTTCTATTGTAAAAAAAAAGGAAAGACGACCTCTAGATTTAAAACTGCTGACAAGAATATATGAAGAAATAAAACCAGGAAAAGTAACGAATAAAATCCATAAAATTGAGGATTAAGTGTAAAGCAGAAACATTTATCTTCAAATGTGAGAAAACATTCAAAGTCAAATCAAGTATATCTTGTGATGTAAAAAATATTATTAATGTCTTTATTTGCCACGGTTGCGGAAATTAATACATTGGAGAAACTGGAAACTTCGGGAATAGAATATCAAGCCATAAACAATAAACCTGGGAAACAGCAAGAATTTTCAGAGTTAACAAACATGTAAACAAATGCATCTTTTCAGCAGGATTGTCAATTTGAATGATTTTTTATTTTGTTTGGGGGGTCGGGGTGATTTGTGAGTCCAGTGTTGACAATATTTAGATTTTTTTTATCCTAGTTTTTTGGATTTGAGAGAGATCCAGGATTGAAAAATTGAAAAATCACATGAAAATTACTAAAGTTGCTCCTCAGAACCAAAATTTATAGCTCTCCACTTCTAGAAAATACACTCAGGTTGTAAAATCCAAAAGAGGAAAAGAGAAAACGATTTTATTAAAATTTTCAAACCTACCTCAAATTTAAATTTATTTAACCTTAAATCTAAATTAATTACACACTTATTTAAATGATGCAACAGCTTTTTTTAGATTTCACTTTTTTCTAGATTATCATTACTACAAAAGACGTCTTGAACGCCGTCATATTGTTAGACTTATATTACTGTTGGAGTTGACTTTGTTTTCCTATCCTAACAACAATGTCACTAAGTTGAGATATCTGGTTAAGACTAGAAACAAGTGAAAAGGTTATCAAATCTAAATGGTGAATAGAGGGGAGAGAAAATGGAGAGATTCCTAAATCATCAATCAACGAAAGAGAGAAAAAAGGGAGGAAGAAAAAAAGAGAGGGTAGAAAAGAGACAGAGACAGAAAGGGGAAAAAAGAGAAAAGAGAAAATGACAAACATTGGATGCTAGATTTTATTATTTGGTGTTACTAACCAGATTTCTAAAAATTAGAATTTATTACTTCTTGCTTTGTCATCTTTACCGTAATTATTTTTCTTTTTATTTCTTCTTTACTCTTCTGCCAGAACCCTCCATGAGAGAAACTTGAAAATTTGCGCATACATTTTCTTCAGTGAGCAGGGCAAGTAGTTTGTTTTGTTTTGTTTTGTATTTTGTTTGTTTGTTTTTTTTTATATTCATTAAGACTAATGGCTGAAATAGTAGCATTTTTATAAATCTGTACTTGTCAAGTTTATAGGCTGCACCAACGGGGTCAGAATAGAGTTTGACTCCGGGGCAGCCTATCCTTTTAACATGTTAACATTAGATTTAAATCAACAATACCCATTACGTTTCTAACTTTTCTTCGGACAATTTAATCTTTTATTCCCATCTTCCATGTTACATCTTTAAATGTTAAATTAATGTTTAATCTTTCAAAGTTGAAGGAAGAGATTAGATTTCCCGAACAAGAGTTAGTATGCTAATGACTCTTTTCCAATTCATAGACATCCCATTATATTCATTCTAATGACATCTTTTGCCTTCTATGATATGAGCGTTGCAACTGACGACGTCTTAAACGCCGTCATATCAACTCAAGATGTGTACAAACCTCCTGAGGATATTTTTAAGGTTGAGGAATGAATGTTAGAAATGCAATCAACAAACATGGCTTTCCAATTTCATTTTTTTTTTCCAATCTTATTGTCAAACCCCTACAATCGAGTTTTGACTTTATTCTCGTTTGCCACAACAATGAAGGATGACAATGAACGGACCAAAAGCCAGTGACGCAATGCACGAATAACAGAGACACTGTGACGTACGTGAACACTGATGACGAATTTACTCCCACTTGTGAAGCTAAACTCAGGTCGACCTTTTCTGCTAAAGTTCGCTAATCTCATTTACTGGAAATACTAATCAAGGGGTTGAAATGGGATACGTAGCTTTGCTCTGTTCACCTTTAGATTTTAATGAAACCAGGGAGTTGGGCACAAGCACAACCATGCATGTTGAACCCTTATTTGGGAATTCTATTCTTTATATATATATATATATATATATATATATATATATATATATCTTTTATACATATGTATATATATATATATATATATATATATATATATATATATATATATATATATATATATATATATATAGAGTGTGTGTGTGTGTGTGTAATGTTTAACCAGTATTGTAATTAATGACTATACGTATTGATCAAGTAACAGCTTCATTTGAGTCAGTAACTTTTACCTTAGTTCCTGACCGATGACTATCCCTTTTTCCTCATTTTCAATGCATTTATATAATATGCAATGTATTGACATTAAATACATCAGTCCTATTCTCTTCGTAAAGGTTGCTTTAATTCCTGAGGGAAGAAAATTCAATTATTCCTGATTTTGAATGCACAGCACACAGATTAAATACCGAAACGTGCTGAAACCAAATTTTGCCAAACTTGGCCGTTGATATTTCCGGTCGTTGGAGAATAAACCCACAAGGGCGGAAATAGTGCAGAAAATGACAGACTAGGTGGGGAAGTAAGTGGGGTAAAGGTAATGTCAGTGAGTAGTGAACCAAAAAATCGAAACTTGGCCTATGTATACCAGGTCCAAATGCAATCACCCCTATATTAGATCTGCAGTTGTCTCCCTTTTTTAAGACCTTACAAGCAGAATTCAGTTCATTGCAATATATACAATGAGGTGATTGTGACCTTTTCCACGATAAATAAACATAAATATGGAAAGCTATTTTCCGATGGCGAAACTACCATTGCAATGATGACAAATTTACTGCTTTCACTTGTTCTGTACTTGACTTACATAACTCTAGACGCTTACTCTAACACTAACCCTTAACACAAATCCTAAACACACCACTAACCTTAACCCCAAAGACTACTTACATCCTTTGAATGAAATTTAATCAATTTCCATTTTATATGGCCAGGTTTCCTGCTTTCAATTGAAAATGAAATTTTCGAAAAAATGGATTTACTTATTAGGTTTTAAAAAGTGGCAGAGAAAACTGAGGAAAATTCAAATTTGGTTCAAAAAAAAAATCCGCTTTGAGGTCCCCAGACATGGTAAACATAGTGTACACAATCTATTGTAGAAATGTTTTGAATTTAACTTGAGAAATGTAACAATCGTCTGTAGTGACTGGAGTGAATAAAAGTTTTGATGTATTTGTTCAATAAATGCTACCCGTCGTAACTCTGGCATTTCTTAGTAAACTAATTTGCAATGCATTATTATGGTCCAATAATTTCCAAAGAACTTCTTTTAGTCACTGGTTTCTTTTAGTATTTGTTATTTTTCTATATATGTAATGATTGGAGTGAATGGAGTTGTATGTGTTTAATGAATCCGTGGTAACTTGCAATGCATTCATATTGTAAAAAAATGTTCAATGAATTCTTATAGATGCCTTCAATATTTCCTTTGTCAATATATATATATATATATATGTGTGTGTGTGTGTGTGTGTGTGTGTGTGTGTGTGTGTGTGTGCGTGAGTGTGTGGTGATTAAAGTGAATGGAACCTTTGACGAGTTTTTCAAAGAAATCAAATAAATGAATTTAAAAAAGGTGACAATCGCCTGCAGTGATCACGGTTAAATGAAAAACTTTGACATATTTGTCAAATAAATCATATCCACGATAATTTTCAATGCATTTGTATAGTTAAATCATTTACACTAGTGAAATAACTTACAATGCATTACTATAGTCAAAACACCAGTAACGCATTTCCATTCATCATATATTAGAGTGAATGAAAGTCGTTATATCTTGCAATTTTTTTTAGCATTGAATAATTTACAATGCATCTTATTATCAAATGAATATGCAAGGATTTTCTATACACGCTATTAGTACTTGCTTTGCATTTATATATATATATATATATATATATATATATATATATGTGTGTGTGTGTGTGTGTGTGTGTGTGTGTGTGTGTGTGTGTGTGTGTGGTTGGCAAGCTTTCGGCAGAGTTAGCTTGACTTTCAAGGACATGAGATTGCCATTAGTTTTGAAAAGAAGAGACTACAACCTATACACCTTTCTGATAGCCACCTATGGAGCTGAAATATGGATCTAAACCAGAAGACTGTCCTGCTAACTACAACATACACAGGAGGGAATCATGCTTGATATAACATATTTAGATCAGAAGGCAGCATATTAAAAAAACAAACAAGGCTCATAGAAATCATTAGAAAACTCAGATAGCATTGTGCTGGTAATGTTGTAAGAATATCAAACAATCGCAAGACATCAAGGTTTACAACATGTTATATGCAAAATTGTGGCCGACAAAAAATGAGATGTCAAATTCAGAAAGTAAAAATAGTAAAAAACATAAGATGCTGTGACGATCTAGGGAGGTTCAGAAAGTACTGATCCTGCGACGCCCATCGAGACATCTGGCGAATCTTGAGGAAGATTTATTTTCGACGACGTGCATTAAAAGTATGATGATAATGGTGATGATCATTATTTGAGTGAATGAAAGTTCTTTTGTTTAATACATCCTACTCGTGATATCATGGATTACACCAGTGTCTAGAATTTATCTCTGCAAATACCCGGGGGTGGGTGACCAGCTGTATAACAATTGAAGATACAGAGGCTGTAAGAAAAAGAGAGATGGAAAAAGATGAATGGAAGAAAAATGTAGACAGCGGGAAGAGAGAGAGAGAGAGAGAAGAAAAGAGACAGGAGAGGGAAAGAGAAAGAAAGTGACAAGACGAGAAAATTTAGAAAAGTAAAGAAACAGGAAGAGAAAGAAGCGAAGGGTAGATAGAGAAGAGAAGAAAAAAAGATGGAGAAAGAGAAAGAGATAGGGAGAGAGAGAAAGAGAGGGGAAAGATAGAGATAGAGAAGGTAAGAGGGAAATAAAGGGATTAAGAATATCTTGGAAGAGCAAGAGATAGAGGAGAAAAGAGACAAGAGGGGGAAAGAGAAGAGAGGGAAAGAGGAAGACAAAGAGGTAGAGATAGGAAGAGTAACAGAGAGAAGGGTAGAGACGGAGGAAAAGTGACAGAGAGAAAGAGAGAAATAAAGAGAAAGATAGAATGAGATATCGGTAGAAACAGAAACAAGAGTCAGAGTGATAAAAAGAGACAAAGAAAAAGAAAGAAGGAGTAAAATAGAGAGAGAGGGGATAGAGAGAGACAAGGAAAGCATCGAAGAGAAAGACAAAGGGAAAGGGACAGGAAGAGAAATAGAGAAAGAGGGAAGGAAGATACAGAAAGAGAGAAATGAAGAGAGAAAAGAAAAGAGGTAGGAAAATTAATGTGACAAAGTGAAAGAGACAGGAGGAGAGAGGGGGAAGAGAGATGGGGAGAGAGAGAAAGAGAAAAGGTGAGAGGATGAGAAAGAGAGGGGGGTGGACAAAAACATAGAAAGAGCTAGAAGTAAAGAGAGAATAAAAGAGACAGCAAGAGAGAGAAGAACAGACATGAAGACAGAGGGAGAGAGAAAAAGAGAAAAAGTGAGAGGATGAGAAAGAGAGGGGGATAGACAAAAACATGGTAAGAGCTAGGAATAAAGAGAGAAGAAAAGAGATTGAAAGAGAGAGAAAAACAGACATGAAGAGAGAGGGGGAGAGAGAGAAAAAGAGAAAAGTGAGAGGATGAGAAAGAGAGGGGGATAGACAAAAACATAGTAAGAGCTAGAAATAAAGAGAGAAGGAAAGAGACAGAAATAGAGAGAAGAACAGACGTTAAGAGAGAAGGGGGAGAGAGAGAAAAAGAGAAAAAGTGAGGGGATGAGAAAGGGAGAGGGATACACAAAAATATGGGAATAACTAGATATAAAGAGAGAAGAAAATAGACAGAAAGAGAAAGACGAACAGGCATGAAGAGAGGGGGAAGAGAGAGAGAGAAGAAAAGAAAAGAAAATAGACGAAAAGAAACCGAAAGAGTAAGACTCCGTGTGTTCTGTTTGTGTTGATGCTCTCCACGGCTTCTCATCGACTACTACCATAGCGGTCACCCTCACATCCCTAATGCTATTCTCCCTCCTCTTTTCCAATTTCCCAGCCTCGTCGCTGTTAACTTCGATCTCTGTCAGTTCCTCGTCTCGCGTGAAGCAAGCAGAGGTAGCAGCTCTCTCGTTCTTGCGAATATAATAAGCCTTCCACTCAGAAGGTTTTCGAAAATCACCCCCAAGAACCACTATACTCTATCTGTAAATTACCTCCAACAAACCACCATTCTTACACTGTTAGTTGCAGACCATCCTGAAAGCGAACCTATTCAATAACTACTCAACAGCGAAGGGTTAAACGGAGAATTGAAATCTTGTATTTGTTTTCTTGTCTTCTAACAAAGAGTCAAAGTCTCTGGTAGGAAAAAAATAAAGATTTCTTCACTGAGACAAGGTATTCACAGAAACACCCACACACATATAAAAAAAGACCTAATTATTTTTCCGTGTTTTCCCCTTAGTAGCAAGACAAGAAAATACGCTTTAACTCATATTCCTCCAGTAGTGTATCCACTTGTCTATTTGGATGAGAACATCTATATTTGAAAGAAAGAATACGTGCAGTTTTGTGAAAAGTTTTGAGGGCGTTTGGAACAGTAAAATTTCCCCCCGGGTACTGACAACGTGAAGCCAATTGTAAACCTTTAATTCCGTTTACGGTAAGTACTGACTTTATTTATTTCTATGGACCGGCGGTCGATAGACCATGTGCTGTAAATAGATACGCTTATAAGAACATCTATCGATTCGTCTATTTATCTATCTACAAGCATACGCACTATCTATGTCAGTCTGTTCATATCTATCAATCTACAGGCATGCCTACAAAATACATACAAAATATAGATGCGCATTTGCTACAAATGTACACATATGCAATTCTAAATGTGTTAATAAATAAAAAGCACATACATATATACATATATATGTATATATGCGCGGGCGTATATACACATATATATAAATAGTTAGTTTTGTGTCGGATTAAACTAAACTTTGTAAATACCTAGAAATAAAATCAATACACAAATACACTCACTCGCAAATACACAAACGTGTGTACGAGTATTAAGTGGATCTTACTTTAGAAATGTGCTCAATACCATTAGTAGAGCGGTTATAAAATGAGCAAAAATTTTTCAATGGTTAATTACAATGTACAGTTTATAATGAATCATCTCTCATTTTATATATACATATATATATATATTTATGTGTGTGTGCGTGTTTGTTGAGCTGAGCTTTAGTTTTGCACAAGGTCTCATGAAGCAAGCAAGTTTTGTATATATCTACCAGTATATTTATACACATGAACAGATGTGCATGTATTCGTATGTGCATGTTCCTGTGTGTACGTGTGCGTGCATCTGTATGTACGTATGCGTAGATACAAACATATGTATATGTATATTTATGTTCGTGATCCTGCATACGTTGCACGTGCGTACATTTACATTTATATAAGGATAGAAAGACGTGTTCATCCATCAAGTCACACGGCATTTGTCCTATCTCGTTAAACATTTCAAACCTCAGAGGAAATCACTCCACTGGGATAGTAAAATACCTCATTTTCTATAAATATTCACTTTCTTTGAGGATGCTATTTCGTGCCTCAAGTTCCCGGATCTTCTGAGTAGCAGGTGGTGAATATATATATATATATATATATATATATATATATATATATATATATATATATATATATATATATATGTGTGAGTATGTGCGTGTGTGTGTGCGTGTATGTGCTACACATTATTAGTAAACATAGCCTTTGCTATTTGCTATATCCAGTTGATGTATATGCATTTACAGGTGCTTGTATATTTACATGAAAATGTGTATCCATAAATGTGTGCGTGCAGTGAAATTCCCAAAATAAAGATATGTAATCTCTTCCTCTTTCTCTTCTTCTGTGTGTGTGTGTGTGTCTATATATATATATATATATATATATATATATATATATATATATATATATATATCAATGTGTTCAGATAGATGGATGGACTGTTGACCTTTGCTTAGCTTGTCCTCTTGCTTAGTTTGATCAATATATTTGTATATACGATTCAAGCACACGATAAATGTCCCGAACACTCACACGCACAAACGCACACACATATGCACAAACGCACACATACACATATGCACAAATACACACACCCAACCATAATATATATATATATATATATATATATATATATATATATATATATATATATATATATATATATATATATATATATATCACTGCAGAGAATGAGCCTAAAGCGCTTACTGTAATGTAAATAAAGACTATTGCATCGTAGCATTTTACATATATTGACAAACAGACCACGCGCTAGCAAAAACGTCGTACTACTAATAAAAGTTTTGCACACGTATTAAAGAACCTGCGTAGTTGATAAAACTGAATATATGGACGCATAGACGCACCTTATAAAACATATTTTCCTGCGCATAACTCATAGACAGCTAATATTGAAATTAAGGAAAAACAATAACTATATATATATATATATATATATATATATATATATATATATATATATATATATATATTGTGTATATTATTGTGTCATCATATATATATCAATGGTCGTTATAAGTTCACTGCTGGATGAAAGCTTTCCCCAACTCCTTCTATGACAAATATGATTGTGCTAATCTCTACTTATCGACAAACTTTTCGATCTTGTCTCTACATCTACTGTCCCATCAATCGGTTAGATTTTCGCTCCAGCTGTCTTCTCACAGTTTGCCCCGCCCATCTCCATTTTTGTGGTTTAATTACCTGCACAATATACCCTCCCCTCTGGACCTCTCTCGGATCCTTGTTGATCTTCTTCTATCGAAACCAAACTCGGAATAGCACTGAGGGCAATGGGAAGAGCAATGTTAGGAATAACTCTAAGAGAGAAAAAGAACGACCAAAATCGATCCAAGATAGGGTCAGGGTGAAGGACATCGAGTGCATAGTGAAGCAACAACAATGGGGATTGACAGGGTGCATAGCAAGAAATAAGTGCAACAGAGGCTAAACGATTGATTACCATGTGACAATAAACGCCGTAAGAAAAGATCAGATATATATATATATATATATATATATATATATATATATATATATATACGGAGATGAAAAACTTTTCCGGTAAGACATGGTAGAGATTAGCACAATCATGCTCGCCATGGAAGGCAATGGGAGAGGCTTTTATCCAACAGTGGACTTATAACTGCTGGTGATTATATATATATATATGTATATATATATATATATATATATATATATATATATATATATATATATATATATATATATATATATCACGCACATGGATATGTGTATCTGTGTGTGGGGATGGGACTTTTATCACGTGCTTGAATTGTATATACAAATATGCTGATCAAGCTACGAGGTCATATATATATATATATATATATATATATATATATATATATATATATATATATATATATATATATATATATATATATGTGTGTGTGTGTGTGTCTGTGTGTGTCTGTGTGTGTCTGTGTGTGTATGTGAAGAGAGAGAGAATATTCGAAATACATATGTTTACTTACTCGACTTATGGAGACGCGATATGAAGTCAAATGGGTGGTGGAATAGCGGCAGGGACATTGTTGCTATAATCTTCCAAGTGAAGACAGCCCACCTATCATGAAAATCAGCGTTCAAAAACCCTCGCTTCCTACATCGGCTCGATCACCGACCACCGGCGCCAATGGAAAATATGCAAATCTCTAAATCCTTGAGTTGGTTCTACGTTACATGATGGAAAAGCGTTATTCATAATGTTTACCAAGTTTAGCTTAGTATGACTTGAGAGCAAGTAAAGGGACGAAAAATGGTCGGAAGATTGTGTACCACCAATATTCCAAGTAGGGAGGGCCTACCTGACTACGAAAAATGCAACTATCTGAGCCACCAAGCTGATGTAGTAATTATACAGGTTAGCTTAGTTCCGCACAAGATCACATTAGTGGAACACTCTGCTATTGTGCTCTCGTGGGCCTCTCCTTCATTGACTAAACTCAACCTAGTCTGGCACATAATCACCAGAACAGAGCACCAATTGGGGATCGATATCTATGCACTGGCAGATTGCTTTGCGAAACGAGTTTACTGACCGTTTCTCTACGCTAGACGTCTCAATTACTGAGATCAGCCAAGTGTGGCATAAGGCGATGAATACAATGCGATATCGAATATAATTGGATCCCCACTTTTTGTACCTGATATCAATAATATAGGTATATATGTTATCATATTTTGCACTTGATTATGATGCTACCTCCCAATTTTGACCCTGATTTTTATATCAAATTTCTCACATCATACACGAGTTAATACAGTGTGGATTGGACTCCGCATTGAGCAACGAAGTGGCAAACAGCTGCTCAGTGACAGGCGCCCGAAGAAAAGTTATTTTTAACATATGACGAAATCAAAAACAACGGAACGGTTATACTGACCTTTTTCAAATGCGACGAGAGTCGACAGTTCTCTAAGTGCCAAAAAGTGTTTCTTTCAGAGCGAATTTGAATCGGCTCAGAGCGTTCATAAGAAAGGAAGGAAAGAAAGGGTGAGTGAAGGAAGACGAATAGCTTGTCTTTTTGTTTTGTTTTGTTTTGGGGTTTTTTTTTTTTCCTTTTTTTCACAACACGCTGTGTGATTTTTTTTTAATCAATTATCGAAATAAAAATTGTACCATTCAAGGAAAAGCGTTCGTAACTTAAAAGGGTAAGACATTTTTTACATCTCATATTGTAAGCGTAAAGTTATGTCCTATGATTTATTGGTAACACTGTGTCAAAAATATTATGGGGAGCTCCTTAGCCCAAAATATTTTGAATCGATTATTCAACTCAAAATGTTGAGGGTTTTTTCTGCCTGTGAGAACAGGGAGTCTGATAGGCAGACTACGGACGACTAGTAAGTAACGACGAAGTAAATACTCATTCATTAGTATTGGAAGTTCGATCACATGTCCCTGTACCAGACTAAACTAATGCGGTGGCTTTCCTACCGACACGAGAAATTAATGTTCGAGCCCAGATAAAAGTCAAATTCTTCTTAATATAACAAATCGTTGATTGATATAGATTTATGTTGCACTCTGAATTCTTCCATGGAACAGAAAAACTAATTCCGTATATTATAAACAGTTCGCATACTATTCAACGAATACGCAGGTAGATCAAGTATAGTAACAGGTTCTAACTAGAAATCTACCAGGTGATGCTACCAACCGTATAGGAGTAACTCTTCAACTCCTTTATTTTCCTGTTCCGAGTTCTCCCGATATACCTCCTTGTCTCATGAAGCAGTGCACTTTCATTGTTCTACAAATTAGTAATGAAACATATTTATGACATAATCCTGTTTTTACAATCAAGTAGTTGGGTACATATCAATTGTCGTTTTCTTAAATGGTAAAATAAAATATGATATAAGAGAATGATGTTCGAGCCCAGATAAAAGCCATTCTTTTGAACATTGATTTCCTCAGCAGATAAAATGGCAAATATTTAATCAAAATATGATCTATTTGAAGCAATAAGTTTTTTCTGATAATCAACGAATGATAATATGCATAAAATTCTATAGGTTTCATGGTCACAAAATCAGTAAAAACACGATTTCTGGCTCTCCTATTATTAAACTTCTTGAGTAAATATTTACCCTTTTTTTTATTATTCATACCATCCTTTATCTTACGATTCAAAAACGAAATTTCATATGGAACAAACTAAAATTTGGAGAATCTTTTGAATTTGATACCAAGTTATTTTTTAAGATGTAAACAGTAAGAGCAGAGATTAAATTCGATGTAAATGAGAAATGTGATCCTAGAATGATCTAAAGAAGCTGACTGAGCGTTGAAACAAAGGTTTGAATTGTAACCTTGGACACCGACCTCACCCTAAAAAAACATTGCTCTTCAGTACAGCTGCCAAGGTTGGCTACAGCCCTGCCTCTTGTAGCTACGCGTATGAGCATTTGCTGACACATGGAACCCTGCCAAGATCGATCTGATCACGCTTAACGGATGCAGGAAAGGATCAGCTAATTGCAAGGACATGAGAAGAATTCGATTGTCGAAACCGTGGAGTCCAGCTCTGAGCTGAGCGCCCGAATGATCAAAATATCCGTAGAGACAGTCTGAAGACGGCTGCAGACTATAAACATTTTACTGAAAAAGCGCAAGCGTTTAAATACTTTTGATCACGATCAATATATATATATATATATATATATATATATGATAATTGTAGGTATGATGTATTGGAAACATTTCATCCGGCCCCGGAATTAATCGAGTATCAAATCAAACAGCCGACCACGTACACGAATAAAGAAAATGAGCGTCGTCCAGTGCTCGAAGAAATGTTTCAAAATAAATTGTCTTTATAATTATCATATATATATATATATATATGTATATATATATATATATATATATATATATATATATATATATATATATATATATATATATATATATGTATATATATATATATATATTGGTCCTGATCACAATACCGTCGGACATATCACTTTCTGCCGGACATAAGCTAAACCTAATCCAATCTAATGGTGTATATATATATATATATATATATATATATATATATATATATATATATATATATATATATATATATATATATATATGGTGGTTTCCAGCTAGTATATATATATATATATGTATTTGTATATTGACCGGAAAGTAAGTGTTCAGTTTAGCATTACAATAATACTGTAAACAGAACACTCTCTTTAAAACCCTTGAAAATTTATTCTCAAAATCTTTTACATTAAAATAATCTCCTACGCCCATTGACTTGCATGCCAAATTTGTTTAAGCTGCATCAATGTTTAAGTACAAATTATTAATTCAATATCTGAGGCATGGTGGGTTTATTTCATAAAGTACTCAATACATCCAGCATTGAATCAAATTGGGGCTTTAAATATAATGAAGTAATAGATTTGCTGCACAAGCACGTTCGCATTTTTGCTTTTTTTTTTTGGCTTTGTAAATCAGGATTCGCTTGAAGAAACATAAACGTGTTCGTGTAGTGAATCGTGAATCCATTATTCATTATTTCACTATATATGTATATATATATATAGATAGATAGATAGATAAACACGCACATACACACACACACACACACACATATATATATGTATATATTAAGAAATGGATGTATATGATCCGACAGAATGATTATGAATTGTGTTATATCGTATAGAAACTCTTATTTGAAATGATCTCCTGTTGTTACACGGTTAATGAACTACTTTTGGTGGATCATTTCAAATAAGAGTTTCTATATGATATAACGCAATTGATAACCATATGATAGAGGGATAAGGGTTCAGCCGGAAAAAGTGCACTCAACCTAAATCTTTTTTTAAATGAAATCAGCAATTTTATACAGGCTATGTATAAACCCCAACCTTTTCACATGCAAGTACATTACTAATTAGCATCGATATCCAAATGTTGTGTCTGAGTTCACAATATCTTTTCTGAAACCTTTTGCGTCCATTTTGTTTGCTAATGAAATCAGTGAGTCCCAAAATGTCTAATTTGAAGCATTATGATTTCTCACTCATCCGGGAAAAAATGTCCAGCTGGATGTGTTTACAAATCAAAACGGGCTCTGTACTGAATGACTGATGAGCCATTATCCATCAAATTAGACAATTAGGGGAATACAGTTTTATTGCACCGTGAACGTATTGTCAACTACCAAACTTTATTTTCCTACTTTAAGAACAACAAGACCAATCTTCACCAAATTTAGAGGTGTACGAAAAATCCTCATTCCCTTTCAACGATCTGAACTCACGACCATCTGATTACCAGGAGGCTGTCTTACTGACTGAGCTAAACAGCCATAGCTATTAACGAAAAATTATCATACAAGTCGACACGGGCTTATTTCATGCTAATGAGAAATATTTATTGAAAAATATATGTATTTATATATTTTTCTTTCCTTTATATACAATATGAATGTTGTAGAAATTATTCGTCAGAATCAGTCTTGTCTTTAATAATCTTGCCGACCTCAACCCTGAGAGATTCAGATCCTCAACCTGGCATCGTTTCTAATTTCTCCAGCTTTGTCTCTAGAATACTGATACTCTTTTCTCTCTTTCACTCAGTATCGTCCCATACTCTCTCGGATCTCAAACTCTTCGATTTTTTTCAAAAAGATTTGGAATCTCTTCGGTGCTTCAGGGTATTTTCAAACCAGTTGCCTGGTAGTCGTCGCTGACAGGTCTGCAGCTTCACATCTCGCGGCAGTGCTGTGGTTTGCAGTTTCACCTGTTGCCTAGTGGTTGTCGCTGAAGATTGTGACAGTAAGTCTCTTCAGGTCTTCGGCCCTCGTCTCATCGTCTTTTCATATCTCAGTAGCGCTTTTGCTTTGTACCGTCTTGACCAAGATTTTTTTTCATCTTGTTAGACCGTTGCTGACGATTGGAGATCATACGTCTTATTTTTATAGTACTCTTTTCACTATTTGTGCAGACCCTAGTAGTGCTATAGTCTCAAACTTTCCTTTTATTCCAAGCTCCTCCAATCTCGTTCTCAGAGTCTTTGGCACGGGTCTGAGTGCACCTACTATTACGGGCACTACCATGACCTCCATGTTCCACAGCGTCTTCAGTTCCTTTGCCAAGCCTTGGTAGTTTCGAAGCTTCTCATTATTACTATCATTTTTGTTATCAGTAGTAGTTGTATTAGTAGTGGCAGTAGTAGTAGAAGTTGTAGTAGTAGTAGTAGTTGTCATGCGTCTGCATATTTATACCAGATGTCTGGTCATCCCTGGGGACTGAGTGACATAGAGTCCCCAACCCTTCTCTCAACATCCTACAGTTCACAGCTAAGTTATGGTTTGTATTTTCTCGACTGGGGTTTAGTGGTCATCTCTGAAGGCTCCTCATATCTCCAGCCCTCCTCTCGACGTCCTCATATATGACAGACAGTAGTGCTGTGGTTTGAATAGTTCAAACTTCCCCTTATTTTTGTAACAAGCCACTCCATGTTCATTCCTGCTGTAACGCCATTGCATTCATATTTTCAGTATCTTCCTGGGTGTTCTTGCAGACCCCAGTCGTCCTTTCTCTTATCTCTAGCTCCTCCAGTCTTGACTCCAAAGTCTTTTATTCTGTTTAAGTGCGCCTCACATTATTGGCACTGTACTGAACTTCATGCCCCGCACCTTTCTCAGCTCTCAGACCAATTCCCGGCATTTTTCCAGTACTTCAATCTTCACGTATTTGTATGTTCACGTATGATAATTGGTGGTTATCGCTGGAGATTGAGTGGCCACAAATCACTCAAATCGCCGGCACCTTTCTTCTTCTTCTTCTTCTTCTTCTTCTTCTTCTTCTTCTTCTTCTTCTTCTTCTTCTTCTTCTTCTTCTTCCTCTCAATATTATTATTATCATTATTATTATTGATAATAATAATATTTGCAGCAGCATTAGCATTAATTCATGTATTTTCGTGGTCACACCAGATGATCAGTTGTTATCACTGGAGGCAGTGAATACATATCTCTTTAAAATCTCCTGGACCTCTCTCAGTATCCTCGTAGACTCCATCAAAACCGTTAATACAGGTTTCTTCAGTTTTTTTTAAGTTGATCTGGCTGCCTGGCTACGCGTGTATGTACATATCACGTTTACAGGACGCATCAATGGAGCTAGACATCTGAACATGTAAACATATACTCCTTATTATATCTATAACTGTCTCATTTCTTTCTCAAAATGTTAATTTATCTAATTAGATCCTTGTGTTTCGGAAACTGATCCAACATCATGGGCATGAATATTTCATGATCCACACTTATGGCAGATCCCACACAATTTCCGATGTTTCACTTTATTTCATGTTCATGGTATAGTTCGCCGGCACTGTCACATCTACGATCTGGCAGGCATTACTTTCTTTGTTCACGATGATCTGATTGGTTTCTTGGATGGGATAAACTTATCGAAGTCACTGAGTGCCTTATTCTTCTTATTCCCTACGACCGCCCATTCTTGAGATTGATACTACTTGTTTGAGTGATCGAACCCAAACCATTGACACAGTTCTCAGCATATGACTACATCTACTGTCATGCATATTAGAAACCCTCAACCGAAACTGTCATCAAACCTGACAATACAAGTTTCTTCGGGTTTTTAGTTGGTCTTGCTGCCTATCTGTGTATTTATGTATATGCCATGCGAACAGGCCTCGCCAATGGAGCTAGAGGTCTGAAAATGAAACATATACTCCTTATCATATCTAAAAAAAAAACGTTTTTTGTGTTTTTTTTTAATTTAATGGGTTCAATTTGCAATGTAAGTTTATGCTGAATAGGTCGTTTAGTTTCTATCAGAAACCATTCACGCTAGCTTTTTGACAATTCAGACTTTTTTTTTAGCTATCATTGCTCAACAAAAGACAAGAGGAGTAACTTTTTCTATTTATCCTTCTTCTTTTTTTAATTGGTTACCCCAACACAGGATGCTGCAAAAGACGTTGATCATGCAACGTTTTCTATTGAGTGACTAAGCAAGACCTGTTTTTTATATTCCTTTTGAATCATCGGCGGCATTCGCTTATAATGTGGTTTACCATCTCAATTTTTGTTTCTGCACTCAGGTGGAATTTACTGGGTTTCTTCTGGAATATGTGTATTTTCGCTTTCATGGAGTTTGTCCCGATACATTTTTCCTCGGCTACAACGACAAGGGATTCCGTTTCTTTTTTTATGTACCCGCTACATAACCATGCTTAGGACTACCAAGAGTTTCTCTCTGCTTTTTCAGTACTTCGTGAAGAATTTTCTTCTATTTTTCTTCCCGTATTGCATTATATATTTCCGCATTTTTTATCTTTACGTCTCTTGATGCACTGTTTCGAGCAGTTCTCTAATTTTGTTCGCACTTGGCCCAACCCCAAATTTCATGTTCCACAGCCTCTTCAGTCCTTATACAAGGTCCTGGTATTGAGCAACCGTAGCCATCAAAGACGGTGAAGGGTGCTATTGTTTTTCATATATGCATGTGTTCGCTTATGTATTTATTTGTGCGTTCTAGCGATCCTGGCCATACTGTTTTGTCTACAAACTTGAAAATCGGTATCACTACTCCACTAGACCTCGTCTAAAAAATATTTTGATTTTGGGGGAAAAAGCTTTTTTGACTTGGGAGGGGGTCTTATTTTGACAGGTTATCCGATAACATTAAGATTCTCCAGAATCTAGATGTTTTTTACTTTTTTTTACATATTTTGTATGTTTTCCAGTGAAAAACTCCAGTGATGTCATACATAAAATTCATTCTGACCATATTTTTTTTTTAGTAGAATTTTTTTGCATAAAACTTTAAATTTTGACACTCTGGCTGTTCAATAATTAACGATGTATTTTTATTGTCAAAAACCAGCCCAAAGCTGGAATTGACTTTATTTCTCTACCGTAACGAGAATGACAAGCACAAAGTTTAGTGGGAATAAAAGTTTATCCTACATAAATCTGAAATCACGACCAACTGATTGATGGACAATTCTCTTACCGGCTGGGCTTAACTGACAAGGTCTTACATATCTCCGGAAATTCATGTTTGATATACGCATAGGCTCATTTCATCCTAATAAATAAACACACCCATAAAAGTAACATTTTCCATAATTTGAAATCATAACCAAGAGCTCCTTACCGATTGACCCAATCTGACAAGTATTGTATACATACAAAATTTATTTTACAGATACGTAAATTCATTTACCTTATTTAAATAGATACATTTTTACTTGAAAAATGAATTTTTATAATTCTTTATCCATCATATATACGATACAAAAGTTCAAGTAATCGTCTTCAATTAGAGCAGGACTTTGACCCTGCAGCAACCAGGTGTGGTTGTTTTGATTTCTGCCCTTTGTTATTATCAGAAGGAACACGTCAACAATCTTGGCAGGTTTTCTTTTCTTTTTTGTCTGAAATTTCGAGATGAGGAATCATTACACTAGGACTAGAATGAAAGATATTATACGAAAAAGTAAAAAGAAATGGAGATTACCTGGACACTTAGGAGAGATGACAACTGATTCAGAAAAAAGACTTACCGATTGATGCCCATGGTGCAGCAAATACGATGGGATATAACCAGACACAAGATAGGGGTGATTAGATAGAGAGGTTTGCCGGTAAGACATGACAAGGGTTAGTGCAATCGCAGTCGTCATGGAAAGGTCTTCATCCAACAGCAGATGATGATGATAATGATGATTTACTTGGAATTGTGTCCTCATCAATCAGTGTTATTAATGGTTCGAAATTACCAACTACGACTGACACCTGAAGAAGGACAGGGGATACAAGGGCTGAAACGTTGTAGCTACAATAACCAAGATGAGAGCACTTGTCCGAGGAAATCAGAATGCATTGATTTCTCTTCCATGTTTTTGAATACTAAATCTAGTGTCCTTGCACGGACTGGGGTCTTTCTAGATCTATGAATGCCTTTTTTTATTTTTGTACCATCTCTGGTATTATCATTTATATAATTACGTTTACATCTTTACGCCTGAGATATTTGGTGGTCATAGTCATGGAATCAAGTGACAGCATGTCCCTTCAAATCCTACTTCTCGATTTTTACTGCCCCAATCACAAGATTGCTTCAATCTATACATAAATACCCAGTTCCTTAAATCCTACCAACGGGGCCTTTGAGACAGCAACCAATGTTTCACAGCTTCTACAGTTCTCAAGTGTGATTCTTATGCGTCTCTGCTTCAACAATCCGGCATTCTGTGGTCTGGCAACTCCAATAGTCCGGTACGTATTGAATCTTTCGCCATTAGCTAAGAACTCTGATAGATAGACTTGCAATCTAAATCAATAATTGAACCACAGTGGCGTCAAAATTTTTAAATCACGTAAAAAAAAAAGTCAAATGAAAAATAGAAATGGTCAAAATAAATTCTATTTATGATATCACTGACATCTTTCCACTGGAGTAAAATGGAAAACATCTAGAAGTATTTAGATTCTGGAGAGTCTAGATATTATTATTAAACCCGTCAAAATGAGGCCAAAAAGAGGTCAAAAAGCATTTTTCTTTTTAAAGAAAAGAAGAAAAAACATTTTCAGAAAGAATCTAGCGGAGTACTGATGCCAATTTATAATTCTGTACGCAAAATGGTATGGCCAAGAGCAAATACACAAATGCATTCTTCAATAGACAGATAAATGAATCGAAAGATAAATACCCACGTTCTTGATGTCATCTTGTATAACCCTTTTAGAGCACCATAGAATATTCGCTCGCCGATAAATGACAGAGTCAGTCTATTTTATCAACGGGCATATCGTATTGTGCTGGAAGTTTAGATGCTCAGCTCTGCCCAAAAAGCCCACGGATGCACTGACTTTGCCCTTCTCAGAGGCCTCGCTTTTGCCAGTCATCATCTTTACTAATTAATGCGTGTATTCGTGTGTTTCAGCGCTTCTGGCCACAGCGTTTTATCTACAAACTTGAAAATTGGCATCAGTACTTCACCGAATCCCCTCTGCAACGTTATTTTTTGTTGTTATTTTTTTTTCTAAGAAAAATCTTTCTTAGTCTTTCGGGGGCTTTATTTTGGTAAATATACAGACCATATTTTTATTCTACGATGGGATATTTTCACGTGACTTCATATTTTGACCCTACGGTTGTTCAATTATTGACTGGTTGACTGGATCCTCACTACTCGTTCTCCTCATTCGTACAGTGAGTTGAGTGACGTCGCTTCGGGTGCCTACGGTCTATCAGTCTATTTTACGTGTCGCAAAGCCTGGAGAACAGCGACTGAGAAACCTGCGATAAGTGAAACCTAGGCAAGCCACAGCCAGCGCAGGGGTACGACTCATCCCACTCAATATTATAAGTAGAAGTAAATTTTGGTGGCTTCTTGTTTTTTCGGAATAAATGTTTTGAATAAATGTAGCGCCCACTCGCTCACCGATTCAAAACGGCGTGGGTTGTTAAGATAGATCAACCTTGCCAACATTGACCTGAGAGGTGATAGCAGACCGAGTACTGAGCTTTAATCAAATCATCATCATCATCATCAGTCTCTTAATGTGAATCGTTAGACATACTCCTTCCCCCAAATCCACCGAACCTCTCGATCGTGGGCGTTGCGGTGCCAATATCTCCTGGAATTATCCAACCCGTCACGCTTTGTCGAAAACGTGTTCGATCAATAGAAAAGCATTTCGAAACATGAACGAAATAATATTTGATTAATACACCTACATGTTTTGAGAGAGAGATAGAGAAAGAGAAAGAAGGGGATATATATATATATATATATATATATATATATATATATATATATATATGTAAAGAAGTGGATATATTTGATCCGACAGAATGATTATAAACTGCGTTATATATATATATCATTATATATTATTATATATATATTATTATAAATCATTACATATATATATATATATATTACTAATTATCTCCATTCTTCAGTGTTGAGAATTTTTTAAGTAGGGCAACTCGTCCATTATAACCCAAATAGCAATGCTCTCCCAACTCTGGAATGGAGCACACTGGTGGATGGAGAATTGTGCGTAAGTGAATATATAGTTTAATTCAGTCCATCTGGCCATCCTGTTCTGCGTAGGGCGGGGGTAATATGCCAGCCTTTTGGTCAGAAGCGAAGGTTTCAATCCTACCTTGTGGCATTGGATAGTTTATACTATGACAATTATATATATATATATATATATATATATATATATATATACTAGCTTACATAAGGTATGATATCTGTTATGATTCAAAACTTCCATTCACTCATATAATTACGTACATATTGGCAAAGCTATACGCAAGCATATGAAATAAGAAATTATTTTAGCAGAGAAATTTATTTCAAATTATTTTAATATGAATTTACATAGCAATTTATTTTACAATCAATTTGCACTGCAAATGATTATTCTAATACTTTCCAGGTTATCAGGAGTGAGGTCCATTAAAAGCCTCAGTTAAAACACAAATTCACTCTAATGATTAAATATATAGTAACAGAATAATTACTAAAAGCATATATAGAATTTCCTCCGAAATTATCTATTTAGGTAATGAACTGCGTGACCTTTTCCGTTTGTTTCACCGTCCGTAATAATATACTTTCCACTTAAAAGTATGAAATTTAGCTGATAAAAATAGCTTTTATATTCTGCTCTAAAATGATTATCGGATACGTTCAGATACATCCGTAATTTTATCCATGGGTAATACATATATATACTATATAAATGCTGCGCATATCATTTTACAAAGCAGATACTTTAGGGATTATCAAACTATACAAATGCACTACAAATTATTATTGTTATATAGAAATTCATTGGGAATTATCATACTATAGAAATACATTGGAGATCATTTTACAAGAGAAATGCTTCGGGAATTATTCTATATGAGTGCTTTACAAATTATTTTATCATAAAAGTGCAATAGCAACTTATAACGAGTAGAATCTATTTTAAAAATACATCAAAAACTCTCATTAAAGATAATACCATAATCATCCATAGAAATCGAATACAAATCATTTTACTATAAAAATGCATTGTAAGTATATTTATTATATGGATGCAATTTTTTTACCAAAGATATACATTGATAATGTTTTCATTATTGACACGCGTTGGAACATATTTGAGAAATGCACTGGACAGGAATTAATTAGTAAAAAATGATTCATTAAGAACGAATAGAAAAGAGTTATGTATATTACATCATAATCATAACATCATCACCACCATCATCATCATTATCAGCCATCGTAAGTCAGCTGCTAGACAAAGGCCTTTCCCATCTCATTCCACGACGACCATAATTGCGAGACCCCCTGCCATGTCTTACTGGCAAACATTTCTATCTCATTCTTCCATCTTGTGTTTGGTGTTTTCCTACTGCGTTTGCTCGTCATGGGCACCAGTCGGTAAGCCTCTTGCTCCATCTGTTGTCATCTGTTTATGCCAGGTTCCCAGCCCATATCCATTTGCGTTTAATTATTTGTATGATATCCTTCACTCGAAGCCTCTCTCTGATCCACGCAGGGTTTTTTTCTATCTCTCAGAGTTATCACTAGCATTGCTATTTCCAAAACTCTCTGTGCGATTCTAAGTTGATTCTTAGTTCGTCTTGTTAATTTTCATCCGTATGTCATAGCTGGTATTATGCATTCGTTGATGCTTTAAGCACGTTGGCAAGGTTCACTTCAATACGTCTCTATTTATACCAAACGCCTTTCAAACTATCGTTATGCATCGTTGTATTTCTCTTTTATGGTCTTTCTCTAACTTGGTAGTGAATGTCTCCAGACGAGGTCAGATAAATCAGAAACGGGTGCGACTTCAAACTTTTTCATTAACAGTTATTTGCCTCTCTGGATTGTGCCAGACAGCATGCTGGAATCAGTTTCCTGAATGAAAAATCAACTATTTCATCTTTATTTTTTTCAATGGAAATCTAATTAGATAAAAGGAAAATCAAATAAATCTTAATTAACTGTTAAAACGTACGAAATCATTAAATCGAAAACTTTATCTCCATTTGAAAGTCATGGTTTCTTTGTGGTCGGATCGTGGGCGTTGGTAGGTCAAGTTTGGGTGCGTGGGTATATAAAAGACCCCAGGACTCTTACCAAATGATTAGGAGCCGTCAACCAAAAGCGTCACCAAAACATGAACTTAGGTCTCAAGTTGGTCTGACAAGCTGTCTCTCTATCTATCTATAGACTATCCATTATCCCATCCAGTACCACGAGGCAGGATCGAAACCTTAGTTTCAGACTCGGGGGCTGGTATTCTCCCTCTACTCTGCGGAACTGGACGGTCAGTAACGTTGAAATTAAGCTATATATTTATTTATTACATATATTCCTCATCCATCAGAGTGCTCCATTCCATGTGAGAAATATATCACGCAAATAGACCTCTTCAATGGAGCTAGAGGGCTGAAAATGTAAACATTTACCTCTTATTCTGTCTAGGAATTTTTTTTTTGTTTTTTGGACCCCAACCCCAAATAAGTTTTTAGTGGAAAAGGATTAAATTTCTAATGTAATTTTCTGATAAATTGATCCCTTTTTGTGGCCAGCTTGTTTTTGTTTTTTGTTGTTTTTTTTTAATTCAGTTTTTTTCATTAGACGAGAGAAGTAGCTTATTCATTGATCATCTCTCTTACCAATCATTTAATTGATCATCCCAACTCGACATTCTGCCGGAAGATGTTGGTCACGTGACGAATTCTATCCAGTGACTCTCCAGACGACCTTTTTTAAGATAATTTTACATTTCTATTTTGCATCTAAAATCAAGACACAAGAGAGATACAGTTTTAAAAAGAGGACATAATCTAATCATCTTTTTTTATTCTTTTATAATCAAGACATAATTTTTTCTTTCAAGTTTTAAAGTTGGCTCATAATTATATTGTATTTGAAATCAGGACACAATGAGAACGTATGTCATTTAACTTTTTTACATTTTTTTTTAATACACCTAAAAAAAAAATAATGAGATTCGATTTTTATCACCACAGGGAATTAAAGAAATAAAAGAAAAAGGTTGAAAAGGTGCAATTTATGAAGATATTTACTCTGGGGGATGCGATTGTCCCATGCTCTCTCTCTCTGTTGCTACGTTATTGGGCGGGATTGATTAATGAAGATATTATTGCTGTGTCACTAAATAGAAAAACAAACACGCGTATGTCCATGCGTAAAGTGTGCTGACCTCGACTTCAACATAAACAATCCAAATTACGTCCATCGCCAAGGTCTGCCAGTTAAAACGAGATATCGTAAACTACGAGATCATTTTCACGAGATCCCGTATTTTGTCCGCATGTGAGTTCATAAAATAATTCCCTTATTTGTTTATTCTGCCCCACACGCATAGATAGATAGATAGATAGATAGATAGATAGATAGATGTTGATTCGTTTGTTTATCGATTATGATACTACATTCCAATGTGCCACTCACAACTATATTCCACATGTGCATACTACGCACAAACGCGGGCCAAATCATGTGACTGCGTTAAATAGCAGACCTGGATTCCATCCTAGCAGCTTCCTTTGTCACGTGTGTGACTGTGTTTATTTCTTTAATGTATTCAGTATCGATTATACGTGATCCGTGCGTGGGTTGGGATATTTTGCATTACTTCGGTCTAACAGGTGCCAATGATTTTTCTTACTCCGGTGCTTGAATTATTTCGCTGATGATCTGTTGCAATATGGAAATCCATAGAAAAACAAAGTCAATCCATGAAATCGAATCCATTGGCTCCGGTGAAATCCTACTTCACAACGAGATGAAGAAAATATATATCTATGAATGCATGCTTTTATGGGGGAGATTAATGTATTCATAAAGTCGTGATTAGATATATGCACACACACGCAAACATAAATTTATGTGCACATTAATATATATATGCATTTATGAAGTCATGTTCAGATAGATGCTTACACACACATAAATATATTCATGCTTACATATATATGTGTGTGTGTGTGTGTGTGTGTGCGTGTGTGTGTGTGAATTTATAAGGTCATCTTTAGATACATGCATGCACAAAAACACCTGCACACCCGCATACATATATAAATATATAAACAGCTACATGCTTTAGTATACGTATCTAACTATAATTTGAAAAATAACTATGCACTGTGATTACTTGACAATTGATAATTGTACCAAGTTGACCTTGAACAGGTATATAGGTCAGCACACAAGGCAGCGCAGTATCAAGTTTTAAACTTTTTCTCCCAGCGATTCTCAAGAAATCTAATGGAAATAAGTAAAAAATCACAGATTATAGATCTTTTATATATAAATGGTATATATCTAAATTTAGGTATAATATATCTAAATTAGCAATGAATCTAAATTTGGGACAATAACATCTAAATTGCCGATAGATTTAAATTTGGATATGAAATATCAGAATTGGTAACTCTGAAGAGAAGTTACCAAAATACTTCGAAGACGTACTTCCGTATGACTGACCAAAAATTATTCTACCTAACTATAATTGTCGGCGGCTCCACACACCATAAAGTCCGACCCGATCCAAAAATGCACCTTTGTAACTGGACATTCTTCTACTATACATAGACACAAGTAAAGATAAACCGTATGTGCCCGAGTATAAGTCGACTTTTTTTCAGCATCGAATATTTTCCCTGCTTGATCTCACTAGGTCTATTTAGATCCTGCTGGGTCTGTCCAGACCATATGAACAGTTTGATGAATACAACATATGGAAAATCAACTTATTCGGTGAATATTGGATTAAAATTGAAATAAATCTTAGATTGGAGGTCGACTTACACACCAGCATATGGTGCATATATTTTGAATATTCTCTTATTTGAAAGGATAATGAAGTCGATACTTGAAATCAAAATATTTGCGTCATAATATTGTCTGATTTTACAAAGTGAGAGAAGCTTTCAAGGTATTGTTTATATATTATCCAGTAAAGATTATATAGATCAGAATCATTGAATTATATGTTATATCTCTTATATATCAGCAGCAGCAGCAGCAGCAGTCACACATATCTCCGGCAATGACGACCATGATTGCGCTAACCTTTCCGATGTCTGATCGAAAAACCTTTCTATCTCAACCCTCCCCATCTTGTGCCTATTCTTTTCCTACTGCATTTACTGTCCCATGGGAACCAATCGGTTATCTTTTTTGTTCCATCTGTTGTCACCTTTTCTTGCTAAGTGTCCAGCCATCTCCATTTTGTTGCTCATATTTATGTATTCTATCTGGACACATGCAAATTCCACAGATGCTAACAACTAAGATATTATCATCGCACTCACATCTATATTTCTGAAATAGGTATATTTTACTAAAGTAATGTCTTTATATCTACTCTAATAACATGAAAGGGATTCAAAACTGATATATCTGTTATTATCATTATTTTCATTTTCATACCAGTTGCCTTGTTGTCACTGCTTGAGACTGAGTGACAGCAAGTCTCCTCAAGTCTCCAGCCCCCGTCTTCACGCTCTCACAGTCCTCAGTAGTGTTGTGGGTTACAGTTTTTCGCTATCATGGTTTCACACCAGTTTCCTGGTGGTTATCACTGAAGGCCGTGACAGTAAGTCCAAGTCTCTAGCCCTCCTCTCCTACCGTCCTCACCCATCACAGCAGTGCACTGATCTGTGCTGCCTTCACCATGCTTTTTTTCTTGGCTGTTAGGCCATTGCTACCAGCGAGGGGTCATTGGTCGCATATTTCCAATACTCTCCCCAGTATTTGTACGGTCCCCAATAGTGCTATGGTCTGTAAAGTCTCAATCCTTCCTTTTATCCCCAGGTCTTGCAATCTCGTTTTCAGTGTATTTGGTACGGTTCCGAGTGCACCCACTATTACTGGTACCACCCTGACTTTCATGTTCCACGGTTTCTTTAGTTCCCCTTGCCAGATCCGTTATATTATTATTATTACTATTACAATTATTATCATTATTATTATTATTATTATTATTATTATTATTATTATTTGGAATCTCACACCAGTTGCCTAGTGGTAACCGCTGGAGTTTGAGTGACAGCAAGTCTCCTCAAGTCTCCGGCCCTCCTCTCCTAGTACTCATAGGTCGCAGTAATTCTGCAATTTACAGTTTCACACCAGTTGCCCAGTAGTTATCACTGAAGGCTGAGTGACAATAAGTCTCCTCAGGTCTTCAGCTAACGTCTCCTATCTCTTTCGCATATCATGACAGAGCTACAATTCGTTGCAGTACTTATATCTCTAGCACCTTCCTCAGTATCCGTGCAGTTCCCAGTAGTGCTGTGGTCTGTACGGTCTCTATCCTTCCCCTAATCCTGATCTCCTCCAGTCTCACCCTCAGCGTTTTGGGGACAGTTCCTAGTGCGCCCACTATGACCGGTACTACCCTGGTTTTCATGTTCCACATCTTCCTTAACTCTCTTGCTAGGTCCTGGTATTTTTCCCTTTTTTCACCCTCCTTCTTTTTTACTCTATAGTCTGCGGGCACAGCAACGTCTACTATTTGGCAGGCCTTCCCTTTTTTTGTCTACTATTACTAAATCCGGTCTTCTTGCCTGGATGAGGTGGTCAGTTTGGATGTCAAAGTCCCAGAGTAGTTTGTGGTTGTATTTCTCCAAAACTGCCTCTGGCTTGTGCTGATACCACTTTTCCACATGGTGGAATCCCATTTGTTTGCTTAGTTCCCAGTGTATCATCGTTGCTACTCTATCGTGTCTATGCTTATACTCCTTCTGGGCGAGTTGACTACATTCACTAGTTATGTGGTTTACTGTCTCATCTCTGTCTCCGCACATGCGGCATTTGCTGTTTGTCTTTGTTCTGTTGATTTTTGTTTTTATGTAGTTTGTCCTTATGCTTTTGTTTTGGGCTGCCATGATGAGCGATTCTGTTTCTCTCTTAAGGTTCCCTTTTCGTAACCACGTCCATGATTTCTCGTCTGCTACATCTTGTATCTGTCTTTTAAACTCGCCGTACAATTTTTTCCCTTCCCATCTTTCTTTTCTTGTTTGCTGTACTGTTCCATTGTTTTCTACTTGATTGCTTGTTGCACTATCCCTCGCGTTCTTTATGATTTCTTCACTATTTGTTTGCACATATCTTTCTAGGACTATTTTAGCTCTCTGGACATAATCTTCTATGCTGATGAGCCCCCTGCCACCATCTTTTCTCTTAACGTATAGTCTATCTGTATCATCTCTAGGGTGTAATGCTTTATGCATCGTCATAAGTTTCCTTGTTTGCCTATCCATTGATTGGAGCTCTTCCTTTGTCCATCCTAGGAATGGTCCTGTATACCTAACTACTGACACAGCCCAGGTTTTCATTCCTTTTATTAGATTTCTGCTGTTTAATTTGGTTTCTAATATTTTCCTTATCCTTCTAAGGTATTCTCTCTTTATTTTCTCCTTCATCTCTTCCCGTTTTATCGTGTCACATTCAAGGACACCTAGGTACTTGTATCGGTCCTGTGCGGTCAATGCCCTAATCTTGCTGTTGTCTGGGAGTTCAATTCCTTCAGTCATTGAAAGACTTCCTTTGTGCATCACCATGATTGCACATTTTTCTATTCCAAACTCCATTCCCATGTCCTCACTATATTCCCTTACTTCGTTGAACAGAGTCTCAAGCTCTCCCCTGTTTTTTGCGAACAATTTTATATCGTCCATGTACATTAGGTGGTTGACCTTTCCTTTTGTTTTAGAGAAGTGGTATCCTTTGCTGTTTTTCAGGATTCTGTTAAGCGGTATCATTGTTAGAACAAATAATAGTGGGGACAACGAGTCTCCTTGGAAGATTCCCCTTTTTATCCCTACCTCGGCTAGTTTGTCCCCTGCGGCTGTCAAATCTACTTTCCAGTCTTCCATTGAATTACCAATGAATTTAACCACCGGTTCGCTAATTTTGAACATTCTAAGGCATTCCAGTATTCAGCTATGTGGAATCATATCGTATGCCTTTTTGTAGTCTATCCATCCCATTGCGATATTCTTTCTCCTTTTCCTTACTTCTTTTAAGATCATCTGGTCTATGTAGAGTAAATCGTTTGCCCCTTTGGTTCCTATCCCACACCCTTTCTGTTCTTCTGGTAGTAGCCCCCTTCTATCCATTGACATGTATATTCTCTCTGCTATTTGCCCGGTCAGGATTTTCCACATAAGTGGTAAGCAAGTGATTGGTCTATAGTTGCTTGCTATGTTCCCCTTTCCCGGGTCTTTTTGGATGAGGGTGGTTCTGCCTTTAGTCATCCATTCTGGTGCTTTGCCTTCATTTAGACAATTTTGGAGTAGGTGAGTGAGTCTGCCGTGTAACGTGGTGAATTTTTTGAACCAATACCCATGGATCCCGTCGGGACCCGGTGCTTTCCAGTTGGCTACTTTCCTAAGAGTATGTTTCAATGTGGTTTCATTCAGTACTATTGATTCTCCCTTGTCTATATCTTCTAGTTCTTTTCTCATGTTTCCTAACCATTGCGGTGTTACGTTGTGTCTTTTTGGGTGCCCCCATATGCTGTTCCAATAGTTCTTGGCCTCTGTGGCATCTGATTTCATGTCCTGCCTTCTTTCCCCATTTAAATCTGGGTAAAACTTTTTCTCATTGTTTTGGAATGTGCGGTTTTGTGTGTATTGGGCCGTTCTTAGTCTGTATCTTTTTAGTCTTGCCTCTTTGGCTAGTCTTTTCTGGTGTAACTCTTCGACTACAGTTGCGATGCCTTTTTGCGCTACCTTGTATTTGTTACAAAGTCTTACTCGTGGTCTGTCTGTGTGTGGTGTATTTCTAAGCAGTACTTCGTCTCTCTGTAGTTGGGAGATCTGCCTTTGTAACCTTCTCTCCCAGTTTGGTTTCTCTTCCCTATTATTGCTCAGGTTCCTATCTTGTGTTGTGAAGCTTTGTGCTACCATTTTCGCCCCTGCGTAAATTAGGTTGTTGAGTTCTAGGAGGGTGTCTGTTTCTATGTGCTGTAAGAGGCAGTTGACCTGTTCAGTCACTTCTCCGACTTTCTTTCTGTCTTTGTCTCTTAGGGAGGGGAGTGTTTTTTTCTCTCCTCGCATGATCTCTTTCAAAGCTTGTATTTTGGTTTTCTCTTCTTCCGTTGGTGCCTCGTCATCACCCTCTGGTGCATAGCTTACTGTGGGGGTCTCTTGGGGGATTATTCTAGTTTTGTTATTGGTACTAGTTGTGCTGGGGGGCATTCTTCAGATGTGTCACCTGAACCTCTCTCTACATTAATGCGAATCTCTAGTAGTTCAGTCTCAGACAGCCATTTCTTCTTTTGAATTTGCTTTACTTGGTCAGCAAGGCGTTGGTTCGATACTACCACAGCAGATTTTTCCCTCCATATTTGGAGCATACGCTCTCTATAAGATCGCACTGAAGGCTTGCTTTTATAGTAACAGTACATAACTAGTCTATTCTCTTCCCTTGTCCATCTCTTTCTCTTGTTCTTTATAGCAGTCACCCCGTGAGGACTGCGCTTTCCCTGGGTGTCATTAGTGGTATACGAGTTTTGGTCAACAGTAGCTGTGTGACGACTGTGTCCCTCCTGAAGGCCATTAAGGGTACACGAGCCGAGATTTTGGCCAGCAGTCACAGGATGACGACCGGGTCCCTCCTGGTGGCTAACAAGGGAACACCTGCCGGTTACGACACACCGGTCTTGGATCTGTGCCCCGTTTTTTGCGGTAAAATGGTTTGGTTTTACTGTCATGATTGGGGTTTTTGGTTCTTTTGAGGTAGCACCAGACCTTGGTGGGTTGGTTAAGACCGATGTGAGTCGGAAGTAACCCAAGAGCCCCACCGGCCCTTTTGGTTCTTTTAAGGTAGCGCCAGGCCTTGGTGGGTTCATTGAGACCGATGTGCACAGTGGTAACCAAAGAGCCCCACCAGCTCCTACCATCCAGGGTATGGCCTCAAAAGGACAAGCCATTCGGGCTTGCAGAGATATCTATTTAGTGATATGACATTTACCTGATTGTTGAACTAAAGAAAAAACACTAAGCCTTTTTCTTGGGGAGGGGGGGGGGTTACATACATTAAAGATCATATGTCTCCCTTAACTGTTTTAAGTCTTGATTTAGTATAAGTTTCGATATGCGTTGTTTTTTCTTCCAATGCCGGCTGGCTGGACGGCCAAGCGACCGCAGCCAATTTATACTATACTAATCTCGAGGGAGGGGGGGGCCAGTGGAAAAGTTCATTCACACACATATATATATACTCGCCCCTCGCTTTTCTATACTTCTATGGGACAACTCATTTTGAATTATTATTATTATTATTATTATTATTATTATTATTATTATTATTATTATTATTGATTACGTTTGCCATCTGTCTATAATCTTCTGACAACGTCTGCTATACTTGGGTTCACCAATGAGTCCGGAACCTTGTGATAAAAAAAATATTTTCCATAACAAAATAATTATTTTTCAACACAATCTCTTTCCTCGTCAATGCGCTTAACTCAGCTCTCGTCCATTATTAACTGAGATCGAACATGATACAGTGAAAATATCAATACCGGTAATAACTGCGTCAGGTTATGAACATATTGATAAACATTTATATATCTATAAATATAGTCGTTATATATATATATATATATATATATATATATATATATATATATATATATGTGTATATATATACATACATACATACATACATATATATATATATATATATATATATATATATATATAATAGAAATCGGACATGCGATCTGATATGATACAATACCTGATGTATGATGGGTTTATTTCATAGAGTGCTCGATACATTCAACTTTAAACATTGAGTGATTTCAAGTTGATTTAGAGTAGAGCCTAAAATATAATGGAGTTAGGATTCGCTAAACAAAAACGTTAACGTTTCTGCCCTGTTTGGGCTTTTAAGAAACATAAACGCGTTTTTGTAGCGAATCTTCACTCCATTATATGTGTATAAAAATACGCGCACATCACAAAAATACACATGCATACACACACACACACACACACACACATATATATATATATATATATATATATATATATATATATATATATATATATATATATATATATATAAAGCAACAATATAAGAAAGCAATGTATGTTTCCAAATGTCTTTATTTTAGATTGCTCAATATTATGAGCACATGAATTAAATTTGCAATGAGTCTAATGTCTTATTTACTGCACGAATTCGATATTGGGAAATCTACCGAGTAGAATAGATCAAATTCATTCCGTAAATGGGTCTTTGAACTCATTGTAAATTTCTTATATACGTATATTACTATGAATATTTGTTCGTTTATTTGTTATCATGCATCAGACTTATAGTTGCCCCAAAAATTGTCTATATGGGTAACTTGACCTCGGGATGAACATGGGATTGGTAACACTGACGTTCACAGTCTCCACAGGTCAATTTAGGACCAAAACTACCCGTCTCTGTCCTAATTTGGAAGCTTCCATCTAGAAAGCATGGCTTTTAGAAAATATGTCCCCAATCCCAAAATAAAATCTCATTTTCTCTAAGCAAAATATGAGTATATATATATATATATATATATACTCATATTTTGCTTAGAGAAAATGAGATTTTATTTTTATTTTATATATATATATATATATATATATATATATATATATATATATATATGTATGTATATGTATATATATATATATATATATATATATTATGACGTAAAAGATTTGCTACACAAACATGTTTATATTTGTGACGTGAAAGCTTCGCTACACAAACATGTTTATGTTTCTACTCTGCTTCTTCAGGCGAAGATCGTATCTTAAGCTCAGCTCCAACTCAACTTAATATTTAATGTTGGATGTAACGAGCAATTTATATCTATATCTATGAAATAAACCCATCACACTTTGGACATTGTAATATATCATACAGTAATCCAGATTTGTATTGTCTTCGTATCTATATACATTGGATTATATATATATATATATATATATACATATATATATATATGTGTGTGTGTGTGTGTGTGTGTGTGTGCGCGCGCGTGCACGCTCACGTGAGCATATACATTTTTCATCAGAAACTGTTATCAAAAACTGTAAACAATTGAGTTGGTATGGCTGACTGTATATGTATGTGTCGTGCGTACAGGTGATACCGATGGAGCTAGAAAAATGAAAAATTCAAAAGATTACACCTTATCATATATTTAAAAAAAACGGGTTGGATTTTTTTCTAATCCTCCCTAAATATGCTCCAGTTGGGTTCAATTCATGCCAAGTTTATGCTAAATTGGTCCCTCAGTTGGTGTCACGCTTATTTTGCCAAAAGACATTGGTCACGTGACGGTCCCTGTTGAGTAATTGACCTGTCTTTTTATAATTTTTTACAGATATTATCATTATTATTATTATCATTACTATTAAAATTATTATTATTAATATTATTATTATTATTATCATTATCATTATTATCATCATTATTATTATTATCATAAATTGCATCATATTTTATTGAAACCCTTATTTGAAATAATCTTACGCTATAATCGGTCGATGTATCATTTGGCCTAAACAACGTAAAGAGATTAAACAAAAATAGAAGATTGTGCTGTCTAGGCCAAGTAAGTTTCAATATCATCATCATCAGTCTTTTAACGTCCGTCGTTGGACATAGACCTTCTCCAGGATTTGCCACACTTCTCTATCATGGGCGTCGCGGAGCTAGTATTTCCTGAATCTTTTAGTTCATCTCTCCATCTTGTATTCTGTCGGCCTCGGTTTCTTAGGTGATCTCTGGGGATCCATGTTGTGAGACATGATGTCCATCGGTTGTCTTTCATTCTTGCAACATGGCCCGCCCGTTGTCATTCGAGTTTTTTAATAGTTTCTATGATGTCACGGCCATCTGTTTTCTTCTTTATATACTGTACTATCTTGTGGTCTCTCCATGTAAGGTTGATATGATGCAATATATTATCATTTTCTCGGGTCATATATCCATTTCCAAATAGAATATATATATATACACATATGTGTGGGGGGGGTGAGAGTGAGTGTGTATGTGTTTGTAGATATATAATTTTATAAACATATACATGCTTTTATTTGAATAAATATACAGTAATATTTTGAATAAATTCAGAAAATACTGGCTCTGCGACGCCCATGATTGAGAAATGTGGCGAATCCTGGGGAAGGTCTATGTCCAACGACGGACGTTAAAAAACTGATGATGATGATTATGAATATCTTTAATAGATTCTAATTAATATGTTTGGGGAGGTTTGGGGGGGTGTAGTACAATTAAGGTATAGCTGCATAAATTAATGTAACTAACACACAATAAATTAAAGGGCTTCGAACTGTGAAAATTTTGGGACAAATTAACAGTACTAATCAAGGTATACCTGTGTAGACATATTCAGGCAAAATAATATTGAACAAAACATATTTCATCGATTTTTGCATGGTTGAAGTGGCGCCCCGGCTATCGGCGCGGAACACGTAATTGGAAAGCTGCGATAGGCTGAACCTGTCTGTGTCCGCTGAGCGCTAATACCCTTGGGAAATGTATAAATCTGCTATCCTGTACTTTTCATTTTCAATTTTCCTGTTGTACAATTGCAGGGAGATAGAATTGGTAATCGTGTTATTCCGTCTATTCGTTTTTATTCTCCTTTATTTTACTTGAGTAGTTTATCATAATCGATTTCTGGTCTGCTGGACCCGTCAAAATTTCACCAGACCATCTCAAACTGTACGACACTAGGCGAGGGGTTGGACTTCCCCGGATTAAATTCAGTGTTATCTGTCTCCGAAGCCAGTTGCCAGCCAAGGCCGCTCACCAATAGCTGGAGGGATACGAGATTGATTCGTGCTTTTCCCTTGCAAAGAGATTTAGTGCAAAGTGAACACAAACTCTCAGTCGAAGTTCGGTTCATCGATTTCATTTTTCGTGCTGCTAACCATTAGACCAAAATGGTAATGGGCTGGTCATGTTACAAGAATGTCAGACAACTGTTGGCATGACGAATCATAATTGGAGATCGTATGCAGAAATGTAGCCAACACAAAAAAAGATGGCGTGATTAAGTAGATAAGTTCAGATAGAGACCTTCGGCGAATCTTGGGGAAGGTCAATGTCCAAGGACGGACGCTCAAAGGCTGCAGCTGATGATTCGTGATATCATGGATAACATAATAAATGTGTTCGATGCTAAAATGCAACCGTGATTATTGTTTGTTTTTCCCACGTGTCTACTAACGATAATTATGCTACTAAATCATAGAAATGTGATTTCTCTAGCAAAAATATAGATTTCCTCATAATAAAACTATGAGCTACTAGATATAATATACCATCAGTCTTTATAGTATTATATGTAATAGGATTATGAGAATATATACCCGATGAATGTTAACATTTCGTGCTTGACGCACTCATCAGCAACAGGCAGTATATTTGGTTGTTTTTATGCAAAGAAAAGCGCATTTACATTTGAACAACGAATATTTCTCTAATCCAATCAGGTTTAATTGTTATTGAAACCTAAAGATTCAAACCAATAATTACTATATAAGTATAAGGGCAATTCTTCTGACTTATCTTCCTTTTTCACTAAAATACAAGAATGCATATGCAAGCTTTTTAGCGATTCAACTATCTTATTTTTGTTTGTTTTTTTTTCCATGTATTTTTAATCTTATATATCATATATTATTACAATAATTTGATAAAAGTTTTCCAAAAAATGGAATTCATCAAGTAAAGTAAAAAATATCATATATATATATATATATATATATATATACTTTCTCAAGCTGTAAAAAATGATTGAAAACAGTTTATCCATTGTAGATTTTTAATTACTGTTCTCAATATTTGTCACAGTGAATGGAGCTATTAATACATAAAAACAAAAAAATGAATTACAAGGACATGTACCCAGTGATTGAAAATATTTCGTGCATTTCGCACTCATCAACAACTGCAAAGAGTTTAAATTCGCCGGGTGCAAGTCCTTGTAATTATATATATATATATATATATATATATATATATATATATATATATATATATATATATATATATATATATATGTGTGTGTGTGTGTGTGTGTGTGTGTGTGTGTATGTATGTATGTATGTATATACTGCAAGTAAAATGTTGTTTTTATAGAGTGCCAAAATCGAATATAAAATTATATACTGAAAGGAACTCACAACAAGTCAGTTTCACAGTTCTTTGATCCTCAGGTGGGATTGTCATTGTTGGATTACTCGTTAGGTTTGTTATATTTCTCAATATCAAAACACACGAAAAACGATTAAGGACAGATCGGAGGTAGGAAGTTTACAAAAGTAGTTATCCAAGTATGAGGGGAGACAAGAAGAGAGAGAGAAATCAATCAAATGAAAAGAAAGAGGACGAAAGAGAGAGAGAGAAAAAAATTCTCTCTCCTCGGGTCACTGAAATCCTCCCAAAGGTCGTTCAAATGAAAGGAATCCGTGGGAGAGAGAAAAAAAGTAACTTCGCTCATCTTGAAATGACTGACAAGCAGATACAAGTCCCTCCCAGAACTTTGAAATCCATTTTACAAAACGAGTTACGTAACCCATCCGATATCATTTTGTATTTATTCACTTATATCAATTATTCTGTCATATTTTGCCTTTTTTCATTATCAAAGCTTTAAAAAGTAACCAACGTCAGAAAAAGAACACTACATCTGTTTTTGCAATAATCTATCTCGAAGCAGAAAATATATTTTTTAGTAGATGAATGCAAATAAATCTTAAAAAAAGGTAAATTGCATGTTCTATTTAAAATGTTATTCTTTTCAAAATCTGTGACGTAATTATCAGTTCTTTAAGATTTTTTTCCCTACATAGTAATTAAAAACGTCGTTCAGATAAAAAGAAATGAGAGAATCAATGAAAAAATAGGACATATACATATATATATATATATATATATATATATATATATATATATATATATATATATATATATGAATTGTTAAAATTTTGTCATTTGTGCTTCGTTTTCAACTTCGAGTTGAAGAGGGTGTGAAATTCTACAATCGGGACGAACTTGATAGTCGGTTCACGATTGTCTATTTGTTTCAAAATTTTTTTTCAAAATGTACAAAAACTAGATAAATACTTCAAAGGGGCCATATTTCTTATAAGACATACAATTTACTCTTTTAGTCCAAATTTCTTTTTAAAAAAGACACATCTGCCCGTCAGTCATTTCAAAACATGCTCCCTCTCCCGTTGGTCACTTTCTCTCAAATAACCCCCGCAAGGAATTGAGTAACGCTAGAAGAGAGTTGTTCCTTTTCCTCTTCCTCTTCTTCTCCCCCTTCATTACCTCTTCCTCCCTCACTTAACTGCACTAATCCCTCTTCCTTTCTCTATCTCACTAATCCTCTCTCACCGACACAACAACCCTCCCTCTCTGCTGAGAATGACGCCTATCTCTCTATAACCACTTTTTCTTCGGGTAACTTGATTCCTTACAAAAGTTGTTAACAATTTAGAATCCAGTCGTAAGAAGAAATTTCTACAATAATATATATATATATATATATATATATATATATATATATATATATATATATATATTATTCAATTACTTCGAGGTGCAAAATGCTTTATATTTCTTTTATTCATTTCAGTTATACTCATTAAGAGAAGCAGAAAATAATCACTATTTATTGACTACGCAGATTATTCACTATAATTCCATTGTGCGTAGGTGGTCAAAGATGTTCCTACACAACGATAATTAGTGCAAGACAATTTTATTACATCATCAAGTAATATAATCGCATCATCCTCCGGCCGCTGGGTCACTCTCTGTGTTAGACGTTTGATTTAAGAGACAATCGCTAATTGCAAATACATTATGTGATTCTCAGGAAAACCAATTAAGAATTCATTATGCAATTTTGTCGCTTCATCTAACAATCTATAACAGCCATAATTCCAAACAATTATGTCTAATAATGCTAGCAATGATGGTTGCGCAAAGGGCACCTAGGGAGGGAAACACAATCCATCTTAATTCAAGACAAAATCAATCGTATTAAATCAAACAATATTAAGAATCAACAATAATGAATGCCACATTGAGGATACAAAACAGACACTGTCAATTTAAATGTCCCGAAAGTATTCACCCATTTCAAATACCTCGAAATTCAATCGAAAGCAACCCGAAAGTGAACTTTACAGGCTGTTTTACAAGTGGAAGTGACCTTTACATAGGTCTTTGCGGGCCCAAAATTTTTGTCTTAATCTCGCTCACGGCCTGAAATATCTATAGGAAACCCATAAATAATGGGGAGTCAAATCCAGGAGAGAAAATATCCAACAAACTCTGCACGAGACGTGAAGAATGACTCGCTAGGCCATTGGGAATGTGACTGTATTCCAGTATACAAAATCAACTCAATGGTGTTGCACTTCTGACTGGGTAACCCTTCGGAAGAGTGTTATCCTTTGCTTGGTTGCCAAGTCATATAATGTCCACTTAACTGGTTCTCGAGATAATAGCTAGATATTCTCTGAACAGATCTTCTGTATATACCAGCATACACACACATACATAAGATTTTTTTGTTTTCACGAGAGCAGGGCGGGTGGTTTTATGATTAGAGTGCGACGTGAGCAGGCGCTGACCCAGCCTTTCAACCATGGGGTGGCATCCTATGACCAACGGAGGTGGCACGGATGAAAGCGACGCCCCATAGTCGGAAGTATGGCAGGGTTTGTTTTTTTCCTCCTGACAGATGCAGATAATCTTTCTCCAGAACGAATTTCAATAAAAGCTTTTTTGTACATGAAGTATATATTTAAGAGCTATGATTTCTATAAATTTAAAGATCCGCCTGTGACAATTACTACCAATAAGAACTACATTTAGATAAGTCTTTCTCTTATTTTAACCGATACTCTCTGAGTGTGTTCTGGAACCTTTTGTTACTCCAATTACCAAACGTCCCTCGATGACCAGATGCTAAGGTGATTAACCTCTGTTGCCTGTTGTATGGTGTTATATGAGACCAAGCTGCTTTTCTTCAACCAAAGCTCATTATCAGAAATCGATAACCTGTAATTCTCTCAGCGTTTACATCAACCTTTTTTCAGCATTACAGCATTCGTGTATCTTTGATGTGTACAGCATCACCTTGGATTTGATTGGTGTGTATCTTGATGTAGTACACTTAATGTATTCCAGTATAAGTTGATGAATTTAAGCTTGAAAAAACATATTCAAATCTAATAAGATTTCGAACGGAGCGGTTTTGAACAGTACAGACAATTTCGGAACAAATTAACTCCACTTATCAAGGTATACCTGTACACAGTAGCTGCTTTTATCCATTTGGATACCAGGATAACCTTATTTGGGGGCAGAGAATTCCTCAAAAACAAATCTTCGTAAGCGGAAATGGCGTAAAGCAAACAAGTCTGTTTAGTCACTCGATATAAACAGTCGTGTGAATTTTGAATTACTTTCAAAATTACTGGCATCAAAATAGTACCATTATTGATTTTTCACAGAATATGGTAAACATTGACTTTATAATAGTCAAAATCTTAGTTATAATTAATGAAAATATGTTGTTGTTTTTTCTTTTTGTCTAGACAATGACTTGGGTTAATTAATTTCCAGAAAAACATTTTAAAAAGAATGGAACTTTTGAAATTTCAATTACGTTTTCAAAATCAGGGGTCAATTTTCCGTTGAAAGGTACCTACCATTAATTTCTATGGGAAACGCTTTGAGAGTTACCAGACCCCCAAAATAATATTAATGGTATGTTAGTCTGAATCGTCCAAGTTTAGAATGGTAGGAGGTATAGAAAACTTGAGTGGGCGTTAGAGAGGAAGAAAGTGTCCACTGCCTCTATAACAGTTCGCTGCAAAACAAACGCTATTTTTGTAAAATCGGATAAATAGCGAGGAACGAACCTTCGGAAAGCGAGGAACACCTGTATTTCCTGATTTATAATCAACTCGAATATTTCTGAATAATGAGTCTTCTTAAATTTGATATCATATCACATTTTCATAAAACATCGTTGAAAGTCATCGGGAAATTTTATAGTCATCGTATGGTCGGACATAAGAGGATAAATAAGTGTATGTTGGAGTTTAAGAGTATTTTTCAATCGTAAACAAATTCTTGGATCCACCCCCATATATAATCACTTCCTCTTTACCCCATGACGCACTCTTACAAAAAGTTTAATTGAAACTCATAGAGAAATGTTAAAGGTATCGCGCGGACAAGAAGACGGAAAGACACCGGGTAACATATATTCCTCGTATACTCGGTTTGTAGAGATAAAAGATGAAATAGTCATTTCACTAACAAAGAAACCTATTACGTACAGTTAAAAAATGTTTCTTTGGACCAACCTGAAAAAAATACTCTAATTTGTTAACTCAAATTTATTAGTTTATCTCGAAGAATTTTTTTTCTAATAAGATAAATATTACTTGGAAATAAACTAATAAATTTACGTGTAATAAACCAGATTGATTTTTGGGGTTTGTCTGCGTAACACTTTATTCAGTGTACGTCTCATTCGTGCGATTTTAATTCGTAGTGTTTAATGTAGTGGAAGTAATTATCCGCCTACTCTGCTTTTCTATTGAGGGGATGGTGCCAAAAAAAAATTTCAAGTCTTTGTAATTCTGAGACGGCCCCATACGTTCCCAAGAAGCCAGCTGTAATGAAACCGAAATGATTTAAAATAACATCATTATCACATGACGCACGTACACTTTTCTTGCCTTGCATGTGGGTGATTTTTTTTTCAATTTTCTCTACGAGGAAATGAATAGAATTAGGGTGTGTTAGCGTGTCTCTCCAAAAGCTTTTCTATTTCAACGTTGGACATCCTAAAAGCTTGGAAAATTAGGCGTCAAAGATGTCATGAAATCGGACAAACGAACGAATGGGAATAGTTTCTCTGATTTTGTTGATGCTTGTAAAATCTTTTCTTTTTTTTTTTTTTGCTTTGCTAAATAAATGTTTTAACTCAAATGAAACCTTTTTTTCGATTGATATGATATTTTGAATTCTATTAAGTATGAAAACAAAAACAAGCATATATATATATATATATATATATATATATATATATATATATATATATATATATATATATATATATATATAGTGTTTGTGTTTATTCAAATACTTATATCCAGGTATTTACATATGAACATTACAATATATGTATCTTATATAGATATAGGATAGTCATTTGTTTTATATATATGTGTCTGGTGTATTGGTATTGAATAGTTTATTTACTGATATATATATATATATATATATATATATATATATATATATATATATATATATATATATATATATATATATATATATATATATATATATTATCATTTCTGTCGGATCATATATCCATTTCTTAATAATGTAATTGTCCTTGTTGAAAGAAAAAAATTGAGCAGATATAGACCGCAGGTAAACAAAATGATTTAGAATTAAGATTAGAATTTAGAATTAACATATTACGGCTTTTGCATTACCGGCGGCTTTTTATATATTTGTTTGCGTTATATTGATATAAAATAGTTATTTGATTTATAAATATATAATTACAAATAGTACTTTTTATATAAATACACCACCATTTATATACCTTCCCCGAAGTCATCTGTGCGGAGTGGATGTAAACAGTCCCGGTTGGTGTTTAAATTCAGTGCACTACCTCCATTGTCCACGCTGTTATGTCAAGATTAGACATAAATGTACTTTCCTGTATATGTGAGAGTAATTCAACATATCTACTGACTCAGCAACTCCCCCATCGGGCTACATAAAGATCTCATGCTCTTCCAACTAGAAAAAGGAGTGAGACAAGGTGATACCAGCTTACCCAAACTCTCCAAAGCCTGCCTTGAGATGATCTCCCGAGACCTAGATCAGGAACATTAAGGAATCAGAATAAAAGACACATACTTTGATAACCTCAGATTTGTTGACTACATCGTCATCTTTGCTAAGAACTTCCATGATCTCCAAATAATGCAAGACGAACTAGACTTCATTGGGCATAGCAAATCGGAAGTGGATTATTGAAAATTGCTCAAGTAAATTACATAATGAAAAAACTGACAGTCTTGATGACACAACTGATGCCTCGACTCCGCCCCCTGCGACACCTTGAGTACAAGTGGAAGGTCTAAAAAAAAAAGAATGTTTATCGTGTTATGAAGAGTACAAGAGAGCAGGAGAGTTGGCCTTGGGCCTCCACATGAACTTCAGCAAAACAAATGTCATGTCCAATAAACATGTTGAGGACAAAGACAACGATCAAAATCGAAAACGCAAAGCTGAAAGAACGGGGCCACTACATCTACTTAAGACAACTAATCACAACGAAATCTTCGAAAGAAGAAGAAATCAAGCGAAGAATCACGTTAGGTTGGCAAGCTTTCGGTAGAACAAGTTCAACTTTTAGGAACAATAATATCCAAGTAGTATTGAAGAGAAAGGTATAAAACTATTGCATCCTCCCGACAGTCACCTATGGAGCTGAAACATGGAACCTAACCAAGAGATTGACCCTCAAACTGAGACCAATGCAATATGCACAAGAGAATCTTGCTTAATATCACATGGAAAGATCACAAGACTGTACAGTATATTAGAAAAAATACAGATTCCTATATATCATCGAAACTGTTTTAAAAAACTCAAATTGCAATGGGCTGGACATGTTGCAAGAATGGCAGACAACCTTTGGATATCATGACACACGACATTGATCCCCAGAGAACAAATGCGAAATTATAGCCGACAGAAAGTAAGATTGCGTGATGAGCCAGACAAATTTGGGAAATACTGGCTCTGCAACGCCCATGATGGAGAGGTCTGGCAAATTTTGGGGTGTATGTCAACCGACGAAGGGTAAAAGGCTAAAATGAGACTACTCAAGTGAGCAATTTTGTTTCATTTATCGTACTTTTGTTATTAATTTCCTTGCCTCGTAAGAGAATTGAAATTAAAAGACGTAGAAAAAGTTCCAATCTGCGTGAAAATCAAATAAAAAATTAAATAAGCTTGGCTGTGCCATGATCATACTCCCTTGCTTCATTAAATACTGAAACAGAATTCATTTCTCCATACAATATTATTCCAAAACGTGTCTCATTTCAACTACTTTTCATTTCCTGTATTTTCTATATTGCTTAATGGTTATATATATATATATATATATATATATATATATATATATATATATATATATATATATATATATATATATATAACTAACTGTTTCAATGACATCTTTTGTATAAAAGTAGTTTTTACCGAAAAGAAAAATGAATAAAATATACATGCATGTTATTACATAATAATAATATTTTTTAGCAGAAATTTAATATTTACAAAATGAAATTACCGAGAACTCGGAAACGAGTCGACACGACATAATGTCACGGAATCACTCTCTCTTTTCCACTCTCTTCGTTATCCATTCGGAAATTCACACTGCTCAATTTTTAGAACTGACTAATCTCGATAACGAACTCCACATACTTGGAGTTTGACAATATCTCGAATCAGTAGAACAAGGCTTTCCAAAATTTTTTACATTAACAACACACCTTCTAAAGATTTTTTCTTCTTTTGAAACTCATTACCTTTCTTTTTTTTTCTTTTTTTTTTTTTTTTTGGTCGCCAAGCCGAATTCAAATATGTCTTGATTACTGCGGGAAATTCGTTACAAAAGTTTCGGCACTGATTTATTCTGCTTATATTTAGTTACATCAATGCCTTCACTGTACGATGCAAAAACCAACACTAATTTAAACTGCACGATCAGAGTTAGGAATATATATATATATATATATATATATATATATATATATATATATATATATATATATATATGATAAAATCAAATAATTGTGTTATCCACAGACAGGTGGTTTGTTGTATTACAACTCTTCAGTGTGGCTATAGACTGTCCATTATCCCATCCAGTATCCCGAGGTAGGATGGAAACCTTCGCTCCAGACCCAGAGGCTGGCATATTACCTCTGCCCTACGCTAAACAGGATGGTCAGTAAGGTTGAATTTAAGCGATATATTTACTCATGCATGAGTTCCCCATCCACCAGAGTGCTGTATTGGAAGAGATTGCGCGTATATATATATATATATATATATATATATATATATATATATATATTTGCATGGCTTGAATTAGCGATAAGTATATGAATGCATTATCCCAGGGGGTCAACTGACCCTGGAAAAGAATCTTTTGAATGATATACAAAATTATACCTAATTTCGTGACACACCTTGAGATTATCAGCGACACTGTAAAATGTCGCACGACACACTTTTGAAAAACTCTGCAGCAGAAGAAGTATTCGAATCAGACGGGAAAAAATGTCTTCTTTTGATCAAGATCGATAACTGATATTACATCGTTACTTTAATCTTCATAACACGATAGAAACATTCTTTCTTTTTTAGACCTTCCACTTGTACTCAAGGTGTCGCAGGGGGCGGAGTCGGGGCATCAGCTGTGTTAACCAGACTGTCCGTTTTTTATTCTATAATTTACTTGGGCAATTTATCATAATCCACTTCCGACTTGCTAGGCTCAGTGAAGCTTTACCGGATCCTTGTAAATCGTACATTTGAAAAAAAGAAATACGTTCACTGTTATGTCCGTTGCCCGTCTCTCACGATGCTGGACAAGGGTTTGGACTACCCAGGTTTGAAGTCGGAGAGCTCTTAGCTTACGAAGGCTGAAAACCCAGTCTTCCCTGCTATTTATATGCTGCTGGAGAAGGGGATAGAGGTATTCATGTTTTTCTCAATGCTTTTGTTGAAGTGAACGCAAACTATCGCTTATTCAATTTTCCGTTCAGTGAACCTGTTAGAACATCTGTTCCTTTTGCTCCTTTTAAAATATTGGCCCTGTAACGCCCATGATAGAAAGGTCTGGCAATCTTTGAAAAGAGTGATGGCCAATGATGTATGCTAAAAGGCTGCCTATGATAATAATGATAATGATGATGATGACGGTGATTATAGTGAATATCTCAGAAGCACTGAAATAAGATAATGTAGATAAGAGTTACAGATTGCCTAAAAGGCAAATAAATTATGGAACATCTCGCATCTATTGAGAAAGAATTCGAATTACATAAGAATAATAGATCTCTCCTTTCGCATCGGATCAGAGCTGTATCTTCCGGTTTCATTTGAATACCGAAATCATGATTAAGAATACATTCCTAAACTTAGATGATATAATGCTGATTTCTCGGGACAGATTTTCAACTGCATTCACATCTTATCGAACCAAACCGTTACTGTTTTTCTGATGTTCTCAAAGAAAGCATTGACACCGTTCAATGGATTATTCATATCAAATTTCCTGGTATTAATTGATTGGATCATTTCATAATGTTATAATGTTGGAGATGAACCAATGTATATCTCTGAATTTTTGAGATAAGGTATTATTATTATTACTTCTATTATTATTCGGACCATCCTCATCTTAGTTGTTTTTCATACGACGTTTCGGCTGTTGTACTCTACGGCCTTCATCAGGTATCATCTGGTAGGGTTCGGTTCGTTATTTCTCCACACCTACCAGATGATACCTGATGAAGGCCGTGGAGTACAAAGGCCGAAACGTTGTATGAAAAACAACCAAGATGAGGATGTTCCAAATAATAATAGAAATAATGAACCAATGTCTTCAAATGAATTAGACTAGTATCCTCATCTTTCTTTCTTAGACCATTCTCACCACGTTGTCTCTGGTGCTTCCCAGTTGTCTGTTTTTCGGAAGGTTGGAGTTCGTTTTTTATATTAACTAATCATTTTAGTGTTTCGTTTGGGTTTTTTGACATTATTATTTGTCGTTCAAATAAAAACATTCTTGATGCATGTGACGTTTGGATTTATATTCTGTCTTCTTTCTCCATTCAAGTCTTGGTAAAATTTTCTTTCTTTGTTTTGAAAGTGCAGATCTGAGTTTATTTGGCATTGTCTATATCTCTATACAATATCCCTGACTTTTGTCTTTTCCCAGATATACTGTGCTATCTTGTGGTCTCTCCATGTGAGTCCTAGTATAACTCTTTCATGTGCACGTTGCATGGTTCTTAATTTGTGGATCTGTCTCTTGGTTAGGTTCCATGTTTCAGCTCCATAAGTGACGATCAGGGGCATACAAAAGTCAGGGACATCATAAAATCCATTAAAAATCTCAAATGGCAGTGGGCTGGCCATGTTGCAAGAATAGCGGACAACCGATGGACATCGCGACTCTTGACATGGATCCCCCGAGATCACATGTGCAACCGAGGCCGGCAGAATATTAGATAGAGAGACGAGCTTGACAAATTCAGAGAGTACTGACCCCAGACCCCCATGATAGAGAAGTGTGGAGAATCCTGGGGAAGGTCTATGTTCAACAACGGAAGTTAAAAGACTGATGATGATGATGATGATGATGATGATGCCTCTTTAATCTTGCTTTGGGGGCGATTCATCTACATCGTATTTTTCCACTTCAGCGGGCATCTCTTTTTCTCTTATCATGTATGTGTAATATTGTTTGGCTCGTGGTCTACTCATGTGGGATGTGTTTTTCAATAACCATTATCAGTCTCTCAGTAGTTGGGAAATCTGTTTTTTTGATCTCATTTCCCAGGCAGGTTTTTTCTTGTTCCTGTTGTTCCAGATGTATTCTTGTGTCGTAAAATTGCCTCTTACCGTTTTTGCACCAGATTACATGAGGTTGTCAACCTCCGTTATGTTGTTGGTTTCAATATGATGTAAAAAGCAATTGACATGTTCAGTTGAATCTTTTTTTTTCCGATCTTTGGTTTGCCAATAGTGTTTTCGTGGTTGTTAACATGTTATCCTAAACCTACGCACCTGAAGACGCAGATATAGTTATCCCTCATTCGTTAAAAGTTCGCTTTCAGCTACTTTTTTGCTTTTACAAAAGAAATAAAAGACAAAAATAGCGGCCAATACAATAAGTGTTTGGATCATTTACTAAATAAATAATTTTATTTCGATAAAAACGATACAACCAATGCCAGATATGAGTTATGGATGCAAAACAAGGCGAACTGAGAACCAAGTTAGATTCGTACAAAGGGCTATGGAAAGAGCAATGTTAGGTATAGAGGAGATAGAAAAATATCAACATGTATCAGAGGGAAGTCTAGAGTGAAGGATGTATAAAAAAGATAATTAAGAAACTAAAATTGAGATGGGCTGGGTGCTTAACAAGAAGAGATGACTGCAGATGGGACAAAAGGCTAGCCAAGACTGTAAACGCGGTAGGGAAAGGCTGAAGGTATGAGAAAAACATTTCCAGTATGACATGGCAGTCGTCAGCGCAATCGCAGTCGTTATGGAAGGAGATGAAAATGGCTTTTGTCCAGCAACGGATATATAGTGGCTAATGATGAGGATCATCATCATCATTCATATAACCAAGATGAATTGTACTTGTCGTCATGACACTTTTAGGTGCAGGTGGCCCAACGTTTAACCGTGTGTTGAATGGAATCGGCTATCTGTGTTTAAACTCCAGCTAGGGTAGTTTGTATTTAGTTTTCACTAATGCCCTTGGGGAAAGGCATGAATCCTCCTCTTCACTCCCCACCCTACCCTGATATATGTAAATAGTAGGGAAGTTGGAGTGGAAGTCCATCTGTGGATCAGATTAACAACCCAACCCCGTACTATAGTAACTAGAAAGCACCCAGAGAGCAGATATCTCTGCCAACACTATTGTCAGGCAGGGTGGGGAGGTAATTGTGCATGGATCTGCTAAAAAGTTTGATTGTTTTTTTTCGGTAGCCATAGCTTATTGTCCAACCTTGCACAGAATTTCATTGAAATTCATTGAGAACTTTTGGAGATATCGTGTGGACAAAAAAAAACGGGAAAATATCTCTCAGCCAAAAATCCGGGCCAAAATTTAACACCCCTTTCCTTACCCTGATGTTCATCCTTCCACAAAATTTTATTGGAATCCATTCAGTATTTTTATGAGACGTCGTGTGGACAGACTGACGGAAGGACAGAATGACGCCACCAAATACATAGGTATAGATCTCCAACTTTGTTTACGGAGGTGAACAATGATTTGGTCTCCATGGATTCGTTTGAGGAATGGAAAGAAAATCATTGCCTCGTGTGTTGCGTGACACAGGAAACAAGTGAGTCTGAGAGAGTCTGGGTCGTGACACTTCTAACCAGAAGAAAAAAAGGTAAAAGATGAGACTAATTTTAAAATGCGTTTTCGAGTTACTGTTAACGATCAATCATTTTTGCAAGACAATCGATTGCTGATCACCCTTAACACGCAGCAGATACGTCTCCAAAACAAGACTGACTGCTGCAGGGGAAAACGGTACTCGAATTTCTTTTCCGGCTGAGGATGATTACTTTGGCATTGTATAAATAATGAATGAAAAATAATGAAATTTACTTTTTTTAACAAATCCATTCATTCAGTTCAATGAAATAAACCGGTGCATATATTTACGATATTATCTAAGGCTTCTTAGTTTAGCTTAATTAGTAAGGCAGCTTCCTGAAAATCAGTTGGTTTTGAGTTCAAATCACGCTAGAGGTAACTTAGATTTTACATATCAGTTTACTCCCCACCTTTTGGTGAGGATTTTTCTTGTTGTTCTTGTTACGGTAGGAAAATGAAATCAACTCCAGACTTTGTACTGGAGCTCGACAATATTGTAACAAGCAGATTGTAGTATCTAAACTTTCAATTAAAACGAATTCCTTTGCATATCATCCTCGTACAGGATCCTCCCGCAATCCAAAAGTTGGGCGTTACTATAAAAATGTTTCGTTTGCCAAAATGGCGTAAAGCGAAGACGCTATTCCCATTAATTTATATGCGAAAAAAATTGAGTATTTCCCAAACCCCACAATGGTAGTGATTAATCTAGTGGTGGTTGAAGGTACGGGAAACTGAAATGTAGGAGAGAGAGAAAGAGAGAGGGGGAGGAGAGAGAGGTGAACAAGGTGCGTGCTGCCTCTATTACGGATCACTGCGAAACAAACACGTTCCTCACTTTACATTGGTTCCCTCCACACCGCTATTTCACATTGACGAAAAAAGCTAAAAGTGAAAATAGATTCTTGCGTTTCTTTTGCAGTGAGTTGTTATAAGGCAGTTCACACTACTCCCCTTTCTCCAATATCCCAGGTGCCTGTTCCTAACACCAGCCCAACTTCTGACGACTCAGCCTAATACACTATTATCACCGGGGGGGGGGGGTTGAAACGCTTAAAAGTTTTTCCCATATAAATGAATGGCAATTGCTTCCTTACTTATTACCATTTCGGCTTAAAAAAGATTTTGTGGGGACGCTCAAAAATACTTCAAATATGAATTGATCGTGATTGCTTGTTCGCTTCTCGCCATTTCGGCTTTAGAAAAAAGTTTTCCGTTGGAACACTCAAAAATACTTCAAATATAAATTAATGTCAATTGCTTCTTCGCTTCTCGCCATTTCGGCTTAAAGAAGGTTTTGTGGGAACGCTCAAAAATACTTCAAATATAAACTAATGGTGATTGCTTCTTCGCTCTACACCATTTCGGCATATGAAAGGTTTTTAGGGAGAGGCACTACTTTCAGATAGCGAGAGGAAACTACATTGCTATCAGAACAAAATAATTAGATGTTTTATGAACCAATTAATTGGATCATCCAAGTGCTAATCAAGCAGAAAGTTTAAGCTGCTGACTGTGCGTGGTTCTCCCGATTGACTTTATCGTCTGAAGATGACGTGCTGATTCTATTAGCTGAATCTTTGAGATGTCTCTGGATTGCGATTGTACGTGGTTGTTTGTGAAATAGGAATAAAATTCTTTGTTTTCGGTCTTCATCAGATTATTCAATGTTTTTGATTCCGGCTTACTTGGTTTATTTATTTAAGAAAAGTTGATAGTTCGTTATTTATTTTATTAGATGAAATATTGCAAATCATCGTAAATAATCTGTTGCTGCTATTTTTTTTCTCAAAGATCATCTACAATTAAGATGAAGGTAAATCGTAGCAAAAAGGTTAATGATAACAAGTTGTTCAAAATCTGACAGTAAATTAACCCCCTTGCATCGAAACTGACCAAATAGGATTCGAAGTGTGTGTGTGTGTGTGTGTGTGTGTGTGTGTGTGTGTGTGTGTGTGTGTGTGTGTGTGTGTGTGTGTTTGTGTGTGTTGTCCTTATCCAGCATTGATCTGTACGGGTGTTTAGATAAAAAAGTAGAATGTGTATATATTAATGATAGATAGATAGATAGATAGATAGATAGATAGATAGATAGATAGATAGATAGATAGATATTAGACTGCAGTTGTTTGATTGATTGTCAGATATTAGCACAAAGAAACTGACAGGAATTATCTATTTTTTGTCAGAATCTTTTAGATGAGAATCCATCAATATGTAGAGATTCATGGACCGTAGTTCTCATCTTACCTTATTTTTGAATACGTCGCTTCGGCCGTTATACCATACGGGGGCCTTGACGGGGATGGGCTCCACCGAAGCTTTGGGGAAGAATGTCTTCATTCTCCTGTCTATTTTCGGATGGGGTGTTCCCTAGGTCATATTGATGTTGCTGATGAAATCTGTGAGATGACTTTTTAAACGTTCCCACTATAGAATTGACTTGAGTTCATATTGATTTGACATGTATTTCTATCAGAATGTCATCAAGTTTTTTCCTCAAGCTGTTTGCTTTTCTTGTGATATCCTTCATACATTTGGTGATATCATTGATGTTTTCTTGTGATACCCTCCATATTTTCTTAACAAAAGCCAAAAATACGGTGCATATATACATATGAGAAAATTGATAAAGATAGAAGATATCTTAGATATTCAAGATCAGCGGCGAGCTCCTTTGCGTGGAGCTCTAGAGGTTCAGTGAGACCATCTTCTTGGGTCAAGGTTTTCTTTAAGCTAACCGCATTTTTCTGTCATGTTTTTTCTCCACAAAAGCCAAGAATAAGAAAAAATCATAAATTGGAAGCAAAAATCGTGATTGTGCATTTGCACTGTTTCTGAATGGCTTCGACACAAATCTGGTAATGTTAATCAATGTTGTTGAAAGATAATCGATATTTTTCTGGAAACAGGACCATGGCTGTCGATGTATAGATAGTTGTGAACAGGTATAGATAGATAGATATGAATCGGTATATATATATATATATATATATATATATATATATATATATATATATATATATATATATATAGATAGATAGATAGATAGATAGATAGATAGATAGATAGATAGATATGCAGCGAGAGAGAGAGATATGGACAGGCATGGTTAGATAGATAGATAGATAGATAGATAGATATGAATAGGTAAATATATATATATATATATATATATATATATATATATATATATATATATATATACATATATATATATATATATATATATATATATATATATATATATATATATATATATGCAGCGAGAGAGAGAGATATGGACGGGCATGGTTAGATAGATAGATAGATAGATAGATAGATAGATAGATAGATATGAATAGGTAAATATATATATATATATATATATATATATATATATATATATACATATATATATATATATATAGAGAGAGAGAGAGAGAGAGATAGAGAGAGAGAGAGAGAGAGAGATGGACAGGTGTGGATAGATAGATGATAGATATGAATGGGTATATAAACATAGATAGGCAGATAGATATAAACAGAGATAGATAGATGGATAGAGAGATATGAACATTGCAATAGATGGATAGATAGATAGATAGATAGATAGATAGATAGATATGAAAAAACTTCAATAGATAGATAGATTTGAATACTTCGATAGATAGATAGATATTAACATTGTGATAGATATAAACAGAGATAGATAGATATGAAAACTATATATGTACATTGCGATAGAGAGAGAGATGAACACCGTGATGGAGACGAACAGACTTCGATAGATAGATAAATAGATAGATATGAACACTGCGATAGATAGATAGCATGAGGACCAAGCAGATAAGTATCCTCGTCTTCGTAGGTCAAAGATTTCCTTCAAGCTAGCTTCATTTCTCCTGACGTTGCTCATATTTCCTTCACAAAAAAACTAAGAAATAAAAAAATATCTTCAGAACATGTAAAGCAGCAATTCTCCCGAAAGCCATTGCCATTAGGCATTTTTCACTGTTTGTAAATGGCATCTTCGACTTTGTGCAAATGCCAGAATCCATTAACGTCTCCGTGAGCTCTTCTTCGGTTGGCTTGTACACCTTAAATGATACAGCCACCCCAAAGTTCAGTAGAGATACTGCATTAGTGTAACAAGTAAAGCTTCTTATTGAAAACATCTATAGTACCAGGGGGTATAGACGTTTGTTTGACAAAACATCAAAATTCGGAATGCAATAATCCAGGGATGGACAAATATTTTTCCGAGGGGTGTACTCATTTCTTGACGGCAATATACTCAATGTTTAGTCATAAATGATACCTGATAACATCTGTTTTGATTGTGTAATGTTCCACTAGAAGTAGTAAATTTCTGCTCATTTAGATTTAGAAGAAAATCACCTTTTTATAAAAACAGTGGTGGGTGTACTCATTTATGGACTATACTAACAATATTAACAAATGCATACATGCAATAATATCTATTCATGTATGTATCTTTTAAGATGGTAATTTTTATCAGTTTCTGAAATTACAAAGTACATTTATTTAACAATTTTTTTTTATATCTTGACTTTTACTTAAAATTTAGATTTAGTATTTAAATTTAAGATTTAGAATTTTCAAATATTTTACTAACGTTGAAATTTAAACTAACGTCTTGATCCAGTAGGCTCGGGATCCCCAGTTCATACTTGGTAAATAATGACTTTTTTCTCATATAATTTTTTTAATAAATGTCATAAGAAAAGAAGCCCTGGCAACATCTTTCCGTAAGTTGCACACGAAATGCTCAAAAGCTGTAAGGGGCTCGCGAGTTGCAGTTTGAAGACCCCTGCTGTGGAGCGCCCACACATTAAAAAGGATTCAGAGGTGAATTTATTAATGAAATAGGCCACCTAATTGATGTATTTTAATTCCGTAATATTTGTCGTTTGTCAAGGAAGGTAACTATTAAATGCTGACTAAGGAGTAATTACCCTCACTTATTCAAATGATTATTTGAAAATACAAGGAAAATCTGCGTTCATTTTAGTTGAAGATGAGCAAGAAGATGTAGAGCCACATAATGCTTTTGATTTTTTTCAATACAGTGCAATAAAGTGGCAAAGTGGTGACGTCATCAGCGTACATCCGGTTCCAGATTGTTTTGAAACATACAAAAAAACACGTTTTTTTCTTTCTTCGCTGATTTTTTCATTATTTCGACTGGAATTTTGTATAGTATGTAAATATGAGTCAGTCAGTTTATACTGTATTATAAATTTCTATAACTTGTTTGTCATTTTATTGATCATTTTAATCGGTTTTTTTTCGTTTTTTTTTTCTTCCCTCCGGAGATTCGAGCAGACAATGTTTACGCTTTTAAAAACTGAAACTGGTGTAACTTGTTTGTCAAGTCAGGATATTCAGAGCCCAGAATTTCGTATTTTTACCATAGAGTCACAAATGAGCCGATTTCAATTCAATTTTTGAATGAATTTTTGAATGAATTTTTGAATGAATTTTGTTACGAAAAGGGTATTTTAACAAGTCAGACTTTTTCACTCGATGTCAAAATTATTTGAATACAACCGACATTTTTGAAGGCATAGGCAAACTAGCGCCCTGGTGACGTGAAGGACAGCTTTTTTCAATATGACTGGGAAGGGATAGACAGAACTTGAGATGGTGAAGTGTTTTAACACCATAACTAATGAAAGAGTTTAAGCACAACATATTCATTACAGTGTCCATCATAGATAGATAGATAGATAGATACATACATACATACATACATACATACATGATGGCTGTCAGATCGTGATACGACTGTGAAGGATGCTGACAAGAAGTACTCAGAAATTCATTTTTTTTATATATATATATATATATATATATATATATATATATATATATATATATATATATATATATACCCAAATACACGTATATACAGTTTTGTCATTAACTGTCTCGAGTTGTGATTGTAGATATTGCAAAATCCATCAGTCCTGAGATAGACAGTGGCCCGTAAAGTCTGTCAAAGATTTGCAGGTCTTGTTGTACTGACCGCAAGCAAATAACTATTAGTTTGATCTTGGTCTGTTCTACACGTTTGTATCTTGTTTACGTGATTTCACGTGTCTCTTAAGTCCAGAACGGCTTAAACAGGTTTACCTTCAGATCTCAGATTTGAGCTCATAATGTCGCTGGAATTGACTATGATCTGTTTTGAGCCAATTAGAATGACGAATATTGCTTGTGAGTACTGCTTTTGATAAACATATTCTCACACATATATCACCTTTCAACAGAGGAACTGCATATCTAATATACAGACAGACAGAATAGCCCAAATAACGATGTGTCTGTGTCTGTGTGCGCGTGTCCTGTTGTCTATCAAACAACCGAAGCCATCAAAGATGGTGAAGGGTTCTATTCTTTTTTATATGAGCGTACGTTTATGTGTGTGTGTGTTTCAGCACTCCTGGCCATACCGTTTTGTCTTCAGACTTGGGAATTTGGATCGGTACTCCACTAAACCCTTACAAGAAAATAATGAAAAATGACTATAGTGTCATAAATAGAATTGATTATTACCATATCTATTCTTTGATGGAATTTGTCCAGATAAATTTAAATCTTGAAGCTATGGTTGTTCAATTATTCACTGTGATGGCGAGTAGATATACTAGTTAGTCCATATGAAAAAAATCATGGACATATTTAAATTACTATCAGAAGATATTTTCTTTGAAAAGAAACTACTAAAATCATGAGGAAAATGGCATTGTTTCAAATGTTAAGTTCAACATTTTTACGGATAGGATTTTCTGCTCGTTCCTTTGGAAGGGGCCTCTTGCCCCAATTAGACATCAAAACTATTTTTAGGGATAACTTAATTCTATGCCTCTGGTTAAAATGCACTGTTTTGGCTACTCTGAGGTCACATCCAAACATTCAGAAGCAGACGTTTAGTATTATATAGATAGATGGAAATCGGATAGTTATTATCGAGTTAGACACAAATGCAGACCCCACACTATTATAGTTCAGTTTTAAACCAGCTAAACTAAAAAGAAGTACCATTCTCCAAGTTAGCCCATTTTGGGTGTACTTTAACTACCATTCTGTATTCGGCTACTTAGATGTCACATACAGATCAACAGAACCAGACATAGTATCATATAGATAATTAGAAGGGGGCCAAATAATGATAACCGGGCTGAGTGCGAACGAGGACCTCTGCATTATTATTTGTGTGGGCTTTCAAAAAATAGCCAAAACCATGCCAGAATGTCCCATTAGTATACGCAGGAAATTTCTTTGGGATATGTTATGTGGCTTCTAAGTTACGACGTCACATACAGACGGACAGACATTTGGTGAATTATTGTAGGATTCCATTCATGTCAATCTTTTTAGATCAATATTTCCTATGTCACGTAGAAAATATCATTTCATAGCTGCGTTATCTTTTATTTATCTTTCATCGAACTAAGTAATTACCTTCCTCAACTCGTAAAACGTAGCTCTAGTGGCTGTTCAGAACCTTTGAAGGCGTATGCCAACCTTTCTTTTCTTCTTCCCTCTTGCAACCGTCATAGAAATTCTACATCTCTTCTTTACAGCTGAGATTCCTCTCAGCCATCTTTGGAGAGGATCTTAAAAGAAACAGTGCCTCTCTGAAGTCCTTTCAGTTGCAGCCCCCTCTTTCGTTTGCAGAGCCGGAAGTACTCGCTGTGAAACCATTTTGTGTACTCAATGGGCAAATCGCAATTTTCTAGGCTAATGAACAAATGTAGCAGGGTTATCTGGAAATGCCTGTGAGAGAAAATGGATTGGACTAATTTTCTCGCTAATCTGTGGGCATGATTCATGGAAGAAATAATAGGATTGATAGATATATAGATAGATGGATGGATGGATGGATATGAAAAAACTACTATAGATAGATGATAATTGAAAGATAGATCACGAAATCCAACCAAGTTCTGAATCAGCGATCTTTCTGAACATCTGTTGTTCACCTTGTAATTCCCTAAAACCCAAGCCAATTACCTCTCATATGTTATCGAAATGCCGTTATACTTTAGGAAAGTTCAAGAGGGCATCTCCAATTGGCTCCTTCACGATGACTCAGCGATATTCGGGCAGACTATGATCAGGTGAATATACAAGCCACTGCCTAGTTTCATCTTCAAAAAGAAAACGAGCCTGAATGTCAGACCATAGATGCGCTCGTTCTTTTCTTGTATGAAGATCTAGCAAAACAATATTGCTAACTCATTTTCACGTTTACATCTAGGATTGCACTTTTTTTTAAATGTCTTAAAACACATAGAAACATCTAGATTCACAAGATATGTATCTAAATTCTGGGATATACATAACATACTATTATACAGCTAAGTGTGACTTTTATCTTCACCATTTATTTCATTAGAACATTACTTAATTTATCAAAAATATTACTTATTTCACTAATATAAATTAAGCATAGAATTCATTTTAGTTGAAGAGTTTATAGTTACAAATTGTGGGCAAGGCGTATTTTAACCAGCAAAATGTTTACTCTTAAGTGGAAGAGTCAAGTGTTACAGACAAAAAAACATGAAAATCACACTGTTCATTAGGTAGGTATACTAAATAAGCATAATTAGGCATCATATCATATATACTGTGAGATCCGATGAGGATCGAACCCACTAACAACAGCCAGTAAGATTAGGTTACTGGTCATTTTAAACCAGCAGTATTACAACCAGTGAACCAAGAAAACCTTGAGTAATTGACTTTATTACTTCTTTTTAACTGTCTCTACGATGGACAAGTTTTTTGTCGTTGGTGATGTCTGGGATATCAGCACTAATTACATCAGATGAACGTAATTACTGTATATGCCGACTCCGAAACAAAGGTGTTAATTCAAGTTTAGTCCAAGGTTCGCCAGAAGAGTCGACTCTCCATATTACCAGTGGTTCTCAACTGGGGTGGAGGGTAGGTGATCCAAGGTGTTGAATAAGGCTATCAAGTGAATATAAAAGGCGTGGTGAATGTTTTGGGCTCTAGGGTGTGGATGTGTGACGCAAGATGGGATATAACTGCTCAACTGATGGTCTGGACTTACTTTTTCGGTGTTGTTTATCAAAACTATTTTTTATTCAGTTATACTGTTAGCTTGTTGGCGTTGTGTTTAATTGGTTTTATTAACTTCAATAGAAAAAAGAATTGCAATTGAAAGAGGTAAAACTGGTAATCTTATTGGCAATAGTGGGAGACGCTCTTGAAAAGGTTGGGAACCACTAGACTAATATGACCAATTAGGGAAGATATGTGATGCTTAAAAAGTCGACTAATACAGTATTCGCACTTCCCGTGAGGGAAAATTCGATGCAGAGTCAGTTTTAACGTGAGGCCTTATAATAGGAAAATGATGTGCCACAGAGGTGGAAGATAAAACAAAGAGACATACAGAGACAATTAATTCTGTAATGAGATCAACCTTCACTGAGTACTCAACTACTGTGACCTTGCGTCAAACTAAAGTAAACTTCGTAAATAACAAGTGTATTCTACTTCGGTACTTACTGTGCATATATAGCCAAATTTGATACATTGACACAGTAGTGGGACACCAAGTAAGGATTGAATTCATTCCAGTACTTGTCTGCTGTATAAGCTTGTTGACCATTACTACTTCAAGATTACTACTAAGGATTTCATGAAATTATTGAAATGTCGATAGATTTCACAAAATCCCTATGGATTGAATGAAACCACTAGTTTCCCAATCTTACTATAACTGCTTCAGCGACCATAGCAATGTAAGCAAGAACATCTATCATTGTAGCAGTAGGAGTCGTATTTGTAGTCAGAATAAGGTCAGCGTGATCGATAGTTGATTGTTGTTAGCGGTCGTGCTGGATAAAATAAAGATAAACTTAGTCGTTGCCGTAGTAACGGTAAGTGACTAAAGAAAGTACTATGTAGGTCAAAATAAAACGATATTCAAGGGCAATCATTCAAGAGATGGTAGCAGGAAGCGTAGGAACAGCTAGGACGTTCTCAGCAGAAATTTAATTTCAAGACCAGATTTGAATGGGTTGACAGCGTTTGTAAGGAATTATAGAAACCATGTAGAGAGTGGACAAAGAAAGAAGAATATTTCTGTTTCAAGTCACAGTACGTCATATAATCTTATCTTACTAATCTAAGGACGAAATTGCATGTTTAGACCAGATTTGAATAGAGTAACTGCATTTGTAAGGAATAAGTTGACCTGAAGAGAGAATTGTAAAAGAGAGATAGGCATCGTTCCTAACAAAAAAGTAAAACCAGTATCTTAATAAGGTAGGGGGAATAAGAGAGAAGTACTGTTCAAGATAGTATGATACGTTATAGGAGGTGGACAAAGGATGATGAATACTTCTTTTACGTCACATTACGTCATATTATTCCTCTTCTGAAAAATAGGGAGTACAAGAAAGAAAGAAAGAAAGAAAGAAGACTATACAGTATCTATAATAGATGTATACACTTCATATATATATTTATTACTTTTTTTAATCAGTTCATATGGACATCACGACTCACAACATGGATCCCCTGAGATCACATGAGAAACTGAGGATGACTGAACACAAGATGGAGAAATGAACTAGACAAATTCAGAAAATACTAGCTCGGCGACGCCCATGATAGAGAATTGTGGCAAATCCTGGGGAAGGTCTATGTCCAACGACGGACGTTAGAAGACTGATGATGATGATGATGATGATGATGATGATAAAATTGTATATACAATGTCGTAGATTTTTAACAGAGTCCGTTCCTTCTCTTTGTCTTCCATTTTTTCTCTCTTTCTTTTTTTTCAACTCACAACGAACTTCGCAATGTATATAAAAACCATTCTTTCAGAACAAATTGGAAAAGCTTGAATGCATACATAAAGAGACAAAGGGGTCAATAGAGATTGTAGAGAAAAAGATTTACAATATCAATATGTTTGACCTATCTGTCATGGCGTCGTAACAGAACGCCGTGAGAAATCATTCCAATCACACTTCAATTTCGAAATATCTGTGGGACATAAGAATGAAAAGCAGGAGGAAAATAAAGAAGACAAAAGAAAATATGCTGCAAAGACACAAAACCAAACACCCAGCTGCATATGGTAGTCAAATTTAAAGCTAAAAATGACAACTTAACCGACAAAATCTGGTGATATTGCAGGATGCCTTTTGAACAGCTTACATTAAATACATATATATTGATGAAAAGAAAAACCCAAAAGAAAGTATGTTACATCTCAATCTTTTTCATTATTCTGTGGACATGTTTTGATGCATTTCGACGGGTGCCAGTCATCTTTTTCAAAGAAAATATCTGTAGCAGTTCTGCTTGTAATAAAATAAAGATTTAGCTGTTCTCTTGGGATTTTTTCTTCACTTTCCAATTGTCATTTTCATCAACATTATATTGGATCACTTCACATCCACAATTCAAACATATGTTCATATATATTGATGAGAGATGGATATATAATCCGACAGAAATAATTATGAATCCGTCAAATCACTTTGAAACTATTTGAAATGATCTCCTGTTATTACACAGTGAATGTATCCTTTGGCCTAGATGGCGTAGATGGAATAAACAATTAAAGAAAATAGGACTGCTACAGGAATTGAACCAAAATTTAGAGTTTTGTGGGCCTTTGCATCACTGACAGTTGTTTTGCTCAATGATGAGAGCAACGTATGTTAAAGGGGCTATCTTGTCGGCTGCAGATTCGATTTCGACAGAAGTCCCATTTTTATTTAATAGTTTATTCTGTTAAGGTGCTTGATTGAGGGATTTTTAAAAATGTATAAGAAGCCAAAAATTGTAGGTTGCCCTTCTACAAGGCATAGCAATCATCAGCCATCCGTACCAGAGTTACGGTGAAAATGGTAGTAGCAGTACAAAGACGTTTGATTTGGTGAGCTTCGATAGACTGAAGATTCGACGATGATTACTGTCTGCCGGTAAGACACATAATATTGTCAATCGAGTACTACGCTTTGGATGTCTATGTTTAAGTACCTGAGAATCATTATTATCAACCTTTTAGCGGCCGCCATTGAACATAGACCTTCCCCTATATTCGCCGGACCCCTTTATCATGGGCGTCGTAGGAACGGTACTTTCTGTATTTAACTAGCTCGTCGCGTCATCTTACTTCCTGTCGGCCACAATTTTACTAATGATGTCTGGGGATCCACGTTGTGAATCGTAATGTCCAGCAATTGTCTAACATTCTTGCAATTACAATTTGGATTTTCCAACAGTTTCTATACTTCGGACTCCTGTCTTTTTCTTTGATATACTGTGCTGTTCAATGATCTCTCCATGTGAGGTTGAGCACGATTCTTTCATGTGCACGTTGCAACGCCTGCTATCGTTCCTTACCTCTGACATTCTCCATGGATATGTATTTGTAATACATTTCTAATGTCAGCATGCATGCAGTATTATGATATATATATATATATATATATATATATATATATATATATATATATATATATATATATATATAGGGGGGTTAATGTATAAGAGTACCCAACAGAATTATAATCGGATACTATTATCTCTCGCTCACTCGCTTGTAAACTTATGCAATGCTCTTCCATATGAATAGAATGCTCTGGTGGATGAGGAATATAAGCTAAATTAATAATACATATCGCTTAAATTCAACTTCACTGACCGTCCAGTTCCGTGGAGCAGAAGGTAGGATACCGGGTCTGATCCGAAGGTTTCAATCCTACCTTGTGGTACTGGATGGGATAATGGATAGTCTATAGCTACACTGAAGAGTTGTAATAAAACGGAACAGCTGTTTCTGCGGATGATACTATATATATATATATATATATATATATATATATATATATATATATATATATATATATATATATATATATATATATATATATATATATATATATATATATTAATTATACTGTCAATAGTGGAACAATCTAAATCATGCGTAAAAATTCAAGTAGTTTTGAGGCAAACAGAATATAATCACTGTAAGTCGACGATTGGAGTGGGGTACAAGGTAAGGGTGTTACTCAGGCTTCTGTCTGCCATGAAAGTCTTGGTTGCTCAATCGGTAAGTGCAGACTTGGCTTAAAAGCGCTCCAGTAAAGGTGAGATTTCGAATCCCTCTTAAAGATTATTTTTCATTTACTAATTGGTGCCGTTTGCTCATTTACAGCAAGTAAATCGGTCCGATCGAAAAATTAGTTCCCAAATTGTCTCTCTTTATGATACAGTATGTATGTATGTATGTATCATCATTTTCTGCTCATATATTCCGGATTGCAAGGCGCGTGGAAGCTTCGTTCTGCTTACGACACTTGATATTCCCCAATGGTCACCCATCTAGGGACTGACCAGAATAGATATTACTTAACATAGTTGATCTCCCGAGAATCGGTGTATCCAACTCGATTTGGTCGTAACCCCTTTGACTTAGGGAGAGGTTCCTTAACCTTTTTGCTAAGTACTCGGAGGAGAGGTGTTGAGTACCATTTCTAAAGTCATTGGTTTGACGCGGCGGTTGATTGAACCACGGCCTACCGAACTGGGGACGAGTATTCCACCAAGATTGATCAGTTTGAAGGAATATCGATTGGTAATTAAATTTAATTTTGTCGTAGTGATATAGTCGCTTAGAAAACATGTCTTTTTCCTTACTTTACAAAGGATTTTTAGAGTAAAACAAATCGAATAACAGGTCTGGTTAGTCACTCAGTAGAAACCCTCAAATAACCAACGTCCTTTGACTGCATGCCACGTTGGAGGTGATCAGTTGAAAAAATCGGAAAAAGGGGTGATCGATAAATAATTTACTTCTATTGATTTTTGTTGGATAGTGATCACTGAAAGAAGTTTGAATTTTCAAGGAACAAGCGTAAATCCTACCTAATACAAACCAAGTGACAAATTTAGTATAAAAATGCATTGCAAACTGAACCCCCCCCCCAAAAAAAAATATATAGGAAGGGAACTTTTTGAAAAAAGTGACCTAACTAGACATATAGTAAATACTAAAAACTTTCCAGTCTTTTAGCTCCATTGGTGTGGCCTGCACTCGTCATACATACATACATACATATTGAGCTATCCAGCCAGACCTACACGTGACTGGAGAAATATATGCTGACAGTTTGGGTTGACGGTAGACCACCCACGCTTTGCTGTCTGTGACGGAGGTAATGACGATAGTAGCTGAAAGGCTGACGTCACAACAAAGTGATGGATGTGGTTCAAGCTCTATAGGTGGGTGGTCCCAAGTCAGAAGTAATCAAAAAGTTCAACACCCATACGAACATTCAGTTGAAAAAATATGTTTTGTATAATAAATGAATCAGGGTCCCGTAGCCAATAGGTGCCCCCCATCAAGAACGATGAAAATGGCCCAAAGAGACTTAAGGCCCTATGAAGATTTGCCCTGATCCTGCATACATACATGCATAGCCAGTCGGGCAAATTAATTTAAAAGCTGAAGGAACCTGTGTCGACTGTTTCTGTTGACGATTTCTTACAAAAAATAAAGCTGGCGAAAAGATAGCACCGAAATTCCAATCGTCAGTATTGATCGTCAGTATCGATTCCCACCTACTTTTGAAACGCCCACTTCTTTGCTCTCCAGATTCAGTCATTATTCTGTGATGAGTTTGCCGTAATGCAAAAAGGAAAAACCTCTCAAAAATACATCCAGAAATCAACAACAAAAAATGACAGACTGTTCAAAACCTGCGACGTTGTTCACACAATTCTGGATGGTATTTAGCTACATTTGTTTCTGTTATAAAACTATTTATTTCCAATTGATTAAAAAAGAAAACTGGTCTGTTTTGTAACTCAATAGAAACAGTTATATGACCTACGTGTTTTTGGCAGTATGCTGTATTGGAGGAGGATCAATTAAAAATTTGGAAAAAAGGCATCCATGAATAAGTCACTTCTTCCGCCTTTTGTCAAGCAATGATCAATCAAAAAAATAGAAAAAACAAGCATTAAGGTACCTAGACACAAACTAACCGATCAATTTAGCATAAACTTACATTCCAAATTGAACCCCCTCTGAACACTCATGTAAGGGGGAAAATTTTCAAAAAAAAAAGCATTTTAGATATGTCAAAGAGTAAGAGTTTACATTTTAATCTCGGATATAGTTCCATCGGTATGCCCTGAACGATATATACATAGCAAACCAGCTAGCCAGATCAACTTGAAAACTGGAGAAATCCTTGTTTCTTGTAATGATGGAAAGCTGTCAAGAGATCTTCTCAAAGACTCTCTAGAAATGGGCACTGGTTTTCTTGGGCCTAGCTACATTCTCTTTTGTATCCAAGAAATGTGTATCTTTTTCTGTTTCCAAAGAGATATAGGTCATTACTCAACACTTACAATATATGTTAATGAAAATGTTTTACCTTCTAACATTGAGGCTGCTTATTTCTTCAATTACGTTCATTTCCAGAATCAAAAAAGTTGTATGACAATGAAAATGAAAAAAGAATAAAACTGATCTTCTTCCTCCACACGTGCCATCTGTGCAGAAAGAGATTATATCTATCAATCTCTCTTTCCAGGAGTCTATCTGCAATATACATGTATATGCAATGTATACATAATAGTGTATTTTTTCTGTTTAATTCTCTGTCCGTAACTGTACACTTCAACTTGAGGAGTAACTAGAATATATATATATATATATATATATATATATATATATATATATATATATATATATATATATATATATATATATTTGTCGTATATATATATATATATATATATATATATATACGACAAATATACGATATATATATATATATATATATATATATATATATGTATATATATATATATATATATATATATATATATATATATATATATATACATATATATATACACGACAAATTATTAATTATTTGAAAGCGTATAATTACTTTGTTATATTTTTCTTCCTAAGACAAGTGTCGTTAAATTAGCTGATTAAAATTGAGAGATATATTTGAAATTGATATTGTTAAATATCATTGCCATGAGGATCATGCATTGTTATCATATTCTGGTGATGTTATATGATACTTGTTCATGGTTATCTTGCAGATATCTGAATATCTTGTCCAGTTTCTTGTTAATCTTAATTGGTAATCCATTTTGTTTCAATATCAGCGTCGCCAATAGTGAATACGCGTGAACAACCCAGAAAATTTCACGTGTCTTGAATTGAAATAAACTACTAATGAAGAGTTTAGATATCATATATATATATATTTAGATATCATATATATATATATATATATATATATATATATATATATATTGTGACATCCATAGGCAGCTGTTTCGACGTATTACATCTTTTCAGTGTGGCTATAGACTTTCCATTATCCTATCCAGTACCGCGAGGTACTTCACTTCAGGCCAATATCCTACCTCTGGACTACGGAACTGGACAGGCAGTAAAGCTGAATTTAAGTGTTATATTTGAACTACACAGAAATCCCTCATCCATTAGAGTGCTCAGTTCCTATAGAAGAACATTGCATAAGCTTACAGTGGATGAGTTACCTCACTTAAAGAGTTCTCATATATATATATATATATATATATATATATATAAGCTTCTGCAATGCTCATCCATAGGAATAGAGCACTCTGGTGAATGAGGGATTTCTGTGTAAATAGATATATCATGGAAAGTCTCTATCCACAGATCCAAGAGATGTAATACATCGAAACAGCTGTCTGTGGATGACACAATGATATATATATTTATATATATATATATATATATAGTCATGAACGTTTCACAGTCTCAAACACTAAACATTTTATCAAACGGTTTTTAGTGTCTCTTCAGTCACCTATTTCCCAATATCTGTCAAAGCAATATATATATATATATATATATATACATATATATATATATATATATATAACATAAATTTATAAAAACAAATGGAAAAGAAAATAGATTTTATCTGCCGTAGATGTTTGATCCCAACGCTCAACATTTAACATAGAAGATACAGCTATTTGATTGCAACAGGCACAAAATATCAACGTTCACCGGGTATTTGTCCTTTTAATTCTTATTATATATAGATATATATATATATATATATATATATATATATATATAGAGAGAGAGAGAGAGAGAGAGAGAGATGCTATCGATATATTGAGGGAAGAGTACGTGCAAAACTAATGTAGTACGCGCTTTTGTCGCCACCTTTGCGGAGCAGTATTCTTTTTGGAGTCATTGTACACATTTCTTAGAAAACTGCTTTGAATGATTCTATGGATCCTAGTTGTCAAAGTACATTGTTTCAAGATCAAATTATCGAAATATTCTAGGTAGCACCTTGTGCAAGCACGCACACGCTCGGATACATGCACAGACGGATAGATACGGTTTGTTCGATCACCAGATATCTTGACAAAAACGTCGCGTTGCTGACATGCCACAGTTGTTGACTGTTGTGAAACCTTTCTCCTATAACTTTCTTTTCGTCGGGGCAGCAGAGAGAGTAAAAAATACCTCTTATCAACCTCAACATTTGCCAGCCATCTTGGCATATCTGGCCTTAGCAAATACTTCGTGTACCTGGCAGATGATTTGTTATCTCGTCGAATGAATAATTTGCTCAAGAAGTTAACTTATGAATGCCTCACATAGGTGAGTGATGTTCAAGACCCATCTCAACAGAATATATCTATATTTCATGTTCTTGATAACTAGAACAGAGTCCGTTCCTAAGGTACATGTTCGGAAGGACCTAGACTTTATTCTGTGTAGAACAGTCTGACATAATTGTCATATAAAATAACATATCCACATACACACGCACGTACACACACACACATACACACACAGACACACACATATATATATATATATATATATATATATATATATATATTATATATATATATATATATATTCTAGTCAATATATATATTTCTTTAATAATGGAGTAATTTTATCCAACAAGATATGAATTATTTGAATTTACAAATTGTATAAACGTACAATAACTGTAATATATTTTATTTCGAACTACGCGTTTCGTTGAAGTAGCAACTTCATCAGATTGAATTTAGTGATTATTTCGAATTGGTGTTGTTTTAATCTTTGTAATAGGGTAAAATTCTCGTGTTCTCAATTGAAAATACCAAGATCAACAAGAAAAAGGACATTAGCAAATATTCCATATATATATAGACAGAGAGAGAGAAAAAAAAGAGAAATTAAGACTCTTGTTTAATTAGTATTTTTGTATCAGAATTATAGGATGACCCCATGGGGGGCTCCAATTGTCGTCTTGTCCGCCGGGATACGTATCTTGTATAAGGAAGTGCATCAAGCCATGCATCATATATATATGTATAGAGAGAGAGAGATTTTATGGACATGTCTCGCATATATATATAAATAAACAAATAAAATTTTCAGAGCTTAATAATCTATTCAATCTACGTGTCAGTTACAAAAATGTCTCGTTTCACGCGTTTTTTGAAAAGACGATTACCGTGAAACGAGAATTTGTTTTGTAATTGACATCTGGATTGAAAGAAAAAAAAATCTATGTGTGCATTTATGATAAGTGCGTACGTGCAGGTGTCTGTGTCTGTATGTCTGTGTGTGTGTTTGTGAGAATATGCGCGTGTGTAAGTGCGTAGGCAGGCGACCAATAAAAGATATTGTTCATCAGCTGACAGACTCAATCGATCGATACACGGAAGTGACTGTATACGCACGATTATAGTCAGGACGATTTCCATTCATTCATTCATTCATAAAGCCACTAAAGTCCAGATCTACATTCATTGTCTGAGGTTTTCACCGGAATTATATATCTCTTTTATTCATTTATTTTTTTTATTTATATCTTCCAGCCACCTCCGTCTTTCTTTGGAAAGAAAAAAAAAGAAAAAATTCATCAAAATCTTTGAAATCACGCGACCTTCCTTTCCATTGATTTTTTTACTCTTTTCGTTTTTGTTAACTTTAGTGCGGGTTTTCTATATATGGTTCGCAGAGCCATATTTGGAATCACTGTGTTTTGGGTGCGGAGATCGGTGTTCGATCAATGGGGGTGGGTAGTCGAAAATGCGTAGTGTCTCTGACGTCATAAACTACGTCAATGAACTCGTTGAAAAGGAGAGGGTGTTGGAATCGTTCCAACTCAATTCGGAAATTTCGGAGTCCGATAGATATTCATACAAATATAAATACCCATATATATATATATATATATATATATATATATATATATATATATATATATATATATGTGTGTGTGTGTGTGTGTGTGTGTAATAAACCCTCGATATAACGAACTAATTGGTGGGAAAGATTGCTGTTAAAGCAGAAAGTTATATATATATATATATATATATATATATATACCTGACGGTTGTCATGCCTTCAGTAAATCAGAAGTCAATTTGGTAGTCTTCTGCATTTAAAAAAAACATTGTACGGTAAATCCAACAGTAGTTCAGTTGCCCATCGTTCAATTTTCGACTCTAACTTCGTTCGGTAAACAACAAGAAGAAAGTTCTTGGTTCTATACTACTTTTGCAGTCTAGCCTTTGTGACATTTAACTCAAGATCAAAGTGTAGTATCCAGCCTTCTAACGTCAACAAAACGGTAGGCGAACATTCCGCCCGGGGACACCTCGACTGTAAATTTTCTACCAAGCACATTTCAGCTTCGTTTGGTTTTTAAAGGCAAAAATCATTAACTAGACGGAATTTAAAATTTAATAGAATCAAAATACGTAAATCTAATGAAATTTACAATAGAAATAAGTTGACTTGTGTTTGTTGTTTAGTGTTTTATAAGTCGTTGTTTTAACTTCTTATAGCTATAATTTTTTTTTAAATGAACTTTTAAGCTGATGCTGTTTCGTTAACTCAAGAAGAACAGGTGCTACACTTTGATCTTGATCTAAAGGCTGCAAAGGCAGGACCACAGAATTAGGATCATGCCAAGTTGTGGTCCATGTGCTCACCGCATTTTTGGTTGATCGTTCAATAAATAAGTAGACGGTTCGTTGTAGTCCACGTGCTCTTCAAAGCTGGAAGTCGTTATATCGAGGTTTGTTTTAGCAAGGGCTCACTATATATTTATATCCCTATATCTATTTACAAAAGTACTTGTACATATATATGTGTGTGTGTGTGTGTGTGTTTACATATATATATATATATATGAGGGACATTGATACTTAAGTATGAATTCATTTTTATTTATATTTCCCATCGGCAGTTTCACAATTACAGCATCATTAAAGGTTGTTTTATTTGTGAAGAAAATCTTTTTGTTTTCAAACGTTCTCATAAACACTTATTGTTCAGAGGAATTAAAACGCTATCGATAAATTTGAAACAAGGAAGTATATAGGGAACTCGGAGCTATAGCAATCTGCCTGTTTAGAATTATTCATGTCAAAACGCTTTGCAGTTTTATCAACTCACTATAAATGCTAGAGATACTAGATGTAATGCAAATATCTTCCTAAGATGTGTATCCATTTATATATTCGTATATTTTTTACATAAATGTCCCAGAAATTTCAAATGTCATGTTTTAATTCATAATGTTATTCTACGGATGATTTGATTTGGTGTTTAGTCCATTCGGCAATAATGTTTGTAGACGTAGAATCCATTTATCCTCACGAGATTCTAGCGTAGGTGTGATGTTTTAGATTTTTTTCTATGATAATAAAAGTTATGTCAGTGTTGAAGTCATTGTTAGCTAGTTGAATGCGTTGTTTCACGAGTTAGAGTTTGTTGTTGTTTGATGATTTAGTTCCATATCAATAATTATCTCATCCGTGGTTGAAAGGCTATTCTGATTTGCCTACATATTGTTTAGGACAACATATACATTCATATAAGTATATCATGTTTTTGTTCTTACAATCGACTCATGATGGATTTTGTTAAGTTTTTAGTAGTGGAACTGGTGAATGAGTTAGTGAACGTGAGCTTTTTGTATATTTTCTTTTACATGGTTTGCAAAATTTAACTGTTTTAATCATTTTTTTTTCTTTGTGTATGACTTTGCTATAAAATATTTTATTACTACCCATCATTTCTTTGATATTTTGAGGTTAGCGAGCGTACCTGGTTCTTCAAATACATCTTTCAATTCTGGTTTTAGTTTGAGAATGCCATGGTGGTTCTTCATTATCTGGGTTAATGGAGGTAGAGTGTTATTAAATGTGGTTTTGAAAGGGATTCGATTTGATTTTTCTTTTGTCTTTGATATCAAGGTATCTTTTCTAGAGATCGTTTTAGCTCTGTTTATTTGTTCTACAATTAGATCCTGTCTACAGGCTTTATCTATAAATTGTAGCTTCAATTTGTCAATATGTTTATTAAATTCTTCTTTAATGGAATATATCCTTTAAAGTCTACATGCTTGTGGATAAGGAAGTTTTGTTAGATGTTTAGGATGAGAGGATTCGTAGTGGAGATATGAGTATCAATGGATTTTGTATAAAGCGCTGTTTATACTTTTCTGTTTTCATCAAAGCATATAAATGTGCCTAAAAGGCCAATGGATACTGCAGACTTTCTATGATCAAATGTAATAGAATCGTGTTTCATGTTGTATAGGAATCAATTACGTTTCAATCCAGCCACTATATATATAAAGTTCATAATCGATGTATCTCGTATAGAACATGTAGTCATTACTAATTTGATGGTATATGTATGTTTCTTCAGATTTTCTCATGTATAGTTGCGTATAACGAGGCTATGAGAGTGCCCATATCTCAATTTTTAATCTGGAGGAAATGTCTTCCATTGAATTCAAAGCTATGTATGGTTGGAATCAGTTAGCGTTATTATTAGTTCTGTGCTTGGTTCCTCCACTCTTTGGTTATCTAAGCTTACCTCCAAGATTGATTACCCTTTTTCATGTTTGAAGTTGAAGTATAGAGATCTCACATCCATTGTTAGCAGAATTGCCCCACATGTTTTTATCTTATCCAATAGATCTGTTTTGTCCTTTATGTGGGATTTTTCTCATCTATATGTTGTATATAATGATTGAAATATTTAGATAATTTAGTTGCATTGCAGTTGATTGATGAAATCACTGGTCTACCAAGATTGTTATGTAGTTTATATTTTAAGAGGCAGGTGGAAGCGAACGGGTTTGGTACTACTTTGGTTTTAGTGTTTATGTTGTTTTTATCAATTAATTTGACAAAAAGTCAATCATTTTGAGAGAAGGTCTTGAAAAGAGTTAATAAACTGATCTTCGTAGAAATATGTATCATTTAATGGTTTGCTAGATTTTTCTTGGTACTCCTCAATATTCCAAATTACTGTTGCATCATCTATATGAGCTTGGGTTTTTATTGTATCCGTCTCGATAGGTTTTCAGGGATTTTTTATCTGTGTGAGATTGTCTTAAGGTCATCATTAGCCATGTGGCACACGTCGTTAGACATAGACCTTCCCAAAGATTCGCCACACCGCTCTGTTATGGGCATCACAGAGCCTGAACCTACTGAACTTATCCAGTTCGTCATGCAATCTTATATTTGGTCGGTCCCAGTTTCGCATGTGATCTGTGGGGATCCATGTTGTGAGTTGTGATGTCTTGCAACATGACCAGCCCATTGCTATTTGAGTTTTCCAATGAATTCTATGATGTTTCGAACTCCTGTCTTTCCTCTTATATACTGTGCTGTCTTGTGGTCTCTACATGCGAGATTAAGCATGATTCTTTCTCTCTCTTGTACACGTTGCATGGTTGTCGATTTAAGAGTCAGTCTTTTAGTTAGGTTCCAAGTTTCAGCTTCATAATGACTATCGGGCGGATGCATTGGCTGTATACCTTTTTTTAGTTGAGCATCTTTTTTTTATGACTGATGATGACCTCTTTGGCGTCTATTTCGAAAGTTTGAATCGTAGCGTCTATGTTCTTGGAAGTAAATATCTTGTTTGTCCAGTGAGTCTAGTATTGTTGGTCCTTGATTTGATGTTCCGAAATGTGCTTTTGATCTTATTTTCCTAAAAAATGATTTTAGATTTTCTTCTAACTTGTTTCTATTGTATTGTGGTGGAAGGGGAAATAAATTGAGTCTTTTAATCGGTAATTAGAAAATATCTATACTTAATTTATGTGTACTTGGATTGATAATTGTTTTGTCCGGTTAAAACAACTCAAATACTTTTTTAAGAGCAGCAAAGTTACAAATATATAAATAATCATTTACTCTTTCAGGGATTACGGATATTTACAATAAGTAACTACAAATCAAGTACCTACAAATTCATACAAGCATACACGTATCTATATGGAAGTGGATCAATAAATTCACAGACTGACTGAGTTGATAAGTGAATTTTTATGTGAAATTTCAATATATTTGTTGAATTAAACCTGCAACGTAGCATTACTCTTACCAGTGAGCTGAACAGCTGAAAAAGAAATGATTATATAATCCGACAAAAAGTAATATAACGCATTCATAATTATTCCTGGATTACATATCCATTTCTTAATGATATAATTGTCTGCGTTGAGAAACAAATAGGGTAGATACAGACAGTGAATGAACAAAATGAGAATTTTGAGAAAAAGCAGTTACTTGAGCCATTGCATTACCGGCGGCTGTTTAGCTCAATAGTAAGAGCAACGTTTACATATATATGTTGATGAAAATGACGATTGGAAGGTGAGGAGAAAAACTCGAGAAATTGGTGTAATATTTAATATTTTGATTATACTGTTGGCATGTTTCGATACATTTCGACAGTAGCCAGTCCTCTTTTCCAGAGAAAACATTTTCAGTGGTTCAAAGAAAAAGTTTACATGTTTTGATACTGAAGAGAGAAATAGGGATATTTCTGTGTTGTTTGGTTGTTTAGTAGGAGCGAGATGTGGGTGTCGGTATCTGAGTAGATAGGAGTAACATTTGGTTGGAAATGTGATGGGTCTGTGAGAAGTAGTGTCAGAAATTGTTTGTCTTCTTTCTCTGTGAGTGTCTGACTTTTCTTAAATAAAAAGGTTAGTGAGAGGAGCTGAATGGCTGTTTCTCAAGAAAAGTGATTTTTGTTTATGATAGGATGAAGGGGTGGTGTGTAGCCTTTAATGGGTGGGTGATGGTTTGCATTCAATCTTTTTGGTTGATTGTGGGTGCGACTTCTTTTACTTTTCTTAAAGTGTGGTATATGAGTGCTTGTGCCGTTTTTCAAACAGACAGTTGGTTCTTAGCCAATACCTTGTATGCTGTTGTATTATATTGGATCTTTGTGATTCTGTTTTAAAATCAATGCATTTAGAGGGTCTGCGATCTGAAAGTGACTATACCTCTGTGTTATTGCATTGCATTTAGAAATAAAGGCTGCTTCGATGTGTCCGCGTGTCGAGGAGTCGTGAATATTCTTGATGAGATGGGCTTGGTGAAAGTTGAAGTTGTTCAACCAGGGTGTTTGTTCTTCCATCCAATTTAAGGGCTCTCCCGTGCACGAATACTCTTTTCTTGAAGGGTCTTGATGACTCTCCAATGCAGGTTGCGCAAAATCTAGCTCAATGGAAAGAGCTGTTGAGAGCAACGCAACATTGAAGTGGCTCTCCTATCGGTTGCAGGTTTTATTCTTGCAGCAGCCCCATTTTCGCTAATTGTTTATTCTATTTATGTTGTCTAGTTCGATTGATACTTTAAACGTGTAACGACGGGAGATCATTTCAAATGAGAGTTTCTATATAATATAAGGGAATTTATTATCGTTCTGACGGATCATATATATATGTATACATTTCTTAATGCATGCATATATATATATATGTAAGTAAAATGGACAGTCTATGTCCAATAAAATGTGATAATCATAAAAACATTATGGGGGGCATATTTCGGTGTTCGCTGTGTAGATCATAAAGCAAAATGAGCGCTGTGCGAAACACGAACCCACATCCACCAAGGAAGCAGCCAGTACGTAACTCTGCTGTTACTAGCAACTACTAATTTTTCTTTATTCATTTATGAGACGTACGACTTTCCAATATGTTACTCGGTTAGGACCGGTGCCGAACGAGATATAGTTCCCACTCTAATATCTTTATAATTATCACACTCGTAGATACATTAATAGATAGATACGAACTAATTTGACGGATAGATATAATAGGTAGATAGATATAAACAGACTGTAGTAGATAGATTGATATGAACAGACTGTGATAGATAAGCGTGAACAGACTTAGAGAGATAGATAGGAACAGATTGCGATTGATAGATACCAACATATGAACAAACTGAGATGGATAGATAGATAGATAGCAGTTATCGTTTTATGATGCAATACATCGTATCAAGTTCTGTGAAGCCAAGAATGTTTTCCCTAAGTAAATAAATGAATCACTAATATTTTTCTTTTTCCGAAAACGTTCATTATTCCATCTTTCGGGAACCAAGTCAGTTATTTTCTTCTATTTACTTTCCCATTCCCACCTAATCAGGTCTATTTCGATGGCGTTCATCTAATTATCCGTTTGATTTGGGGGCTAATTCGCCGAAGGGGAAAAGCCGTTCTCAACATGACACAGAATCAACATATAATAAACTGATAAAAACGTCAGCAAGTAAAGGTTTACTCGTTGGATTTCATAAACACGGTCAGGTTGTCAATAATAATGACTTGGTGATCGGAACAGGGAAACGAGTGCCCGAGCGGTTAACTGCACGGATAATACGATCGGCAAGCCGGGTTCAAACGCCGGCTGAGACAGTTTGAGTCCAATTTACTTTATTGCCTTTGGCAAAGGCATGATTTGTTTGGTACCACCCACTACTCTCAGTTTGGATCAGCCCAAGAAGTCGCGTAACTATGCAATATATTAGTAACCTCGGTAAAACAATTAGAGAAGATTCAATCCAGATCCTAGAGAGCGGACAGTATTTCCCTTGAGGTGTGAAGATCATCGACCGTGTGTCAGCTAGTGAAAACTGACTACGTGTCGAACTTTGAAAATGCGTGTTGTGTTGTACTCTGGTGAAAATACGACTTTGTGTCGAACTTGTTGACACTTTATCTTGCGTTGAACTTGTAAACACCCGACCAATATTAAAACCCAGTACAGTGCAGGGTGGCAGGCTTTCGGTAAAGCAAGCTCAACTATTAAGAACAAGTAAATCCCATTAATTTTAAAAAGGAGGGTGTACAATCGATGCATCTTTCTGATAGTCACTCATGTAGCTGAAACATGGAACGTAACCAAAAGGTTGACCCTCAAACTGAGAACCATGCAAAATGCACATTAGAGAATCATGCTCAACATCACATGGAGAGATCACAGAACAGCACATTATATAAGAGAAAAATCAGGAGTCAAAGATATCATGAAATCTATTAGAAAACTCGAGTGACAATGGGCTGGTCATGTTGCAAAGAATGTCAGACAACCGATGGACATCACGACCGACAACATGGATCCCCAGAGATCATATGCGAAATTGCGATAGGCGCGTTATGGACCACCGTGGCAAGGTAAAGCGGATAAGCAGCCTCCACACCCATTTCTTACAACAGACCTTATGGGAGGTCTATGTCCAGCAGCAGTCTTTAAATGCTGTAACACTAATAAGATTTTTGTCAGATAATCTCAAGAATGCTTAGTCACTCAATATAAACCGTCGCATTACCAATGACTTTTGGCTGCATGCCATGTTGAGGTGATCAATTAAAAAATTCGGAAAAAGAGTGATCAATGAATAACTTACTTCTTCTGCCTTTTGTTGGATAGTGATTACTAAATTGGTCTGAATTTTCAAAAAACAAGCGTGCATACTACCGGACACAAACTGGGGGACTAGTCAAGCATGAATTTACAATGCCAACTGAACCTTCCACTGAAAACATATTTAGGGGGGACAAATTTTTCAAAACAAAAATGTTTATATGGACGTGATAAGGAGTACTCGTTTACATCTTTAGCCCCTTGCTTCATTGGTGCAGTCTGTATGCATGATACGTACGTACATACATAACCAGCAAGCCAGCCAGCCAGACCAACTTAAAAACTGAAGAAACCCATGTTGACAGTTTTAGTTGATGGTTTCTAATACGGTGCTCATTGTCGAGGAAAGATATTACATTTACTAATTGAAACCTATAGGATAACAAAATCTGTAAACTAAAACTGTCAACATGGTCATTTTAAGTAATTCTGGTTGGTTGACTATCTACCTATCTATCTGTCTGTCTGTCTGTCTGTCTATATATCTATCTGTCTATCTATCTATCAATTCAAAAGCAAAATTAGCCAAGTCGTAAATATACGTAATCAACTACTTCACGGTTATTTCAATAAGGTTATAATCAAAATTATGTCTTGCAGCAAAAAGGCGGTTTGATATTACAGTTCACAGAAACAGCAGGTTACGATGAAGAATGATATAGAAATCTCTCTACCTGTCTGTCTATCTATCTATCTATCTATCAATCAATTCAAAAGCAAAATTAGCCAAGTCGTAAATATACGTAATCAACTCCTTCACGGTTATTTCAATAAGGTTATAATCAAAATTATGTCTTGCTGCAAAAAGGCGGTTTGATATTACAGTTCATAGAAACAGCAGGTTACGATGAAGAATGATATAGAAATCTCTCTACCTGTCTGTCTATCTATCTATCTATCAATCAATTCAAAAGCAAAATTAGCCAAGTCGTAAATATACGTAATCAACTCCTTCACGGTTATTTCAATAAGGTCATAATCAAAATTGTGTCTTGCTGCAAGAAAACGGTTTGATAGATACATTCAACGAAAAATCAGTTTAGTATGAGGAAAGATATAGAAATATATTTATTCATCTATCTATCTGTTCATCTATCTATCTATCTATCTATCTATCCATCTATGTTAAAGCTGAACCAATAGAGCTAAGGGAAAATTGACTCCTTATTATGTCAAGAAAAAATGTTTTGTTTTTTTTTTCGAACCCCCCTCTCTACCCAAAAATGAAAGTTTTTCATGGCGTGGCTCAATTTACAATACGGGTTAAAGCTAAATTAGTCCTTTAGTCTTGTGTCCGATAGCGTTCACACTTGTTTTTTGGAAAAGTCGAACATTTAAGTGATCCGTCGGAAGAAGTGACCTCTTCATTGATCACCTTTTTTCCCCGTGACGTAATCTTCTAAACGATATTTTCTAAAAAGTATTTTCTAGACGATATCTTTTTCTAAATCTGGATTAATTTCTGATATTTTATCCTCTGTAGAAAACTCTTAAAAAACTATTTTGTTTGATGACATAAATTTATACACATGCTGTAAATTTATACAGGTATATGTAGTTGTCTCTGTTTCGTATGTATCTGCTAATTACGGGAATTTAAAAATAATCATTTTGCTTCGTCTCAGAGCTTCTGATATCCAGGTCTGAAGTCTAGACCTAGTTTTTATGCAATTTTCGTTAATCCTGTGGACTCCTTTTGGAACATAGGGTCGCAACTATTCTGCTTTCAGTTGCAAGTAGGTTTTTATGGGATGGAGCTGCTAGCCCCCACTCCAGCCACTCCTTTTTTCCTGAGCTTCGGACCACCAGATATGGTGACGGCTAAGCTGTATGTTTTTTCTATCAGAAGAGCTTTCCCTTAGATACACTGTCTTACATGGCTAAAGGGTTCCAACTGCCCTGCTATTTAACCATACTTCGGGGTGGAAATGGATTCTTGCCTTTACTAAGGGTATTCGGGTGAATTGAACGCAAAGAATTTCAACCAAAAGTAGAACTCAGTTTCTGTAACGTAAGCGTTACTTTACTCGCACCTCCTTTAATGCGATTATAGAAGTAATTTAATCTTGCCAATTCAGCGACATCAGATACCATAAAACAGCCGTCCAAACCAGGTTGAGCAAGAAAACTAAGTGGTGTTGCCAATTTAGCACTCTTTGGGCCAAATGTAGCGCGTTTCTTGTTTTGGCAGCGCTATCTAGCGCTCTTTTTAGTTCATCAGCTTACTTCAAGCTATTTCTTCGCCGATATCGCCATTTGAGCCAATAGAAAGGGCCATGGTGTGGCTAACAGTAATTTTTAGTACGTTTTGGCGTTTTTTAACACTTTTTTGAGGTGAATTTATCGAGAAAAAATTTCCTTCTACTCCCCTCTCTCCCGCTCTCTCAATATATATATATATATATATATATATATATATATATATATATATATATATATATATATATATATATATATTCTTTCAATTAGAGATATTTTGAACCATCCATTAATGAGGATATCCCCATGTGATTTGAAGAATAAAATAACGTATTCAACATATTCTTTGTAATACTCCACCATTATAAAAACAATACTTGTGATGAATGGGGAACATATCAATCATCTGTAATCAGTGTAATTATAAATCAAAAAGGAATGTGTAAATATTCTAAATCCGATATGAATATATCAATATATGAATATCAAACTATGTAATATATAAAAGCATGATATATGCAGATTTATGCTATACTGACAGTGCCTAGAGAATGTGTGATTTGTTAATGTCAGAATAAATGAATGCTAACGTACATCAAGGATAGAAATCAGAAAACTCATAATGACACATATATATATATATGTGTGTGTGTGTGTGTGGTTGTGTGTGTGTGTGTGTGTGTGTGTGTGTGTGTGTGCAGTCTATAGGTGAAGTGTTGTTTTTATAAATAAAGTGCTCGATATTTTTTTAAGGGACTTGATATGATCATTATGCCGATGGATACCCACGACTGACCTGTTTCACGATTCTACAATCGTCTGGTGGTTCATATATAAATATTTAAATCACCCGTTATTTTAATTCAAGCAGGAGATAATGAGAGTATATACGTAAGATAACGGATGATTTTGTGAATACAACCCCACACGAGGTCGTGAGTCGTGAAACAGGTCTTTCATGGGTATCCATCTGTATGATAATTATATATATATATATATATATATATATTTATATATATATATATATACAAGGTGCAAGTTTGAAAAAGTTTGGGGAAGTTGACTATGACAAATATCTACTCTGACATCGCTACCACTGTTCTCTTCAAAGTATGTGTGTTTTTTCCCTTGTGAACGATGATCATACAAAGCTTTCTACTCATAAAAGATAGCGATGAAAATCCATACTATATTCAGTTCGCATGAAAATACTGTTAACATTGCTCGACCTTTTGAGTAGCACCTTATATATATATATATATATATATATATATATATATATATATATATATATATATATATATATATATTTCAAATATCGGCTAAAAAAGATAGTGTTCACTTCACACAAATGCCTTTGAGAAAGGCATGAATGCTCATCCCCCAATGTGTGAGATCTGGCATTACTCCATGCGGCTGGTACCATTTTACGCAGTAAAATTTGTCATACGTTATTGGGATGGGCAGTGTAGAAAAGATTTATGAGATAATACTAACTCCTGTATCTTTATCCAACGCTGGCGCCTTCAAAACTTGGTAAGAATTTAAAGACTTCAATCGATGAATAAGAATAACAAATCTGGATTACCTCGGTACAGATATCCCACGCTTTCCGACAGCTCGGTCAACGCCAACTTTTCGCTTTTACAAAAAAAAGGCGAAAATCGAAAATATCGTTCAGTCATTGTTTTGGAGCAGATCGTTAAAAAGTTAGCGTGCATTCTCTCCCTCTTCCCTCCAAGATTTAAGTGCCCTATACTTCCCACCAGCCCGTCCTGCAACGACCCAACCTAACATACCATCATCACCATTTTGGAATCTTGTAACGCTGAAATATTTTCCCATAAAAATTGATGGTAATTGCTTCTTCGCTTAACACAGTTTCAGCTTATGAAATTTTTTTTTCGAATAGCAGCGGAATCCTGCACTTTATTAAGTTGGCATTGAAATCTCTATGAAACCCACAAAAGAAAGAGAAATCTTGCAGAGAATCACCCTGGATGGCAAGCCATCGGCAAAGCAAGCTCAACCTTCAAATATAAGACGATCCCAATAATCCTAAAAAGAAGAGTATACAACCAATGCATCCTCCCAATAGTACACTTATGCAACCGAAACATGGAACCCAACCAAGAGATAAACCTGCAAACTAAAAAACATGCAACGTGCGCATGAGAGAATCATGCTTAACCTTACATGAAGAGATCACAAGACAGCATAATATATCAGGAAGAAAACGGGGTTCCGAGACATCAAAGAATCCATAAAAAAAACCAAATGGCAATGGACTGGTCATGTTGCAAGAATAAAAGACAACTGATGGACATCACGACGCACGACATGAATCCCCAGAGACCACATGCGAAACTGAGGCCGACAAAACACAAGATAGAGAGATGAACTAGACAAGTTCAGAAAATACTGGCTCCACAACGCCCATGATAGATAAAGGTGGCGGATCCTGGGGAAGGTCTATGTCCAACGATGGACGTCAAAAGACTGATGATGATGATGATGATGATGATGGAAATGGATGCGCTGGAAGATTGTGTTGTGCCAATTTTCGAAGTAAATAGTTCTTGCGTGTCCGCTTTAAGTATCACCAGTTGAAATTCTGATTCATGTCACCTTCTCTAAAGCCCAAGGCACTGTCGACATCAGGGAATGTACTACGATGTCAGCCAAGGGTAGACAGGCCCGGATTTACGCCTGCTTCTACAAAAGATATGGTCAAACTCTAGTACGAAGTCTAGAGTTGACTGAGTTTTCCTACCGTAACAAGAACAAAAACAACAAGAACAATCCTCATTTAAATGAGGGGTGTAAACCGATATGTAAAATCAACACTGCGTTACTAGTTGAGCTAGTTTGACAATTGTTAGATACTAACAATAATTTATCATACGAATACGCACGGGCTTCTTTCATTCTAATGAATCATCATCATCATCATCATCATCATCATCATCACTCTTTTAACGTCCGTCGTTGGACATAGACCTTCCCCGTGGTTCAATACATTTATACAAAAAATATGTGTTTTTATAAATCTGTGCTTTTATATATACAATACATAAGTTGCAGTAAATATTTTTAGTCGGAATAGAAGTCTTTAATCTTCCCTGTGGTGTCGTGGGGAGGTGGAGACGAGAGTCGCATTACTTCCGCTTGTCCGCTTCAGCTCTTCTTTATTTTACTTAATCAATCTACCACAATCCAGTTCCGACTTGCCAGGCCGGTCGAAGTGCTGGACATAGGCCTCCTTTCCTCCAGTAAAGTGAAATGGTGGAGGGTAATGGGCCTTATTCTATCATGCTGGCCCAGGAAGAATCAGAAAGAGAGGGATTCATGCCTTTTCAAAGGACATTAGTGCGTAGTCAGTGCCAAATGTACCATCTGGAGTTTGAAATCGACGTCGATCCCATTCTCTGTGACGCTACCCGTTTGGCTGCTCGCATCTCCTAAAGATCCAAAAGATGTTCGTAATGCAAATAACTGATTTCCCATGCCGCCGCCCCAAGCGCCCTACACCCCCATTGATAATTCGATTATTTCATCTGCATTTAAGGTTTTGCCAAGTGTCTCCGCTCAACACGTGAACGAATCATAAAACAGAATTATTTATGAATACGGTGAAATGTCAGTGTAATGGCGGCAAAGCAGAGAGGAACGGATTCGTTATCATAATCATGCAAGAAATATCTTATTACTGTTCCTTGTCAAGGTTGGCTATGGGGGTAACAGCTTACTTTTCTGTTCCTTTTTTCACTTGTACTGCCGGGGCAGGATATGTACTGATTTTTTTTTTCATTTTTCTTCCTCGGACTGTTTCCATCTATCTATCTATCCATCTATCGAATCACAGTTGCTCCACAAATTGTCCAACCAACCAGCCAAATAGGATACAGAAGCTTCTCTTTTTGAGTGTCAATGTGTCTACGCGTGTGTCTTCGGGCGCTCCCGGTCACATTTTTCTGGCTACAGCCTTGATGATTTGTACGAGTACAATACTAGGCACCATCTGACAAAGGTTTGCTGGGGTTGGGGGGGTCAAAGTGCTTTTTGGTCATTTTGGACCTCCGATTCCTAAAATCCTGTGCTGGTATTTATAGATAAATTTTACCTTTCTTACTTTCTGGAATGTCTACAAATTCTTCTTTCCTTTCTTTTTTCATTACCTCCCTCCCCACCTTTCTTTTTTTCTTTTATTCTCTTTCATTTTCCTTTCTTTTTTTTTCTTTCTGGTAGAAAGATTTTTGTCTCCCCCCCCCTCCATTGCTGTCGATAGCCACCAGCCCCAACTATTTAGATCCCCATCCAGAACTGAAGCACCCTGGGAAACAATAATGTAAATAAACTGGATGCGAATGGCTCAGTCGCGATGATGTCAAGCAACACCAATTCCTTCAGATGGCAATGTCTCTTCAGATTCTTCATGGACTAATCTGAACATAAAAACCAGCGAAGCATTAAGCGATTAGTGCATATTCATTGAATACATCTGTTTTTCCTTATGTACGTGCGTACGTGTGTCTATGTATCTCTGTGTACGTAAGTTTGTGAGCAAGTCTGAGTATGTGTCTGTGAGTGTGCATGAGTCTGTTTATATGTGTATGTGTATTCGATTACACAGCGGTAGATCAGAAATGAAGGAATCACCTACAGTCCATACAAGCATGTACACACTCACACACTCATACAAAACTATAAAATGTACCCACCCTCTTTATATATATATATATATATACATATATATATATATATTTATATATATATATATATATATATATCCCTACTATCATCGTACATTCATACACTTTTGCTTATGCAGAAAGTGGGCGTAATATCCTGGTTAATTGTTTGCTTTATTCATGACATGATCGAGTCTGTTTTCATTCTTTTGCAGAAGACATTGCCAATAATTCATATATTCATGTCAGTCCAGGGGTCCTCTCTCTCTCTCTCTCTTTCTCTCTCTCTCTCTCTCTCTCTCTCTCTCTCTCTCTCTCTCTCTCTCTCTCTCTGCATATATGTATGTTTGTATGAATATATGTATGTGTGTGTATAAATATATGTATATGTGTGTGCATAAATATATATATATATATATACATGTGTGCATAAATATACATATATGTGTGTGTATAAATATATGTGTGTGTATATATGTATGTGTGTGCGTGTGTGTGTGTATAAATATAGAGAAAGAGAGTAAGAGTGAGAGAGAAAGAAAGAGAGAGAGGGGAATTGACTAAATGTATACCTACCAATTTGTGCTAATGTATATATTTTACAGAAAGATTGTGAAACTAAATCCGTGAAATCCTTAGAGATTTTGAGAAATCCCTGGAAATCTCTGGTTTCATCATGAGTGTAGTAATGATTAACAAGCTTGTGGTGCTGACCACTACTACTGTAATGACTTCGATTCTCACTGGGTGCCCCACTGTTGTGGCATTGTGTCAAACTAAGCTAAACATAGTAAGTATAGATTATACTCTTTTTAAAGTGTATATACGGCTTTGTTCGAGGATCGAACTCATTACTTTACTAATGATGAGAATCATAATAATATACAATTATGACACTGAAATTATTGGAATGTTCCAGAATTTTTTAAAAACGCTAGGAATTTGGTGAAATCAATATTTTCACAATATTACAATCACATATTTGTGCTGATGTATATTCATACGAAAGTTTGTTGAGATGTACATTTTTTATGAATTAAAGCATTATTACATTGCAAAATAAGCTGTTGGCCCTCTATGTGCTCACCAAAAAGTTTTTATCCGATCAGATATTGACTCTATTAGAACTTGGTACCGCCGCTTCCCCAGGATAACGACGCTCATGTACACTGCCGCCTGTCCTATTCAGTACAAAGCGATCGGTGGAAGCATTGCTAATTGTTCTACAGAATAAATATATATATATATATATATATATATATATATATATATATATATATATATATATATATATATATATATATATTCATTGTAAATGATCTTATGATAGAAATATATTTTACAGGAAATAAAATAGTGCCATGTGTATTCAACAGAAATGTATGGAGAATAGTTTTACAATTGAAATACATATCAATGAAGAAAAAATTGATTGTCAGTGGTCAGTAAATGATACTAGTGTTTCCATCAGAATAGGGCTATTTGCGTATTGATATGAATGAATTCTTAATGATTGTACCATAGATATGCATTTCTAATGAAGAAAATAGATTATCAGCGATCAGGAATTGATGTAAATTAACTGGAAGAGAGGGTCAACTTGTTTTAGTATATCTGTTTATGTCTTTTTTATCTTTATCCTGGAAATGTCTATTGGAAATGTGTGTGTGTGTGTGTGTGTGTGTGTGTGTGTGTGTGTGTGAGTGTGTATGTGTGTGTGTGTGTGTATGTATGTATAAGAGAGAGAGAGGGAGAGGGTGGAAGATTTGTGAGGGCGGAACGTGACACCCGATCGAGTTTAATGTCCAGTCCCTGCGAACGATGTCACGACGGTGTCAGGGCAACCCATGTCTCTCTTCTTTTATTGAGAAGTACTGCCCCGGGGAAACTGACCCTCCCCCACTGATAGGGGGGATACATTATTTTTATTATTGTTTTTTAAACTACTGGAAGAATCCTGGATCAGTTTGGACCAAGTCATCTTTTATCTTTAGAATTTTTCTCTCTTCTATTGTACTGGTCTGCATTTGGAATTGGAAAAATTCTTTTGATTTGCTGAAACATGAACAATCACAGACCGTTTGACGTTCACTCACTGGGAATATATGGGCGGGTTTTTTGGAATGCACATAAGGCCATTATTTCTGGAATCACTAAATTATGCCAACCAAAAATCTTAATGTTATATTCTCTTGGAATGAATGCCTTCGGTCTGTAATTGTTCGTATTTCATGCAAATCCAAAGAATTTTTCTAATCACAAACGTTCGCCAATTCAATGGAGAAGGAAAAAATTATCGAGATGAAAGTAGAATTATTAGAGAAAAAAGAGAAAAAAATAGATTTTATAATGTATTGGAAAATAGGAGAACAAGAAAGAATGGCTGAAAATATTTAGAATGTTACTAGGGAACAAGAATACCTGGAATATAAGGGAACATCTCTTTACATATATGTTTTTACAAAAAAATGAATAAATGCATTATTTAATTAAAACTTGGAAATGAATCAAATATTTTTTGCAATTAAAAGTTTGTGAAATCAAACTATTTTACCAAAGTTACGTAGTTTTAACCTTTTCACAAAAAAATAGATAAATGCGTTGTTTTAATTTGATCAAATTTTTTTAGTCAGATCAAGGACGTAAAATAACTATTTTTACAGTGAAAAGTTAATGCAGTCAAGGTGAAATAGAACTTTTTTACAAAAAAGAAAATAAATTTCGCCAATTTGGCAAATTCATCGATTCGGTGTAAAATATATATCATCATTATCATCATCAGCTTATACAAATGTACTGTTTGAAGGCCTTTGCGTCTTTCTTCCTTGTCGACCGTGATTGAGCTAACCTATCTCGTTTCTAACTGGCAAATTATTCTACCTTGTCTCTCCATCTTTTGCCTGGTGTTTTCCTGTTGTGTTTGCTACCCTCTTTTAGCTAGGTTTCGATCTCATTTCCATTTTTGTCGTCGTATCGCATCTATGATATCATTTACCTTGGTCTGCTTTGGATCAACGTTGATATTTTTATCTCTTAGAGCAATTCCTAACATGGCTCTTCCTGATCATTTTTGTGTTACTCTTTAATTTGTTAGTTTTCATGTGCTTTATAGCTGGTATTTTATATCCAACGTTCTTAGTACGTTTTAGCCATATTTGCTTAGTGTTTATCAATAAGTCCCTATGTCCATCTGATGCTTTCCCAACAATTGTCATACGTCGTTTTAAGGCAATTGTAATATTTATGGAATCGCCAAAATATCCATCTTCGCGTTTCATGTCTCTTCAGGACGGAGACAATCATTACTTTCAGCTTCCTTTCCCATAGTCACCAATATTTGCTGAGGCAACTTCCATACTTCTAAGTCGTCTGGTATTCTTTCTGTCATCCACCTGCTTAAACCTTTCAAGTACCTTTGCTCCTTCTGTCTCCTATGCATTCTGTGAATGTTAAGTTCTCTAAACCTTCCTTCCTCGTTATGTATCCGAAAAGATTCAACTGTTTCCTTCTTATCGTTAGCAACTGTTTCTTTGTAGTTTTTAATCACGTTAAAACTTCATCACATCACTTTGTCACATGCTCTGTCCAGGATATTCGTAAAATTCGTCAATAGAACCATACCTCGGTTGCGTCGAAGAGGAGATGTTCAGAGAAAAAATCCCAACGTAATATTTTCTGGAAATGAATACGAACGGTCCATGATTGATCGTATCTCATGCGAATCCGAAGAATTTTTTCTAATTCAAAATGCCGGAGTTGAAAGTGTAGACATGGAAGAAGACTGAATAAACAAAAAGGAAACAAACCAGAAATTCAGACCATAGATCTGCTTGTAATTTTCTTGTGTGAAGATCTAGAAAGAGCTGTATTACCAACTTCCTTGTCAATTTCCTCCCCCTCTCTCTCTCTCTCTCTCTCTCTCTCTCTCTCTCTCTCTTTCTCTCTCTCTTTCTCTCTCTCTCTCTCTCTCTCTCTCTCTCTCTGTAAAGATCTGATGTCATTTTCCGACCATGCCAAGGATACTATGACTGTTATGTTTTAATAGTTTAACGAAAACATTATTGACGACATATGTGATAATAAGATTATCAGATACATCCCTGTTCCAAACTTTAATTATCCCATAGTCACCAATATTTTTTCTGATTTATATTATATTATTAATCTATGAATTTATCTATTGTCAACATGGAGCCCAGTCAGCAGGACCTATTGAAAAAGTAATTGGTCGGAACCTTTACTTTGAAGAACCCTGCTGTAGTGGGCCAGAAAAGGAAAAATGTTCCCTTCATCTTATCCTTATAGGATGTTTCTGAAATCTCTAAGGAAAACTGCCCCCTTCTAGATCATATATTTCATCAGCACCTACAATAAAGTTGATCAGAAATCATTCATTACTATTATTACTACCCAGATCACATTTTCAATTTCTTCTCTGAAATTACTATAAGTTGAAAAACAATGTTTTTTTTTTCTTTTGATGAATTACTTTCAACATAGTATTTTGACTCTGAAAGAATTGGCAGATCCCCTTTTATTTCTTGAGATATTGTACAGGTTATACATAAAATACAGGGTGCCAATGAACCTCAGTGGCGCTGTATATTCATAAGATAAGTAGTTATATGGAGAGAAAAAAGTCTGTAAGTTGTTTGCTAAAAGATCAATTTAAACATAGATAATTGCAAAATTTGGTAATTAAGCATAAACATGGTTGGTTAGGTTCGATGATTGTTCTTGGAATGCACTGAGTAGGATAGAAAGATAGGTATCCTTACCCTGCATGAATGAATCACAGTAGCTTGCTCAAGTACCAGAACTAATTATCTAAAAACATCTTTAAATTAAATAGATCTTCAATCTAAAATCATCTAAAAATACCAGCACAAGATTTGGACATTGCTGATCTAAAACGATCATAGAGACCAAAAAAGCACTTTTAACGAAAAAAAGAAAGAGAGACTTGTTTTAGACGGAGCCTAGTGGTTATTCATACAGATGTTCAAGACTGCGGCCCTAAAAATGATACCAGGAGCGCCCGGAGACACACACACAGATGAGCAAAGAGAGAAGAATCATTAGCCCACTTGGCTAGTTGGTCAGGCGGGCCATTTGTTGGGCTACGGTGATTAAGTAGATAGCAAAGATTTATAGAAATTTAATAAGCTCGATTTTGTCTGGTACAAAGCCTCAAGTGTTGAGCCTCCAGTGAGAAAAGGACGTACTACAAAAGTGATGTAGCACGACTAAATTGCTAATTACTGCCACACGGCCAAGTACATTGATACCTAATGAGCTTACTTAGCCTGACACGAGGCCATTGAGGATAGAACTCACATTGTTATATTCATTTTTATCGAGCTAACAATATACCGTATATGCCAGACTATGAGACGAGTGGTTTTGGGATAATTACTACTCAATGCAACTCATCCAACGTTTAGAGCTATCCATATGGAGCTTCAGGTGACGGCCCCTGGTCATAATAACAGTGCATTGGATGCAGTGTAATATTTGCATGATTCTGTGTTGTTAAAAAACCGTCAACCAAAACTGTCACCATTGGTTTCTTCAGTTTTTAAGTGGTTCTGCTTGGCTGGCTATGAATGTATGTAGGCATATATCACATGTACAGGCCAGAAAAATTTCAATCATTTACTCTTTATGTCCAGAAAAAACGTTTTATTCGGGAAGGGGCACTAAATCCCCCCCCTAGTCTTTTTGTGTGGGGGTTCAATTTGTAATACAAGTGTACTCTGAATTGATCAATACTTTATGCCCGGCTTTGTTCACACTTGTTTTTTGAAAATTCAGAATTTTCGTTCAAAAGGCAAGAGAAGTAACTTATTCATAGATCCCCATTTTTTCAACATTTTAATTCATCACCCTCAACACCGCATGGTACCAAAAGATGTCTACACGCGATGGTCTTAATAAGTGACTAACCAGACCTGTTTTGTTTTGTTTTATTAATTAAATGTCCGTCTTACATTCCGATATAAACGGTATGTGTGAGTGTGTACGTGTGAGTGTGGAGAGAGAGACAGACAGACAGAGGCAGACAGAGAGGGATAAGTTGGTCACTCCCATTGTTTTGCCTTGGAATCCAATTTACTAACGACAAAAGCACTGACAAATGCAAATGGAAGCTGATGCTATCAGACTTGTTTTTCTCTCTCCGATCTCTTCTTGCCTTTGTAGATCTAAGTTAAACACGGTCTTACCAGACACACGTTCTGTCTCATTCCAGACGAAACACAACTATCCAAACGTCTACAATTTTACTTCTGTCACTGAAAATGTCCATGTCAACAATAACGAGGGCCTAAAGCCAAAAATAAGGAAACTTTTATTCATTATTTCATCATCATCATCATCATCATCATCATCATCATCATCATCATCATCATCATCATTCCCATTCTTTTGACGCCTGTCGTTGGACATAGACCTTCCTAAGATCCACCAAACGTCTCAACTGTATGTGTCAAGGGGCCAATCCTTTCTGAACTCGTCTAAATCGTTATGTCATCTTATATTTTGCTGGCCACAATTTCGCATATGATCTCTGGGGATCTATGTTGTGGATTGTCCAACATTCTTGCAACTAGAACAGCCCGTTGCTATTTAAATTTTCTAAAGATTCTGTTCATTCTATCTCCGACACCTGTTAGTTCTCTAATATAATTGTGATCTCTCCATGTGATGTTGATCATGATCGTACGGTAGTGAGTTTCATTCTAACAGAGTGCCCCAAAATGTGGGCTAGGGCTAAATTAAGATTAGCTCAGTAGAGACCTGCAATTTATTCTTAGTTTTATTCCAGGATATCATTTGTACCATCGACTTCATCTTCGTTGATTATATGAGGCCGTTACATACGAAATGACCTTTTTATATCATTGACAATAATGCTAAAAGCCAAAGATGTAATAATGTAATCACATTTTCCTGTCTAGGTTAACAACTGATGTAACAGTTTTCCCCGTTCTTACTGCCTGGGCGGCAAGATAGAAATGGGAATAACTCTTTTTTCTGTTGTCCATCGTGGTTTACCAGTGACAGGATAATTTTTGTAAATAGACAGAGCGTAAGGATGCGAATTCATGCCTTCCCCAAAGAGCATTAATTCGAAATCGTATATATGTATAGGAGCTGTGTTTGTCACACATTAGGAGCCATCAATTGTTCTCCCTTCTCACTCCTTATTAAACAATCTCTTTTTCCTCTTCTCTCTCCCTACCTCTTATTAAACTACTTTTCTTCCCCCCCCTCTCTCTCTCTCTCTTTCTCTCTCTCTCTCTCTCTCTATCTATCTATATATATATATATATATATTTCTACTGAATCTATCACGCTCATAGTATCAGTAGCAGCCATCAGTCGAGCTTTATACTTATGATAACCGTCAGCGAAGCGATAGGTCATGGACTAGTGAATATAAACTGTCCCAGTCGGAATTCGAACTCGGTCCACTGATTTCCTTTCCCAAGCTGTCGACCCTAGTTCCACCACGCCCTTTAAAAGATAACATTGCTTGTAATGACGTTCTGTGCCTTAAAGAAGATATTTACCATTATAGGTCGCCATCTTAGCACATAAATAACAGACGCAATAATGGAAAATCTCGATTTACGACGATCACATTTCCTCCCGGTCGCAGGGGAGGTGGGACGTGAAGAGGAAGGAGCTGCCGATAACGTCACAAATTGCATATGCATGCTCAGGAATAAATATTTACATTCTGTTTTCGACCAAGTCTAGCATTGTAGTATATTGCATATTACGCTCACATATGATCTTAATATGAAATATTGGCTTAGCCGTTATTTCCATCACTGGCCATGGGCTCTTCTCATTTCCTTACGTACAACGAATACCTTTATTTTCATTCCATTTAGATTATTTACATTGAGCAAGTGTATTAAACATTGTTAGGGCCTCTAAAAGAAGAGGATTTATCGACAAAATTGTTTTATTTTTCACAAGCTGGACCCTTGAAAATTTTACGGGTGTTGACAACTAACATTATCCATTATAGCATGTCTGTGCTCTTCTTTCAACCTATGCCTGTATCTTCTTATTCCCTGCCTTATCTCTTCCAGTCATTGTTGACAGTCCATTATTTTATCTAAATGTTTTACGAACATTAGATTGGTTTCACATTCGGAAATTTTCTGAGCCACCCCCAGTAAACTACTTAGCTTCCTTCCTACTCTCTAATAAAACTACCTTTCTTTTCTGCCGTCTCCATCTTTCTTCTCGCCAGTAAACTACCTTAATCTCTTCCTCCTCTCTTCTTTCAAACTACCAATTATACTTTTCTTCTAATCTCTCTTCCTACCCCTTCAGTGAACTACCGAACCTTTTCTTCTCTTGGTCTTTCTGGATGAAATAAGGAATAATTCAAGTAAAATAAATTATGTTTCAATTCATATAATTTTAGTAATCAATTCAGAATAATTTGAATAAAATGAATGGTGCTTCAATCGATATAATCGATAATAATGAAATTATATTTTCTATAAAACACGTAATATGTTTATTTATCTGATTTATTGTCATAAAAAGTAATACATTTTCATTTTTAAAAAAACACTCTGGCTTGCGAAACTGAAACTTGATATTTTACAAACTTGTCAATTCCGGAACATAACAAAGAAATAAACAAAGAGAAAACGTTTCACAAAACAGTTCTGACGCCTCTATCGTCTGCTATATTAGAATTTCCGGGTCCCGAAAAAATCTTTCTTGTGATTGGTCAATTTTTATGGTGATAAGCTGAATTATGATAAAGATAATAACCCTATTCTGTCAGTAATTCTTGAGCCCTGACAATCCTTTTTTCCTATTTTTCAATTCATTACAAATCATTAGCAATACATTTGCATTATTTATATATATAAGGTGTAACATCTCGAAGAAAATTTTTTAATTGTGGGCATGTTTTGATGCATTTCGGCTGGGGCTAGCCATCTTTTTCGAGAAACTTAATGCAGCGTAGAGAAAAATGTGTGCTGTTTTCTTGTTTGAGGTTGAGGAAAGAAATACGAATATTTCTGTGTTGTGGGTTGTTTAGTTGGGACATTTTTGTATCTGTGTATGTGAGAGTCAAGTTTGGTCTGAAATAAGAAGGGTCTATGAGAGGGGAGTCAGAGGGTGTTCGTATCTGTTTCAGTGGATGTTAGGATTTCCTTAGATAAAAAGGGGCGTTGAGGAGAATGTCAGAATGAAAATTGTCAGTTCTCAGGGACGATTTGTTTGACTGCGTTATTTTAGAATTCAGGGGTCTAGCATTTAATGGATAGCTATCGATACATTTGAGACTGGATGGAAGTAGAGTGCTGATTATATATATATATATATATATATATATATATATATATATATATATATATATATATTACAATGTTTTTCCGTTTATTTCTATAATAAAATAGTTTCCAATAGATTTCTATAAATGCTTCTAGTATTTAAGTCGTTCTATTTGTAGTGATCAAGAGTAAAAGCACTTTTGGACGTATTCATTCACGAGATCCTACATGTGATTATTTGAAGTGCCTTCCAATAGTAAAATTCATTTTTATTGTTAAATAATTTCTAATGAACATTCATAGTAGAATAATTTCCAGTAAATTTCTATCTATGCTCTTAATACTTGCTGAAGCACTATATGAGAAATTTTGACTTATTAGTTTGATAAATTTAACTGATGTATCACGTGTAACACAAATACATATTATAAATACATCTTATTATTTATTCTTATTCGATTAGTATAAACAACATGAACAGAATTTTCACTAGGAAAATCGACATTTGAGAAATTTGAAAAATCTGGCAAAAATCAGCATATCATCTCATTTTGATTAAATGTTCGATACTTATTTATTGAAGGACGTGTTTTGAATGGATATTTTTCCATTTCCAAATGTGGGGAAAAAAGAATTTTTTCATATGATTCCTACACCATCTTCCATTATTTTGATGATTAATTCTATCTACACATCGATGTTTTCATTGATTTTTTTCACTTCTAACAAATAAAGCCCCCGAGATATAAATTCTGTTTACCTTTTACAGAAAGGCGCACAGGAACTGCTCGAACTGAGTGTAAGACCTTCACTTGGCACAAATTCGGGGCACTTTTCTAAAAACAAGTCGGGGTAGACATGATTTATATCTCGAAGGATTTATCTGTTAAATATATAAGACTCAATGAAAAAAACAGTCGTGTTAAATAAGATAGATAATCGGAATCGTAAAAATCATGGGAAAAGAATATCTTCTCCGATATTTGGAATAAAACATTACTTCTTTTCTAATTTGTCCTTTAACAAATAAGTAGCGATGATCTTGTTAAAATCGAATAATATATTGATTTTTGCCAGATTTTTGAATTTCTCATGTATCGATTTCTGGCGAAATAACGCTCATATTGTTCATACCTATTAGATGAAGTATTAGGATGATTATTATTAATTTTTCTAGGACTGCTATTTATTTTCATCTTAATTTTAAGTTGCTTTTTATAGCAATTTTACTCAGGCTGGTCTCCTTTGGCAGTGAGTAAACAGCGTCAGTCGGAAATGAATTGATAATAATGAGCCTCTACAAATATTTATCATGTTTTTTTCTTTTTTACTATTTTCAATCGAGAATTTATCAACAGATCACGGTTTTCATCTTAATTTTGAGTTCCTTTCAATCCCAACTTTACTCAGGCCGGATTCCTTTGCCAACAGCATCGATCGGATATAAATTTATAATGAGCCACTATAAATTGATCATAATTCTGGATGTTTGTATTTTTTTTTTTTTTTTTTTTACTATTTTGAATCGAGAAATTATTAATAAACCACGGTTTCGTGATTTCTCGGCGTCAAATATTTCTCTATTAATTGGACAAAAGATTGAAACAGGAAAGACTAATTTTGTGTGATTTTCGAAAAACGGAAGTCCCATTGGGGCTCAAGTGTCTGCTTTTCATCTTTCATCCAAAATATTCCAACTCAACGAACAACTCCCCTGATTGTTCCCCCTGTCTCGTATGACTAGCTTTGAAGTGCAGAGACGTAAAATAAAAATATCAATATATGTTTCTTTAATAGCTGTAATTATGCGTTGCGTAATAGCCACAATACGTTCTCTGAAAGAAGACATTACGTAATTTGGACATTGTGTGAACAATATATTACATACGTACTTAGCGAAGCTATACGAGATACATATTAGTTCTGGCGCTATTTGAGAATAGGAATCGTTGAATTAAGTAATGAAACCAATTGAACATGTTAGAGGGACCTTCAGCAAATAAGAATTTCTTTGGTAGTCATTCCAGATCAGTTACAAAAGGATTTTAGCACTAATTTTCATATTGACTTGCTCTCAGACATGCAGTTCTTTTGTAAACTTTACTCTACATGAAATTCCCTTCCCGACGATATTCAATATGGTTATTTTTGTTGATAATTCATTTATAACAAAGGGACAGCAGCTAAAATCCTTCATTATGAAGAATGGTGCTAATTGTTTCATTAGTCAACTCATAAACTCGTAAGGACTCTATTACAGTACCAGGACTTTATACAATACATGTATTGACTGAATGTTGTTTAATAACTTTTTGTTTGACTCCCAAATCGATGCTTCGCCTTTTCGCTCAATTGCTGTTATTACTATGACTGGTTTTGCAGCGTTTGGAGCTATTATGTAGTTTATGGTAAATATTTCAATGAAAACTGAACAGAGAGATAACGCAACAACATACAAAGAGAAGCAATGAAATCATACGCCTAGCAACTCAATTGCTTTGTTTACATTACAAGGGGCACGATGGTCACCGTGGTTGCTTTCACATCTGCTACATCCCGTTCTCGGATAGGGATTTTCGGACTCCATTATTCCTCATTGGACCATGGACGTACATGCGGACGGATGTTGTCCGAAGGGACGTTAAGCAATGCCTGACTGTATTTCTAAAATATTTTCTGCCAATAATTTAATTTTAGGGTTGTACTTCGTGTTCCTTTCTTGGGTGTTAAAAAATTTGTCGGGTTCGAGATGTGCATTCTAAACTAGCCAACTGTTTGAATCTATCAATCTGTGAGCCCAATTACCCACCCACTGAAACCCTACCCCCAGAGGGAAGTTAATTCCCATGTCGTTCAGAATCTCTGTATCACTGATGGAAATGGCGAAGTACGCGAGGCTGCAGCATATACCTAATTCTCAATTTCCAGGTTTTCTTTGCATGTCTCACGGCCCCAAAATTGGCTATATTTTTTAGTTATCCATGGGAACTTACCATGCTCTGGAACCCCCAGCTGCACTTGGATCATCTCTGAGTACTTACTGTAATAAATCCTAGATACAGGCTTACTTAATACCTTATTCTCAAAACCCATTTCTATCACTGCTCTGTATTGACCTTAAATTGCCATCAATACCCATTAGTAAGATTGGTTTATTGATTCATCTCTTTCCATCGAGTTGCTACATTGATATCATTTTTTCTTTCATTCTCTTGGTCCACTGCTTCCCAATCTTTTAGCCAATGCACCTTTTTTCGTCATATTTCATAATGTCATTCTTTCCGTCAAAGATTCTCTGACTCAATAGATATATTATTGAATCGTAATTTGTGAAAAGATCAGTATTCCAACTGTTTGAATATGGAAATCAGTGGTCCCTATTCCTCCTTGAAACCCTGAAAATTTATCAAATGGTTGAAAAATCTCTTATCTACATGGGCTAGTGTTCTAATCATAAATTTTGGGTCGTTTTACTGTCTAAGCCAGGGTTCTTCAAACTTTTTTGATTGTGACCCTGTAAAATTGCATGCGATAAACTTACAACCCATTGACATATAATGAACGATACAATTTATCTCTGGCACAATCTCAACATTACTGAAATAGAAAGGATCACTTCACACTCTTGAAGTTCAAATTCAACTTGACTTGTGTTCGTTTCAAAGACGTAGATGTGTGAAACGTACTCGTACTGTTCGCGTATGAATCATCTTGCAGGCTGGCCACCTCTCTCTCTCTCTCTCTCTCTCTCTCTCTCTCTCTCTCTCTCTCTCTCTCTCTCTCTCTCTCTCTCTCTCTCTCACACCTTAAATCTCAGTTGTCATTTTTCAAGCGTGTCGAGGCTACTATTACTGTTATGATCTAATAGTTTAACCAAAGGAAAAATCATTGATGCAAAAGCTAATAAAAGTTTATCAGATATATTCATACTTCACATCCTATTTTTCTTCATTGTCACCAATATTTCTTTCATTAACTTTTTATTTTCTATTAATTGTGAACCTGCAACCCGGTCAGCAGGACCTTGCAATCTAGTTCGGGACTCGGACTATGAAAAGTGTCAGGTTAAAGTATGGGCTTTGTTGGCTACAGCCCAGGGGCGTCTGCCAGCTGGAGGGCATCTAGGGATTAAGTGGGAAGTCATTCCATTCGTGAGTGCTGAATCGGCGTATACGTACTCTGAATTATCAACTTAAAAAGGTTCAATTGATATATATATATATATATATATATATATATATATATATATATATATATATATATATATGTGTGTGTGTGTGTGTGTGTGTGTGTGTGTGTGTGTGTGTGTGTGTTTGTGTGTAAGAAAAAAACATTGTAATCCCAGCACTAGCAGGAAACATAAAAAGCTACTGATATTCAGACACTTGTAAAAAAAATTGATTAGATTTTCCTTTCCCCAATGGGAGACAAGTTTTTCTAATATGAAATATCCAAATAATGTTCATAGATCGACTATAGCACGAAAACAAACAGACTCACTCTCATGGCAATTCAAAAATGATGTTCTCAAAAACTTGACAATTTACAAATGTTTCAATAATTTATCCCCAAGAAATTATTCAAAGCAAACGTCTTAATTTTCCTTTAATTTCTTCCCTGTTGAAAATATTACTGGAGGCCTCACAAAATCCTGGTGGCCTACAAATTCCTTATCCAATACTGATTATGAAGAATGCTGGTCTAAGCTTAATAAATTCCTATCAGAAAATATTGATCTCAAATATCGTTGGCATAGTGACCGAATTCTCAACTAACAATTTTTTTCCACTAATAGGCTCACCTTAGTTCAAGTTCTAGCTCCTTTGCTGGAGAAATCTGTATTCAATTCTTCTAGCAATCAAAAAGCAATAAAAATGAAACCTCAGAAGCACATTTCCACCAATCATATCGCTGCCTTCCGAAGCCTTCCGCAGTAAATAATTTCCCTCTCTAGCCGAGTTCATTGCACTATCGTAAATGTGTTTCTGTACAAAAAAATTGAGCGCATTTGAAAGAATCAACACAGAATTTCATAATAATGAGACGAAGTATTTTCGTATTCTTTTTCAAGAATTTCAAAATTACCTCCCCTTAATATGACTCTTTTTTTATATATATATATATATATATATAATTAATTCTAACAATTCCTGAAATGAAGTTCTATACCATCAAAGGCATCAAAATGTGCAGATTTCGAACTTTGGGAGGAAGTCACGTGCCGGAACAGTGGTAGATGATGATTTGGTGACATGATTTTTTTCTATATGCGCCAAGCGACGTCTGTAAAATTTTGAATGATGTTTGATAAAAATATTTTTTTACAATTTTTCATCCATAATTTTCTTCACAATTTTTATAAATAGAAAAATTTGACATTTGGTAAAGTAGTTTTAAAAAGCAATATAATGTTGCATTTCATTTGAGAAACATTTTTGGATAGAATCTCTGACAATCATTTACGGTGTTGAATTATTTCTACTGTTGAATGATTACCTCTTCTCACCGAAACCAAAAAATCACCAAGACAAAATGCCAAATTTATCCCCAGGCTTACCTCTAAAATAGAGTCTAAAAACATAAAAATAACGATCATTTTATCAAAAATCGTCTAAATACCAATTTTCAATATCTATAAGCTGCTAAAAACATCTAAATCTAGATGGAAAATATCTAAAAACATCTACATTTCTGCCGGTGGCTTTTTTAGTATCATTCTACTTTTTAGTAAATACGACTTTTATACTGTCAGGTAATCATTCACTAGTCAATACCTGCGAAAAATTCAGAGATATACAGGTTTCTTTTGCAACCAAAAGTTCCTATGAAAACCGTTTTGTGAAACAAAATGACGTAAAGTGAAGTAAATATCATTTATTGATATGGGAGAATCCCCAACCCCAAAAGTTTGTGATTATGGTATATCAGTCATTGTAGAAAAGGGAAAGAGATGGTACGCACTGCCTCTATAAAGGCTTTCTGCCAACATACCCATCCCGTAAAAAAACATTTCAGTAAGAGAAAAAAAATATGTCTGTAAGTCAGATCATAGATGCGCTAGGTTTTGGGGATGTGAAAATCTACCAAGTGTAGTGTTGCCAAACTTATTTTTACGTTCACATCCTAAATTGAGTTACAAAACATCTTAAAACATTAATTCTCTAAACATATACATATGAACAAAATATAAGAAATATATTGCATGTAATCAAATTAAATGTAACGAATCAAATTAGAATATTACTCGATTCATTAAAAATATTACTTATATCATTAAAAATCATTCAAATAGAAATTTCTGACATCTAGATACAACAAAAAACTTGATCAAAAACATCTAAATTGACAACACTGAGCAAGGGATGTAACTAGTATTTTGCTATGTCAGTTAATGACAGTGATCACCGCTAGAGATGCTCATGCATCCAAAAAATGCTTGTTCTGTGAGGGTCAGTAATATTCTTGTCCACCTTCCACGTAAACTGCCGTTATGATTCACATTAAAACTCTTGTATTTGACCCTATACTGTATCTACATCGTGTGGAGCGATAGCAGTCTACTGCATCTACCTAGGACAACGAATCTCCATGAGACCCTCAAAAGAAGAAGAAATCAGGCGAAGAATCACCCTAGGATGGCAAGCCTTTGCCAGAGCCAGTTCAACCTTCAAAAACAAGAAGATCCCATTAATCCTGAAAAGAAGGGTATACAACCAATGCATCCTCCCAATAGTCACCTAATGAGCTGAAACATGGAACCTCGCCACGAGAAACCCCAGCAAATTGAGAGCCATGCAACGTGCACACGACAGAATTATGCTCAACCTCACATGGGAGGACTTCAAGACAGCACAGTACATCCGGAAGGAGACAAGAGTCAGGGATATCATAGAATCCATTAGAAAAAACTCAAATGGCAATAGGCTGGCCATGTTGCAAGAATGGCTGACAACCGATGGATATCGTGACTCATGACATGGATCCTCAGAGATCACATGCGCAACCTTGGCCGGCGGAGTATTAAATGGAGAGACGAGCTAGTCTGGCTCCACGACGCCCACGATAGAGAAGTGTGGTGAATCCTAGGGAAGGTCTATGTCCAACGACGAACGATGAAAGACTGATGATGATGATGATGATTATGATGATGATGATGATGATGATGATGATTTGGTCCTATTAGATCACAAAACATGTTTTCATTTCAAAATCAAAGTACAATAAAAAAAAAATTTTTCAAGTTTTTTTCTGAAAGAGTTTCGACTTTTAACACACGGAAACTAAAGAGTTGAAAAGGTTGAAACCACTTTTCTTCTAGAATGAATTCGATGGGGGGTATTACTCCCCTTCTCCCCCTCTACCTACTCCACGGAATCAAGCCTAAATTGATATAATTTGTCGTCTTGGCTTAGCTTTCACCTACTTGTGAGGAATTTGTTCAGACATTTATATACTTCTCACCAAACATCAAACAGCAATTAACCATTGGACATTTTTCTGGTGAGTTTTTAGATGCACTAATATTTCTAGAACTGATTATTGTCATTGACTTGCATACTGAAATGTGTGTTATGTCCCTTGCTATTTTTGTTCGTGGCTAAATTTCAGAAATTACTATTTATCATTTTAATAAAATAACTAATATTTTTATTTAATTCATAGTAATCAAACGAGCAATATTTTTAATAAAATTAGGTAATATTCTGACGAAATAATCAGAGTAATTTGATTTATTGATAACATGTAATATGTTTCATAGATTTTAGATATATCTGGAGAATCTAGATGTATCTCGGTGTTATAAGGAATTTTTTCTTCAATTTCAAACTTGAAAATTATTATTATTATTGTTATTATTATTATTATTATTATTATTATTGTTGTTGTTGTTGTTGTTGTTATCATTATTATTATTATTATTATTATCAAGTTCTCAAATCAGCTGTGACTGGTGATATTCACTGGAGATCGAGTGACAGCAAGTTTTCTCAATACTCCAGGACAAAACTTGGTATTCAGGCCGACTTCAATAGTGCTGTCATCTAAATGGTCTCAGGTCTTCCCTCGATTCCAAATTCTTCCAGTCTGTAGTCAAGTTTCTGAGTTTATCTATTATCCAGTTTGAAAAGGGTCCGGAGTACATTACAATGGGAACTGTCTATTCATATATTTCTTTGATCAGGTTTCTGCTGCAGAGTTTGGTTTCCTGTAGTTTTCTCATTCTTCTGAAGTATTCTTTGCTCATTTTTTCTTTTACTTACGTTTTGATTGATTATATCTGGTTCCCTCCTGTTGTAAGTTTCACTTTCCAGTTTTCCATTGATTGTAGGATGAAGTTTTTTTACTTGTTTAGCTATCTTCAAAATCTTCAGTCATTCTATTATCCAGGGTTGTAGAATCATTTAAGCTTTTTTCCTTCATATGCCTTTCATTTCTTTTAATATTTCCTGATCAATAAATAGCAGATCACTCGGCTGCCTGGTTCTCTTTTGGAATTTTTTATGTTCCACAAGGTAGAGTCCCCGTTTTTCCAATAAATCGTATATCTCACCAGATATCTGTGCGGTTAAAATTTTCTAAATCATAGGTCGGCAGGTTATTGGTCTGTACTTACTTGGAAGTGTTCCTCTTGCAGGATCTTTGTAGATTAGGGTAGTTTTACTAGCCGTTATTCATTCAGGAATATTTGCTCCGTTTGGACATATGCTCAGATTTTGTGCCAGTGACTTGTGCATGGGAATGAATCTTTTAAACTAATAGACGTAGATCCTATCATGGTCTGGTGCTTTCCAATTATCATTTCACCTGAGACCTAAGGTAAAATGAAAGGTTTTTCGAGGTTTTTCATAGAAAGTTGTTCAAGCATATAGCACAGTATGATCACCTGACGTGTTGATAATTTTCGTTAGACCGCTTGATTCTTTTTCCTTTCGTTTGGTTATTAGTGGGCGGCGGCTGAGATGGATCATCATTTGTAATCACCGTTGATTATCATAATAACTTAGATATACCCATAAAAATGACTTGGCTGCTTATGTAAGGATTGACAGTAAAGAGCCCATGTAGTATGTAGTATTTGGAGGATCAGTATCAGTGGCATATTTTTCAACCTCACCGTGGTTTTGTCCTAGGGAATACGACCATTGGTAATACGACTGATGCATACTTTCGACTCTAATTACATAGCTTAGTGAGAACTCAATTAGCTGGTGCGTGCACAGGGGAATTTGCCTGGTGGAAAGTTTTCTACACTTATCGCTCGCACCGGAATTCGACGCGTGAGGCAGACGAGCTGACCATTACACCATCCGAGCAGACTTTACATCATCTGAGCTGACAAAACACGGGAGGATTGTAAATATGGAATGCACGGTGCAGTTGACAAAAGTATCAATCGCATCATTAGCGAGCGCAGCAAAATGTCTCAAGAAGAATGTCAATGTCGACATGATTGAATGGGGAGAAGGATTATACATGCACCTAAGAAATAGCGTAACCATGAACCAGAAAGTGTTGTTGAAAATGATACTTGCAAAATACAATAAGTTTTTAACATTCAGACCGATCATGTGATTGGATCAAGTCATCATCATTATCATCATCAGCCTTTTGGTGTGCGTCGTTGAACACAGACCTTTCCCAAAATTCGCCAGACCTCTCTATCATAGGCATCGCAGAGCCAATATTTCATAAATTTATCTAGCTAGTCTCGTTATCTTACTTTCTGTCGGCCACAATTTCGTATATGATCTCTGCAGATCCACGTTGTGAGTTGTAATGTCCAGCAGTTGTCTGACATTTTTGCAACATATCGAGCCCATTACCATTTGATTTTTTTTTTTTAATGTTTCTATGAATTCTTGGACTCCTATCTTTTCTTTGATATATTTTGCTGTCCTATGATCTCTCCAGGTGAGATTGAGTATGATTCTATCATGTACATGTTGCATGGTTCTCAGTTTGAAGGTCAATCTTTTGGTTAGGTTCCACATTTCAACTCCATAAATGACTATCGGTAGCAGACCAGATTAAATAATTATCAACATGATGGAAAATAATTGTCATTGTTAATTTTGAATCCCTGTATGATAGCCGAGTAGAATTTTTTTTTATTACTGAAAAATACTTGGACTTAAAGGGAGGGCTCCAGAAATTATGGAGGATAAAGATAGTCCCCCATCAAGGCATTAGGACAGATTAGCAAAAGATACCAAAGGGAGACTGAACGATCTGGGAATTGAGATCAGAACTAAACAGCTACAAAAGACTGTCATCTTGCATTCTGGTAGAATCCTGAGAAAACTTCTGAAAAATTGAGATTTGCTGTTACCTGTTCCAAGGAGACATAATTATTGGAAAAAAAACATTTCAAGATAATAATAATAATAATAATAATAATAATAATAATAATAATAATAATAATAATAATAATAATAATAATAATAATAATAATAATAATATGAAGGGGGCTACTACCAGAAGAACAGAAAGGGTGTAGGATAGGAACCAAAGGGGCAAACGATTTACTCTACATAGACCAGATGATCTTAAAAGAAGTAAGGAAAAGGAGAAAGAATATCGCAATGGGATGGATAGATTACAAAAAGGCATACGATATGATTGCACATAGCTGGATACTCGAATGCCTTAGAATGTTCAAAATTAGCGAACCGGTGGTTAAATTCATTGGTAATTCGATGGAAGACTGGAAAGTAGATTTGACAGCCGCAGGGGACAAACTAGCCGAGGTAGGGATAAAAAGGGGAATCTTCCAAGGAGACTCGTTGTCCCCACTATTATTTGTTCTAACAATGATACTGCTTAACAGAATCCTGAAAAACAGCAAAGGATACCACTTCTCTAAAACAAAAAGAAAGGTCAACCACTTAATGTACATGGACGATATTAAATTGTTTGCAAAAAACAGGGGAGAGCTTGAGACTCTGTTCAACGAAGTAAGGGAATATAGTGAGGACATAGGAATGGAGTTTGGGATAGAAAAATGCGCAATCATGGTGATGCATAAAGGAAGGCTTTCAATGACTGAGGGAATTGAACTTCCGGACAACAACAAGATTAGGGCATTGACTGCACAAGACCGATACAAGTACCTAGGTGTCCTTGAATGTGACACGATAAAACGGGAAGAGATGAAGGAGAAAATTAAGAGAGAATACCTCAGAAGGATAAGGAAAATATTAGAAACCAAATTAAATAGCAGAAATCTAATAAAAGGAATGAACACCTGGGCTGTGTCAGTAGTTAGGTATACAGGACCATTCCTAGGATGGACAAAGGAAGAGCTCCAATCAATGGATAGGCGAACAAGGAAACTTATGACGATGCATAAAGCATTACACCCTAGGGATGATACAGATAGACTATACGTTAAGAGAAAAGAAGGTGGTAGGGGGCTCATCAGCATAGAAGATTGTGTCCAGAGAGCTAAAGTAGTCCTAGATAGATATGTGCAAACAAATAGTGAAGAAATCATGAAGAGCGCGAGGGATAGTGCAACAAACAATAAAGTAGAAAACAATGGAACAGTACAGCAAACTAGAAAAGAAAAGTGGGAAGGGAAAAAATTGTACGGCGAGTTTAAAGGACAGATAAAAGATATAGCAGACGAGAAATCATGGACGTGGTTACGAAAGGGAAACCTTAAGAGAGAAACAGAATCGCTCATCATGGCAGCCCAAAACAAAAGCATAAGGACAAACTACATAAAAACAAAAATCGACAGAACACAGACAAACAGCAAATGCCGCATGTGCGGTGAAAGAGATGAGACAGTAAACCACATAACCAGTGAATGTAGTCAACTCGCCCAGAAGGAGTATAAGCATAGACACGATAGAGTAGCAACGATGATACACTGGGAACTAAGTAAACAAATGGGATTCAACCATGGGGAAAAGTGGTATCAGCACAAGCCAGAGGCAGTTTTGGAGAATGACAACCACAAACTACTGTGGGACTTTGACATCCAAACTGACCACCTCATCCAGGCAAGAAGGCCGGACTTAGTAATAGTAGACAAAAAAAGGAAGGCCTGCCAAATACTAGACGTTGCTGTGCCTGCAGACCATAGAGTAAAAAAGAAGGAGGGTGAAAAAAGGGAAAAATACCAGGACCTTGCAAGGGAGTTAAAGAAAATGTGGAACATGAAAACCAGGGTAGTACCGGTCATAGTGGGAGCACTAGGAACTGTCCCCAAAACGCTGAGGGAGAGACTGGAGGAGATCGGGATTAGGGGGAGGATAGAGACCGTACAGACCACAGCACTACTGGGAACTGCACGGATACTGAGGAAGGTGCTAGAGATACAAGGACTGCAACGAATCGTAGCTCTGTCATGATATGCGAAAGAGAGAGGAGACGTTAGCTGAAGACCTGAGGAGACTTATTGTCACTCAGCCTTCAGCGATAACCACTGGGCAACCGGTGTGAAACTGTAAATCGCAGAATTACTGCGACCTATGAGTACTAGGAGAGGAGGGCTGGAGACTTGAGGAGACTTGCTATCACTCAAACTCCAGCGGTTACCACCAGGCAACTGGTGTGAGATCCCAAATAATAATAATAATGTACTTGTATGCAAATTAGTGTGTCAATTTGTCTGTGTGTTCATGCTCACTCAAGTTCCTGATGAAGGGAACGCTGTGCGAGCGATGAAGAAAAAGATAAGGGGAAATAATCATTTATTGACAGAGCGAGCTACACTCTCCCTCTCCCAACAGTATCCAATTTCATCACGACCAGAGAAAGTAGTGAGGGGACAGCCACAGACGTTGAACTTTTCCTGTTTTAAGAACTATTTTTTCATTATAATTTTCATTTTCGTTAAAAGAAAAACGACCTATTATCTCATATCTGTTTCATTTCTTTGCAAATTCTGTTCGAGTCTACGACACCTATAATTACCAGACAAGGTTTTCTTGGGAGAATCTCAACTGATATCATGTGAAAAATGAATATATTCATTGTCTGGGTTAGGAGCATACTATATGATTATTTTTCTATATAAACTATCATTAAACTTTTTGATAATTGAATTACCTTCTACAACGTCTTTTAGTTCTTACATAAGCAACCCAGTCATTTTTACGGGAATATTTCAGAAATAATAATATTAATAATAATAATAGTAATAATGATAATAATAATAATAATAATAATAATAATAATAATAATAATAATAAGAAGAAGAAGAAGAAGAAGAAGAAGAAGAAGAAGAAGAAGAAGAAGAAGAAGAAGAAGAAATTGACCTAGTATTAACATGTGTTCTCTTTTCTTTTCAGTTAATGTGTTCCTAGATGTTGCCCACTCAGATTGTCGTCCTTGTGATAAGTGTATGTGTCTATGGATGTCTTTGCTTAACCCGAACGAAGCGGGCCACCCTGGCTGGAGATGACAATCCCTACGACCTCCGTGCGGCCCTCAGGGTCCTTGAACGGGAGCGACGACGACTTGAACTTCAGGCGATCGATCCGGTCCCCAAGCAAGAAATGAGATTCGAGCAACAACCGCTCATTTTGGACAGCCAAGATGACGACCCTGATATGCTAGCTCGAGCTGTGGCTGAGAAAGGAGATTCGGTCTTCTACAGTTCCGACCAGGCCAATGATGTGGAGAACTTGCTAAGAGAAATTGAGGAGCAGAAGGAGGCTGAAAACGAAGCGGCCGAAGATGACCTCCAGACAGTATATGGCCACCCATTGTCCGACACCGAGAACGATATTGACATGGATAAGTTCCCGGGTGTTGCCGAGAAAAGGACTGCAGTAAAGAAGACTGTTCCCGGAAAGCGTCCTTCAAAGAGGGGGTCAGATTTGACAGCAGGGAAGAGGAGTGCCCAGGCGTTGAAAACAGCATTTAGCACTCTGTCTCCCGAAGAGATTCACAAACTTCTTTTGTTAGATGGTCGCCTGCAAACCAAAGAAATAAACAAGAGACAGAGAAAAGCAAAGCCATTGGTCATCGAGACAAGGGCTCAGTCGGATCTCGAGAATGCTGTCGAAGCTGAAGACGCCGCTGCTATACCAATCAGTCAGGAGGAACTTAAAGAGTTGATCCTTGGACAAGGAGAGGCCGATCAAACCGAGAACCCGAGTGACATTGACGATATGGATCGGATGAATGAGATAATCCAAGCTGAGTCGACGGCGGATGATCCGAGCCTGGATCAGCCAATGGATAGCGAGATCTTTAGATCAGCCCTGCAGGACCTTGCTGCTTTGCAGATGCTTCAAAAACAAGAAGACGAGAAGCGTTCTGAAGAGCAGAAAGCTCTGGCGCGTTGGGAGCCGGCTGAATTGAGTAAGATGGTCCCCATGCTGCTGGAAGCTGTTCCGGTCTTGGCCCAGGATCGTGACACACCCGCCAGAAACGACGATGAGAGAAAAAAGAGGAAAGTAGCTTCCACTGGGATTGAACCTAGTATCGATCTCTCAACATCGCCGAGCTTAGGTAAGTACTTGCCTTTTGTTTAAAATTCCCGTAGTATTTAATTTGTGTTCATGCGTGAGTGTGTACCCAGACGTGCACATGTGTCTGTTGGGCAGCTGACGGTATGTTTTTGATCATATCTCCGGTGCCCCGGCGAATCGCTTCTGCATTTTCTTTACTGACAGAATATAGGGGTTGTCTGTGAGGTATCCAGCCATTTAATATTAACAAGAAATAGCCTTCCTGGGGCAATAGTGCTTTAGTACGCTTCAAAATATACCCCTTAGTGCCTCACGCACTTATCCTAGCGTCTCTTCCACTTTTCAATGCTGACTGCTAAGTCCTCTTTCAGGATCATCATCATCAGCTTCCTCTTCGCGTTCCCTTTGATCTCGTCCACAGACTGAAATCTCCCTTTGAACGGTAGACAAAGAGAGCCAAATACGGACTGCATGATGACAGACCTGGTTAATGCGATGTTTGGAAAAAGAAAAACCTTCACGTGCAGAATGACTCGCTCGGTAACCATGAATGCGACGATCACGCAGTACACAAGTTCCCTCAGTGGTGCATCTCTACCAACTAAGTAACTTCACGGGAGATTATCTGTTCATACATATGCATTAATGCTCTCTCTAATAGGTTGTCAAGCGACGTGCAACCAAAGTCCATGCAACCGGTTCCCGGGATATCCAAAATGATTATATATTTCCTGAACATATAACGATAATATATTTGTGTTTCATAAATCAATATGAATCTTCCTATAATCCATTAAATGTCTGTCTGTATGTGACATCATAACTCAGAAACCACACTACATATCTCCATGTAATTTTCTGCGTGCACCAATGGAACCCCCCCCCCAATATGAATTTAATATATTACTTCGAAAATTCCAAAATGAAAAAATATTGTGGGATAATGATCTGACTTCTATCTCTCTATCAAGCTTACTACAATCCGCCTATCTTTTGGGAAATCCTCTCAGTATTTAGATTATATGTGATCCAGACATTTTGGATGGTGATGATTTTTTCAATAAATATATAGTTAAATTCCATGATCTCTTTTAGTGACCGAAGGCATTCTATCAGCAGACCCCTCCCATTGGGGCTACTAGTTTGAAAGTTTTCTTAGTCTTTACATCACATTTTCTGTCTGATGCTTTTCCAGAGAATAAATTGATTATTCCTTTTCTTTTGACGGCCATATCTAACGGTATAAATCAATTCCTTTATAAAAACAAGTAACAAATCTTCGCTACAAGTGGATATGTAATGCTCCCTTTAATTATACAAAGGATGTTTTTGATGTTCTATCGCTTAGCGAAAACGTATTCAGAGAATCTTTATCCGTTCCGTATATACACTGAAAATGAAGTAATCCTTGCTTTTATGGATATAAAATAACGTTGTTGCTTTGTTTAGCAACTGTATTTTACATCTGTGTATGCAAGAATTACCAAAACTGACTGCCATAATTCTTGAATGACAAGGAATCCATCACACTTCCAGCATACGTGTTAAATCTTAAAACAATGGGCTATCGATTGGTGAAAACACCATGTTTCTATCTTCTTTAAGTTTTCGAGTTATTAGTATTCAAAAAGCATTGACGAACAGGCCGGCCCGAGTATTTTTTTTTTCATTCAAAGGAATCTTCGAAACATGTTATCGAATGGTCAAAACCGCATGCTTCTATCTTTGATAGTTTCGGAAACATGGGACATTTGATAAGAGCGACCACGCCTACATCTCGGTGGCCGCAACAATCGAGATTAGTTTGTTTTTTTTTCTTGCTCGTTGTCGAACCATTAATAGTCAGCTTCATTACTTCAGCTGGATAACTCTATTTCCCCAGCCTCAACACCTCTATCACTAAGAGTTCAGCCTGTTCATGAGTCGATTAAAAAGATTAACTCTGAATTGTCCAACTAATCCTGGGATTAGTGTGATTAAATCCTCTCCCGTTCTCTAAACACGCGTGATGGCTTCTGTGCCCGGAGTTCTTTCATCGGTTTCCAATCAACCTGAAGTGCCATTTCTTTAATCCTTCATTATGGCTAATACATTTAAGAACGAAAAGTACATCATGTTTTTACCAGGTAGCTGGCAAATGATCCAAGTTTGGTATAAGATGATATTTAGAAGATAGTCTAACATAAGGTTCTTCAAATTACTGGGTCACAAGATCCTGCTGACGGGGTTGCAGGTTTACAATATATGAATAATTAAATAGAATAGTTGGTGAGAAAATATTTCTGACAATGAAATCAAAAACAATGATAGCATTGTTGTTTTTTTTTACTTATTAAATCATAACAGTTACAGCATGGTTGTGAAATGAGAACCGAAGTATTATGAGAGAGAGAAGGCGTTGGTAGGCAAGATAGAATTCATATAGTACAGTACGACGAAGACGTTCCATGCATCTACGCCTTTAAAACGAACACGAATTTAGTAGCGTTTCATCTTGAAAATTGTGAAGTGGTGTTGTTTTTTAGTTTCATTGGGTTTACACCATCACCCTGATATAAAATGGGTCGCTCATTATGTGTTGATGGATCGTGAGTTAATTGCATGAAATCAAACTGAGTTGCAATCGGAAGAGTTTAAAGAACACTGTTTTAGAAGACGGTTTTGCGATAATCGCCCTGCCCGGTGGTCCTGTCATTAAATTCGGTATTTGAATGTAGATTCAAGTGCACCCAATCTCTCATCCAAAAAACTTTGGGACCGGACACTTTTAGAAATTTCTGTAGTAGTTTCTGTTAGACTCATCATTTCTATTTTTAAGTCATATATGATAATAAATGGTCGACTGTAGTCGGGGGCGACCGGAAGTCTCCTCATTCATATTGCGTCCTATCCTCTCGGATATATATATATATATATATATATATATATATATATATATATATATATATATATATATATATATATATATATATATATATACATGTATATATATATATATATATATATATATATATATATATATATATATATGCATGCAAGAGAAACTGGAATTTCGTCACCAGCTGTCATACTCCATTAGGATTTGTCACTTGAGAGATAGAACGCTTTACCTTACTTTACCCCACCATAGATCGATGGTTAGCAAGCTCATCCCACGAAACAATTCACTAGTGTGGCGAGTTCGATCTTCAGTAGGTAGTCCACAACTATCGTCTTGTACCAGGCTAAATAGATAAATAGATACGAGGTTCGCTTCAATGTATTGTTCATTAAGTAAAGTATATGATTGGATGCCATTAGTTATACTGTTCAACATTTGTGATAAATTAGACAAATACATTTAAGACTCGCCATCAAAGTCAATAATTGGACAACCGTAGCGTCAAAATTTGAAGTCATGTAAAAGAATTGCATCAAAGAATAAACATAGAGTGAAAAAATCTCTAGAAACATTTAGATTCCGGAGCATTTGGATGTTATCAATAAACTCGCCAGCCCCCAAATAAAAAAAAATTATTTTTAGAAGTGGAGTACTGATGCTAATCTTCATGACCGTAGACAAAATGATATGGCCAGAAGCGCTGGAACACAGGGACAAACAAACACACACACACACACACACACACACACACACACACACACACATAAAATAGAAAAATTGATTGAACATTCCACCATCTTTGATGCTTATTGCTGTCCAATGAAATTTTAAAAAGTCCAAATTGGCAAATTTGATTTTGAAAAGTGGAAATAATTAAATTATTAAAAATATCAGAAATCAAATTTAAGAGACTGTGTCAATATATTACCGATAAAACAATTTAATACACTGAGTGCTGTTGCTTTTTCTCAATTAAAAAGATTTCTTTGCTACCCACTTTACGCACCTTCCAAAATTGCTTTACGCACTTTGGGTCCGTGCACCCCTTGGTTTATGTGTGCAATCCAGGTTAAGAACCACTGCATAATAAAATAATGACAATGCTTTTTCAGGGATGAGACTCCAGACGATATTAAATGTTTAATTTTTCGTTTCTGTCTTTTTTTTTTTTTTTGCAGCTGAGATGATGGCGAAGTTGTGGATTAAGCATAAATTAGAAGGAATCGAAATTGATTATCTAACCGATGCCCTCAACGCGGCCACCATGACCCAATCGGGGGTGTCACCCGGGGCGGGCCAAATTCCGATCGAAATCGACTCTCTGCAAAAAGCGATTCGGATTGAGAAACTGATGAAAGAACTGGGTAACAACGACGCCGATCTCGAGAAAGACGGAATGCTGGACACGCTGGCGTTGAAATACCTCCAAAGGCAAGAGTTGAGACCAGAAGAGATTGGAATCCCAGTCAGCAAGAAATCTTCCTTTGATGACGAGATGCGAGCTGAGGTGGCAGAGGCCAGGAATGAACAAGAGGAGGAGGCCGCCGCTGCTGCTATTGCCCGGGAACAACAAGAGGAAGAAGAAGAAGAGAAAGAGGAAGACGATTACCGTAATAATCTTTTGAGAGGTGATGATGATGATAGACAAATGCCTCTTCTCTATGAAGTTCCAGATAACAAGATCAATCAAATCCCCTCTTTACCAAGACCAGGTTAGTACCAGTTTATATAATAATAAAATACCGGGCAAAATGAGCTAACGCTATGAGAAAAACACATGTTTGAAAGCCATAGGAGGTTAGTTGTTTAGCCGGTAATATTTTTCACATTGACCCCTGCATTGTCAATGTGTGGATATCTCCTGTCACGTTAAGGGGCGAAAGTGACATAGTTAATAAGAATTTTATCCGTGTAACTGACTTAGATAGATTTTTATTCATATTTGTATGACGTGATAAAGTGAATGAATTTGAAGAATAACTGAAGAATAGAAAAAGCAATAGAAACGAAAATATGGTAATACTTCGTTTGTGGTCGACAGAACGCTGTTGTCCGAGAAAATCTCTATTATCTACGTATACAAAATGCAATATGTATCCGTATATTTCAAATATGCCGTCATTTTTTACATGTGTAAACTAGTATAAGAGAAATTCCATGAATAAAGCTTTCATTTACTGTTTAGTGAGTTCATTTATTACATTTCATTCTAAAGTCATTGAGAAAACAAACTGTTCAGCTTATTTTGCGCCTACCTGTTCAATATTTAAGTACATCGTAAGGCTGCAGCATATAAAACAATGTTGGTCATTATTTTATTACTAGTTTTATCCTGTCCTATTATTGTTGCTTTTTATCAAAACACTATGGGTTGATACTCATTATTACTATAGTTTTATAATCAGACTTACTTCATATTACTGCTGTTTTTTAACACAGCATTCTGGGTCGATTGACTCTTCATTATTACAATTACCAAACGCATGAAGAAAACAATTGCCGAATCTTTGTACTTATATCAACAAATATGAGAATATTAGTTCGACCAAACAATATTATTGACTCATATTTAAACTTATGACCGTTACTTCATTCGAAATCTGTCGTTCATTATAAAATGTTCATTGAATTTGAATCTTGTCATTTCAGACTACCAGAATATTCCTTACCAACTAATGGATATTCCTGATAATTCAGAAGAAGAAGACGAGAAAGACAATGATGAAATTCCGCTCTCCCAAGATATTGGATTGTTAAACGGTGAAGGTAAGATTTTTTTTTTTTTTTTGGCTCCACTTGGTTCAACAGTCGGTGCATCTTTGAAATTTCAGACCAAATCACGATTCCATAAGTTTTAATTCATCGTCAGCAGCAGCAGCAGCAACAGCAGCAGCCGCCTTTTGTTTGACTCAGACATTCCCAAAAATTCAACAGATCTTTCTATCGCGGGCGTCGCTGTGTCAATATCTTCTGAATCGTCACGCCATCTTATTTTCTGTCGACTGCAGTTTCACATATTACCTCTGGGAGTCGACGTTGACTGACATTCTTGCAACATGACCCGCCCATTGCCATTTGAGTTTCCTAATTGATTCTATGATATATCTTATTCCTGATTTTTCTCTGATATACTATGCTGTCCTGTATTATCTCTTTGTATTATTAAGCATGATTCTTTCAAATATCCTCAAATTTTCTAAGGGTTGGAATATTATCCAGGTGGGGATTTGGAGAGCAATTTTAGTCTGGGGAGAAACGTATAGTGAAAAGTATAATAGTGAAAAATTACTTGACGACCATTCAATATAGGGGGAGAATTGTGGAAACCAGGGCTCACTAGGGGAGGAATGTGATCTAGGATTTGGAGAACCACTGATTTAAAACCTTAATGGATTATCCCGAGCATAGGTGTTCTTTATATATTTACTAGTTTACCACACGACGTCATATATGATTTACGTCTACGACATGACAACATGTATTATATATGTGGATACACATTGCATTCTATATACGTGAATGCTATAGATCTACATTGCTGGAAGCTTGGAGAATGGCGTTCTGTTAACCACAAACAGATTTTTATAACTTTTTATTATTTTGTTTTTTTTGTTTATTACTTTTTCTACATTCAATGTTCTTTGGATTCAGTATTTCTATTACGTCATTAGAACAAGGATGAAATTCTACTCTTTGTTAATTATTATCTGTATGGATTCTTTTCAGAACATTACGAGATAATCGGTTTATGAAATGAATTTTGATTTTGGACTGATCCAAAAATATTTGAACATCCTACTGCATTTTAGAGTAAGGGTCTATCCTAAACTTCTTACGCCGAACAGCACAATTTTCACAAGATCTGTGACAACATCCAGGATTACAATTTTAAGAATTTCTGAGCTAAATGTGGAGTTTCTATTTAAGAATTATTCTCTATTTACTAGCGAAGATTTTAGCTATATAAATATAGATTGTATTTGACATGTCTTTATACAGCATCATTTTAGTCTTGGGGGTAAAATCTGGCTTGGCAAATTTTTTTCGAGCTATATTATTCGTTTACACCCAGTAGTAGTAAACGGTCGTAGGTTCAATCCATCTGTGAGTCATACCAAGGGCTTTAGAAATGGTACTCAATATCTCTCTGCTACACACTCAACACAAAGAGTAGAATTGAGGAAGCATGCAAATGGATAGGCTCCATCAGTCTACCTTGCCCATGGCACATCTGTGAAAATATGGGTGTCCCTACGACAAGGTACAGGGGATCGATAAACCTTTATTGAGTTACAGTAATATGGACCATGAACAATGGCTTTTCTAGTTTTCAAATACCTTGATAGAAGAGTCGACACAATACTCACCGATGACGGATCCTTAAGCCCCCCTCCCCACACACACAAATACACTCACACATTTTCCGCTTTTCACTTGCAGTCTATTATTAACATTATCCCTCTAATGCAATGTTTCTTACATTGTCTCCAATCTATATTCTTTGATTAAAAACTCTCAGTTCTTTTCATCTCTTGTCCCGTTGAGGAAGGTTGTAGAAAGATATCACTCAAGCATTCATTCCTTTAATCATATTTCTGCTGTTGGTTCTTGTTCCTAAAGCTTTCCTTTTTTTTCTAGAGTGTCATTTTTCAAGCACTAGTCCGTTACATTCTGATTGGTTGAATCTGCTTTCAGTATTTCTGTATACTTGCAATTCACTTTTCCCATCCATATCTTGATATCTTCCTCATTGGGTAGTTCAATTCCTTCTGTTGCTTCTCATCTTTCCTTTTTGCATCCCCTACATTGCACATTTCTTGATTCTGAGATCCATTCTGATATCCTGGTTGAAGATTCTTACCTTGTACCATGGTCCCCAATTTGTTTTATATATCTGGGCAATTTTTTAAATATGTCAATATACAATAGGTCGTTAATTATTTCCTTATACCTCATCCATCACATTACAATTCTGCAACTTACAATTAGGCAGTGCCATTACTTTGATGAAAAGTGGTGGAGATATATAGTTTCCTGGTTAGGGATTACCCTCCCACGGTTAGTTCTGCTGTTCAGTTTTCTATTGCATTCATTATGAATGTCGCCATAGTTAGTGGAGTCTCGTATTGTCATCGACAGAAGACGATGTCCCTCCAAGCTCTCGTAATGCAGTCTACCAGTCTCTTTGATATCGATTTCCCCTTTGATTTCCATTTCCTGTATGTATGTTATATTCAGTTGGTATTTTCTTTTGGTAAGTCCTGGTCTAGTTGGGTTTTTTTTTTCTGTATTTTACTGTTGAAAGCCTCAGACATTAAACATCAATAATCAGAGTTGGATGTCTTTCATTCAGTTGATCGGCCGTTCTTGTCTCAATCAGACTGGTTTGGGGACTATCAATAACTTCCATTAGACGGATAATTGATGATTAGCTGATTATTCGTGGGCTAATGAGGAGGACACTATCTTATCCAGACGTTTCGAAAATATAGAAAATGGAAAATGTCACCATATGTCATTATTATTTTTTTCTACAATTTACTTCCTTCTTAATTGCTGTAGCTTTTTTATTGTAAGTAAACTCGGGCTTATAAAAACAATAACAAATAAGAATGAGGTGAATGGTAATCAAAAATGTAATAATAATGATTTACAATACTTTATATAGTAAAATATACAAAAAAAATTGGATGTCCCCATATGCTTTGGAATTTTCCAGATATTAAGCCATTCTGACATCAAGAAATGTTAGATCGTGTCGTAGACGTTGTTATAGGAAATGTCACGATGTGTTGAGGAGTTTTTCAGATATTCAGCCGTTCTGACATCCAGAATCGTTGAGTCATGTCGTAGATGTTATTGTAGCCTGGCACTGTCATTGCTATTTGATATTTGCTGTCGAGCAAGTTCTGTAGTTGAAATACTAAAAGCTTTCGGCGCACTGGTCGTTGATAAGTGGGTTTTGATGAGCGTGTTTTATTTCCGTATTTTAATGGAAATTTTGCCTTCTAGGTAAAAGTTTCTTTGAAGTAATTCGGTGCATTTGCTTATTAAATGATTGAAGGTTTCGACTCTCTCTCTCTCTCTCTCTCTCTCTCTCTATATATATATATATATATATATATATATATATATATATATATATATATATATATATATATATATATATCGCTCTCTCTGCGCAGACCTTTACATATCTACTGTGTGTTGTCTATCAGAAACTGTCAACCAAAACTGCCTACATAGTCAACACATGTTTCTTCAGTTTTTGAGTGATTCTGCCTGGCTGACTATGTATGCATCGCGAATGACCCTTAGGCTGCCTTGCTGGATATATATATATATATATATATATATATATATATATATATATATATATATATATATATATATATATATATAAGTATTTGTCACGAGCAGAGTCTACATCAATGGGGTAGAAGGGTTGAACATCTAAACATTCACTCTTTATCATGTCTACAAAAACTTCACCAAAAGTCAAAACATCCTTGAAGAGAGAGCGAGTTCTAGAAGGACACCATGAGTTACCGCCCTTGGTGACACAAACCATAGGCTTGACATTGCGTTCGATTATAAGGAAACGAAAACATTAAACCTAATCCTAGTTTTTAATGAAACCGTCTTGTTCTTTTGGCTTATTTTAAGACTGTTCAAAACGTTCATTTGCATTAAGCTCAAATTACTTTATCAGCACTTTTTTTAGTTCAATCTTTCAGTATTTATCTTATGCACCTTCCTTTCTTAGAGGAATTATCAGCAAAAAATATAACAGTTTTTCTTTCTGTTTTTTTCTATTTATATTGTACACTGTTAAAAAGAAAATGCTGTAACACTCACATAAGCTTTTCACTGGCATACTACACATCAGTTCTTAGAAAAAAAACTTCCGTACACTGGCAAAATACACGTTCACTAATCCGGCAACGAACAATCCAGTTCCTTTACTCAACACAGATTTAGATTATTCTGCGGTACTTTACCAGCCTTCTACGCTGAATTCAGCACTTTCTTGCATCGGCAGTGCGGAAAAGCGCTAAATTACGGCGGGCGTGCCTAAACATTTCTGTCATTTTTATGCGTGTTTTTTACCATTTTCAGCATCTTTCCGGTGAGTTTTAGCCGTTGTTGGCTTTATTTAATTTAGCTCTTTTTGGCAGTCAAACTATTTTTAGAATTGGCAACACTATTCACCAACCAACTGCTGTGCATTGTTTTGGTCGAACTACACCTGTTCGCTTGTTAATGCCCCGTTGCTTACACAGGCAATAGAATACTGTTTGTTATGCTGGATGTATTGATATCATTTTCTAATGAATAAAGGAAGTAAAAACCTGGAGCTTTGCCCCCATATTAATGTACCTCGATTATGTGTTTAGATTTGGACTTTTTTCTCTGTGTACTGTACATCTGTCACATTCACTTTGACTAGGCAATTAGATGAACGAGTATTTATTACATCGCCCTGATCTGTCAACGCCTCTGCAGTCCACGTTTGACTCTCCGCGATTTCTGGTTTTCCTTTAAATCAAAACAGCCATTGAAAGAAGAGGTTCAGACCATGGACAAAATTAAGGAGAACGTAACGGGGCAACCGATGGTCATTCTTAAAGAGGACTTTGCAGACTGTTTCGGAAAGTGGAAAGGGGAGTGGGATAAGTGTTTGAGGTCTCAAGGTACTAAGGCACCACTGCCCTAGGTGAGCTAGTTTTCCTTAGTATTAATTAGCTAGATAACTACCAGACAGACCTCATACATCATTTGTGTCGAGAGCAGATTTTTTATCTACTAATCAAAGCTGGTTTCATTAATCTGTTTTGTATTGGGATAGAGAGATCTCTACAGAAATATTCTCGAGTATTTTCAACAGTAAGGAAAGTAGATAATTCTATGAATGCCGAAAACTCTTTTTCGTTCAGACCAAATTTGAATAGATTAATAGCGTTCATAAGAAAGGAAGGATAGAGAGACTGAGCGAAGAAAGAGTTATATTTTTCTCTCTCATCACACGTCATATAATTCTTAATTTAAGATCAATTAAAATAAAACAATTTAAAAAAATACGTCGTAAGAGAAAACGTTCATAATTCAAGAGGCTAAAACATTTCATTAACATCTAATAATGTAAGCGTAGAGTTATGACGTATAATTTATGGAGAACACAAATAGAAACACATACTACATATAGGGATACTATTCCTGGATACAAACGAAAATGTAGCAAAGCTTGAGAAAAACAACCAGTGTCCATTTTCAAGGCGTCTCATTTTTAATCTTTTAACATTTTATCTTATTATTTTTTAAACAATTGTAAACAGTTTTATCACAGAAACAAATGTTGATAAATGCTATCAAAGATTGTGTGAACAACGTCACTTGTTTTGAACTGTTCCTTCCCTTGATTTAGGTTTTTATTTTTCTTTATTCAATTGCTTCACTGGGTTTTATAAACAACAAATGATCACATTTTATATAAATGTGATATCAAAAGGTCAAGAGAGAATATTTCCATTTATTCTTTCTTCTCTCAAAATGATTTCCTTGAGGCTATCATTTTTCCTACTAAATGGATTCCAGGCTCTTCAACTTCTTTGCCGGGAGCCATTTTGTTAAGAACCCACGAGCTATATATACCGAGATACACACTGTCCAGTTCTTGAAATACAGTACGATATTTGCGTCAATAATCTAGAATAAGCCTTATTGCTACAGGGGCAAACTCAAACCCTACTTCTATTCCAACTGAAGATGATTATTTGTTGGACAAAGTCAGCTCCAGCCTCTAATTTTGACAGACGTTTAAAAAAAAATGTTGCCTATCCGACGTCTGTTGATCTGTGCCCAAGAATCCAGTGAAAGGCATGGATCAATCTCTTCTCCTTGCACAGTTATAGGTAAATAGCTGGAAAGAATGTGCACTTCAGTCTTGGTTAGGGAAGGGGTGAACAACTCTAAATTCAAACTGGGGAGCATCCCCTCATGATGACATCGAGTTAGATGTAGTTACAACAGCAATTTTCTAGCACTCTCCAGTTCCAGAAATGTGCTAGATTATCTCTTTTACTGGACCAACAACAATCAGAAAATTAATTGACTCGAATATAAACGGTTATTTTCCATTACGTCGTCATGAGAGTTATCCTATTTCATAAATTTTATAAATTCACCTTTTATCATCAACATATCAATCGTTATTTCCAGGTTATGAAAATGAAATTCTGATCAATGATAACGAATCTAACAGGAAACATAATTTAAATGGGGATTTCACAATACACACCGTATTTACTTACATTACCGAGGTAATGAATTGACTTTAAACAAGCATTATCGCTCAGTGACATTTAATGTGTCTATCGACACTGTATTCCTATGGAGAAAAGTTTTGGCCATTTTGACTCACCCCAGTATAAGTTGAACTGCTCATTTGGGGCCGTTGTTTTTAATAAAAAAAACGTTTTATATTCAAGATTATATGCTACTTATTTGCATTTGTGGCCTTGTACCAGACTTGATTATGCTCGGGAAATATTAGCCAATTAATTTCTATGAATGCATTTAGTATTTTTTATGTCACCATATTACAGTCTCATTATGCTTGAGTGTTTAAAGTGAAAAATATATATTTTATAAATCCTACCCGTGATCAATGTTCCCTCTATCTTTTTTTTTTATTTTGCGTTTGGTAACCAATGACCCCTCTATCTTTTTGATTTTTGCATCCGGCAACAAAAGTTTCCGCTAACTTTTTGATTTTTGCATCTGCTGATCAATGTTCCCTCAAATCTTTCTTTTTTTTTTTTTTTTTCACATCAAGCAATCCATGTTCCCTCAAATTCTTAGATATTTGCGTCTGGTAACCAATGTTCCCTCTCATGTTTCGTAGACAATGAGAGCAAAAATCCTGTGTGCCAATTTTTTTATCTACTGAGAAAAGTATGAGCACACTTTTGAATTCGACATAGCGAGTCAATATTTCCTCAGTAAAAACTCAGTATACGATCTACAGACTTTTAAATCTCTTGTGTGCACATAAATTTTCTTTGTGCGCTGGTTGCAAAACGGGCATACACGTGCACAGCTTAGCGGGAACCCTGCCCATGATATCACATATTACATGAAAGCTAGTTCTAGATATTTCTTGCAGATATCAGTCAATAGTTCATAAGTTCTTACTTAAATGTCATTTTTTCTGTTGTCCCCAAAGTGTTTCGGCCAATTCATTTTACGGTCTCCTCCAGGTGTACTGCCTGTGTGTTTTGTGCAAGTCTAAACTAAATTTGAAAAATACTCTCAAAAGCAGACTGCCGATGAGTGACTGTTAGTAAGCAGGTCTTGCAAACCTTTCTTCTGTAAGGGTTTTGAGTTTAATCCCTGCTGGCCTTTTATCAGACTAAGTTAAGCTATGAAAATAATTGTACCTCTGAAAACAGAACCATAAAAAGCGTTCATATTTATAGACAGGCTTCAGACTTTCTTTTCGATGTTAATTGGTATCACCTGTGGCTTAATGTTACTAGACAGACGGAGAATTATTGGCTGATAAATAAATAATGTGACTGAATCCTGAAAAAACATTGTTTTTAATGTGACTAACTTAGATACACACACGTACACATACACACACACGCACACACATGACAGATTTCCATCCTGCTAATTCGGATTCAGTGTCTGAAAGAAACACTGTAAGTATGCCTGAGGTCGGCGTTTATATGAAATGTGAAAAGACCATGTGATTCTCTTAGAATAATGTCTTTGTTCCTTGAATCTTATAGGTCAGTTAGTGTGTGACCCTAGACAGAGCTCTTGGGGACAAAGCTTGTTATGTATATATATATATATATATATATATATAGTTTAATTGTTGCAGTGCCATTTTCGTAAAGATACTAATAGGATAAAGATTAGTGAGAGAAAACAAGACAAGGGAATATAATATCATCGAAACCCTTTGCAAAAAGCCTTGAAAGCACCGTCTGGAAAATCGACCGGAAAAACATAGGAGTGAACAAATACGGAGAATATTTTAACAATTTGAAGTACCGTCAGAGACATCATAGAATCCATTAAAAATCTCAAATGGCAGTGGGCTGGCCATGTTGCAAGAATTGCAGACAACCGGTGGACAGCGCGACTAACGACGAGTACTGGTTCCGCGACGCCCATGATAGAGAAGTGTGGCACATCCTGGGGAAGGTCTATGTCCAACGACGGACGTTAAAAGAATGATGATGATGATGATGCATTAATATTAGAAACTGAGGATGATTTTTTTTTTAAATGCATCTTCAGTGATCTAAATGAAGAATGCCAAAAAATACGGTTTTGAATGAACAAAACTAAGACTGAAAGTAATGTTCAATAATAGTCTAAAAAAAACATACGAAAAGATGGTGACGCCCTAAGAGAAATTAATGGATACGTTTACCTGGATCGGGTGATAAAGCTAGAGAAAAAGCGATGGAAATTAAATATAACGGTGCCTAACGATTGATTGGCAGCATTGCGTATGAATAGAGACATGCTGAAAAGGAAATTGCCAATATGCTTCAAACACACAATATGCAATCAATGCATTATGTCGGCTAAAGCTGGAAACTTTAAACGATTCGAAATCAAACTGAAAACAACACAATGGAAGGAAATAAGTCAAGAATAACTCTTTGCGATAGAAAAGGAAAAACTGATATGAGAGGAGACTAGATTGAAGGAGACCGAAGAAGTATCGTATGAGCAAGAAAATGAAGATGGACAGGGCTCTTAGCCTGGAGAGAGGGTAATAGATGGAGTAAAAGGCTAATCGATTTGTACCCGTGTGACATTAAACGTAGTAGGAAAAGATCAGACACCAGTTGGAGAGATGAGATAGAAAAGTTTGCCGGTACGACATGGTATGGATTAGCACATTTACACTCACCATGAAAGGGGATTGAAAAGGACTTTGTTCAGCAGTGGACTCATAATGAATGTTGTTGATGATTTTTAGTCAACTTTTCTTGTTCGTATACAAGAGAACACATCTCTTTATCTGATGAATGTAAAAAATCATCCAAACATTCAGTGAACTAGCGCTTTCTACCAAACTTCTAGCCATTATCAAGATTAATTTCCAGAGATCAAAATCAAGCGGGAACTTTTTTTTTCGCTTTTCGAGGTCAAGATCAAAGAGGTATTTTCTCGCTTTTAGGTGTCAAAATCGGAAAGAAATTTTATTTCATTTTGTGGGGTTCAAATTGATGGGAAGTTTTGCATTTTTTTTTTTCTTTCAATTTTCTGTCTCAGAGGTCAAACTTGACAGGAATTTTTATTTCTCATTTTTCAAGTGTCACAATCCAGGGAAAATCTTTTTTCGTTTTAGGAGTCAAAATCGAAACAGGACTTTTCTTACGCCGTTAGGGGTCGAAATCGGAGTAAGGGAAATTTTTCTCTTTTAGGTTTCGAAATCGAGGTGAAACTTTTTTTCAATTTTAAGGGTTGAAATCTAGAACCTTTCTTTCACTTTAAGGATCAACATTGTTTTCTCTCTTTCACAAGTGGAATTAAAAGTGGAATTTTTTTTTACTTTTAGGGGTCAAAAGCAACGTGGTACTTTTCTTCCGTTTTTTTAGGGATCTAAAGCCTTGGGGAAGTGTTTTGCAAGGACAAATTAAATTATGAACTAGCATGGACAGTAGAATTAGCACAATCTACTCTACTTCCATGGATTGAATAACAGATACGGTTCAAATTTTCCGATGATTTCCGTCCACGACAGACTTCCGAAAAAGGCCGAATGGTACATCGGCCAAAACAAGCAAGATGAACACGCTAGTCCGGGTGAATAAGGGTATAATAATAATCAGAAATGAGTCCTGCCTCGAAACATTCCGACTTCTAACATTCGTTTTATACAAAAATCGATCGAAAAAAATTGATTTGTTTTACTTTCTAAAAAATGCCTCTTTTTATCTGCATCTTATTATACAACGTGGGCGTATTTGATTTTCAAACCTTCTTATTTCAGAGGTGATTTTGTGAATTAACCGACTAATTAAAGATTTATCCATTAACTCGTTCGCTAATAAGAAGAAACTAGTAGTCTACATGGTTAATTAGTATATTCAGTTCATTTTAGTCGTTTTATTTAAGAATTGTTCTTTTTTAACTTGGCTTATGAGGAAGTTAGAGATCAAAGTGACTAACACAACCAAGCCACGGCAAATGATTTCAAACGCTTGATTTGAATATCTTCAGTGTGCTTGCTATCTTGAAGTATGAAGTAATGTATTAATCGCTACTTATCTTAACTAGACTACTCGACAGTGGAGCGTTTTTCCGTGAGAAATCTTCAGTATGAAACTCCGCAAGGTACATTAGTCACGTTCACTCATTCATACTATCTCCTCCATTTACTGCACAAATCTTATTTTTCTCGTGTGACTCGCAAATATTCCTTTCTTGAATAAAATAGCATAATAAGCCGAAAATATAGCTCATTTTCTTTTCTCTTTAAATATTAGAACCTATAAACAACTGCGAGGTTGTTTACACAATTTTCATTGCATTTAGCAACATTGTTTCTATGATAAAACTATTTGTTTCCAAAAGGTTAAAAAGGGATGATACATTTGTTTAGAGATTTTTTTGAAAAAAAAGACTAAAAATGGACACTGACAGATTTTCTCAAGCCTTGCTACATTTTTGTGTGGATCCTTGAAGTGTGTATCAAGGTGTGTTCCCAATAAGTTATAGGTCATAACTCTACGCTTAAAATGTGATATCTTCAAAAAATGTTTCAGCTTCTCAAATTAACACCCTTCCTCTTGAATAAAAAAAAGAATTATATGACGTAGAGTGACATAAAAAAATATTCCTCTTTCTTTTCCCTCTCTTCTTCTCTCTATGATTCTTTTCTTAAGAACGCCACGAACTGAATTTGAAATGAACGAAAAGCCTTTTGGCATTCATAGACTTTTGTTGTAGTGAAAAAATATGCAAAGTTTGATATTCTTTCAAATGTATGCAGATATGATAACTGTCACAGTACAATCAAAAACGATATTCTAAATGAAGATAATCATAACTATACATACTTATAGCCACATAGCGACAAAAAGCAAAGGGATCTTTTCAACCAGCCCAATAACTTAAAGCTTATCACCTGGTTGGTTTCTTATTCATTAGATTTCACAATCTTGGTAACTCGGATATAATTGCAATAATAACCCCTATTTTTCTCACATTTTGATTTATTCATGCTGACAGTTCTCTGTGCAGTATATCCCACTTTTCTAAACTAACTTTGAACCACTTTTTCGCTTTTACGAAAAAAGGTGAGAAACGAAAATTGCCTTCACCGTTTGTTTTGCAACGAGCCTTTAGAGAGGCAGTGTGCATCCTTTTCTTTTCTCATCTATACCTCAGACTCTACCTTCCACCAACCCAACCGTTAACAAACCAGCCTCATATAACGTCATCACTATTTTGGTGTCTGATGGTGTTTTGGTGGAACCCTAAAAAAATCTTTCCTATATAAATAAACAGTAATCGTTTTTTGTTTTGTTTTGTTTTTGTTTTTTTTCTTTTTTTCCCCTGCTTCACGCCATTCCGGCTAACGAAAGGTTTTTATATGACCGTTCTAATTTCGGATAGCATGGGGGACGTATAAGTATTCTTATTATCATTTGATCTTTCTGTAATTAGTTCTAAGATCTAACACGAATTTTGTCAGTGAGCTTCGGATTAACTACACGGCAGACAGATTCTCTGGATTCAAACTTCGTCTCATGTCAAAAGGTCTCGTCATGTATCATCTCAGTTAATGTCGAAAGAACTCATATTTCCTGATTCTTTTGATTAGACATTCGTAAAAGAACGGAACTCTATGTCACGCACTTAGCTATCTCTATCATATCCACCAGTCACTCTTATTGATTCTGTTTGAAGACTGGTTCAATTATATCATACTTGTAAAAGAAGGACGGAAGGGCGGTGACCTCCCTTGATGCATTCCTCTTGCACATGTGAACACTCTTCATGCAATCATTCCGTGTATGAAATAAAGTTGACAATCGGTCGTAAAAGAGTCTCGTTATTCATTTTGAATTATGGGTTATTACTAAATATCATGTGGTGTCAGAGGTTGGGGTCAATACAAAGAGGTTTATACAACAATAAGGTTTATACAACCGCCGACGCCAATGTCCTGGTTGGGAAATATAGGGGAGAACTTCAAAATATGGCTACAGAACTTTACCTTGTGGTCGGGAAGTCGGACATGATTGATTTGGGGACTCTTCCTACACACGGCGGCGGAAAGGCGACAGAAGTGTATAATATCCTGACTTTTACAGAAAAGGAAGAAAACAATTACGAGACACTCGTACGGAAATTCTGTGAATATCTCCAGGGGACAAAGGATATCACACACGAACGATTCTTATTCAATGTCCGTATTCACAACGAATATGCGATGTTCTTCAAACGTGACCGTTTCATAATTGGCGTCAGGATTGGCAATACAAAGAAACAGATGATGGATATAGAAATCTGAATTTAAATTGATAAAACTGTCAATGTTTGAAAAAAACGAAGTTCTGACTAATTTTTCTACCTTTTTTTTATTCGTTTTTTGTTGTTGTTTTTTTGCCTAATTAGTGATTTTATGTCCCTAATAAATGAATGATATGGCAATAAGTATGTATAGTTTTAATTAACTTCACTTAGAATATCATTTGAAATGAGCTATCCATCGATGGCCATGATGGTGAGCGATATCTTCCAGGCCAAGTTCATATAAAACTGATTCATGACACAGAACCTCTCGTTGAAACGCTTAGCAGAGCTCCGTCCACGATGCAAAAAGAATCTGAATTGGAATAGACCGGATGGAACAGAGAAAATGACAGAACCCACTTGATGAGTGCGATGCATATCGTACGTAAACAGAACGGGGAACTGTGAATTCGTCTAGCTCCCTAAAACCTGAATAGGGCAAACCAACGCGAGCACTTGAAACTGCGACGCGCGGGAAAGTAACAGAGAAAATGTCGGGAGCGACGGTATTTCTAAAATTTGACTATTCCAAAGGAATTTGGCATTTAAGATTGAATGAAAAGTTTTAAACTATATACTGTCAATCCATTTCCTAGGTATACATACCTCAGATTATCCCTTGGAATTTCTTCAGCGCCATTACACTATTCGTGCAGTCCAGATAAAAATTGACTATCGACCTTTAAAAGTCTTGTTATTCATTTTGAATTGTAGGTTATCACTAAATATTGTGATATTAAGCGACTGAGGGAGCCTCGCTCTGGATCAGTGGTTCCCAACTGGGGGAGGCGTTATTCCATTAGTGAATAAGGTTATTAGGTAAGAATAGATGTTGTAGTGGGTATTTTTGGCTTAAGGGTTGTATGTTTCTCACTAATATACCTCCGAATGAGGGAACGAGTTACAATAGGGATCACATTGATATGTATATCAGTTACAATAGCAGAAATTAATTTTTGATGAATTTAATGAATTAAAATTTCAAATGATGTGTTGTTATTAATTTTTGCTGTACCTATATTAATTCAAATAATTCTTATTATGAAGCCGTCTAATTCATATCTTACCTGTCTAATTGAATAGAATAGAACAATTTGAAATTATTCTTCGTTGAAACTTACTTGAATCGAAGGAGAGAAATCGTAATCTTATTGACTAAAGACGAGAATAACATCGAAAAGGTTGGGTACCCTTGCTCCAGAGCAATGGTCATCAAGCTAATTCAACAAATTGATAGATAGATAGATAGATAGATAGATGCAGAGAAAGACATAGACACAGAAGCAAATACTGAGACAGAGACAGCCAAAGAATCAGAGACAGAGACAGAAAGAGAGACAGAGACACGAGCTCTCTTATAACTCCACCTCCCTTATAGCCCTGTCTTCCTTATACCTCCACTACATCATCATCATCAGTCTTTAACGTCCGTTGTTGGACATAGACCTTCCCCTGGATTCGCCACAATTCTCTATCATGGGCGTCGCAGAGCCAGTACTTATACCTTCACGACAGTAAGAGTTCATTTTAAACGTAAGATACTTGTAAGTTCCAGGCGGGTGCAATGTAAAATTATACCTCTTTTAAATCAGTACATAAGCGATTTTACGAATAAAACCTCTAAACGATCCCAAGTAATCATAAAGTATTTTCATGTAATTTAATGTAATATGTCTTACCAACTTATTCTTTACGAAACAAATTAATTATCAGTCCTGCGTTAAATTTCCTTGATCAGCTTTTTTACCTTTTTTTTCATTTCTAGTACTAGAAAGGTGTGACTAAATGACCGATCATAAATTAATTCCTTGTTTTCGATGTTTGAAATGAGTTTAGGTGTTCACATACTTATTTGTTAAATTCTAATTGTAAAATTCCATTTGTGAAATCCCATTCGGAACCCCACCCTCAAAATCTTGGATCCACCCCTGATGAGTCAGACTGGAGAAATATTGGATAGAAAAGGAAACGTAACAAAGGGAGAGAGAAGCAAGGTGATTAATTCCACAAAACTATATTTTTTTCTTAAAGAGAGAAAGAAAAATATGTTGTTGACGAAAAGAAAGCAATGAGTCAGACAGTCCCGTGACCATGGGTGTTCACTGCCACTTATTTCCGTGGACGGGTGGAGGGTATACCCGGAATAAATCCTAGTGGTAACCCTGTCACCAGCGAATAATAATAGTCGTCTGGAACATCAAGTTGGGCTCACATAAAACAGTAGCACTGCACCATTATTCTTTATTGAGTTTCAAGTTCCAACTTTCAACCTGCTTGCCCTCGGTGTGAAGGTCTGATCCAGGGAAGGGGTGCAAATGTCCTGTTTGCCCCCGCCCTGCTAGTGCACGCCACTACATGTGATCATCCCTTCGTGTCAATGCCAATCCAATTCGAGACGGCGTTCGCGAGAACGGCTACCAATTTCCTGTCAGGTCCTTTTTCACAATTAAGGATCGTATGAATCATACACAAGAAAACATGATGACTAAATGTAAAAAAAAAAAAGATAGTAGGGGACTGTTGGGGTCAGATCGCGTCGAATTCACCGGTTACCGTACGACTACCGTCAGTTAAGCAATGTGGGGCCTGGTCAATACTAAATAAGTGACCAACTACCACGCACTGTAAGCTGCTAGGGATCAAACAGAGAGCCTTCCGTGGCGATCTCGTTAATAATTTTAGAAGAAGGCAGATCTCTGGGCGACACTCTAAAAAAATACCAAAAGGCCCATCCTGCACTCGAACCTACTGACTGGCCAGGTTGCAAGCGATAAGAAATGAATTGATGCATTGCATTTTTTATCAAGAGATGTTGAGGTTTTTTTTTCTTTCTTGCAAGGAAACTTTTCTAACACTATCATACGGACGTTGCTATGCGAGCCTCCACACAGCTACTAGCATTTTCGGGACGGTGATCACTCAAAATAAACACACACTACTATTAAATATACAATACACTGTCACCTTTTCTTACGAACCGTTTCTGATAAGAGTTTAACGTTTAAAGGTAGCGGAACAAATGAACTGTCAGTGAGCTAGCACATGAGTGATATTTTGTTATACCCACTCGGAGACTTGTTATAAATAAGACATCACAGGAGCAAATCATCTCGGTTGCTTGTGACGCACGACACGCGAGGCAATGATTTTGTTTTCATGTTCTCGAATGATCCATAGAGACTAAATCATTCTAGCGGATGATGGCTTTTACAGGGCTGGGTGCTAGCCTATAGCTATTTAAGTTGATTGATGCATTTCCCAAGGGCATTAGTGTGAAGTTAACGTAAGCAACCTCGTTTGAAACTTGAACTCACCGATTCTGTTTCCTGTGCCCCTAACCGGCACGCCACCCTGCACGTCCTGTTTATGTCCTGGGAGAGATGGATTCATGCTTTTCTCGAGAGCATCAGTATCAAGTGAACGCAAACTGTCCCAACCAAGGTTTCATTGGACCGATTTCATTCTCCAAGCCGTTAAACCTTGGTCCAAGCGCGAATGGTTAATATCAAATCTATTTCATTAG
>OY735236.1:23628825-23681325 GCA_963457665.1 Thysanoteuthis rhombus | reverse complement strand
ATATAAATTAATGGTGAATATTCCTTCACTTTACGCCACTTCGTCCCAGGAAAAGTTTTTTTCATAGAAACCCAAAAAAGAAAATATGTTATAAGTAGGGGTTCAATACGCAATTCAAGTTTATGCTAAATTGATCACTTGTCTTGTGCCCGCTTGTTTTGTGAGAATTCATATTTTTTTAGCAATCACTGCACAAACAAAAGGCGAGAAAAGTCATTTATTCATTGACCACCCCTTTTTCCAATTATTTAATTTATCACCCCCAACAAGGCATGCTGCCAAAAGACGTTGGTCACGTGACGTTTTTTTGGGGGGGCGGGGTCTTCTAAGTAAATATCTGTCATATACCGACATGTGTTGTGGTCTGACAGATAAGTATGATGTTGTCTCAGAAGTTTGATGGTGTTGTCTCAAAAGTTTAATGGCGTGGTCTCAAAAGTTTAATGGTGTTGTGTCAAAGGTTTAATGGCGTTGTCTCAAAAGTTTTTCATATAGTTTTGGTCTTTCCGAAACGTCTCTTCGCCGAAAATTAGAAACTTTTGGCAAATAACTTTCTCACGTAAGATTGGACAGATGTTTTGACTTCTGAGGTAAACAACCTTTTACTTTTATCGCGTTGTTTGTTTTGGCCAATCAAGATAATAGATCCGGGAATACGCTTGAAGAATCTTGTACCGGATTTAGTCACAATGTTTACATACGACTCTGATGTATTACGCTCGATAAACAGTCAAGTGACACACTATACGTAATGGAAACAATCAAGCTGTGTCAGTGGTCGGTGTCCGAGCTTTCATCTAATTCTGAATGCCGATTTTCATGTCAGGAAAACTCTTCCCGCTTAGAACACTGGTCTACCACAATCTTCCTACTTCATTTCCTATTACCTAGTTACCTAGTTACACGTAAATATCGATGGTCTGCTGCGTGGCTGAAAACGGTGCAATTGTTCGGGTGTCCGAACCTTCATGTGTACATACGAAAGCCGTAGAATGCAACAACCGAAAAGTAGTTCTCAAAACAACGAAGACGAGGATATTCGTATGAATAATACATGACGTGATAACAATACTTCATTTGATGACTTCAAACAATACAAGGGAAGCCATTAAACACGCAAACCTAAACTTAATGATGAAAGCAACAAAGATAGAGATACGAATATTTCATGTTATCATGACAATACTACATCTTAAAACTTTGGATGACAATCATAATTTTGTCCCAGATTTTTGAGAGCCAGGAATTATAAAGACTCATAAGCTATATGTTATTTCAATTACACTGCGCAACCTTTTTTCTCTCTTAGGTTATGTTATTTTTTATTGATTTTACCTTTAAAAAAAAGTATAGAAAAAGGCTATTATACCCTTCAATCATTGTTTTTCTTGTTTTGTGATCAGAACATTGATATTCTGCAATTTATTTATTTTACCTCAGGCAGCTCAGGGAAGGTACTTGAAGTCTACAAACCCCTTATCTATAACTTTTCCTGAGCAAGTTAAACATTAGGGCAAGCAAATCAAAAACACACTAAGCCAATAAAGAACTAGTGCGAGCAAATTAAAAAATAACCAAGTAAGTTTTAAAAAATATATTGAGCAAATTAGAAAATGTAGCGAGCAAATTGAAAACCAAGACAAGAAAACTACATCGATAAACATGAATAATCAAATAATTCTAGTTATTGCTTCAATCGAGGTTTCAATGTTTGTTAGTTTTTGATTAAATTAGTTGAAAACTTTTGTTATCACTTTAGATCAACATAAGTGCAAATAACATGTTAACTCATACATTGTTGTTATTTTGAAAAATGTGATTTTTTAAGCGAAAAAATATCCAAATTTACCCGTTGTACAATTGAAAAATGCTCAGTTTCAAAATATCACTGTCCTGACCACATAAGAAAGATTTGAAGGAAATAGTAGCCATTTTCTATACTCTTTATACACAGTCAATTAGAGAATGATATTCACTACCCAGGAACAAAAATCGTGTACAGTGTAATCTAGCTTCCACGTGCATTTTTCATCATAATAGTACGATTCCGTTCGAGACTTCAAACTCAGCGTCAGCCTTCCTCTAAATAAATAGAAATATACGCTAACGTTGCAATCTATTTTCTTTTCTTTTTGTATATATCGTTAGCGTTTCACTATATATCTGAAGATCAAATTTTTTTCTTCCCGCCTTATAATTTCCGGTGCGTAATCTTTCCTCTAGCTCAGTTTCCATTACTTACATTCTGTATTCGAGTTTTCGCTCTGGTTTTCACACTGGCTTGATTTACGCTGACTGACAATCCAAGTCCTGTATGCATTAACTCTTGTTCCGTGGTCCCGGAGGCATCAACTCCTGTTCTGTGATCCCGTATACGTTAACTCTAGTTCCATGGTCCCGTAGGCATCAACTCTAGTTTCTTGATCCCGTATACATTGACTCTAGTTCTGTGGTCCTGTAGGCATCAACTTCAGTTTCGTGGTCCCGTAAGAATCAAATTTAGTTTTGTGGTCCCGTATGCATTAACTGTAGTTAATCCAGTAAGTCCTTAAAGAACAAAGAGAAATGATTTCTAAGGTTATTGTGAACCAATGCCGTGGTTCCCTATTTTTACGACAGCCACTGGTTTACTTTTGCAATTCGAATGCCAGACGAATTGGAAAGTTGATGTCACTTAAATTAATTGATTTGATTACCCTGGGTTGTTTTCATTGATAAGTTGACTTTGTTTCCCTATTGTAACAAGAACAAGAACAACCCCCTCTAAAATTAGGGGTGTAAACTAAACAAAAATCCACATTCCCCTACCGTTATTTGAACTCATGTCTTACTGATTGGGCTAATTATCAAGTCTTAGATATTTACGAAAAATCATCATACTGATACGTTCGGGCCTATTTCATTCAATGCTCTTCCATAGGATTAGACCACTCTGGTGGATGAGGAATTTCTGTGTAAATAAATATATCGCTTAAATTCAGCCTTACTGGCCGTCCAGTTCCGTACCAGAGGTAGGATATCGGCCTCCGGGTCTGAAGTGAAGGTTTCAATCCTATCTCGCGGTACTGGATGGGATAATGGAAAGTCTATAACCACACTGAAGAGATGTAATACATCGAAATATCTGTCCGTGGATGACACAATAAAATATATATATATATATATATATATATATATATATATATATATATATATATATATATATATATATATATATAAACAATGCAAAAGTTGTAGTAATCAACTTAAGTGGGAATAGAAATTTGAGTTGAGTTTGACCCTGAAGTCTTTTCTTTTGCAATCTGAATGCAAAACAGATTTAAATTCAAATTCATTGATTTAATGTTTTCGTAATCATGGAATTCATTTGGCTGTTTTCGATTTCTTTAATAAAAGCACGTCACACTTTCTCATTGTGCATTTTGAAGAAGGAAAAATTAGATTTTGTTGGAAACAGATTCAATTGTCTTTCAGATTGTATTTGTTAACGACACCATTAAACGTATAAATAGAAATGCATACATGGAGCCGTCGACCAAAACTGTCAATAAAGGTTTCTTCAGTTTTTAAGTTTGGCTGGCTACGTATGTATGTATGTATGTATGTGTTGCGCGTACAGGCCAACCCAATGGATCGAAAGGGTTTTAAATTTTAAGATTTACTCTTTATAACGTCTAGAAAAACATTCCGTTGTTTTTTGAAAAATCGTGTTCGCCCCTCTATAAATAGGCTTTTAGTGGGAGCCTCCAGTTCACAGTTTGGACAGTTTTAGGACATCTGCTTAATGCATAGATTCGATTCTCAAAATGGTGTGGAAAACTCTTCATCCGGACAAATTCATCCGGGCATTCAGCAGCTAATGGAGTATACTCTAAGCTGTGCGATTATGGTGGAGGTATACCTTCGGTGGACTTGCATATTACCAAAGGTGTGGTCCAAAAAATTCCTTTAGGAATATAAAGTCCTGGGCACGGCCAGACTTGGGACTTAAAAGAATCCCTAACCTGGCCTATGTAACAGAAACGGGGACTTCGTCATTGGCTGTTCATACACCATTGGGGTTTGTCTCCAAAGAGACGGGATTGAATACCTTTTCACCTCAGTTTTCAAAGTGAGTTTATACTAAATTGATCCCTTATTTTGTGTCCAGCAACTTTCACGCTTGTTTTTTTTTTTTTTTGGTGGGGAATTCGGTGTTTTTCACGGACTGCCGCCAACAAAAAGTGTGAGAAGTAATTCATTTATTGATCAACGATTTTTTCAGTTTTCAGTTAATCATCTCCAACACAGTGTGCTGCCAAAAGAGATTGGTCACTAGTCAGTTTCAACTTGGTGACTAACAAGGCCTGGTTTTTTTTAATTTTATTGGGAAAATATCTTGTATTTTGATTGATTTATTAGTTTCTAGCTGGTTCTTTAAGGTCGCACGCCTACGGATCATTTTCTATTGAGAAATTCAATCTAAATTAACATTCAATATTCTTGTTTATTTATATAGTTTGGTTTTTTACCTTTTCGAATAAAGTCGGAAGAGATATATCTATCCACTTTTGTCTGTCTCTCTGTCCACACGATAATTATAAAAGTTCTCAATGAATTTATATCAAGTTTTCTGAACGGGTAGGTCATTGAATGAGGAAGAATTCTTTGATTTTAGGGCCGATCCAGGAAATTTTCTTTTCTTTTTTTGGTGGAGAAATATTTTTTCATTTTTTGCATACATTTATGTATTCTCTCATGTTTTTCCACTCATCATCTCCAAAAGTTCTCAATGAATTTCAATGACATCTTGTGGAAGGGTATGTCATGGGTGATCAAATAATTGATTCAGTTTGGGGCGGATCTGGGAATTTTTTTCCGATTGAGAGATATTTCCCCGTACATCAAGATTATAGAAATTGAAAAATCGAAACCTAAGATTATCTTCACTCTAACACAGCTATATATGAACTGATTTTCATTCAATTTTTAGTTAGTGTATGTAGTTCACAGAGTTATGCTCTCTTTGGGTGCTTTCAAGTTTTCAAAATGAAATGAAACGACCAGAACAATCAAAATCGAAATCTAGAAAGCCCTGAAGAACTGATATACAATATTCAAAACCCACTAACTGTGGTAGGTGGTAAATAGTAATGGTTATCCAATGCTAGATAAAAGCCCTGACTCACAAGTAAAACTTGCCATCACTCACATTAAAACGAAAATTTTATTGTGATAGCCGTCGAACTGCAACGACTGTTTTTTTGGGGGTGGGGGGGTGACATTCGTAGTTACTTGGTCCAAAACACCAATTTAGGAATAAGACTGCAGGGTCAAACTCCATTCCTGGATCTATTCCGACTCAAGGTGACAACTGCAATTTTTGTATTGTGTACATAATAAGTAATATATATATATATATATATATATATATATATATATATATATATATATATATATATATATATATATCAGAATAAAATAATCCGCAAGCCAATCGATTGGTTATGATTTCAAATCATAGTAGGAATATGTTAATTTTATAAATCTCTTCTGGTTTGGTTTGTGATGGCTGAACTGAAAAACAGTGAAGAGTTTACTCCCCTAAACTAAGTGAGAATTGTCATTGTTGTTGTTTTACAACTACGTTAGAGAAACAAAGTCAACTCCAGACTTGGACAGGAGTTTGACAATAAAGTTGTTGTGACACTTACCAAAGTTCTCACCGGTGGGTCTATATGTCGGGCAATGAGTCGAAAGTGACCATTAGGATTTTATCAGACAAAATAAACAGACACTAATTGAACATTGTGTGGTATTGTCAGTTGCATCGAACAAGTTGGTTTTCTCAGTGGTGGTTCTTGGGGAATCGAGTTGTCGATATGTCAACAGTCCGGAGATCTGTTTTCATTTGTTCCTTAATACGTTAGTAGCGGCAGCAGCATTACTCAGCGTATCTTGTTACCTCCCTTTGATATTTTTACGACAGACATTTTACGAACCATTAACAAACTTTTACCAGAGATACGAATAAATCTGCTTTCAAAAACTATAAAAATCCAGAGATTTTTAATGTTTGGGTTTGTTTTTTTTTATTTCCTTGGGCTACAAACACGGCTCATTACATTTTGCTGAAATCACAATCTCGTCTACGTAACGCATCCATCCCCTTCCAACTTCTTGGCACAGCTTCCCTGTTAAGAATAGTGTGACGTAATTCAATGGCCTTGTTCGATCACGTGATGTTTTAAACAGAATTTGATCGGATTATGTGACGCTAAATTGGACAGAGGTTGTTTTTTTTTTGTCTGTTTGCTTCTTCATTCACTCAATATTTGCAAAATTTCTCAATGACATTTTGTGGAAGAGTGATCGATATATCAAGGAAGAATTGATTCAATTTGGTAACAGATACAGGATTTGGAAGGAGAGCAATTTTATTATATTACCACTGCGATAATTGTTCGGCTTTTCGGGTGTAATAACATGATAACGACATCATCCAGGTCGTTATCATAATTCAGTATCATGAACTGCATTAGAGTTGTTTTTTCAATCTGATGACGATATGACTCTAATGAATAATTATTGCAAGATTTTGTCACGGTATAATCTACGATCTGTTATTCAATCGATCTGTTATAGTGCCAATAGCGTTGTCGGAGGGTATGTGCACTATAAGTACTTTCTAGTCATAATTATGTGTACACCAGTAGTATCTTATTGGTTTCACTCGAGATCAAGTGGCAGCAAGTATCCTAAGTTCAACAGCATTCTTGGTAATATTCTCGACGAATTTAGTAATGATTTGGTCTGGATGGTTTCGATTCTCCCGTGGATTTTCAGTTTTTCTTACATCTTGGCGAGATTCTATGGGGCTGTTCCATGCGCACCAATGATAACGAGTACAGCTGTCATTTTCATGTTCCACAATTATATTTTCTCAAGTCGCTGTCAATGTCTAAATGAGGAGTGTGGTTCCAAAACGCGATAAGCGCCACTTGGAATAAAAATTAAATCAAAACTCAAATTCTGGATTTTAATTGTTTATCTTACCATAAACTCATTGACGGCATATATAAAGAAAAAAAAGATTGCAATGAGGTAATAAATATTGTGTGTAGATTTTTTTATTCAATTAAAAACATTTACTTTTTAAATGGCACTTATCACATTTCAGAACCACACTCTACAAGTATTTCCTCGATGTTTCAATTCCCTTCAGTTTTACTCTGCGGTCTACTGGGACCACAACATCCGATATACGACATTTTTAACCTTTTGAAAACCGTCAGCCAAAAAGGAAAACTTTGTACATAGGTTTCTTCAGTTTTCTTGTTGGTCTGGCTCTCTGTCTATATGTGTGTGTATCACCCGTATGGGCCGCACAAATGGAGCTAGAGGGCTGAGAATTTAAACATTTACTCCTTATCATGTCCAGAAAAAAAGACCTTTTTTTTAGATATCCTCCACAATAGTTTTTCAGATGTGGTTCAATCTACAATGTAAGTTCATGCTGAATCGGTCCCTTAGTTTACGTCTGGCAGTATCCGCGCTTGTTTTTTGAAAATCCAGACTTTTTTAGTGATCATTGTCCAACAAAAGGTGTGAGAAATTGATCAACCCTTTTCTTCTTTTTTTCTGATTGATCATCCCCAATATGGCATGCAACCAGAAGATGTTGGTCACAAGACGGTTTCTATTGAGTTATTAACTAGACCTGTTTGTTTATGATGACGAGATATAGTTCTCTGGCCTGGATAGGATATGTTTCAATTTCGTATGATATTTAATGTTTTAAATTCTATTGAATTCTATGTTTCTCATTTTCTATGACACATCCTGATTTGTGAACATACTATCAAATCCCTATAGCCCCACAAATTGCCCGTCCGACCAACCAGTCAAGAGGGATACATATTATCTTCGCTCGTTTGTATACCTATGTGTGTCTTCAGGCTCTCTAAATGGAATTTTGCATCAGTACACCACTAGGTATCATCTAAAAACGCTTTGTTTATTTCCAAGTGCTTTTGGGTGTTTCTATGGTCATTTTGCACAAACAATGGCCAAATTTTGTCCTGGCATTCTTTAGATAAAAGGTCTATTTTTAGATAATTAGCTCTGGTACCCGCGTAGGCTACGGTGATTCATTTATGTGAGATATGTATATTATTTCGATGATCAAATTCCAGTCATTTGCACAGTTCCCAGTGGATCACCTTTCTAACCCATTCATGGTTATTTCAGTAGGTCCTCTGTACCAAATTTCTGCATCTGCTGATCATGTTATCGGGGATTTCATATTTCTTCCCACATAATCTACTATTTTGTCGTATCCTAATTATTTTCGCCTCAGTATAACTGGTAGTTACGGAATCGTTCTTGTTGCTATTACTATTATTGCTATACTAATTTTGTAGCCCTTATGAATTTCTAATTTCTTTATATTTTCAGATAGGGAACCTGACGACGTTGAGGATGCTGCAGAACCAACCGAGACGGAAAGCGAGGCTATGCTGACTCCTGAAGAAGCCCGACGCCTGGAAGCTGAAGCGTCGCTACGTAACATGCTCAGCGGATTGGACACTGAAGACAATTTACGGAAGCAAGATTCAAATGAGGAAGAAAACGAAGAGACGCTTTATTACCAACAAGAGAAAGGTCAGCAGAAGTTTTTTATATTGGTTGTCTTTTGATATTCCCAGATTTGCTTTACAAGCAAATCAAAAATACAGCAAGAAAATTAAAAACCATAGTGATCAAATAGAAAAATACACAAAATGAGTTAAAAACAAAGACGAAATTCTAATATGACCACGTACCACTGAAAGGGGAACTGCGGATGGTGGGGGGCACTGAAAGGCAAACAGTGGACAAGAGGGACTATTGAATAGGAACTGCGCATGATGGGACCACTGTATGTGACCGCAGATGTGGGGCCACTGACACTGAAGCGTGGATAAGGGGGATTTAGTTGAAATCTGTTGAAACTTGTCTCTTAATGAAAAAAAAATCATGGGTCTTTTTCGTTAGTACCCACTAAAAGTTAACACCCATAAGTTTGAAGTACAACTACCTCCACCAGAAGAATTAAATCGTATTTTTCTTGTCGGAAAAAAAACAAATGCTAGGTCTTTATTGTTAGTCCCGACCATGAAAACGAAAGCCCTATTCCTAACTCTGACCTGGGATAAAGGTATAGAGCTCTGACATATTGTTTCGTAAGACCTAATTTTATGTGCAGTGATGATATCAACCTCCTCCAGGGGTCGACCAGTGGCTGCTGTGTGACGTTGCTCATCCCCTTATAGAATTCAGTTGGGTGTGTTCAGTCCCGACCTGGGTAGAGCGCCCAAGTGTCCGTGCTGTCCCAAGTCAATCTAAATAAATCAATGACTAACCCTGAGATACGATGCAGATTATCCGAAAGGGGGGGGGGGGGTAGGTACAAAAATACAGACAAAATAGATAACAATTGATTGTACAAGGGGCGGATCCAGGACTTTTAGCAGGGGATCCATTTTTCAACTCAATCAGTCTAATCAGACAATATATATATATATAACCAGAAGATTGACCCTCAGGGGACCATGCCACGTGCACATGAGATAATTATGCTCAACCTCACATAGAGAGATCATAAGATAGCATAGTATATTGGAAAGAAGACAGGGGTCCGAGACATCATCGAAATTGATAAAATACTCAAATAGCAATGGGCTGGACATGTTGTAAGAATGGTAGACAACTGCTAGACATCAGGACTCACAACGTGGATACCCAGAAATCAGGTACAAGGCTGTGGCCGACAGAAAGTAAGATGACGTGACGAGCTACATAAATTCAGAAAGTGCTGGCTCTGCGATGCCAATGATAAAAAGCTCTGGCGAATCCCGCGAATGTATAGAGTGACGACGACGACGACGACGACGATGACGACGACGACGATGATGATGATGATGATATAATGAATTTGTGTTTTTGAGGTTTTATTTTTTAAATATCTTTATCCAGGTTTTTTAGTTTTTTTTTAATTATGATATGGTAGAACAGTGGGTCCAAACCACGGGGACAACCCTCCCCGCCCCGGATCTGTGCCTGATGTTTATTGATGCTTAGGTTAAAAAGTGGAGACCATTGATAAAAAGACACTCGTCAAATCCTTTTAGATGCAATTTTCGTCTGGCCAAGGGAGATAACTCCCAAATACTCTCATTCTCTTATTTCTTTACCGAGTTTTGGCTGTTGTAATCGACGGCTTTCTTTGGTTGAGAGACATTCTTCCGTTGTTTTTTTTTATGTGTCGACACATCTCTGTAAGTCGTTTTTCGGTCAGGAGGTCGGGCGGGCGGGCGACCTCTCAGGGGGTCCAAGTTTTGTTAAAGGAAGGAAGAGGTGTGATGACATTTAAGATGTAATGTCATCAAAAGGGTTGACGTCATAAAAAGACATGATGTCATTAAAATGATAACCTTTCCGATCAGTTTTTTTACCTGATGCTAATAATGTCAGATTAACGTCCAAGGTTAGCGTTTTTGTATTTTAAAAAAAGAAGAAAAAAATTGTCCATTTCGGATTTTTATAGAAAATAATACAAAATATTTCCATACGGCGATATCTGACAAGTCTGGGAATTAACTGACTCAAAGGAGGACAACTAGTTCATCCTCCTCCCTCTGCTACTACTACCACAGATGGTGGACGTATCGTTGATCTTATGGTTCTTGTTTCCATTTATTTATGTATTCGTTCATATCTGTTTACACAATATCTCAAAATGTATCCAAAATTTCTCAATGAATTTAAATGAAATTTTGTGGAAGGATGGGCAATACGTTATGGAAGAAGTGATTGAATTTCTGGATCCATGCACAATTACCTCCCCTCAAAATGACATTGACAGAAGAATGCTCTCTCAGGGTGCTTTCTATTTATTATTTGTACTCATTGAGTTTCCAACCCAGTAGTTATTGGTGGCTTTCACAAGAGATCAAGTGCCAGCAGGCCTCCTCAATTCTTCAACAATCTCCTCAGTATTCCTTACTACTATTTGCATTCATTGAGTTTTTTCATCATCAATATCTTGTAGCATTTAGTAAAGATCAAGTGACAGTAAGTTTCATCTATATTCCAACACTCTTTTCAGTGTTGTAGCCTGAATAATTTCTATTCTTACACTGATTTCTAGTTCTTTTCGAAATACTATTCGGGACTGTTTCACTGGAATATCTTGATGGTTATTATGTCTGCCTCACTCGCAGATCTACATACAGTTCAATTCCCGGCATGAGCGATGAGTGTGGAAAACTCATCCTTTGGAAAATTTCCCCAGAGCACTCAGCTGCTGAATGAACACACTCTAAGCCAAGGTTGACAAACCATTTGCATTCTCGACACATTTTAATTGTTTTGTTTTTTTTGCAACACATTACGTAAGTCAAATATATAATGTCACCCCAGCAGTTCAGCTGATTCAGGAAAACCATCTATGGAAAGATTTACAAAATTATTCTTAATTTCGTGACACACTTAGAGATTATCGGTGACACACTAAAGTGTCGCGACACACAGTTTGGAAATTTCTGCTCTTAGCTCTGTTATTAGAGTAAATGTTTCTCGGCAATGGAATCGCACCCTGCCAAGGGAATGGTCATAAAAACATGTAAAAATAAAGTCCTGGTCTCGACCTTATTTGAGACTTGCAAGAATCACTAAGCTGACGCATGCAAAGGAAACCAGGACTTCGTTACCAGCTGTTCATTCTCCAATGGCATTTGTCTTCCTGTTTTTTATTCGGGACAGTTCCAAGTTCTCTAATAAAGATTGGTATAACAGCTACCTTCATTCTTTAGTCGTTCGGACTAATGAAGTCATTTTCGTGTTGCTTTTGTAGTTGATTAATGTGGATTTGTTTTCTTTGCTCAGCAAAAGGAGAACTGGAGAGCATATCCATGCATAATATTGAATCGCTTATGTTACACGAGTCGCTAAGAACGGTACGTAAGTGTGGCTTGTGTTCAGGAGATCAGCCGAGGCAGTCTGTATACTATTGTTATATTTGCTGTCTTCTTTGATACCCGTATCATATCGGCGTTATCATGCTTCGCTGTATATATTTGCATCCTTGTCATTCTTTTATATGGCCTGATTCCTTCGGCTAATTGATATCAATGCTACTAGTTATATGGAAAATGTCATCTGTTGCTCAATACCCGTATCCAACAGAACCAAATAGTGTAGAAATTACTTCGTTATGAATGGGTGGTCGCTACTAACGCAATTGAAAAGTTGTTAGTCGGCGTCAGTCCTCAGGAGAACTGCGAAGAAGATTCACAAAGGCTGTTTTACGCAGTGGGTAACCGCCATCTTACTTTAAGTACCAGATGTGAGACACCTCCAACACGCATGCGCCAACGTTCAGTCGGAGGTAGTGAGAGGCAAATTTGAAATTTGAGGTTACAGAGAAGAGAAGACAGAAAAATTCCCCCAGGTGATTTTCTTTGCTGGAAATTGCACAAACAAAATCATTCGAATATTCGAACACTCGCATAACACTGTTTATTTCACTGTCTACTGACTATTTTTGACCAGACAGATGTAGATATGAAGCCATAAGTGATAGTTTTTTCCTAGATATGGCGTTGTATTGCCCTGTATACTAAAGTCAAGGAGGCGCACGATCCGTCCCAAGAAACCTCAAGATCAGCGCTCAAATTCTTGCAACAAGAGAATTTTTCAGAACCTACTCACACTTTTGTGTGTAAGGTATCCCCACATTAAACCGAGCCTGTGTCACATCCTGTTCTCATGGGGGTCTGGTTAAATAGAAACAAAATCATAAGAGAGGAATTAACGAAAAGGCACTGGCTATACCAACCCAAGAAGAAAATAAAAACTATTTAGAATGATGGCATTTTGCTTGCACACCAGTTGCAACATTATCTACCTTTTTGCTCTGTAAACTAACAAATCTCGAATTCTGCTTTGGTGCCAAGTCAGAGGCGCTGGTCACCAGGATGACGTTACCAAACCCCCAAAATGCTTGTCCGTCTACCCATTTAATATTAACGACAAAATAGTCTATCATAGTCCCATTCCAAGTCCCTCGTCATTCCAACGTTGCTTTCAATTTTCAAAACTGTCTGTAAAGTCCTCTTTCATGATCATCACAAACTGCCTCCTCACGTTTTCCTCGATCTCAACTGAAAAGTCTGGGGTTACAGACAACCAAATCTGGACTGAAGGTGAGGTGCCACCTCTGGGTGAAGTGATTTTTTTTTTTTTTTTGTAAAAAAAACAGTACTAGACGTGAAGAATAGGCGGGGTCTGTCATTGTGAATGCAACAGTCATACAGTACAATAGCGTCTTATTGTCGACTGTGCTACCTTATAGGAGAGTGTCTGTTCATGCATACATTACATCGAGGCCGAGCCACTGGATCTTGAGATATTTTGAATGGATACTTTCCGGACAGACCTCTTAAAGGGTCAGACATCTACAAGAAAATTATTCTATAAGTAGTTATAGAATGTATATGCCGTTATAGAATGTATATATCCCACCCCCAAAACATATCTTTTTGTCCCTTCCCGTGAAAAATTGGCAGTGGTGGCCCATGTGTGTATGGTTAGAAGTTAGATCGCCCAGTGTGGTGCAACGGTTACTGAACTAATCTTTGAGCCAAAAGCTCCCCCTTGGCATTTTGTCAGACTAACCTGAGCTTAGTGAATACGTAAGGGTCTGCAACAGAGTCACAATATTTTACGTGGTACTTGGAATCGAACCAACAAGCTGAGTTTTAATTTCAGCTGAACCTGCTTATTTTCACTTAGCATGTATGCCTTTGGGAAAGGCATGAATCCCACTTTCCTGCATTCTATGCTCTGAATTGAGGTTTGGGGTCGTTTATCGCTTATCAGTATGGAAAAATGTAAATCTGCGAATTTAGATTGAATTTCGTCTGAAGCTACTTGAGTTCATTTTGCAGTAAGGGAAGGTATGAATCCACATCTCCCTTAGTTCTATGCATGTACAGCGGGGCTAGCTGGCTGATTAATACTCCACAGCGATGATAATCTCTCTTAATTCTAATGTTATTCTTGAAAAAATATTTTCATCCAAGAGGAGCCCCCGTGTTGTCATTCTGGACTCATAAAATATATCTTCTTTTACACCAGGGAAATCAAAGAAAGCTTTTGGATTAAATTTGGAAATTCGACTCTTACATTTGGAACATTGTAACAGGGAGTTACTGTTGATTTTTTCTGTTGTTCGATGTTTTATAGGACGTAAGGATTGATACGTTTCACAGACGCTGATATCAAGGCAAGTTGACCCGAGACTTTCATGCAAGAGAAAAACGCTAATGAATCTATCTTTTAAAATCGATTTTTTGACATTGTCTCAGAACGAGTGACATTTCACAGAACTTTTCTCCAACTTGATATTATGTCTGTCCGTCCGTCTGTCTGTCTGTCTGTCTCTGTCTCTCTGTCTCTGTCTCTGTCTCTCTCCAAACCTCGCACATGACTTTTGTAGCCTCCTGGTGTCAGACACACTTAAACATAGTAAATGTATACATCAGTTGCCGAAGAGATTAGTGAAGTAGTCTCATCAACTATGGACTATAAACGTGAATATTTATTTCAGCGTGAAAAAGGAGCACTGAATGAATACAAAAAATTTGGGGGCAGATCCGTGTACAATTACCTCCCCTACGTCGTAATTATATGCCCGAATCACATGATAAAGCAGAAATCTCATGACTGTCCACACGATATCTTCGGAAGTTCTCAATGAATTTCAGTGATATTAGGTGGAAGTGTGGGCAATAGGCTATGGAAGAAGTGATTAAATTTGGTGGTTGATCCATCCTCAATTGCTTCCCCTGAAAATGGCGTTGTCAGTGGTATGCTCTCTCAGAGAGTTCTTTTTACTCATTTACGTCTGTTGATAGTACTACATATTCCGGTAATATATTCCTTAGTTCTTCCGCTCTATTGCCAAAAAGAATTTTTTATACTTAATATACTTCTATCTACTTCTAAGCTCAAAGTCCCTTGTACACCCTTCTGGTTAAAATACATTACAAGACTACTAATTTAAAACCACGCATAATCTTAAACATTTCTATCAAGCCTATATATAAGGCTATTAATTTCAATCATCACTGGTTGCTCAATTATTTTGACCTTGTGCCAGACAAGGCAAAGTTTGATGAATTAACTCTACGCAAGTGCTTCGTCCCGTTGCCTGATCAATAAGTAACGTTCTATCTTACAAAAGGACTACTGCAACGACGCACCTCCCTAATCGATTCCTTTCATGACGTCAATGATGAACTCTATTTACTATAATTCCCAGTTCGATTGATAAAGCGTGTCAGCATCAACTCTGCAAAAAATCGATCACTCAGATCAGCCGGTACTGAATTGAGAAGTAATATAAAAATATTTACAAATACAACAGGTCTGGTTAGTCACTCAATAGAAACCGTCACCTTACCGGCGTTTGGGGGCAACATGTCTCGTTGGGGTTGATCAATTTTTTGTTTCTACGTTGGTTAAAAATAGCGATCAATGGAAAACACATAAAACAGGAACTATGCAAATAACAATGGAATTCAACTTACACGGTGATGACACATTTTGGACAGGTCTCTTTCTCAACCATTCTAGGGAAATATTCAGCATGTCTACAATCTGACAATCTCGGAACATTTCCAGGATGGGTCATTTTCCACAATAAAAGAGGAACAGGTCTAGCCAGTCACTTAATAGATCTACGTTACAGGCCAGTTGGGTCCCTTTAAGACCTGTAAGACGTTCATTACTTTACAGTTTCATTTGAGTGACAAAATAGGCCTATTGAACAACTTTCATTTACTCTAATCATTAAATATTTAGGCATTAGGAGTAGGTAGATACAAAAATTTTCACAGTATATTTAGTGAAAGAACAGATAGAGTGAATATTATAAAAGATTGTTCTCAAACTAAAAACAACGTAACACGTACAGGAAAAGATCGCGCATAATATCACATGGAGAGATCACAAGATAGCACATTGTATTAGAGAACAAACAGGAGTCAGAGATATTATTTAAAAAAACAATGGACATCGTGATTCGCAAAGTGGATCCTAAGAGATCATACGCAAAATTGTCGCCGGCAAAAAAGATATCATGACGAACGTTTATATACGTTCAGAAACAATTGTTTGAGAGGTCTGGCGAATCTCAAAGTATGTCTATATCCAACGACGGACTTGGAAAGATTGATGGTGATGGTATTTACTTCTGCCGGAAGTTGTGAGAGGTAGTCTGTCTGTCTGCACAATATCTCCAAAAGTTCTCAATGGATTTCAATGACATTTCATGGAAGGGTAAAACATGTGCTAGGGAAGAATTGAGTAAATGTTGAAGCAGGTTCAGGATTTTAATTTTATCAAGACATACTTCTTCATATATTAAGACAATAGTCCGAAAATTAAAAAATAGGAACTTACCGTCACCTCCTCAGCACCGTAACTTTATACGAACAGATTTTCATCCAGTTTTTTGTTAGTGTGTGACTTTGGCAGATGTATACACTCACAGAGTGCTTTGTATTTCTAGAATATTTTTTAATTAAACTTTACAAAATGGTATTTAAACAACTGGCCTTTTTTGCATTTGCGTTAATCTCAATCTTTTGACGATACTGTGGAGCAAAATAATGAGGAAAAACACTTGAATATATGACAAAAATGGAAAGATATCTCCTCACCAGAAACATTGCTGGATCTGCACCAAAATTTAATCACTTATTTTTTAGTTAATGACCCATCATTCCTCAAAATGTAATTGAAATTTATTGAGAACTTTTAAAGATACTGTGGGGACAATCATGAGTGGATGCATGAAAATATATGGAAAAAATCTCTCAACCGGAAACAATTCTGGATCTTTATCTTTAATTTTGACCAGTTTTTACCTTCATTTTAATTTTCAGTTGCTTTTCATCACAACTTTGAATTGGTCCATAATCCTACAACAACGATTTAACAGCGTAATGGGAAATAAAGAGCAAGCCCACGGTGATAATTGAACTCACTCCCTCTAGCCAGAGGGGGTCCAGTTTACGCCTAAAAATCTTTAACCATTCAGCCATGGAATCTTGATAAAATTGATTGAGTACTTCCGGAAATGTCGTTTAGACGGACAGACAGACAGACGGACAGACAGACAGACAGACGCAACAGAGTACGGAATATATATACCTCTTGGTATACAACGAGGTCGTTGGGAGAGATAATAAGCTTTACGAAGACGCGTTTAATTACAATGTATTTGTGCAGCTGTGCTTATCTCGAACCCAGTCTCAGCAGGCGAGATACTTGTAAATAATTAAACAAATGAAGACATCAGCGGGGAGTGATTAGCTTCGTGTCGCTATGTGGATATATTTCTGTCTCTATAAATTCAACGGTTCTAGATCGCAAGCAGATTATAACGACGATTCGAATCGAAAGGGCTTAAACGGACTTTTAGAATAGAAAGCCAGAGAAAGATGCAAATAAAGTTAATGAATAATTCTAGTGCAGTGGTTTTCAAACTGTATGTTGTAGCACTATCATCATCAGCCTTTTGACGTCCGTCATTGGACATAGACCTTCCCAAAGATTCGCTAGATTTCTCTATTGAGCCAATACTTGTCTAGTTCGTCTATCCATCTTTTTGCTGGTTTCACATATAAACTTTGGGAATGTACGTTATGAGTCATGATGTCTAACGGTTATCTACCATTCTTACAACATAACCAGAACATTGCCATTTAGATTTTCTAATATTTTGTATATCTTTAACTCCTGTTTGTTTTCTAATATAATGTGCTGTCCTATGATCTCTCCGTGCAATGTTAAGCATGATTCTCTCATGTGCACGTTGCATGGTTTTCAATTTGAGGACCAATTTTCTTAGTATGCTAAAATGTATTTCGAGCCTTGAACGTGTCCAGTAATGTATTATGTCTGTCCTGCTTCCACTACAAGGCCAATCAAGTGATTCTATCGCTATATTTTGTGAGATCTACATCTTTTTTAGCGACAGATGAAAAGGAAAGGGGGTGATTAGTACGTATATTAGTACACTGATATGAAACTTTCGTTTATTGACGACTGAAGTGTTTTTGTTTCATTTAATGTGCTACGTAAATCAATATATTTTTTGGCGTGCCGTCTTGCAATAATGTTTGAGAACCCCTGTTGGAATCACTTTTTAATAGTATTTCAGAACGAGTATATTAATACGAAGTATCAGATCGATGCAAAAGTTCTCGGTGTCATATTTTGAACAATGTTAGGAAAATCTGAGAAGTGTCTCCGAAATTTACCAACTATCTTTCGAATGATTTGAACTCTTCCTCTTATCTTCGATGTAGTCACGGCTCTTTCCTACAGCCCTTTTCATGTGTAAACGTAATATCTGAAAGGAAAAAGAGTCCCCCCCGTCGGTCTCTTCTTCCGATGGTTCAAAGCAAAAAATAATCAATATCAAACAGAAGTTGTAAACGTAAACCGCAACGTTTGTAAATATTCTATTTCAGTAACGCTTGCAATATGTTTTGTTCCATAATTTCCAACATGGAAACTCATTTTCTTTCTTTGTTAAACAAAGTCTTGCGTCTCGTGCCTCTGTTTAGCAGGGAAGATGATTATGGTCATTAATGAACCAACAATTTACGAGTTGTTTTGGCAAAAGTCATAAAATCAATACTTACACATGAGCGCCCTGCTATGGAGAAGTAGTTCGTAAACTAATCTCATAGACAATTTATCCTGTAAAGTTTAATCACGATATAGATTTGGCCTAGGAATGAAATAGTTTGTAAATTTAAACTTCTAATGAAGTTCAGAAGGAAGGGTATAGGATATTTAGACTCAAATTTACGCTTATAGTTTAAAATCTGATTAGAATGAAGGCATCAAATGATGCTTATAACTTATAACTTATAACCTGCCAGGTTGACGGGAATATTTATACATGGATAGGCACTTCTGCCAAGGGTCAGAGTATCTGTGATCTCTGAATAAGATCAAAATGCCTCTCCACAGCCCTTTGCGTAGGATCAAGTTATATATTATCATTACTGCGACGAGTTTTATTCTCATTTGTGCCACGTAATTGTACCTACGTATCAGACAAAGGCTTGACGCTTATATGTGCCTAGCCGTGGAGTAGTGGTAGATGAATTGATTTCATAGACCCTTACTATTACGATGTGTATGATCCTCACTGTACATACAGCTTAATAGATATTTTCAATACACATTTTTAGAAGACCCTGTACACGAGAGAGACTGATCGGCCTCGGTGGGTCATCTGATTTAGTTTGACTCGTCTAATCCAGTCGGCTCGGCAAAACACTCGAGTATTTTTAACACGACACGAAAACCCATTAGTAAATGAAGTAGTTTGTTTTGAAACATTTTCAAACATTTTGTTTTGTTTTAGATGGTTTTTCCTTTGTATACATGATTTGTTTGAAACTCTTATTCTGAGCGACCTTGTCGTCTATTTGTCTAAAGACTTGACGCTTTTGATAAACAAGGAAATTGTACTTTGCCAATGTAAAGAATTCAAATTATTACAACGCAGAAGTGTGTATTGTCGTTTCATAAAATATGTTTTACAAACTTTACACACACACACACACACATATATATATATATATATATATATATATATATATATATATATATATATATATCATCATCATCATCATCATCAGTCTTTTATCGTCTGCGTCGGACATAGACCTTCCCCAGGATTCGCCACATCTCTCTATCGTGGGCGTAGTGGAGCCAATATTTTCTGAACCTGTCCAGTTCGTCTCGCCATCACATATTCTAACGGCCTCTGTTCCACATTAGATACCTGGGGATCCATGTCGTGAGTCGTGATGTCCATCGGTTGTCTGGCATTCTTGCAACATGGCCACCCCATTACCATTTGAGTTTCCAAATGATTTCTATGATGACTCGAACTCCTGTTTTCCCCCTAAAATACTATGCTGTCTTGTGGTCTCACTATGTCAGGTTCAGCATGATTCTCTCCTGTGCACGTTGCATGATTCTCAGCTTGTGGGTCAGTCTTTTGGTTAGGTTCTATGTTTCATATATATATATATATATATATATATATATATATATATATATATATATGTACCTCGGTTTGGCAGAAAATTTTCTCAAGTACATCTTTCATTAATCATAAAAAGATGCTCCTTGTCTGTCTTGCTTAATGAAATATATATAGAGAGAGAGAACAGTGTGCTTTTCTTGCTTCTCGGTCCGTAACCATGTATACTTCCACGGAAAGTTTACTGATAAACGTGTCCCCTACTTATCATTTTAAACATAGACCTTCGCACTGAGAAGTTTTTTAGTTTCTTTTACGAAAAAAATTCATGTAATAGAATTAAAATACTGGTAGTGTATGCATTTTGGTAGTGAGCAATTATAGAGGCAGCGCACACCCACTTCATCGTTCTTCTACCCCTGTCTCCTGTACCTTCCACCGACACAACCTCAGATGACTCAGCCGAACATGCCATCCTGACCATTTTAAATGTCTGGAGACGTTAAAAAAAATCCCATGTAAAATAGAAGCCATTGCTCGATAGCTTTATGCTATTTGGGCTCACGAAAAGCTTGGATACGCTCTACTGTCAGAAAGCAGGGTAAACTGGTATATCCGTGGATTGATTTACGAGAATTAACTAGCATATATATATATATATATATATATATATATATATATATCTTAGAAAATCCAGTTGGAATCAAAGACACCGGAAATAGCATGACTCGTTCGATTCGTATAGCTGCTACGTTTTCTGGTTCCCCACTCTCTGAAAGGATTTTTAAAATTTCATAAAGTAAAATGGGGTAAAGCGAAGACACAATTACAATTATTTACATGCAATTTTTGTTCTTAGCGTTCCCAGACCCAGAAAAGGGTAATGATGGTATGTTGGGTTGAGTACGACAGGGCAGTGGGAGCGATACGAGAATAGGATATTGGAGAAACAGATTTTTTCTCCTTTTTTCCACTCTCTGCCTTTCTATCTCTACTTTCTCTCTCATTCTCTCTCCTCCCCTGTTTCTTCATTTCTCTTCAAAGCTGCCAACTCTTTATTTTCAATACCGTCCACCTACGCATTAACACTCTCTGTTACATTAAGGTTGTAAGACAAGGGATTTTGTGTAATATCTCAGCATTTCAGTAAGCTGTATATATACGGTAAGTACTGGAGTAGAATATACTTGTTATTAACAAAGTTTAAGTTTTTACAAGGTCACTGCAGTGGGACACCCAGCAAGGATTGAACTCATTACAATTGTAATGGTTAGCATCAAAAGTTTTTTAATCTTTACTGCGCTTGTGAAAATAAGGTTTTCCTAGAATTACTGAAATATTCATGGATTTTTCAAAATCCCCAGGGATTTCGTGAAATTTCCAGTTTCACCATCTTACTGCGACACATACACCACTTCCTATCACATTTCTTTACACATGAGTATACGTGATCCAATCTATTTTCTCTTCCACCTTTTCACCTTCTCTCGAGAAGAAATCTTTTCTGACGCCATTTTTCTGGCATTCGCCAATCCTAACAATGGATAGCCGGAAGTGTGTTCATTAGCAATTCATCAAGCGGAAGTGACTGGGGATTGATTGTCAATGCCAAAAAGTAGAAGTTAACTGAGTCATGGGATCAAACTCTATAAAGCAGACGATACTGACAATGAAGATAAATGCCTTGCAGCTGCCTTTTTGGTTATCACTAGGGCCACGATAATTATATTCTTGTGTTCTTTTGTCTCTTTCTTTATAAATATATACAGACAGACAGACAGACAGAAAGGAGAATACTACGACGACGAAGAATTTATTTGTTTGTAACTTTATTTTATAAACTCCTACTGAAAATTTTTGTGTAAGGGTAACTTGACCCAAGGATGAATATAGAATAGACGGTGATGGTCTATGGTGACCTTGGAATCTCAATTTGGGGTCAAATCAATTTTGGCATTTTCAAATCTACCAGAAAGGGCTGCACTCTATAGGATGCAAATTTGTATATGAAAATAACTTGACCCCAAACGGACATATGATAAGTGGTTCTGATCACCGATGACTTCTAAAGATCAAATAAGGTCAGGTCAGTTTTGGCATTTTCAAATCAAATGGCCTGAAATTTGTGTTCACCCCAGAATTAACATAGAATAGATGCTGATGGCCTCTGGTAACCCACAAAGGTCAATTTAGGGTCGGGTCAGATTTGGTAGTTTCTAACCTGATGAAAATTTGTATACAAGGCTAAGTTGATCCAATGATGAACATGGCGTCTGCTGACCTGTGAAGTTCAATTTAAGTTCTGGCCAATTAGGGTATTTTCAAACGGAGATGGCTGTATCCTATGGGATGCAAATTTGTGTACAAGGGCAACTAGGCAAACAGCATTAACATTGTATAGGTGGCATTGAAGTGAATTCAGGGCCATTTAGGCATTTTCAAACCTAAGGCAGACGGCTGCACCCTACCGCCTGCAAAATTGTGTACATGGGTAACTTGACATGCACCGACCCCTGATGATCTTTAAAGGTAAATTCAAGGTCACTTTTGACATTTATCAACCACCTGAAAGGTTACAATTCCTACTTTGAGAAGCTCTGTGTTGAGATTCACTGCATAACTTTGCAGAATTGATTACTTTTCCCCAGGCAGCTAGTATATATATATATATATATATATATATATAGAGAGAGAGAGAGAGAGAGAGAGAGAGGGGGGATGGGGGAGAGAGATAGAGATACCCCGCCTTACGAAAGTTCTCTTGGTGTCATTTTTATTCACCATTTATTTTGCAACGAGCAGTTACAGAGGCAGCGTACACTCCGTTCCACTCATTCCTACACCCCAGTTTTCTGTGCCTCCCACTGCCCCGACCCCTGAACACCCAATCTAACATACCATCATCACTATTCCGAGTGTCTGGGTACGTTGAAAAATATTCCTATATGAGTTATTCGCTTCACACCATTTCGGTTGACGAAATTTTATCCATATGACCGCTGTACTTACGATAGAGGTGGGGAGTCTTTAGTGGCGTATAAATTGTAAATGATTTGTGGATTGAAGTACTGTCAGACATTACAAATCACTGCTCGGATCCCCCGAGATCATGCAAAAAATAAATTGGCGAGACGACCTAAACAAGTTCATAAAATATTGGCCCCCGGGGATGAGATGATCATTAAGGAAGAAAGAAATAACGAATTACCACCAGTGGAAGAGTCCACAGTTTCGAATGATCTGCAGGATATACACTTTCCAGCAATTTTTTTATCTTTAAATGGAAAGGCTCATAGTTACTCATCATATAAGTAGATTGAATGAATATAGATAGGTATGAGACCATCAATAGTTGGAGTTCCAATGAGGATCGAAGCCACTAACCACAGCCACCAATATCAACTCGCTGATCATTGCTACACAAAGTGCGTATTGATCCCTCTATTCATATGATTAGCATAGTTTTGTATCAGACTGTCAATGGTAGGAGATCCAATCGGGATCGAACCCACTAACAACAGCCACCAAGATTAGCTCGCTGATCATTGATATACAAGTGTGTTTTATCTGTATCTTATTTCATATCACCTACTTGTTCATCCTGGTTGAACAAATTCATGGATTTATTTGGATTTATACGGAATGTATTTTTAGAAGAAAAAAGTTGAATTTGTTTACCTGGTAGACTTCATAGCTTCAAACGGTGGCTAAAAGGTATTTTCATCAGTAAAATTGTTACCTTTGAGTAGAAGAGTTTCGTGATATGGACCGAGAACCAAGAACATCAAACTGTTCGTTACATGGGTAGATGTGTGTGTTTGTTTGTTTGTGTGTGTGTGTGTGTGTGTGTGTGTGCGTACAAGTCTTATATTCAGACCTTCTTTTGATCCGACAATAATTCGATCAAAACGTTTTATCCATATTTATTAAGTGTCGGAAAAAGTTCTCAACTTTTTTTTAAACTAGAAATTGAAGTTGAAAGGGGATTTTCATTGGAAACTTTTGCACAAACTTCATTTCATTTGTCTTTGTTTCTATCTATCTTTACTTATCTTTACTTCTGGTATAAGTCTTTTGGTCTGACCTTCACTTATTGGACCTTCTTTGAACTCGTTCACAATTTATCCATTGTTGGAGCGTAGAATGAGAGGAGACTTGACAGAGACATTCTAAATTTTAAATGGATTTAAAAGTTTGCAACAACGGCAATAATTTTTCAACCTCTTTGACCGAACTAACGATTTAATACCAGGAGAGACCAGAAAATTTCAAACCTTGATTTTTTCACTGAAATAGTTATAGATTACTAGAATAAGTTACCAGCTTATGTTCAAAGCAAAAATAGTGTCAATAGTTTTGAAAATTATCTTGATAAATTCCGCCGTCATGTCATGATAAATAAATTAAAGGAACGATTCTTGAAACTTTCAAATGAAATTTCCAAGTGGATATGAATTAATTGAATTTTATCTTCAAAGTAAAATACGGTAAAAAAAAATGTTATTTGAGATTACCAGGGAGACATTAAATTCAATCTGACCATATAATGAGCTTACGTGCATTTTTTTGTTTATTTATTTGTTTCTTTGTTTGTGCTCAAATGGGGTGACCTCATCGGTAGATATGCCTTTCTATTATGACATAACAATAAGAATTACGTCATAGAAACTTTTGAGATTTCATATTTGATCATCACACATTTAAACAACTTGGGATGAGTTGAGACTGTAAAAAACTTAAAATTTGGATTCTTGAATTATCAAAAATGAATTCGCTTATAAAATAGCTTTAGGCTCCTGAGTGGCGATCCATAAATAATCCTGTCATTTTGGATGGGTATGTACTAGTAAATAAATAAATCAAAATCGTTTTATTTACATTCACGATTTTTCAGAATTTCTATGAATCCATTCTAAAGGTAGATGTCATAGCGAGATTATGTGCGTGACAGGGCGGGGTTGATTGAGTCAACACGTAACCCTACTGACTGAAGATATATATATATATATATATATATATATATATATATATATATATATATATATATATATATTATTGTGTGTGAGTGTGAAAGTGTTTAATCAACATCCTTGACGATGTGTCATACTTTCGGATTTTAAATTCAGAGCTAGCCCTATTGGTTGCCAATTAAGGCTGGAAAAAACGGTCTATTTACACATGAGATGAATAGACGGATTCATGCCTTCTTCAAATGCATAATGACATTACTGTGAATTAAATGCAAAATGTCACGGTTGAAGTTTGAACTTAGTTAGCCGATTTCATTTTCCATGTTGTTCCTCGGGAGAAATTACAGGGTAATTTTTGTTAAGTTGGTAGAGGTATTCAAAGGTAATTATCCTTTACTGTCGGTCCTAAAAGAGATTGAAAGATTTTACTTAATCCTGCTTGCAAAAATTCTTCCGATTTAGTTTATTACCGACAGTTGGGGAAGGTTTTTTGTTTCTTTTTTTATTATTATGATTTTATCATCCATCCGCCAATACCTTCGAGGGAGTCGCAAATTTATTTTACTTAAACGTTTTATCATAATCTAATTCCAGTTTGCTAAGTCTGTCAAAGCTTGACCGAAGCCCCTCACTGTAACTTTAGAGAACATATCCCCCACTCTGTCTGTTGCCTGTCTCTCACTACGCTGGGCGAGAGGACAAAATAGGAATCATTACAAAAAAGTCAGATAGATAAAATGGTACGTTTTGGGAGTCAGCAACAGAGCAAATATTTTCTTCCATGCAGTAAAAATGGGTTGGTCGAGTGAAATACCAATCGATAGACCTGGCTGTGTAAACACGTTCCATGGTTGGCAGCCCCTTAGTAACGTGAAAGCCAAGACCGGAAACCTTTGCTCAGTGGCATAACTAAATAACTGTAATCATTCAACTATCAACTCACTACATATAAATCATAGAAATGAACTGGTCGGCTAGATGATCGTATCGTTTCCTAAGAGGCTCTTGAGTCTCAGCTCGATATCAATCACTCTATTATCGCCAACGATTGCTGTATCTAATAGAATATAAGACTCCCTTTCATTTCAACAGGGAATGATAAAAATTAAAATTTTGATTAGTTTTCCCCCGAGTTCTTATTTATCACTTGGTTTGTTTTTTGTTTGTTTTTTTTTTCCAACTGCTTCTCTGGTTGTAGCAAATGTATGGCGAGACAATAAGGGTTGCGTTAACCTTTTGAATCATAAGAAGGGCAAAGAGGAAAAATAGGGCATCCTACCGTAACAAGAACAACCCTCAACAAAATGAGGGTTGTAAACCGATGTATAAAATTCACAACCACTACCGTGATTTGAACTAACGAACAACTGATTGCCAGGAAGCTGTCTTAATGACTGCTACATTAACAGGTCTCACAAAATTTGCCCAAACAGATACATACGACCTTATTTCATTCTAATAAATAAATACATTTATGCAGATAAATGTTCTTGATATTTCTTGTCAGAGTTCGAAACCGGCAGGCCGATTTTATTTTTCCTTGCAGGTAACCACTAGGCTACCAGCACTCCACAACACGCTATTTGCTATTCAAATAAAAGTTTAATTACGCAACAGAAAAAAATGATAGGCGTCGCATCCGGTGATGACGTCAGTCAGCGCAGGTAACGAAGACAACATATTTGACTTGATTTCAATAGAGGGAAAAGCAACAGAAGGAGTAGGTGGGGCAGCGTGTCAAGCTGACCCCACCCCGCGTACAAGTGACTCGAAAAATCGGTAAAGGCAAGCAGCCACCTACCGTTCTTTGCAAAAACACTTGATCAATAAGGTATCCAGGGGGTGGGGTTGAGAGTCGGTCAGGTTATTAATTCAAAAACATCAATGTCATTGACCAAAGGTGGTGAAGAGTTCTTTTCTTTCTTTATGTTTGTATTTCTGGCGCTCCTGACTATACCATTTTATCTACATACTTCAAAATTGGTATCAGTACTCCACTATACTCCCTTTGGGGGGGGGGGCTTTTATTTACCTTCTGGTGGGGCTTATTTCTCTGGAATCTAGACATTTTTTTACTCGATTTTAGATGTTTCACGGTAGAAATAACATATTGATTCTCGATAATCTAGATGCTTTCTCGCTCTAATTTTGATGTTTTCCGGTGGAAAACGTCAGTGATATCAAAAATAAAATTTATTCTGACCACATTTATTCTTTGATGGAATTATTTACAAGTCTTCAAATTTTGACGCTACGGTTGGTCAATTTTTGACTGCGATGACGAGTTTTTATTTATTTTATTCGGCGAAGTATTCTTAAACTCTTACCGTCGAATTTTGAATTTTGTATGAAACAATTATGACGAACGACCAGGCCAAAAAACCAGTGACGCCATGAACGAATATCAGTGACACAGGGACGTACGCAAGAACTGATGGCCTCTAAAGCCCAACTAAAGTCAACTTATTTTGCAAATCCCATTTACAGGGACTAATAATTAAGAAGTGTGAATGGGACCCGTAGTTTCGGGGATAATATTGTTAGGAGGAATGAATTCAGTTTTGTTTATTTTTTAGATTCGAATGAAGCAAGAGAGTTTGACCTTTGTGGTTTCTATTTATCTTTAACATTTGCCATTGCTTCTTTTTTCTTTTTCATTTATTTTTTTTTTATCGCTGCTAAACTCAGACCTGTTTCCTCTTCATCATCATCATCATCATCGTCGTCATCATCAGTCTTTTAACGTCCGTCGTTGGACACAGACCTTCCCCAGGATTTGCCACACTTCTCTATCATGGGCGTCACGGAGCCAGTACTTTCTGAACTTGTCCAGCTCGTCTCTCCATCAAATATTCTGCCGGCCTCGGTTTCGCATGTGATCTCCAGGAATCTATGTCATGAGTCGTGATGTCTATTGGTCGTCTGCCATTCTTGCACTATGGCCAGCCCACCGCCATTTGAGATTTTTAATGGATTCTATGATGTCCCTGACTCTGGTCTTTTCTTGGATGTACTGTGCTGTCTTGTGGTCTCTCCATGTGAGGTCCAGCATAATTCTTTCATGTGCGCGTTGCATACTTCTCAGTTTACGGCTTTGTCTCTTGGTTAGGTTCCATGTTTCAGCTCCGTAAGTGACTATTGGGAGGGTGCATTGGTTATACACTCTTCTTTTTAGGATTACTTAGCAGTAAGTAAATAAATTGATAGCGGGGTTTGGAGTAAAGAATAAGTCCCCAGTGAGAATCGAACACACAACTCTATGCCGGAGGTTGGCTCGCTTAATGTGCGACCGTTCGAAGGAACTCAGTGACAAACGCGAATCCAAATCAAACCCTTAAACTCAATCTCAATCCCAATCTCTTCTGTGCCATGTTAGTTATTAAATGGGATTTCAGTATCAGTCATCCATTTTTTTTTTCTGTAGGGTGAGTGTTGCAAATAATTATTTTTAATATTTTACTACTATTTACCTTCATCCTAATCGTTGCAGCGTTAAAAAACCAGAATTAAGATGAAGGTAATTAGTAGCAAGAGATTAATAACAATTGTTGTTAATTCCCGTCTGGATTTCTGAGATGAGGAATTATCATTGCTAAACTAAAATCTGCTCGAACGGACAGCGTAAATTGTTGATAGAAGACGGATTAATAAAAGATAGAGAGATAGATGGAAATCAGATAATGTTTATTTCGTTTATCTTCGCCATCGAAATTGAAGATTTATATATATATATACTCGGTCGTGACTCTCCGACTATCTTTCCATCTTTCCATTAGTTTTTCCATCTTTCTGTCTGTCTGTGTGTCCATGCAATATCTCTAAAAGTAATCGATGAATTTCAATTAAATTTTGTGGAAAGGTGGATTATGTGATTTGAAAGAAGTGATCAAATTTTAGGGAGAATCCTTATTTTTTCTTTACTGAAGGATTAAAGGCTGATTTAGAGAGATGCAACGTTAGCAAGCTATTAACGGTGCAACAAATTAGATCGATGAGCCGAGTTCAAATTCTAGCTGGAACAGTTTGTGTTCGCCTAACACCAATGCCCTTGGAAATGACATGCATCCATCTGTTTCCCGCACCAATACGTCACGGGCCAGCGTGGCGGGGTAAGACCCAACAACCCTATGTAATACTTACTTCTGGAAGGTCTATGTCAAAAAATGGACCTTGGAAAGATGATTAAAAATACACTCTTATATTCGGACTCATTTCGGTTGTTATAGTCACAATACTTTCTGAATTTGTCTAGTTCGTCTCTCCATCTTGTATTCTGCCGGCTTCGGTTACACATGTGATCTCTGGGTATCCAGGTGGTGAGTCGTGATGTCCATTAGCCATTCTTGCAACATGATAAGTGAGATTGAACATGACTCTTTCATGTACACGTTGCATGCTTCTCAGTTTATGGGTCAGTCTCTTGGTTAAGTTTCATGTGTCAGCCCCATAGGTGACTTTCGTAAGGATGCATTGGTTCTTTTTAGGACTAATGGGATTTTCTTGTTCTGGAAGGTTGAGCTTGCTCTATCGAAGAGTGATTTTTTGCTTGATTCTAGAGTGATTCTTGGCTTGATTTCTTCTATTTTTCTGAGGATTTCATGGAGATTCGTTCTCCTAGGTAAATGTAGTGGTCCACTTTCTCTAGTTCTGCGCTTTCGATTTCGATCGTGGTGCGTGATATCCGACGTGATTGTTGTACATGACCTTCGTTTTGCTGAAGTTCCAGCTCCTTTATCAGACTACAGAGACTCATAGCACTCTCAGCTCCAAAAACGGGTAAGACAAGGTGATATCAGCACAACCAATTTCTTTAAAGGCTGCCGTGAGATGATCTTTGGAAACCTAGACTGCGATTGTATTATAGTATTTGTTAATTATTCTGTGTTGGTTAGAAAACGCCAACCAAAACTGTTACCAAATCTATCAACATAGGTTCTTTCAGTTTTCAAGTTGGTCTGGCTGAATGGTTGACTAGCTGGCTGACTGGCTGGCTGGTCATGTATGTATGTGTGTATCTCATGTACAGGCCACACCAATGAAGCCACAGGTCTGGAAAACATTTACTCTCAATTATGTCTATGAAGTACTGGCTCTGCGACGTCCACGATTGAGAAGAGTGGCGAATCCTGGGGAAGGTCTATGTCCAACGACGGGCGTTGAAGGACTGATGATGATGATGATGATGATGATGATGATGATGATGATGATGATGATGATGATGATGTCTATAAAAAAACGTTTTTTGCTTTTTGGAAATGCTTAATTTATCCCTAATTTTGTCCAACTGCCTTCACGCTTGCTTTTTGAAACTCAGACTTTTTAACAATTACTGCCCAAGAAAAGACGAGAGAATCAATATTCATTGATCACCTGATTTTTCAATTCTTAATTGATCATCCCCAGCATGGCATGCTACTAAAAGACGTTCGGTCACCTGACGGTTTCTATTGAGACCTGTTTGTCTTTTTGTTAATTTCTCTTCGATCCAGAGAAAACAGACGTTTGCTTCAAAGCTCCAAAGTGACACCACCCAGTTTTCCTAGTGGATATAAATGTTGGCTAAGCGGTGCACTTTACATGGTGGCCGTATGTTCAATCCCTGGGTCAGGCAGTTGAATCCATATACACACCTGGGTCCCTAAAAATGAGCATAACACTTTCCATCATATAAAAGATTTCAACCTCATAGAAAAAATATGGATGCGTATTAAGGCCAAACTTGCTGGGGGAAAATCTGGGAGGACTGCTCAGATGCAGGAAGCGTGGAATAACATTGACGCAGCACTCGGTGAACGTAATTTTGTACGTAAACTTGTGGAGAGATAGCGTTTAGCCTCATTTTTTTTAAGAAAAACAAATACAAAGCTATTTCATACTAAGCGCACACTGCACACAAATAACGCATGTATTGTTTCATGATATTGTCGAGTATTTTATCTATAATTGTTAGAATAAAATAGTAATTACAAAAGAAAATTGGTAGAAAGGCCTGGTTCGGGAGTGTACTCTGGTTCAGCGACTGAGGTTATTGCTTTAAAATTATCATCATTGGTACCAATCCTATCCGAGACTGGTGATGGATTTATTATAACTTTCTCGAAAGCTTTCTGTGCATGACGTAGTTTTCCCTTCTATGTTTTCCTGCTCATGAACACATGATTTAGTTGCTCTCAAGTCGTACAACAAATGGGGCTATAAATTTGCCACCATTATTCGATCGATTTATAGTCCCGTTCGTTGTTTTAACGCTGGGAACATACTTTTCCTATCGTGGGTAATATCTTGTTTTGTCATTTTCAGTCATCCATACTTCAGCTGTTTAGGCGCTTGTAAATTTAAATTGGCTCTCATCAGCGACCATAGAGAACCATCCTTTGTTTCTCCTATAGTAATTGTGGCCTTTTTATCAATTGAAGTCTTCACTTGACTAGGTTGCTTACGCAACGTTTAAGGTGGCTTAGGGGTGACCAATAATTTACCCGTAGCTAGGGGAAAGAGATAGATTCATGCCTTTCCCAAAGTGAACATAAATTACCCTCGCTGAAGTTTGACCTTGGTTCGTTGATTCTATTCTCTGTACCATTAACAGTCAATATACTCGTACCTCTCTCAGTGTACAATATCTTTCCAGGATTGGTACACTTCGTTGTCTGACGTACCTTTTTTCATTCGCTTTTTTGTCCCCGGTCAAAATAAGTCGAGAACTATTATTCTCCTTTCTCTCAATTGGATAACTTCGTTATACCTTGATATATTTCAATGAAATTTTGTACGTAAACTTGTGGAGAGATTCTACCAGAGAGATGGTGAGTCATGTCAGATCCAATAGTCTGTTTAAATTTTATAAGCCAAAACGTTTTTGTTCGCAATAAGAAAATTTTCTCAAATCTTGACCGACTTTGCGGGAATTTGGCTATAATGTTGACAAAACCCCACAGGATTGAAAAATGGTGAGTTACGGTCGATCCGATTGTTTGTTTATGTTTTGAATGTTGATAACCATATGTCAACATGCAAAAAATATTGAACTTTTGAACTGCTGAACCGATTAAGGTAAAATCGTTATACAGGTTCTTGATTACCTAAACACTGAATATATATAACTTTTTTTTAAAGAGTTTTATGGTTTGGATAGAAAAAAATTCGGGTATCCTGGAGTTGATAGTCCTATTAAACAACTAACGCTTTTCTGTCTCTATTTCAATCTGTCTCTGCCGGGGTCCTTTATACTTATATGAACTCTTTCTCTCCTACTGCCTTTTCATTGTTCTTCTCTCTTTCTTCTTCCTTGGCCTCTTTCTTTCCCTTCACCGTCTTTCATTTCTACTTTTTTTTTCAATTATACCTTCCTTCTTTCCTTGCTTTTCTGCCTTTTCTGCCTAATGTCAATTATCGCCGTCACTGACTGACGGAAACTTTTTGACAAGTCGACATAATAAACACCTCATACCATCTCCATGAAGCATTCCATTCAACTCCTATGAAAAAAATACTTATATCTGATGTCACTCAAGTGACATTTTGTTATTATATCATTAGAACATGAAATTTTATTTTAGTACGTTAAAAGACAATCATGAGCCAGTTACACGGCTGAAATTTTATAAGATATTAGCGTGAAAAAATAATTCTTCATTTTGATAACTATTATGTGTGGATTAATTTTACCTTGATCTTAAATTCTAGATTCGCAATTGCTGTCACAAACTGACTGACATGCTGAAACAAAATTTGCCGATTCATCTCTTTGGGGGATAGATCTAGCTCTTTTTTTTTTGGTACATTTAGCCCTTTTGTCACTGACTGATTGATATACAGAAACGAGATTTTAACGGAAGGGCTTTTAAAGTAAAGTGTTTCGAGAGGAAAGGGCTTTTAAAAGTGAGAGCTTTGAAAGGAAGTGGCTTTCAAAGGCAATAAGATCGAACTAGCGTATCTATAGACTGACTTTAGGCTTATTTTAGATGCATCGGCATCTCTAGCATCGATTGCTGTTACTGGCTGACATATCGAAAGTTATTTAAGTCCCTTGTTCAATGTTGCCAGGTTAGATGTTGTGCAGTTACGTCTCTTACTCAATGTTGCCAATAAAACAAGTAAATAGGTCCAACAGTGCGTACTTTGAGGGGAACTAAGGCACCATTGTCCTGGGAAGAGTATTTTTCCGTTAATTTCTAATGACTCGATACTTTCCAGAGACAGATATGTGTGCACGTATGTATACGTGTTTTATGAATAAGCATATGGGTGCGCACATGTATGTATGATGTTGGATCAATGTGTATATGCCTGCACCTATGTATAGGTATACTGGCGAACGAGCGTGTGTGTGAACATGAAATAACTGAGTAAAATATATGACAAATAAAACAGACTACGTTAGAATACTTTACGAACACTATTTCCAAGATAGACATCGACAGACAGACAGACAGACAGACAGACAGAAAGGATGTGCGCGTGTGTGTGTGTGTGTGTGTGTAATAAATTATGTCGTTACTAATTAGACAGTTACCAAGACAGTGGGTTACAGGCCTCTTCAAGTTGATTCATATTTCAAAGCTTCCAATTCTTGAACCCAGAAAAAGAAATACCATGTACGGGAAGGGTCGGTGGTATACTCCCTGGTTGGTGTGGGTACCAGGAGCTGCTAGGTCTTTGCAGCGGCTGGTATGTCACAAGCGTTCTTATTTATCATTTTTACTGGTATATTTTATTTGTTATGTATGGATAGATCGATATTTTCGAATATTTCTTTTTTAAAAGATTATTTTCAGTCACATAGTTCTCATGAAGGCTGGATATGATGCCTGGAGATGTTTACCGCTATATCACCGAAGACTTTTTAACATTAAATCTATCGCTGTACCATTTTTCAGGCTAGATTTTTGAGACAAGATTTTGATACTATTATACATTGATTCTTTCGAGGTAGTTTCCTCGTCTTCGTTTTCTTTATCACAGCGTTGCAGTCGTTATGCTTTCCGGCGTTTGCTGGCTGGTTTTCTAAGACGAGATTTTGTTACTATTGTACATAGATTATTTTAGACTAGTTTCCTCATCTTTGTTGTCCATCACACCGTTTCAGTCGTTGTGCCCTCCAGCCTTCTCCAGGTTTTTGTTACATTCGGTTACTTACTAGAATACTAAAGCATCCTTTATTCAATAAATGGGTGTATGTTTTTTCAATTCTTGTACCAATTCTGATTGACATTTTCAGGAAGAATTGATGGTTATGAGTCTTGAAATTCCCTAGGAAGAACACTTATTATTATTATCAGTAGTAGTAGTAGTAGTAGTAGTAGTAGTTTTTTTCATTCTTTTTTATTCTCTTTTTCTGTCTTATTTCTTAATTTATTTATCTCAGTCTGTTTATATCTATTATTATTATTATCATTATTATTATTATTATTTACAATCTCAAACCAGTTGCCTGGTGGTAAACGAGTTTGAGTGACAGCAAGTCTCCTCAAGTCTCCAGTCCTTCTCTCCTAGTACTCATAGGTCGCAGTAATACTAGGGTTGACAGTTTCACACCGGTTGCCCAGTGGTCATTGCTGAGGGCTGAGTGACAATAAGTCTCCTCAGGTCTTCAGCCAATTATTATTAGTAGTAGTAGTAGTAGTATTATTATTATTATTGATGCATCAACATTTCTACACTAGATATCTGGTGGTCATCGCCGGAGACTGAGTGACGTCAAGTCTCCAGGCCTCTTCATAGCATTCTCGCAGTCAACAGCAGGGATGTGGTTTGCATTCTCTCACCAAATGTCCGGTGATTATTGTTGAAAGCTGAGTGGCTAAGTCTCCTCAGATCTCCAGTCCTTTTCCCTGCATCCACACGTGACACAGTAGCGCTGTGGTTTGTACTGTACCTGCCTTCCCCACTTTTGGAATGTTCAGTCATTACTGACAACTGGGGGGATCGTTAGTCTCTATTATTTCCAGCACCCTTCTCAGTATTTTTGCAGATCCCAGTAGTGCCGTGACTGCATTGTCTCATTCCTTCATCCGATCTTAACTTCAATGTCTCTGTCAATGTTCCAAGTGCGCCTACTGTTATTGGCACAACTCAGACCTTCATGTTCCTCACCTTTCTTAGCTTCTGGGCCAAGTCCAGTCTTTCGCTCTCTTTCGTATTCACTCTGTGGTTTGGAGGCTCAGCCTCGTCTATGATTTGGCAGGCTCTCTTTCCCTGGTGCACGACTGCCGGATCTTGACTTCTTGCTTGAATGCGGTGGTCAGTGCGGATATCGAAGTCCCAGAGTAATTTTGGGCTTCTTCTTTCCGGGATAGTCTCTAGATTGTACTGGTGCCTTTGTCTACATGGTCGAATCTTAGTTGTTTGCATAGTTCCCAGTATATGGCTGTTGCTACCCAATCGTGTCTGTTCTTGTTTCCTTATCGGCTAATTTACAACATTTGCTGCTCATGTGGTTTATCGTCTCGTCTTTTTCTCTGGAGAGGTGGCATTTGCTATTTTTCTTCGCTTTGACATAGCCTGCCCTGATGCATTTGTTTGGATCTGCTATGATGAGAGTTTCTTTTCCTCTCGTTGGGAATCCTTTGCGTGATCTTCCGTCATCAGTTTTTCGAATTCTCCATGGAGTCTTTTTTTTTTTTTTTTTTTCATAACTACCTCGTTTGCTACCATCTGTTTCGGGTGTTTTTCATGATATATTCGCAGCTTGCTAGTGCATGCTTTTTCAATCCCGTTTATGGATATTTGAATACATTTTCCTTTGCAGATGAGTCTTCTGTAACCTTCTTTTCTTCTTACATACAATGTCTGCGTCATCTCCGGGTAATAGGACTTTGTACATCTTGATAAGTTTCTTAGTTTGCCAATCTATTGATTGAACTTCAACCTTTGTCCAACCAAGAAAGGGTCCTATGTATCTTACTACCGATACTGCCTATGTGTCCATTCCTTTCATCACATTTCTGTTATTCAGCTTAATTGTCAATATCTTTCGTTACCGTAAGTTATTCCTTTTTTTTATCTTCTCTTTCATTTCTTCTTGTTTCATAGAGTGACCTTTCAAGAGTCCTTAGGCACTTATGTCGGTCCTGTATGGTTAATGCACTATTTTTTGTTGTCTGGTAAATCGATTCCTTCCGTCACAATAAGCTTTCCCCTGGGCAATACTATTAGCACGCGTTTTCATATTCTGGACTCCATCCAAATATGATCGCTGTATTCTTTAACTTTATTGAACACGTCCTGTCGTGTTCTTTTCTAATGGCTTTATGTCATCCATGAACATAAAGCTGTTGACTTTACCCTCTGTTTTTGAGAATTGGTATCATTTGTCATTTTTAAATATTTTATTTAATGGCATCATAGAACCAATAGAAAAATTATTTTTCTATACTCACCTCTGCAAAGTTTTCTCGTGCCCGCTTTTCAGTTTTTGTTGGCAATAAATTACATCACTAGTTGGCTAATTTTGAATATCCTTGAGACATTCCAGCTCAGAGGGGTCATGTCGTATTCTTTTTTGAGAGATTTTTCCTCCTTTTCCAGACGTCTTATAGTATAACCTAGTCAAAATAGATCAAGCCGTTCGCTCATTCTATCATTATTATTATCATTATTATTATTATTGTTGTTGTTATTATCATTATTACCATTATTGTTGTTATTATTGTTGTTGTCGTGTGATGATGATGGTCTCTGATCTCTGATCTCTTTCCTCTACAATGTAATGCAGAGTCGTTAACCAACAGCTTAGAGCAAAAGAAGGTTGAAGTTATATGCAGTTGGTTGTTCTTTCGTGTGCTGCTCTTTTTTTCTTTTTATGTGTTGCAGTTTTATTTCGTGTGAGAGTTGCAGATTTTTTCGCGTGTGTGTATTGCATTTTTTTCCGTGTGTGTATTGTAGTTTTCTTCCGTGTGTTGCAGTTTTTTTTCCGTGTGAGTTTTGCAGTTTCCATGATTATAATTATATATCATTAGCAAACGAAGTAGTTACGAAAACAAGTGAAGAAAAAATTATTACAGTGGTTTGCCCTTCTTTAACAGATACCCAGTGGCCATTGCTGAAAGCTGAGTAACAGTAAGATGTCTCCTCAAGTCTCTAGCCTTTCTCTTTGCGTCCCCACCTATCACAGCAGTACTGTTGTTTGTACTGTCCCCTCCTTCCACCACTTTTCTAACACTTTCCCCATGTTCTCTCTGACTTTTCTGGCTATGATGATGATGAGTGCTTATTTCGTCTTGCTTCAAGGTCGACATAATAAGCTCTAGAGACACGACATCAAGTAATATTTTCATGGTTTCCCTAGCAACTATTGATGTATAATAGCCTTTGAGGGAATATGGAACACTGTATGGGTCAAAATACACCATAGCAAGCGGGTTAATTAACAAAGCAGTAAAAAAGAGTAAACATTCATAAATATTTCATTCATCCTTTCCATCGTTTTTATTGGATTTTCTTCTTTTCTTTCAAAATACTTTCGTTTTTTATTTATTTTTTTCTCTTTTGCTCTCTTTTTTTCCATAAAACTGTCACCAAAACTGTCAACAAAGGTTTCTTAAGTTTTTAAGTTAGTCTACCTATTTGGCTGGCTGTTTGTATCTTAGTATGAAATCTATTATGTGTGAAGGCCGAAGCAATTAAGATAGAAGACTGGAAATTTTAGTACTGACCTCTTTTATGCCTTAAATAACATTGGTTTTCAGGGGAAGTTTCAATTCACGATGTATATTTGTGTTAACTCGGTCCCTCGGTTTGTGCCCAGCAGCATTCACGCTTATTTTGTTGTGTTGTTCTGTTTTTGTTTTTGTTTTTTTTGTTTTTTTTTGTTTTTTGTAAATTTAGATTTTTAAGTTATCACTGCCCAACAAAAGGCGGAAGAAGTCACTTATTCATTGATCATCCCTTTTTTCCATTTTTTAATTCATGACCCCAACATGGCATGCTACTAAAAGACATTGATTTCATGATGGTTTCTATTGAGTGACTAACCAGACCTGTTTCCTCTTTCTTTTTTTGTAGAAAAATGCCCCATCCTGGAAATGTCCAGAGATTGTCAGTTCGCAGACATGCTGAATATCCCCTTAAATGGTCGGAAAAGAGACCTGTGCAATCGACACGAAATGTGTTATAAGTGTGTAAGTTGAATTTCATTGTTATTTATGTATACCCGGGTGGGATGTGAGTGGTCTAACGGTCGGCTACACGGATAACGGAATCAGCAAGCTGCGTTCAAACTCCAGCAGAGAAAATTTGTGTTCATCACTAGAAGCAATAGCAACCTCTTCAAGTCCATCGTTGGACATGGACCTTCCTCAAGAATCGCCAGACTCTTCGGTCATGGGCGTCGCAGAGCTAGTGCTATCTGAATTTGTCTAGATCGTTACGTTAACTTTTTTTTACCGATCACAGTTTTGTATATGATCTCTGCCGATGCACGCTGTGGGTCTTGATGTTCGGTGGTTGTCAGATATTCGTGCAACATGACCAATCCATTGTCGCTTGGGTTTTCTTATGGTTTCTTCGGTTTCTCTAGCCCCTATTCGTTTTCTAACATAATATGCTGTCTTGTGATTTCAGCATGTGATCGCTCTGCACCAACCCATGCCCCCCCCCCAGCAAGGGTTGAATAGTAGAGCAAGTTAGGATCTCTGGGGAACGTACAACTGAATTTAAACTCGGAGAGTCAAACCTTCATCCACCGTAGTGAGAGGCTGGCAATGCACAGAGTGAAAAACGTGCTCTCGAAGTTTACGGGCCTGGCAAGCTGGGAATTGATTATGATAATATTGCACCAGTAAAGATGAAAAAAAACGGGCAGGATAATACAACCAACGTCTACACCTTCCCATGAAACCTCGAATACAAATAGAAGTTTTTTTTGTTGCTTGTCTTTGGGTTAGTTTTTGTTTGTTTTTTTTTTTTGTAGAGATGTATATGCTCATGAAGAAGTAATATAGATACCAATATAGAAGTAATATAAAGATACCAGTCTGACTGTTGCAGGGTAAAACCTTATTCCTACGGCTATTCCAACTGAAGATGATCACTGCAGCTGTAGTACTGCATATATGAAAAAATACATTTGTAGATACATAAAACGTGCTCAGAGCCATATATATATATATATATATATATATATATATATATATATATATATATATATATATATATATATAAATAAATAAATAAAAATTGTGTCATCCACAGAGAGCTGTTTCGTTGTATTAAAACTTTCCCGTACGGTTATAGACAAACCATTATCCCATCCAGTACGACGAGGTAGGATCGAAACCCTCACTTCAGACCCGGGGGCTGACATTTTACCTCTGCGGAACTGGACGGTCAATAAGGTTGAATTTAAGCAATATATTTATTTACGCATACTTCCCCATCCACCAGAGTGCAGAGTGTCTTATTTTAAAGTTGGAAGAGCATTGAATAAGCTTATAATGAACAAGTTACTTTACTTAATGATCATTAGATAATTGAGTCATCCACAGACAGCTGTTTCGTTGAATTGCAACTCTTCAGTGTGATTATAGACAAACCATCATATATATATATATATATATATATATATATATATATATATATATATATATATATATATGTATGCATGTATGTATGTATGTATGTATATAGCGAGCGTGTGTATATTTATCAATGTATTAAGTAGATCTTAAATAAATGAATGAATGACTTGGTTTCGCAAACAAAGATTTGGGGGACACAGCAGTAGGACCATAGACGGTGTGGTCTTTGTACGAGTTCTAAGGTGAAGTCAGTTCGAATAAATGAAAGCTTTCATGCAATATATGTATAATTTTTTTAAACTATACTATTAATTATCATTAAGATTAATGCTCCCTTCTTTAGGGGTGAGCACTCTCAAGTAAGGCACTCGTCCATTAAAAGCTTGTATGCATTGCTCTTTCAACTCTGGAATGGAGTACTCTCGTCAATGGGGAATTATGCTTAAGTAAATATATCACTTGATTCGCTCCTGCTCACCGTCCAGTTCTGCGTAGGGCAGGGGTAGAATATCTGCCTCTGGAATTGAAGCAAAGGTTTCGATCCTACTCCGCAGTACTGGATGGGATATTGGATAGTCTATAGCCACACTGAATATATGTAATAAAACGAAAGAGCTGTCTGTGGATGACATAGTTATTGATTTTTATGATAATTTTATAAATTATATATACAATACAAAAGTTGCAGTAATCATCTTCCGTCGTTATAGAAGTTGGAGTGGGGTTTGACCCTGCAGCAGGCAGTCTTGTCTTCTGTATTTTTTCTCGCTGAGACCGAATACGTTTTCAGAATTTTTGTATCACATATATTTTTCTGTCTCAGCATACTCGCATATCATAACCTGGATTATGCATGTACCCTATTATACGTGTACCCTATTATACATGTACCCTATTGAACATGTACCCTAATGAAGAAACACGAAATAAACATGGTATTTGAAACAAACGTTAAGATATGTTCTCTCAAAATTACATACCTGCCAAGTATGAATATTGAGAGTGAAGGAGAATTGCACACCCCCTCCCCTCACAAAAAATATTCTTACCACTGCAAGGGGTAGTGTCTATGGGGTATCTGGGGTTATGCTCGTCGAGAAAATTTTGAAAATTATGTATCCAAGATTGGCTAAAATAGCGTTTCATGGGATATCTATAATTGAATTTAAGTGTCGTGTAGAAGTCAATCCAAAACATGTTTCAAGTATTTTTATGTGATCATCAAAAATAAAACAATTATTGATAATCCAATAAATGTAGATGAATGTGATACTTTTCATAATAGAATTTCCCTTTCGTGAGTGTGGGTGTGAAAATTTATATCAAAATGCGTGTGTCTCGCGTTGAATGCGTGAGACTTGGTTGATCTGAAATTACAACTTACTAGCTTCTAAAATGAGCTAACACGAAGAAAAACTTCTTTTTTTTTAGTCGGGTCTGGCAGTTTTCCCAAAAAGTTGTCACGTGAGAGTGAAAGGGTCGGGGCTCAGGAAAGATAAGAAGCGGCAAACCGTTTTGCTTTAGGTTATTGGCTGAGTTCGTTTTCATCTGATAAGCTTAATTTTATTCATACATTGGCAGAAAATATGGTGGAATTGAAATTGTTTCATTGGTTCGAGTCATTAACGATAACTGGGGGGGGGGTTACGTGGAAGAGATTTGGGAGTCTGATTACGTAAAACGGAAAAAAGCAAGAAAGGGAGATAAACCTTGATAAGTGAGTCCCAAACTTATTTCGTTGCGGAACCCTTACGCAATTTTCCGAAAATAGTGTAACTCCTACCTAATCTTAATAAGGCATCTAAATGAAACTATATTTGTTTTTAGAGAAAGAATTTATCTATATGAAAAAATATAATGAATTAAATAGTTTAATCTTTAAAAAAAACAGCTCTGTTTTTAATTGTTATAAATTTTTAAGGTATTAAAAGTAGATTAATGCAAAGAGGTCGTGTAGGTTCTCTGTGAAGAAAGTCAGCCTACACATGAACTTCAGCAAGACGAAGATCATGAGCAGCAACCATATCGGAGATCAAAACACTTAGATCAAAATCGAGGACACAGAACTGGAGAAAGTAGATCTTTACATCTATCTACCTAGGACAACGAATCTCCATGAGGAAGAAGAAATCAAGCGAAGAATCACACTAGGACGGCAAGCCTTTGGCAGAGCAATCTCAACCTTCAAAAATAAGAAGATCCCATTAATCCTTTAAAAAAAGGGGGGTGTATAACCAATGCATCCTTCTAATAGTCACTTATGGAGCTGAAACATGGAACTTAACCACGAGACAGATCAGCAAATTGAGAACTATGCAACGTGCACATGAAAGAATCATGGAGAGACCACAAGACAGAACAGTACATTCGGGAAAGAACAAGAGTCAGGGACATCATAGAATCCATTAAAAATCTCAAATGGCAGTGGATTGGCCATGTTGCAAGAATGGCAGACAACCTTATCTTGCAGACCCCTAGTTTGTTTTTTGGGGGAGGGTCCACGGGACCTTTTTGGGAAATACTGCTCTATATGAATGCGTGATTGCCAAACCTTTTTCAGTCCGCAGACGGCTGATGATTTTTAGGATATAATTTTGTTTGGGGGGTTGTTTTTACATCTTTCGCTTTACAACATGAATCCATCGGGATTTTCCAATGTTTTTATAATTGTAAAACAAATTAGAATAAAGCCTGTGTCTGACTCGACCGGCAATAGTACGACACTGAAATGAACTCCCCATGGCATGAGCCTGGGTGAAGCGTATGGAGATCCTGCGATACTGAGTAGACAGAATCCTCCTCTCAGCTTCGCAGATGTAGTCCAAAGGAAAGCGGACTGCGAGACGTTGAAAAGAACAATGCAATAAGAGAAATAACGACAATACTATCTGGAGCTTTTAATTACACTACAATTAATGAGATACTTGGCCTTGAATTGATGAAGTGATTTCTCCATTTCTGGCTGGTACTGATTCTGTTGCTGCTCTTGAAAAATAATTATGAAAAAATATCATTTATGATACATTTTTTTTTTATTAATTTCTGTCAGATGACGGATTATATTGCTACTTTATATCTTAATTTCAGTTGCCTTCTATCAAAACCGGACTGAGTGAAAGTTTCGATAAACAATTAAGATAACGGTAAAAAATAATCATGAAAATGAAATGATAATGATTTAGAATGTTCTCCAGAAATCTAAAGCAGTGAATTTATTTTCTGAAGAATTATTAGAACAACATAGTGGAAAATAAAGCCAGCTTATTTCTAAAAGTATTAAATTAAAAGAGGGAAAATGCTCAATAAAAGATGACTGTATACGGCTGTTTTTCTTTTGTTCGGTTGGTTTTTTTTAACATTCAGACATTTTAGTGATCATCACCAAACAAAAGACTAGAGAAGTAACTTATTCATTGATCACGTCTTCTTCCAATTTTTTAATTGATCACTCCTAACACGTCGTACTGCAAGAAGATAACGGTCATATGACGTTTGCTTTTGTTTTTTATATTTTGTGACTAACCAGAACTATTATGCGTAGTTTTTACTTTTGGGTTCATTCATTGTTTCTCTTTTTTAATAAAGGAATATTTACAATTTTTCTAAATTTTTCAACAACATATTGGGTTTCAGATTGGATTTCACATTAATTACAAACGGGATCAAATGTCTGCTTCCGAATTTCTATTCTAGAAAAAAACAATACGCTTTTTATTTTTTCTGGTTTTCTGTCGAAATTTGCAAAAGAGCTCAAGACGTTAATTGAAAGACGATCTCCCGTCTCACAATTTGTAATGAAGCATTAGAGCCAGCTTAAGTCTTTCCCGGTAAACTGCGTAATTTGGACGAGACCAACTGGTATGTAATCGCTGAAGTAAGAACAAGTGGAAAAAGCCAAGATAGATGGTGTTAAAGGGAAATAATTGGGTCTTTTTCTCGTTAGTTCACATCAAAAACGTACATGAATGTTTTGTTTTTCTAATGAAAGCCTGAAAAGGAAAAAAAGATTAAGATACTTTTCTTTTTCCTATCGAAAATATTCCCAAATGCTGGGTCTTGATCATTATTCCTCACCATGAAAACAAAAACGAACACGATAACTCTAACCCACGATACAGCTGACACTGCAGTTACAAAATCTTATGAGTGTGTGGGTTGCGAAGTCGTCTACTTAATTTTACAATCCTTCTAATCAAAATAATTTGATTTGGGTAGAAAGCAATCATTTATGTTGTTGCACATGAAATGTGTGTGTGTGTTTTTAACATCATCCATTTATTTAATGATTAGCAATGTGCTGATGTCTCCTATCACGCTAATGAATGTAACTGACATAGTAAAATTGAATTTCATTTATGCAACTTACGTAATAAAATCGAATTTCATTCATCTTCTGATGACGTGAAAAAAATGCTGAATTTAAAAAATAACATAAAAATTGAACAAGTAATTATTATTATGAATAATAATAATAATAATAATAATAATAATAATAATAATAATAATAATAATAATAATAATAATAATCTGTTTCTGTGATCAACAAAACGCTATTCTCCCAGCTCACTGCAATGTAAATCCCTGTAATCTACGTTTATGAACTGCTCTGTGTAGCCAATGCTTTTCATATACGCTATTTAGTAGAGAATGATTTTTTTATTGGTCACCCCAAAGAAGGCATGCAACCACTTGACATTGATCACGTGACTGTTTCTATTGTGTGGCTCAGCAGAACTGATTTTTTTCTTTTTTTTTTTTTTTCTTTCCAGGGTAGCACGATTGGTCTTGGAGCTTCAATCTGCGATCGGGGTTTTCTGGCCGACTCAATCAAAGAGTGCAATGGAAATTTGAATTGTATACGCCTTGCAGATACCTTTCTCCGCCTAATGCGCGTTACCCACAAGTTTAACGCCTTGCCCACCGGTGTCTGCAATGTGGCCTGTGTTCGCGACTACGTCATTGGCTTGTGAGACTAAGTTTCCCAAGCCTTAAAAATGTTCAAAGCATGTCTTTGTTACGATAAGATTGTGAAACTAATGTTTTCACGAAATCCCTGGAGATTTTTGAAATCCCTGAATATTTTAGTAATTTGATGAAATTCCCAGTTTCACAATCAGTGAAGTAATGTGATGTGGACTATCACTACTATAAGGAGATCGATCCTCACATTCTCAACTAATGTTGCCTTGTGTCAAACTAAGCTGTATATACACTGTAAATATTGAAGTAGAATATACTTGATATTTACCAAATTTACCCAAGTTTAATACAAGGCCACAGTAGAAGGGCAACCAGTGTAGATCGAACTCATTACAGTGGTCATGATTTGCATTACAAGCTTGTTGACCATTACTAAACTGGTCGTGAAACGGGGCATTTCATAAAATCACTGAAATATTCAGGGATTTCACAAAATCCCTAGGGACATCATGAAATCATTAGGGATTTCACGAAATCACTAGTTTCACAATCTGTCTGTAACATCTTCACATATAATCCCACCCACCTGGGGTCTCGACATTATTCTCCAGGACTACACGAACGAGATGAAATGAAAATATTGGAAATAATAATAATCATGATAATAATTATAATAATAATTGATATAAAAAGCCAAACAATCGGAAGAAGAAAAGAAAAACGAGATGAAATTTTGAAAGAGACAAAAGAAATGATAAAAAGAATTGTTTTAAATGTTTTATATGTCACGGTCTCCAAGAAAAAAATGACTTTTCACTGGTCGTGAGAAATGTATGGATGTTTTTTTGTGTAAGTGAGGAAACTTGATAACGCTGTTAGTTTGTACTTGTTTTTTGTTTTTTTAGCTTTTGCTGCCTTTTTTCCTATGTTTTCAATGATTGTTTTTCGTTTTTGATTATATTAAAGCCTTAATTATCTAATAATTCGAAATATTAGGATCTGCTGTAAAAGTCGGGGATGCTCACTTAAAACGGGAACGATGAATACGACTAGGTTAAGAATTATAAGAAAACTTGTGGCACAAATAGGTTCCAAACAGAAGTAGAACAAATTAGAAAGATATTGTCTATAGCTTTTAGAAGAGTCATAAACATTCCATCTTGTGTTCGGACTATTGGATCTCTTCTTACCATCTATGTTATTAACACAATGTTTCGGTCAATCCGTATTCAGCCTTCGTCGAGCATATAATTCGAGAAAAGATGCAACCCTTTTTCTTCCACACAATTATGGCGAAGAAAAGTGTGGTCTTGATTGAACCAACTGGATCAATCCGTTTCAGCAGAGCTAAATACGCAGACGTAACCATTCCGCCAACCAGACGATTTCAAAATTATACACAGGAATGTTCCCAAACTCTTCCTTTACTCAGCAAAGTAAACCACATGGTGTTGAAATTTGTACTAACCCTGATTATGCATTCAACAGACATACCGATTTATGTCGGTTCCTACAACTACCTTGCTCTTCAAAGATACTCTCTGTCAATTATCTGACCTCATGGCGTTATCGTTGTCTGTATACCTAGCGCTGCTGGAAAAAAAAGGATTGTTCCGATTGTTATATTAATGACAACAATTTATTCTTCATCTGAATAAAAAGGTTTATACACCTGATGAGTGCTGAAGGATGGCTCCTCCGAAACGTTGTGTTGACATCAATGGGGAGAAGAATTGATTCGAATGTCCGAATAAAAACTGGAAAAAAAATCCATTCTTCTAATGGACGTAGATAATTTCGGTGAAAATTTCGGAAGGGTCTCGATGGTGGCTTCCAGCTCGGAGGGCAGTTTGAACCTTTAATCTATTTATATACATGTATGTGTGTATGTGTCTAAGTGTAGGTTTGCGTGTCTGTGTCTGTGTGTATGTGTGTGTGTGTGGAATGTATATATATATATATATATATATATATATGTGTGTGTGTGTGTGTGTGTGTGTGTTTATATGTACGTGGATGAATATATATATATATATATATATATATATATATATGAATGTATTTGTATATGCATATATATATACATATATTCATTCGTGCATAAAATTATAAACATACAAATATACTTCAGATGAATACATATATACACACATATTTTCGTATATTGATATATAGATGTGTATATATATATGTATAAATACGTCTACGCAGAGAGCTAGAAACATGAATACATATATAAATATACATGTATATAAATGTATGCATAAACATCCATATCTATACACACATACATATCTACGTATATATATACATACATATATATGAATTTGTGTCTATATATCTATGCATGCATGTATATGTACATGTATAAATATATTTGCATAGATGATTATACATGTCAATGGTTTTATACATATACATGACTCTCTCAATTTCTATTCTTATCTCTCTCTCTCTCTCTATATATATATATATATATATATATATATATATATATATATTATAAGTACACATTTATATCATATATACTTATATGTATCATTTATTCATATATATACATATATATATATAAGAATGACCATATTGAAATGTAGGTGTGTACTGACTCTATTTAAGCAAAAAAAAAATGTCATGAAACATGTCCTGATCTCTCAGAACTGTTGTCTTCAACGTGGATGATACCGTCCACCAGTGGGCGATTTGCGATTTTAAGTGGGCGGTAGTCTTCTTTCGATATGCTGTGAGATATTTTCAGATTTTAGGCCAAGTGGGCGGTAATCTCTTCAAAGTTTTAATCTTTTCAAAGTTTGTCAAAGTGGGCGGTGAGCCAAAAAAAAAAGGATGAATACCAGGATATCCTGCTGGTTGTGCTTTTTCCCATTTTAAGTATCGGTGTGTATTCAACATTTATAAGCCAATGGCTCCGGATCACATAGGGAAAATAAAGGCATATTTGAACTCAGTAGGTCTCACTACTCACCATGGTTCAATTTCAGATTTTTTTTTTAAATTTTTTCCTTCCTCATAGGAAGTGAAGCTATCAATCTTGATTCATTTTCTCTAAAACATTTTTTTCGAGACTAGAACCGGAAATTGAAGTATCTCACTTGATTAAAGCTCATGTTAGCTCTTTTTTGTCACTTACTCAGTCCATACGTACACGCATATAAGCACACAAAAATACCCAAATATATAAAGAGAGAGAGGGAGATAGATAGATATACATAGATATATTCACATTGAAAACAATATGTATCTACATGCGTGTGCATGTGTTAATAGTTGGCCTTCCGATAACATATAACTAGCATATGTGACTATATATATGTAAATATATACGCATATGAATGTATAGATATATGTGTGTGTGTGTGTGTGTGTGTGTGTGTGTGTATGTGGTATTTACATGTTATATACATATATTCATGTATGTGTGTATATATATATATATATGTGAAGAGAGAAAGTGAGAGAGAGAGAGTGAGAGAGAGAGAGAAACAGCCAGAGACAGACAGATAGAGACACTATGTAGTGAGCGTGAATATATATATATATATATATATATATATATATATATATATATATATATATATATATATATATATATATATATATATATTAAATCCTATGCTAACAAAAACATGTTTTATCCGAGTTTATCCGAGCTTGTATATATGTGCGAGGGTTTGTCTATACATACATGTATATGCTTTGTCTAACATGAAAATTATATATAAAATCATATATATATATATATATATATATATATATATAAGCACGCAGGCAGCCACACACACACACATGCACACACAAACATACACATACACACACACACACACACACCTATACCTATATGATATGTCCTGACGTGTATACACTTGCATAAATATTTGAATGTTTTAGCGTTTAAATACATATATCTAAATCTTCTATACTGAGATACGCACAATTGTATACCTATATACAGAAATAAATACACCTGGGGATAGTCTTTACTGGACAACCATCTTCTTTTTAATTATTACTATCATTGGATGAAGTATCGTAACAGTATTTTTATAAAATTTAATTAGTTATTATCTTCATTTCAATTGGCCCGAATTAAAAATTGTATAAAACAACTAGGATTAAGATGAAGGTAAAAACTTGTCAAATTTGATTGTTTTTTAAACATTTTTTGTTTATTTGATAAACTTACGGTTATTTATTTGAAAAACTTATTTCGTTCTAAAAATTCTGCCTAAGTAAGTTTCGATAGAATATAATACTATGCATTTTTTACTTGTGTCTTCATTTCGATTGTTTTTATTGCAACATTTCAGTCAATGTGCTCTCTTACCTTTCTCATGTATTTATCGAAACTTTGAGAGAATACTGGGCAGAGGCCTTTATTTCGTCTATGGTAAGAATACATTATCTATGATTTTGTGAATCCTTCAAAGAGGTTCTCGAACAGTTGTACTCATTCTTGTTATTGTTTTTGTTGTTCAACAACGTTACGGCCGATCCATTCAACGCCATTCCTTGGGTGTGCTATCCCTATATATTGAGGAGAACACCTTTTTTTCCAGTAGTGTTAAGAAACAGTAGCAAACGGACTTTGGGGATCATTCTCAGCGACGCTTGTGGCGTAGATCGTAGATTTTTGGGTCTTTTTTAAGACAAGGACTCCCATACCGTATCCCTATTGGACAGCTTGACGTGACCAGAAAAAATAGTCCCTCTCTCTATGTACGGATAATACACTTGTGCAAGGCCGTAGAATGTATCGGCCAAAGCGAAAGAATGAGTTCGATTGTCCGAAAATCTCTGATGGTTATCTTTCCTAAGGATCTCAGACTTCGTAATTATTTCCCTGTCGGTACGTTTCTTTCTCAATCGGGAATCTTGAGTTCAATCCTCGGGCTAGGTAACGCAGGATCACAACAGTTCAGAATAAAAATCAGAGCATATCAACAATAAGATTGAAATCCTTAGAGATATATAAATATCTGACATCTGACGAAGACCGGAAGATACTGCAGCCGAAATGTGGTCTTAAAAACAACCAAGATTAGAATTGAGAATGTGATTGTAACAACACCTCGTTTCAAGAATTTAGGCAGTAGTTCGATATTAAATATTTTCAAAACGTATGACAAAGTAAAACATATTTGATTCATTTATCAATGAATTCGTATTAATCAATTAATATGAATATTTTTTGATTGATTTTAATTCTAATTTTTTTCATCTATCAAACCAGAGGATGGTTGTCCCACTTGTTGGCTTTTCTCTCTTACACAAGAATACTTAGGTACAAATATATTTTCAGACACACATACGTTTTCTCCCCAACCCCACACCAACCTCTCTCTCTCTCTCTCTCTCTCTCTCTCCCTCTCGCTTCTCTCTCGATCTATCTCCCTCCCCTCTCCTCCTCCTTCTCTTCCTATTTGTCACTCTCTCTATCCATCTCCTTCCCCCCTTTCTTTCGCTCTCTTCCTGTCTATCTCATTAGCCACTTCACAGATTCGCTTGTAAACTCCCCATCCTCTTCACATCTGCACATCAATTTACACATACATACCCACATCAGCGTACGAGCCGGGGCAGGGGGCAAATTCGGGCAAACCATTCAAAAAATTCGGGCAAATCAAGCTCTCTGCCCCTCCTTAATACATACGTTCATGCAAGCCGACCAATTCTCTCACAAATATGTTCTCATAAGTACACACATGCACACACACACACATACACACACACACACTTTCCATCAATTCCCCCTCTCTCTCTATCTCTCTCTATCTCTATCTATCTTTATTATTATTATTATTATTATTGTTATTATTATTATTATTATTATTATTATTATTATTGCAACTCTTTTTGAAGTATAGTAATATTCATTGCACACCTACCAGCCTAAGATTCAATAAAATACAAGGTTAGGATCTGTCCTTTTTATCGGGGTTGCCTTACCCCTGACAGATAGAAAGGGTAGGGTTGCTCGTTTGTTTCTATTGCTTCCATGTTTTGAATGTTGAGACTGACCTTGGGACGTACAGGAAGCATAAACTGGCAGGACCTCCGGGTAAGGAGTTACCCGCAACCTATCTCGCGAGAATAGCGAGTATCCAATGACGGGGTCCTTTTCTTTAATAGTCCTAACGTTGGCGTAACCTCAAGGCACAAAAGAGACGGAGAGCTGCTGCTACGGGGTGAGGTATTTTATTCCAAAGTGATGCTTTTACGCTGGCTACAGCATCAGCTGCCCCTGTCCTGCCTGCATATATCACTCTTTATATGTTTCTGCTTCCACGCTGCTGACCATTTGGCCACCGGCACTTTTGGATAGACATATTCACTGATATTTCCCGGCAAAGCGATCAGGACAAAGATGTACATGGCCACTCTGAGTGTGAATGGTAGATGTCGAAGTAAGTCTTGACGGTTGAACTACACGGCTTTATTAGTAATACTATCGTTGCATATCGGCTGCATTCTTACAGCTTGTTCTCCCTTCTCTCAAAAGAATCTTAGAATCTTTCCCGCCATTGTCTCACTGGCTGTCTTTGTGGTCTGTTCTACGGTGGTTCAAATCTGCCGATCTCTATGTGCACGATGTGAGGTTTCAAGGTATGACTCAGCATATCGTTGCACGTTCTTTAATCTGACGTGTCTCCCAGTTCGACCTTTGTAACGCTGCACGCTATGGGTAGCATCACAAGTGTTTACGTTGTTGCCGACTGTGGAATTCGCAAGGTCTCATTCTCTACCTGGATATGTGTTCATACAACAGTCTACTGTTTTCTTCTTCAATCCCTAGACTGTTTCATACAACTAGGAACAAGGAGCTACCTCCAGCCGGACACTACAACTGAAGACACACCACATACATACACTTACAGATAGACACACATTATCTTGGCCGGGCAGAGCTGGTAATAGGCCCGGGCCAGATGAGAAATGTTGGCTCAATTTCAAACTGCTCCCTTGGTTCAGATGCTGTGAGAACTCTGACTTCATATCGCCCTCTCTTGCTATGCCCCTGGAGTAGGCCCCTCTTGAAATCGTAGGCCATTGTTAACAGGCCCACCTGCACCCCCCTCTGCCTGGGCCTGCACATTATTAAATAATTTAAAAAAAACAATTAGAGATTTAGATATGATATATCAACGTACGTAAATTCGCTGATCTACGCACAATTAAACACATACATACACAAACATGCCCACATACCAAGGTGTGCTTTTGGGGGTAACGGTTGCGATTTTTCCATCGATGATCTGAAGATCTTGATCAAGTCCAGGCTCAGAGTACCAGACCACGTCTAGTTGATGCCCACATATCAAGGTATGCTTTGGGGGAAAAACAGTAGCGATTTCGTCATCGATGATCGTGATTAAGTCCAGGTTCAGTGTACCAGACCACAGCTAGTTTATATGCCCACATACCAATGCGTACTTTTGGGGGGCAAAACAGTAGTGACTTCGCTATCGATCATATTTAGATCTTGATAAAGTTCACGTTCAGAGAATCAGACCACATTTAGTTGACATGCCTATATACTAACGTGTACTTTTGGGGGAAAAACGTGAGAGACATCACATTGATGATCTTTACATCTTGATAAAGTCCAGGCTCAGAATATCAAACCACGTCTAGTTAATATGTCTATATAACGAGGTGTGCTCTTGGGGGGCAAAACGGTAGCGACTTCGCCATCGATGATCTTTAGACCTTGATAAAATCCAGACTCAGAGTAACAGACCACATTCAGTTGACATAACCACATACCAATGTGGGCTTTCGGAGGGGCAAAACGGCAGCGACTTCACGTCAATGATCTTTTGGATTTTGATAAAGTCTCAGCTCAGGGTACCAGACCACATGACACCTAAGACTGAATTCTAGAATAATGCACGCCCAGAACATTCCTAAAAAATGCATTATTGAATGCACAATCATATTGGCAAACACACGGTACATATTTTACATATATTTATGT
>OY735236.1:23288825-23626325 GCA_963457665.1 Thysanoteuthis rhombus | reverse complement strand
ATGTATGATGCTTCTATATTGTTTTGAAGTGTGACATTTTCTGTATTTTTTATGTGATATTTTGAGTGAAATTCAAATTGAGCTAGTCACAGAATAAAAGAGAAAATACATTCACGAACAAGTCAAAAGACGGAATAAAACTATTAAATTACTGCAGAAGTTTTTCTATTGTTTCAACTTGTTGGCTTTTTCTTTCTTTCCAGATCAACAATTCACGATTATTGTTTACAATTGGTGGCTGCGTTCGTTTCGTACAGTGAAGGCGAACCCATGACACGCGTGTCAGCGGTGACACACAGGGTTGATTTTTGGGGTTTTTTTCAGTGACACGTTATTGACTTTTTGCTTCTTTTTTTAGAGGGGGTAGAGTTTTTGGTAATCAACATCACCAGTCTTTTAACGTCAGTCGTCGGACATAGACCTTCCCCTGGATCCGCCACAATTCTCTATCATGAGAGCCAGTATTTTCTCAATATGTCTAGTTCATCTCTCCATCTTGTATTCTGACGGTCTCGGTTTCACATGTAATCTCTGGGATCCATGTTGTGAGTCGCAATGTCCATCAGTTGTCTGCTAATCTTGCAACATGGCCTGCCCATTGCTATTTAAGTTTTTAATAGATTCTATGATGTCTTGAACTCCCGTTTTCTTCCTGATATACTGTGATGTCTTGTGATCTCTCCATGTAAGGTTGAGCATGATTCTCTCATACACACGTTACAAGCTTCTCAGTTGGTGGGTTTGTCCCTCGGTTAGGTTCCATGTTACAGCTCCATAAGTGACTAGCGGGAGAATGCATTGGTTGTATACTCTTCTTTTTAGGATTATTGGGATCGTCTGGTTTTTGAGAGTTGAGTTTGCTCTGCCGAAGGCTTGCCACCCTAGAGTGATTCTTCGCTTGATTTCCTCTTCTTTTGAGGATCATGAGATTCGTTGACCAAAGTAGATGTAGTGGCCTACCTTCCCCAGTTTTGCATCTTCAATCTTGACAGTTATGTTCTCATTCTCAATGTGATTGTTGCACATGATTTTCGTTTTACTGAAGTTCATGTATAGGCCGACTTTAGCTTTCTTCGTTTAGTTCATCTAACATTAGTTGGAGGTTGTGTAGGTTCTCTGCAAAAAGGATGATGTCGTCTGTAAATTTGAGGTTGCTCAGATATTCGCTGTTTATTTTGATTCCTCAATTCTCGCAGTCCAGGTTTAGGAAGATCATTTCGAGGCAGGCTGTGAAAAGTTTGGTTGAGCTGTTATCACCTTGCCTTACTTGCTGTGATTGTATATATGTTGCAGTACTTTGACGTATACAAGGTCTACACCTTGTAGGGTGATGGCCTTCATAACCATGGGACTTTTTACAGAGTCGAATGCTTTCTTGAAATCTATAAATGCTTTCTTTCAGCTGATTTATCGCATGAATGGAGATAGTCAGTGGTTGAGTAACTTTTCTAATCCAGCCTGTTCCTGTGGTAGGTTTTCATCTAGTGTTTTAGTGTTCTGGTTGGTGATGATTTTTGTGAAAAGTTTGTATATGCAGTTACATAGGCTTATTGTTTTGTAGTTGTTGAGGTCTTTGGGATTTCCTTTCTTATGTAGAAGCATTATGACTGCAGTGTTCCAGTATTTCGGAACTTTACTCTGTTATAGACACAAGTTGAACAGAATAGCCAGCTTTTTGTTGACGTTCTTACCAGCTTTTTTGAGTAGATTGATAGTGATGTTATCTGGTCCAGGGGCTTTTCCTTTTTCTGATTGTTTGATGGCTTATTTTACCTCCCATGGTGTAACTTGGGGGAAGTCCTCAAACTGATTGTCAGCGTCTTGTGTATTCTGGTCATTGTTTTGCTGACCATGTTTTGAAGAGTAGAGTTCCAGGTAAAATTTTTGGACGTGTTCGACAATTCTGTCTCTGTCTGTAGTTATGTCTCCGTTTGCTTCGAGGAGAAAAGGAAAGAATTAAAGTGTGAAAATACCAGGAAAGAGAAGAAAGGATGAGAAGAAAAAGAAAAGAGGTGAGAAGAAAAGAGGTGAGAAGAAAAGAGGTGAGAAGAAAAGAGGTGAGAAGAAAAGAAAGTTGAAGAAAAGGAAGGATAGGGAGAGGAAGAATTGAAAAAGTAAGAAAAAAATGATGAGAATCAAAGGAAAGGGGAGAAATCGAAAATTAAAAAGGTAAAAGAAGAAAGGAGAGAACATAATAGCGTAGGAAAAGAAGGAAAATAAAAACAACAAAGAATCATGTAGAGGAAGAAAGAAGAAAAAAGAGGAAGATGGAAGGGGAAAAAAGAAACATGAAAAAAAAAGAATAAAAGAAATTCGCCCTTATAATCAATAATTGAACAATTGTAGCGTCAAAATCTGAAGTGTTCACCTCGGGAAAACATCTAAAATAGAGTGAAAAAAAAACATTTTAGGGAATCTACATGTTCTTAACAAACCTGTCAAAATGTAGCCCCAAAAAGGTTAAAAAAAGGTGTTTGTTTTTTTCCCCAAAATCGAAAAACATTTTTAGGTGTGTAGAGGAGTATTGATGCTAACTTCAAGTCTTCAGACAAAACAGTATGAACAGGAGCGCTGGAACACATAGATACATAATCAAACACTCAGCCACACACTCTAACACACGCTCATATAATAAGTGATAGAACCCTTATTCACCTTTGGTGACTACGGTTGTTCAACACAAGACAAAAAAATGATTTTACTAAAGAAATGCATTGAAAATGGGGAAGATAGGGATTGTCACAGGTCAAGAATCGGAGATAGTGTTACTGACAGAACAGGTTTATCATACGAATTATGTTGATTGGGTTTAGGAAGAAAATGTAATATTTAGTGTGATTGTGTATGCACAGGGGCATGGCAAAAGATTTTGAAGACCCAAGAGGTTGACTACCGCCAACATTTAGTTAGAGTTATCATTGTATAATGTCTGTAGAGATACAGTTGGTGAATAACTATTTATTAAGCTTCTGTGTATTTTCATTTATTCTTATCCTGCTCAGTTTTTGGCGCCGCTTCTCCTCCCATACTTTTGAGATATCATCGCCCATCGTTATCCTAAAGCTGATTGCTGAGTTTTAATCCTATGTATTGGGCTTAAATGCAGTTTTGAAAAAAATTAAGGTTTTAGAGGAATATTCTGTTCATAATTTGACTATAATGCTAAACCAGACCCTTACTATTAGCCATTTTTTTCGCTGCGACACAATCACTCTTGCAGTTCCTTCAGGAAACAAAGGCTCTCTCCTTCGACTAAATTCTATTTGTTTCTTGTTTGGATAACGTTTTAAAAAAGGCTGTTTCCCTTTCGGTATGAATCAACATCTTTTAACAGAAAGTTATTTATCAATCGAGTTAATTAAAAAAATGTTTCTGGCTACCGCCACTTAGTAAGTGCAAGAACGTTAGGCGGAATTTTAAAAAAAACTACTGTTTTGTTGTACAGACGAATGAATAATAAATTATTTTTCCTCGTTGTAAAATGACCACGATCAGACAAAAGACGACACTGTGGGAAGAAAATACTTTAGGCCAATGTCCGAGCATCATCGAGACTTCTGATTAATTCAATGCAAACGCCCACGATAATAACGTAAGATTCTGGGGGAGAATTTACAGAGAATGCAATATTATATGTATTCAATGAATTCCGGTTAATAAGACCGCATCGGGACCAACAATTTAGAACCCAATAACTGGCTGGTCCGATTAACCGAACAATGTAATTCTTTTATACACAAAACACTCCAGAACTTCTTCAATTCAAGAGAAATAACTTGCATAAAAACTGCAACAACTTGGGTTCCTTTTACAGCTATTTTTTCTTTATTTGAAAAATTTCACATTCAACTTGAATCTCGAGCTAGAATATTTGAAAGACTTGAGACTTTTTGATAATTCTATCAGACGTTAATTTGAATCTTACTGATCCCTAATACTGATGGTCCTATCAAGTGAAATCCACTATCTATCTATCTATATATATATATATATATATATATATATATATATATATGTGTGTGTGTGTGTGTGTGTGTACATATATATAATTGTAGCTGATTATATGCTGTTTCAATTCACCTGCAATTTGGTACCCAGCAACTGGCTGGTCCAATTAACTTGTCAAAGTGATTTACGATTTCCGGTGACTATTTTTTAGATTTTATGTTTTTTTTTTTTTCTTTCAAATTAGTCCGTCTGTCAAGCGACTTTCATTGCTTTGATATCAGCTTCCCCCACTCACCAACCCCGACAGTCTGACAATATTCGAGGCTTGAAATCCTGAAGTATTTCATCTCTTCAGTCATTGCTCGTGGATATGCTTTCATCAGTTAACTAATGGTTACGTCAAGCGATCGGATCACAATCGTAGAAGTATTCTTTTTACATATCGGTCCGGAATAGCGTAACTGACGAACCGACATCGGCACAAAAGAGTGACAATAGCATTTCTTTAGTTTTTTATGTATTTATATATATATACATATATATATGTGTGTGTGTGTGTGTGTGTGTGTGTGTGTGTGTGTGTGTAATATGATTTTTCCCATACTGTATAATTTAATGGTAAAAACAAAAATATTATCATATATTTTTGTTTCCGATTATGATTTCGCTTTTGCAGCGTCGTCAGATTGGATTCAATTGATTCTTTTTTTCAAATACATGATGTCCATCGTAATTATGAGGACCACGTGATGATACCACGTGGTAGCGGCGTTTTTCAAGGTTCATTCTTGGATACTCTAAATCCTTTACCTTCGATCACTTGTAATTCTGGCCTATGTCCCTCTTCTTGTTCGTCCTCGATGAGATTCTATTTTCTTTTAATATCATCGTTGCCAATATCGGAGATTTATGGATTTTCTAGGATATTGTTGTATTGTGTTATATCCCCAAATCATTGCTGATTAGACATCTTTTTTTTTTACTTGGTTCTACTTTTTTTGCATGAGAAGAGGGTCACGAGTCAGAATTACAAGTAATCGAAACTAAAGTATCCAATAATGAACATCTGATTTGAAAATCGTTCAGTTAACATTGAGATAATTTTTCTTCCTGCCTAAAAACGATAATCCGAGAGGAAATCAATATCAACCTCGAAAAACGAAGAGAAATCAAGAAAGAGGAGAGGAAAAATTATTTAAAAAAAGGTTGAATCGTCAATAATTTTTTCTGCCTCTTCTATTTTCAAATTGATATTGTCTTCTTCATTGACCGACGAATATTCGGCTAATTATCAATTATTAGTCTAATGAGTTATCCTAAAAGCAGTCAGACAAAGACAACGACACCAGGTCAACAGAATGAAAAACATTCGATTCCATCTAACGATTTTTAATGTGTGGAACATTCAACAGTAAAATACAGAAATAAACAACAGGACCACGGATTACCAAAAAAAATACCAACCACATGTTATATGCCAACAAGAAATGAAAGTCCAAGAGGAAATCGAAGTAATTGTTTTCAATAGTCAAGATCAAACATAATGCCAATTTTTCAAGAACCGCCATACAGTGGCCAGATTTTTTTCAGAAAACGTGCTAGATTTTTTTACAGAAAAAATAAAGGAAGAAAACTATGAACATTTGTAACTGTATGAATTAACAAGAAAGGATTATGGTTGCAATTAACGTAAGATTAATTTTTAGACCTACCAACTAACCTGAATCCCAAACCTACTTTCTAACCCTAACCCCAAACCTACCTACTAACCCTAACCTACCTACTACCACTGGTTTTAAGGTAAACAGTATTTTTAAATAGAAAATAGCATTTTTTGATCATTGGTTAGAATCTAGCTACTTTCAGCCATTCAAAATGGCCATCTCTATTGAGGTAATCAAGATGGCCATTTTGAATGCTGATATTTTGCAGGGGGGGAGGGGTCCCTGCAAAATATCAGCATATAGTTTAATCTTACCTATTCCAAACGATTAACAAAATCAATACCAAAGAAACTGGATGAAAGTATCACAAAAGTTTCTGTTAATGATGGGACTCCACTAACTAAGAGTGAACATCAAATATTGCCACCAAAATGTGATATCATCACGTAGTCCCCATGAAAACAATAGACATTGTGCATTTGATAGAAACATTCAATTCGATCTGATAACACTGCCAAAAGCAAAATTCATAATCGAAAATAGAAATGTTAAAATTTTTTTTTTTTTTTCCAAATTGTCAAATCATTAATATATATATATATATATATATATATATATATATATATATATATATATATATATACAAACCAAAGTACCCATCTAAGCCACACAAAAAATCTTTTAAAAGGACAAAAGCTTTCAGACGTGTAAAAAAGTTTCCCTTCATTCAGGGGCATGGCAAGAAATTTTTGGACCCAAGAGGTTGGCCACCTCTTATGTTTGTAGAGATGCAGTAGGTGAACTATTATTTATTAAGCTTATGAGGGCACTCCACAGTTGAAGCTCAGGCAGTGTTTTAAAATAGCCCCCACCATTTCCCTCAGTAATATGTCTGCTTCACATTATTACTAAACCCTTCAAGGAAGGAAAAGACTCTCATCACTTTTGACTTCTCAGAAGGGAATGTTTCTAAACACTTATAACCCCTTAAAGGTGGAAAAAGTCCCCTTCACTTTTAACCCCTTTATAGATTAAAAAAATCTTAATCACTTTTGATCCTTCCTATAGAGGAAAAAGCATCCCTTCACTTTTTCTGCCTCAAGGAGGAAATTTCCCTTTACTTTAGACCCCTTAAAGAATTATACATAAACATAATTACAGATTGTGTTATATCATATAGAAACTTATTTGAAATGATTTTCCGTCATCATACAGTTAATGTATCATTAGACAGCGAAAATAGAATAAACAATTAAAGAAAATGGTGCGGCTGCAGGAATCAAACCAGCGACCGATAGCGTAGCTGCTTCAATGTAACAATGCTCTTACCATTGAGCTAAACAGCCGCCTGTAATGCATGTTTCATTCCTACAGCAGCCCTATTTTCTTTTATTGTTTATTCTATTTACTTTGTCTAGGCTAGGTGATACATTAACCCTCTAGTAATGGGAGATGATTTCAAATAAGTTTCTGTACAATATAACGCAATCTATTATCATCGTCAGATCATATGTATTCATTCCTTAATACACACAAACATATAAAATAAGTAGATATGTATATAAAATCGAACGTAATCTTACACTTGGACACCCTCAAATTGTAAATTGAACTTTCCCTCTAAAACTATAAAATTTTCGCATGCAGAGAGATGAAGTACTCACCTTTGTTGAGTAAAATAATTAAGGTGCAAAAAAAAAGGACTACAGTTTTCAGACATGTCAAAAAAGTTTCCCTCACTTTGGTCCCCTCATTGGGGAAAAAGCTTCCCTTCTCTTTTGAGCTCTCAAAGTGGGAGGGGGTTCTCCCTTCACTTATGACACTTCGAAAAGGAAAAAACATCTCCCATCACTTTTGACCCCTTAAAGGAGGGAAATGTATCCCTAAACTTTTGACCCCTAAAGAGGGTGGGGCTTATTCCACTTTTGACACCTCTAAAGGGGAAAAGTCTCCATCCACTTTAGACCCTTTACAAGAAGGAAATAGTCTTCCTGCACTTTTGATTCCTTGTTGTAGAGAAAACTTTCCAAACACTTTTGATCTCTAATAAGGCAGGTTAACTTTACACAGAGGAAAAAGTCTCCATTCACTTTTGACCCATTGAAATCGACAAATGTAATTATCAAAATTGATAAATATGGTTATCAGAAATGAGAAATGTAAACACCAAAATTAATGAAAATGATCATCAACACTGAAAAATATATCAAAATTGATAAATATAGAGAACTTTAATAATCAAAATTTATAAATGTAATCATATAAATGGAAAAATATTATGATAAAAATATGTATATTTTTTTTAATTTTCCTCCTCCAAGCACAAGTTAAAGGGCTGATTTATTTTTTATTTCGTTAATTTCAAAAAAATAATTTTATGAATGAGAAATATAATTATCAAAATCGAGAAAAATAATAATCAAAATCCAGAAATGTAATCAATATGGAAGATTATAATTATCAAAATTGAGTATATTTATTATCAAAACTGTATATTCCCCAAATTTAGCCTCTTCTGGCATTACTTGAATATTTTTTTTTTTAATAAATTTCTAATATGTATTTATCAAAATCAAAAATGTAGATTATTAACAAATTCCATATGTGTCATCATCAAAATCAGGAACTAAAATAATCTGAAATCAAAACCTGTAATTATAGAAGTCTAGAAATGAAGTAATCAAACCCAAAAATGTATTTATTAAAATCAAGAACTGTGATAGTCAAAATCAAGAAATGCAATTATCAAAACCTTTATAATTATAAAAATAAAATAGCAACAAAGTTTAGCTTATTCTGGTACAAGCTAAACGTTTTTTTAAATAACTGCATCTGTAAATTTTGATAATTACATTTCTTGACTTAGATCAATATATTTCTCAGTGTGCAAGTTGGTTCTATTTTATTAAAAACTCTCAACCAAATCTGTCAACATAGGTTTCTTCAGTTTTTTAATGATACTGGATTTATACACGTCACATTCACAGGTGGCACCAATAGAGCTACAGGGCTGAGAATTTAAACATTTATGTCAAATGGAAATTTTGTTTTTTTAAAAATGCAGCCCCCCCTCAATAGATTTTTTTTATTGGGGGTTCAGTTTAGAATATGAATGTTTAGAATATTCCAATTGAAGAGGTTTACTGCAACTTTTGTATTGTATATACAAATGAAAATATTTTTTTTTGTATGAATGTATGTATTTATCAAAATGAAATAAATGCACACACATCTGTAAGATGACATTTTGTTTATATCTAAGACATGTCAATTTAGCTCAGCCAGTTAGGAAGCCTCCTTGTAATCAATTGGTCAGAGTTTAAATCACAATAGAGGAATGTGGATTTTTACCTATCGGTTTACATCCTTAATTTTAGTGAGGATTGTGCTTCTTGTTCTTGTTTCTTGTTACAATAGAAAAATAAAACCAATTCCAGTTCTAGATTACTGATAATTGCTTTTAGATTTTAATACAAAATAAATTTTTGAATGTATTGTGTTACCTTCATGCAGGGGGTCGGTTTGAGATATTAAAATTATTTATAGGGTTCTTCCTGTCTAAAAAAAAAAGGTGAGAAAGGGTTTTGAAAGTGCTATGCAAATGTAGGCCCTACCATGGAATGGTAAATCAATAAATAAATAGAAATAAAAAAACTGAATGAAAATCAGTTCATGAATAATTACAATTCAGGAAAGGTAACTTTGACAAATTCCTGGATCCATCCCAGAATTTAATCAATTCTTCCTTTCCTCATGACCAACCTTTCCAGAAAATCTCATTGAAATTCAACCGAGAACTTTTTTGGATACTACAAACACGTATAGCTGGGATGCAGGAGAGGTAACTGAAAAATACATGGATCTGCCCCAAAATTTAACAAATTTTTCTTCAGTTGATGTCCCAAACTGCCATAAAAATGTCATTGAAATTCACAGAAAACTTTGGAGATATTGTGTGGACAAATAGATAGGCGTAAATATTTGCACATGTATGCCAATGCCAGTAAAGTTAGATGAGATAAATAAAACAACAAATTAAGATTTGACAATGTGAATATTTACTGTACAATCAAGGTAGATAATTCAAAAATACAGGGGAAGTAAAAGTTTGATTTAACAGGAAAAAAATTAGATATTTTAAGAACCAAAATAACTCTCACCACAGAATAATATATTTTTTTCTTTCATTCATTCTCTCAATCAGACTATTTTTATTCAAGCATCAACAATTTAAGTTCTGGAATGACGATGATAAGACGAAGTTCTATCCCTTGAAGCACTTGGACTGTCTTTCTCTTCTCATCGTCTCTCACGGGAATACTCCTTGGATCTACTTCTCCGATGTCTTTCCCTTGACCTGGAACGAGATCTGTTTTGTTGCCGCGAACTTTCTTTAGATTTGCTACTCTGCTGAACACGTTCCCTGGACCTGCTTCGATCCATCCTCCTTTCACTGGGTCTGCTCCAAACGGTCTGCTTATCTCGAGACCTGCTCTGATCGCCTGGATTTTCCCTGGATCGACTCCGATCCATCTGCCTCTCCCTGGACCGGCTCCGATCCCTTTGACCTTCCCTGGATCTGTAGGCGACTTGCCGCTGTCTTTCAACTTTGCTCTGATGGTCACCTGACGCTCGTTCATGAGATCTGCTCCGACTGCTAGTGGGTTTCTCCTCTTCCTCCCGGTAACTGTTTTTGTATCTCAAACTCGAACTACCAGATTTGGGGTGAGACGAGATCTTTCTGTCCATGGAAGGAGGACTCCGATTCCTATAGAGATTGCTGGCTCGCTCCCGAGAGCGGCTTCGTTGTGGAGGAGATCTCTGTTGCCGCACATGTGAACTGGATGGCTTACCATCATCACCTGAAAAAGTATGATAAAAAAGAAAATTTTTGTTACTGTTACTGGGCAATTATTTCTACATATATAATTATAAGCAATGTGCAGATGTTTTCTGTCATGGTAAGGGGTGTAACTGATGTAGTAAAATATAAATATTTGTGTAACTGACATAATAAGAAATGATTATACTAATGTAACTGACATAGCAGAGTACAATTTTAAGCATGTTCTGTTGACATAATAAAAATGCTGAATTTTAAGAATAATACAATTATGAAAAGTAATGAAAACAGAGTCATTTTTTCTAAGAATCCTTTAATGGTCAACCAAACACTATTTTCCAAGTTCACTGCAATGCAAATCTTTTACACTTATGAAGTGCTATGTGTATTCATATATTTCATTTATACGGTCTTTTTTAAACTAGTACACAATAATGCAAAATGCATTGTTACAAATTTTACTATAAAAATGTATAGGAAATCAGGAGGAAAAGGATTGTTAGTGTTAGTGAGAAAATAGCTTATTGAATATACAATGTAAATGCATTGCTAATGATTCTATTTGAAAAATACAGATTATCTTTTCAAGCACTTTCAACTTCATATCTGAATGACAAAAGGTCCAATAACATGCCATTACAATCAATAATTGAATAACCATAGTGTCAAAATTTGAAGTCATGTAAGAAATTTCCATCGAAGAATAAATATAGTCAGAATAAACTATTTATGATTATAGCATGGCATTTTCCATAGGAAAACATCTTAAAGTGAAGTAAAGAAACATCTAGATTCCGGAGAATCCAGATGTTAGTAATAAACCCATCAAAATAAAGCTAAAAAAGGTCAAAAAAAGCTTTTTAAAAAAATTTTAGAAGGTGTCTAAAGGAGTACTGATATCAATTTTCAAATCAGTAGACAAATGGAATGGCCAGGAGCACTGAAACACACAAACAAACACACATATAAAAAAAAACGTTCAAGACCTTTGGTGGCTTGAGCTATTCAATAGGTTAGCTATAATTTGCGCCTTCATTGAATTATTGACCACCAAACCCAAAAAATTTTATAGAGATTGAATATTATTGTTAGAGGATCATTGAAAAAAGATAATCATTTCAAATGGGTGATATTTCAAAGAAATATTTATTGCTTTTTGTTCTTATCATCCTTCATCTTTTATTCAGAAACAACATTTTGTATCTAATAACCAGATATGTAAAGACAACATCTAATAGAGACAATTTGTGTCTCCTACAACTTGAATCCCAGCTTGGTTGTATTCGTGTTATGTTATTAGAGGCACCACAAAGTAATGTTGTTCTTACCCAACTATCTATTTATGCTATATATTGAGTATCTATAACTGCCAAAAATTGAATATTCATCAAGGTGAATAGGGTGTTATTCAAGTTATGATAGAACTTATCCATGGAAGAAGGTTGTATCCATCATTTTATGCTTTATGAATTTCATCCAGGTTACAAAACAAACAACAACTACTTGAAAAATTTACAATGCACTAGATGTCCGCTATTGCCAACATTAGTTCACCAACTCGCGATCATGAAATTTTGATCTCTACGATGCCCATTGTTTAGAAAAGTCAGTTGAGCAAGACAACCTGTCACGCTTGATTGTTGAGGCAGTTCCTCAGCAAACCATTGAAGAATTGTCTTCAATAGGTTGGGAAGGTCAATTGAGAAGGGATTTGAGATCCACAAAGCTCAAAGTTTGGCAATCTGCAACATTTTGCAGAGCAGACTAGAAAAGTAGGCTTCTTCATCAAATTGTAACTGGGGACAAGAAATAGGCTCTGTATGTTAACAGATTCAATAGCTATCTCCAGATCAAACATCAGTTCCAATGCCAAGATATTTTATCTAAATCAAAATTTTTCTCACAAAAAAATGAATAACTCCATGGATAATGAAATAAAAAAACTTTTCTTTTCCATCTTATGTTCCAAAAATGGGTAAAAAGGTATTTATGATTTAATGAAAAAATGTAAAAAGATTTTGATGCAGTCTTTCTCATTTTGATTAAATTAAATAAACTTTTGATTAAATTATAACTACATTTTCATCAATTATTATTCAAATTATAACTACCTTTTCATTTTTGTAACAAAAATAACGAAAATAAAGTTTTTAATTTGTTACCTGTTATTTTTCCAAGTTCTGATGCAGTTATCCTTGTTTTGATTATACCAAATAAACTTTTGATTAGATTATTACTACTTTTTTCATTTATTTTTTAAACAAAAACGATGAAAATAAAAATTTCTATTTCATTATCTACAAACTTATTTTCTTCAAGTTTTGATGCAGTTATTATGGCACACATTTTATTGATTGAAAAATTTAATTTGTAAGTCCAAATTTGAAAAGTATGCATGTTGTAGGCAACCCCTCATAAAGGAAGTGCAAGGCTAAAAATAGTGGATGCAAATATCCAGAGATGACAATGACTGGAAAACAGTCATCCAGGATGCAATTGACCTGACACTATAAATGTCTTGTCCAGGTCTTTGGTGCTTCTGTTCAAAAAAACTTCTAGTGACATCAGCATCCATTTTTTTTGTTAACCAACAGTAAACATGTTCCCATTCTAACAAGACCAGACTCCACATGATTCATTCTGCATTTGTTTTTAGTGTCTCATGAGAAGAACAATCATTTTACAACTGTATCATGTATCCTACCACTTGCCAACACACTTTGTAGCTGGTAGGTGTGGTATTAGTGTATAGTTTTTCACCAAGCAGTATGAAAATAAGTCATAAGGAAAGTAAATAAAATTCTATGGATCCAACAAGAGTAATAATATCAACTAGAATTTTTATTAGATGAAGCATTGTTAACCATTAATAATTTTTGCCTAATATTTCTTTCATCTTAATTTTAGTTGATTTATATCAAAACTACACAATAAATATAGATCAGAAATAAAGAATAAGCTTTTGGCAAGACAAACTCGCAGCCATTTCACCTCAGGACAACTGCCCAAGTACAACAGCAGCCTTACTGTTTGAGCTATTGGAGTAAAACAGTCGCAGAAGTTCAAATCTAAGCATTCAAAAATCAAATCTAACCCATTCCTTACTTTTACCCCAATCGCTCGGCAGCACTATATCTGATGTTACCATTTTGTTTATACAGACACTAGTAGAATTATTAGTACTAATAATAACTTGAATTTCCATTGGCTGAAGCATTGTCAAGCATTGTTGATTTTTGACAAGAATTTTTTTCATTTGAAACTGTCAACTAGAGCTGTCAACATAGGTTTCTTCAGTTTATAAGTTTGGCTGGCTGGCTTTGTATTTATGTATTATATGTACAGATTGTATCAATGGAACTAGAGGGCTGGAAATTTAAACATTTACTCCTTAATATGACTAGAATATCATCTTTTTTTTAAATTCACCATTGAATAGGTTTCTAGTGGGGGACTTCAATTCAAAATATGAGTTTATACTAAATTGATCACTTATTTTGTGCCTGGAAAGATTTAGATTTGTTCTTTCTTTTCAATTCAGACTTTCTTTTAGGTATCACTACCCAACAAAATGTGAGATGACTAACTTTTTCACTGACCATCCCTTTTCCTAATCTTTTTAATTGACCATCCCCCCACAGGACATGCTGCCAAAAGATGTTGGTCAAGAGTTTCTATTGAGAGACCAACCAGACCTGTCTTAATTTTAGTGGCTTTGTATCGCATCAACTCAAACTGTCATTCAACAGCCGTTAGTAACTATTACAAATACTACTGTAGAAGGATCAACATCATTATAAGTAGTTTGGAAGTATTCCCATCAGATTTACATCCACACATTTTGCTTACCTGATTCTGAATCTGATGATGACCCCGATTCAGAACTGCTACTGCCAGAAGAAGAACTGTCTCGTTTCTTCTTTTTTCTCTTCTCTTTTTTCTTTTTCTTTGATTCCCTTCCATCTTCACTATCACTGCTCGGCTTGGCCTTCTTGCTTTTCCTCTTCTTTTTTCTCTCATGTTCATCATCTGTAATAGAAAAAGATGATGATTGGTCAGTTAGAATTACCCTCTTGGCCAATGGCAGCAATAATAACCAGGAGTGCTGGATTTGGTCAGAGGTGGGGATAATCCAACAAATATCTCAGAGATTTACCCAAAACATGCATAGGAATAGCATCTCCTTTGGAAATCAAGTGAGTCTGAAGGCAGAGATTCAACACCAGCCTCTGGATTATCTCCCTTCCTGACTAAATCTGCCAACCCTGATAATACCAACGGATTAGGACAAGAGAAAGTCTGTGGATTATAGTTGAATGGATTATCCATCATAAGGAATAGCTACTAGTAGGACCGATTGTGCAAGAACAGAATCAAAAGTCTGTAATGATTAGAATATCTATGAAAAAAATCCTTTGAAAAACGATGACCACTTAAAGGGTCCAAAAAAGGCAACTCTAGGAGATGCAGAAAAGTTTTGAGTCTTCAATCAAAAATCAATTGGAACATTAGGACTGAATTGACCAATCACCGCTAAAAAAGCTAATGTTTATTAGTTTCTTTCTTGTCATAAGAACAATGTGATCTCAAATAAATTATTGATTAAATAAACTATAAATCTAACATTTCATATAATGATTCACATATTTTTCATATTAATCTTTTTTTCAATTCTAAAAATCCTTTTTTCAACCACACATTTATAGTATTTACTGGTTTTGTGTACAATACAATATTTAATATAAAAAATCAGGTTCAAAATTTAAGGCTTCCATTATACTCATTAGTAAGGGAGAAAAAAAGTATATCACTGATTTTTTGCTACAAAATTACACTTGAGATCACATTGTAATTAAGTAAATATGGTAAGTACAAAACTAATAAATGTAGGCTTGTGCGTGGTTGGTCAAATTAGTCCCAATGATCCAATCCATTTTTGATGGCTGACTTGTTAAACTTGGCTGAAGATGCAGAGACAATTTATTGGTGAATATATCAACTCATTTTCAAGTTGTATTGTAAAAGAAAGATGTTTTACTGGAGAAGGAAGTTGGCCAGTTATTTTGCTGCATGACACCTGAAACAGCAAGTGCTCATGGAGTTGAGATGAGAAGTTTTTCCACATGCCTATACACAACAAAAAAAATTTGTGTCATGTTTTGTATTTGTACATATGCAAAATAAATACAACCCCTTGCCCAGTAGTGACCAGGAACATGATCTGACTACATCCAAGGCTTTCTAAAATAATTCTAACTACTCTCCAGAACGAAAAAGAAAAATCAATAGATGATCACCAACCCGAGTCAGATTCCGAATCGCTGCTTGAAGAGTCACTTCCAGAATCAGACCTTTTCCTCCTACTCTTCTTCTTCTTCTTCTCACCATGTTTAGACTTCTTGGAGTGCTTTCGGTGTCGATCATCATCTAAGAGTAAAAACTTGAATTTTAGAAATCAATAATTACGAACAGTGGATCTAAAAAAAAAAAAATAAAAAATAAATTTCTAAGAAACAGCAAAACATAAACAAATTCTTTCTAACTTTAATTTCTTACCAAAGATTTTTCTCATCAGATCGTTATGAAAGCCTGAAGTATTTGACAACAAAAGCTTCATAACTGGAGCTTTAGAAGGATAAGCCCTAAGGTTGAATTAGGGATTCATTACATCTTTCCTTCATTCCAAACACTGAATACTTCCATTATAGAATATACTGCATTTTGGACTATTCTTCATTTTATTTTTGATGCAATAATTATTTGTTCCTGTTCAACTAGTTCTTATAATAAAATTGAATGAAATGAATTATATTGAATTACAGATATTATTTCTTGTTCTATTTCTGATGCAATACTTTTCATATCAATAGAAATAATCTACAACAGGTGAACAGAGAGTAAATTCTTGAGAATCGTTCAAAACTCAATCATGGCTCCTTTCCTTGTCATTAAACATAAATGTTGAGGCGTGAACAGACACTCTCCCACGAGGTTACTCTATGCCAGATGAAACATTGTGATAAACAACAACAAAGGTGAGGATGCTCATTTGACGGGATAATTGAATAAAAAATACAACTTATCAAGATTCCAATTACCTGATGACCTTTTCTTGGATTTTTTCTTCTTCTCTCGCTTTCTGGAAGAGTCATTCCTTGCATGGAGTTTTGTGAGTTTCCTGTCAAAATACATAACATATTGAATAAGATGTAGTTCAACTTTGATTTTTTGACTGTTTTTTTCTAAACTTCGATGAACAACTTCTTATTATGTTTTTCAAACCACAAAAGTAGTAATCTGTTAGAGTTTTTTCTATGGAGTCTCTTCTATTACACCAACCTACAGACAGTTTATTGGAGAGTAAAATTTCAGAAGATAGAAAAGAGAAAAAACAAACAAAAGAAAAAAAAAAAAAGAAATCGGAATCCTTGCTTACTTGAGTAATTTCTTCTTTTTATCAGCTGAAAGGGATTTTAAAAATTGAACTTCAGGGTCATTCTCATCTTCTTCTATTTTAACATCTCTCTAGAATAAAAAAGAAATAATGTACATTTGAGAAAGTGAAAATATATTGTGAATCAATATAAGAGATAGACAAAGAGAAAATTCTGTCTGAAAGCAATCAGAGACTAGCATTTCAAGGGAAATCATGGATCACCGCCACCAATATAGGCTTCTCTTTACCTTGTAAATTAAGCAGTGGTGGTGGTAAAATTGAGTTACTTCGATGAAATGGTTTGAACCGTAAATTCATGATTTAAACAAAAAAAAAAAAGAAAAGTGTCTAGTTAATCACTTAAAAAAAACTGTCACATGACCAATACCTTTTGGCAGCATGTTTGGGGTAGGTGACCAATCAAAAAATTAGGAAAAGGGTGATCAATAAATAAGTTACTTCTCTCACCTTTTGTTAGACAGTGACCACTAAAAAAGTCTGAATTTTTTAAAAACAAGCATGAATGCTGCCAGACACAAACTGAGGGATCAATTTTGGAGAAAAATACATTGCAAACTGAACCCCAAACTAAAAACCTATTGGTGGGGGGGGGGGTAAAAATAAAAACAAAGCATTTTCCCTACCCAGAGTGTGTGTAAAATATCAAGTTTCCACTATTAATGGTTTGTTCTGGCTGTGAAGCAAAAACAACATTTCCCTTTGATAGAGCAATCTAATACGTCTAAAAACCAAGAGAAATAATTGGGACAAATTCAACAATAACACTTGATGAATTGTTCACAGGAATGACATGGCTGGAGACCAAAGATGAGGGTGGGTGAAAGTTGGAATTATATAATCAATAAAGGATAAGTACAATTGTTTTATGTAAACCCCAACTTGAAGTATCTATACAAAAATATGGTATTATTATTCACTGGTAAGATATATTACGAAAATATATCCTCTCGCTTCACCCTGGGAATATATCCTTAGGTTAGCAGAATCGAAAATAGAATTGATGAGCAGAATTCAAACACAGATTGAGACAATTTGTGTTCTCTTAACTCTAACGCCCTTGGTAAAGTCATGAATACATCTGCCCCTTCCCTAGGTATGGGTTAATGGTAGAGAAGACTGGACTCTCCAGCTATGGTTGGCAACAAATCTAAGAAATCGGCCTGAAGACAGATGGGCTCACTATCTCACCTGTGACACACCCAGGATGAAATCATCTACAGAGCCCCAACAACCATGCACTAGATAACAGGATTTTCTTCAAGTTTTATGCAAATGAGCCTGGCTACTACAGGGTCAAACTCCACTCCAACTTTCATTTGATTACTGCAACTCTTGTATTGTATATATAATGAATAAATATATATATATATATATATATATATATTAGCATAAAAGTATCAGTGAGATAAATTTTGTAGATATATGACTTGTCAGTTAAGCCAACCAATCAGAATGTTAATTTTTACTTCCTAATTTTGGTGAGGATTGTTGTTCTTGTTACAATAGAAAATAGAAAAACAAAGTCAATGCCAGGTTTGGACAAGAATTTGACATTAAAAAACTCTCACCTGATCAGATGTGGTAGGGTCAATTAATCTTCCCAAGATGCTTTTCTTTAAAACCAAACCATCTTCCTGCATGCTCTCTAGAAGTGAATTGCTCTGTGCTACAATAATACAAAACAATAAACATATTATCTCTCCAGATGAATATCAAAACAGGTCTGGTTAGTCACTCAATAGATTCAGTCATGTGACCAATGTTTTTTTGGTAGCATGCTATGTAAGTGATGATCAATTAAAAAATTGGGAAAGGCAGTGATCAATTAGATAAGTTACTTTGCTTGCTTTCTGTTCGGCAGTGATCACTAAAAACGTCCAGATTTGAAAGAAGAAAAACAATAAAAAAAACAAGTGAGAATGCTACCGGACATATACTAAGAGACCGATTCAGCATAATCTTACATTGCAAATTGAATCCCCAACTAAAAACCTATATAGGGAAGGAACTTTAAAACATATTGAGTAAATGTTGAAAGATTCAGCCCTCTAGCTCCATTGGTGTAGCCTGTACACGCAATACACAGCCAGACCAGCTAAAACAAACGAAGAAATGTATGTTGACAGTTTTGGTTGACGGTTTCAAACAATTCTTTCAAAGACAAGGGAAATAACTTTTAAGGTCTTGAAACTTGCAAAACAACAACAATAGTGACCAATATGATCCTTTGGCTGACAGCAATGTTCCCAAGAGTGAGGGATATTTATATCAAATAGACCAAAGTATAAGATATAGAAATAGTTAAGAGATAAAAATGGAGATGGGCTGGATGCATAACAAGATTGGTGCCCTAGAGATAGCAAATACAATAGTAGAAAACCAGAGATGAGATAGGGAGTTTTGCTGGTGAGACATGGCGAGAGTTAACAGTCATAGTTGACACGGAAGCAGCTGGGAAAGGCCTCTGTCCAGCAGTGGACTTATGACAGCTGACGATGAGGACTTCTATCAAGTAGGTAATGTAGATTTTACAAATACATGTTTGTACTAATCAGTATGGAAGTGGGAAATGACAAGAATAATAGAAAGTAAGATTGTCTGACAGACTAAAGAGATTCTGAAAGGGGGCAAGAGTTAGGATAGGGAGAGGGTAATAAGTTTAAGAAATAAGCAAAAAGAGGCCAATAGGGGGAAAAGGTTCCCTTGACTAAAACAATGTTCTCTTCCAATGTCCATACAAGAGAATATAACATGTCAGTTTATTCTTCCTTTTCAATCGATGTCATTTGTCCACTTCTTCCACTGAATTAAAATATATGGACATCAAAAATAAGAACAATTTAATCTTCTGGATTGAATAGAGGTTCAGTTTTAAATTCCCAGAAGGTTACAAACTATAACAGATACCTGAAGAAAGCCACAGAGTACAACGGCCGAAACGTTGTGACTGTAACAACCAAGATGTGGATATTTAGTCCAAGTAAATCAGTGTAAATAACACGTACAATAATCCAATGACTATGAACAAAATGAAAAAAAAAATACTTACGTTGGGGAGGCTCTGCTGTAAGGTTCTTCCCGTAAAGGGGACAGATCTTGTCTGTGTTCACATGGCCCCACTCTCGACATTTGATGCAACGCACATTTCTCACTTCTATTCCAAACGGCTGATCTCGGATTGTATCGTCATTTTTGGCATAACTGCAAAATACAAAACACAGAATATAGAAATCATCATACTTGGTTTTATCAAAAGGACCTATCCAATATCCCATTGGTATCACCTGAATATACTGAATATATGTATATATATATATATATATATATATATATACACACACACCAGAAGTTGTCTCTTAAACATTATGTACCTACATACAGAGGATGATAAATTCTTTATTTAAGATGAATTGAGAATTAATTTCATATCAATTTTTTTTAATATAGTATGGTTGATAAGAATAAATATAATAGGATAACTATGAATTTATACTACTTACGCTTCTCTTGGAGCATTGTACTTTCTTTGCCATTCAAATTTACATTCTTGATCAGGTTCTTCAATCTGAAATAAATACAGAGATAGTTAGATGATAGGTATGAAAAAAGAAATCATTTCAGGGGAGTTGTAAGATACTATCATAGACAGTAAAAAAATAGATGTGAAAATAGTGATTCTTATGTAGAGTCTATCATCTTTTGTTTTTTTTCTGTTGACCCCTTGTGGAGCATAGGGACACTGTTTTTTTTTTCCATAGAGTGGAGCAATTAACCTCACAGCCAACCCTATTCTTTAACCCAGGCTTGAGACCAGTTATGGTAATAGCCAAGCTGTACGTTTTTCTATCAATGTAACCTTCTCTCAAATGGATTGTTTTACAGGGCTAAATGGTTCCATCTGCCCAGCTACTTACCCATAGCTAGAGAGAGAAGCGATTCATGCCTTTCCCAAAGGCATTAGTACAAAATGAATGTAAACAGCTTTGTCCCATACTCAAACTAGGTCTGCCTATTCCGTTTTCCATGCTAGTAACTGTTATGCCACTTTACACCTTATAATCCATCATAGCCTATACAAATTGTCTATTAGAGAAAAGAGCCTGAGAAACCAAGATGGAGAGACTGCAACAGATATGCATAAATCAGGACAAGTAAATGTTGGATTAAAAAAGTATTTATAATCTCCAAAAGGTTTCTTTTTAATTCAGAATATCGCATAAAGCATATGCCATTTCACTGATATATTAACCCTTCTTTAGGTCAATTTTTTTCCAACTACAATGCTACTCAGTCAATTTTTTCAATATAATTTTATACACGTAATATAATTCAACATTTTCACAATAATGTGACAACAACTCTTAAAATCAAATAACATAATACTCAGGCTGTGTGTCATGTGGAGGATCCACACTGTCCAAGATCAGTACTATCAACAACAATGTCAACTCCACCATGTTCACAATTGCCTGATTCTGATTCTTCGTCATCATAAAATCATTCACATCTAGATTGCTTCCACAAGAATCACTCGAATCATCTACAAAGCTCAAATCCTGCTGTACATCATACATATGCACACATTTCGAGCAGACAGTCTTGGAGTTCAACTGGCTGCCATTATGGAATACCAATCAGCAAAACTCGGAAATATAATGTTGTGCTACCAGTAAACCGATGGCAACAAAAATGTCATAGTACCAGTAAAAGAGTCAAGTTGCAATGTGTATTAACATATATTATGCATAACTCCTTTGAAGGAGCACAGATACTACATTGATCCTAGGTAGAGGTGCTAAGTAGCAACATTTTGATCATCAGCAGGGTATACAGATAATACACTCTGATCCTCAGCAGAATGCTGGGAAGTGATACTTTTGTCCTAGGCAGAGTCAAGATCAATTTGACATATTTAATGTTTTATTTATGAGTGACAATAATTCCTCTATAAGTGTTCTGGCTTTTTTTATTGCCACTTAAAATTTTGAAGAAAAATTTCTGGATGGAATTCTCTTTAATTGTTGTTTTGTATTTTTGTAATTAAATTGGGGTTTTTTGTACATAAATTATTGTTTAAAAACCATTCAAGAAAACAATTAGAATATACCTATCATACAACTTTTGCTTTTTTTTTGTCAATTAAAAAAATTTCTCATCGAATTGAATTAAAATTCATGAAGAAAACAATTGAAATAGAACAATTATGTTGAAAATTGAAAACAGGAAGTGAATGTTCTTTCAATGACATGCTTTGATCTTGAACTAAATGCCACAAACTTTCTTTTGATTATTACTTACCAAGCAATGTAAGGTAAGATTGAAAATAGAATGAGGGACAACAGAACTGCCTTTGGATTTACTGAACATCGATCATTGAATCTGGCTAACTATCAAACTCACTCCTCATTTATTAAATGAGGGACAAACATCAGGTATAACAAACCTTCGGCTTTAATGACAACCCTCTTTTTCTAATCAGTTTGTTATAGCGAGGGTTTACTGCAGATAAAAATATGTTTGGAAAAATAATCAACTACATGTGGATTTTTAAAAATTTAAAAAAAAGAATTAACATAAAATGCATAAGAAAAAATATAATTAATTTCTTACTTCTTTCTTCTTCAGACCTGGTGGGGCATCATACATAAAACTGAGACCAACTTTGGCCTTTTCATCTCCAAGCAGAGCCCTGAAATTAGTAATTGAAGATATTTCAGAAAAAAAAGATCACCACAGTATTTGAGATTTTATAAAAGCATTTTCTCATTCAACTGAATTTAAATAAATTGTACATATAAGGTCAGTCAAAAAACTATCCAGCCATTTTATATTAGCAGAAAATTAGCCGACCTCAAACAACGCCACCTTACTCCTCTTCAAAGTACTCCCATTAGAAACTCACATATTGATCCCACCATCCAATCCCTTTTTTAAAATAAGCCTTCTTTCAGGATCACCATTAGTTGTCTCATTGCATTCTCCTTAATCTCATCCACGGTTTAGAATCTTTGAGGTGGGGGTCTGAAGTTGCAGGGAGCAAAATCTGGAGTGTTCAGGGAGGTGGGGTTCTGATAGACCTGAGCGTCACAATATTTTGCCAGAAATCCTGCATCAGATGTGAAGAATGGGCATTGTGAATGCTAAGATCACACAGGACACAAGTTCACTTGATGATGTCTCACTGCCAACTGAGTAACCCTACAGAAGAGGGTCTCTTCATGCACATGCAGTAGGGTCCTCTCTGATTGGTTGCCGAGTTACACCTAGGCTGCACAATTAGTTCTCAATATTCAATGTTATTATCATTATTAATCTGACTAGTTTTTACTTTCATCCTAACTCTCAGATGCCCTTTATCACAACTCTCAATCGAAGTGTAATTCAACTGCAACAATTAAACAGCGTAATAAGAATAAATTTGAAAAACATTATTTTCCATACTCAAAATGGTTGGATATTTTCCAGATTTTTTATGGGTACAATGCAAGTTTTAGATAACACTTGAATACATTCTTTTTTTAATGCATTTACACATCTCTATGTGACACTTCTCAGTCAATCCCAGTATATTTCTTAACAACAAAGACGAGGAAAGGAAAAAAAAGAGTGTGTGATGTCATTTAGAGAATATAGAGTTAACTCAAAAAAAATGTGAGTCAATGTTGTGTTTCCATAGGAATTAAAGTGACATCATTCTTTCTCCCTTCATTCTCAAAATAAAAAAATAGTTGACATATTAAGTATTCTTTTTTAAGAGGCTTTCCTAGATGCATCCAAACATCTCTATAGGACACTTTTTAGTCACTTGGTCCTAATTAGTATGTTAAATATCAATTTTCACAACTGAATTATATTGGATTTATATGAAACTTGATCCTGACCATCGGGTGAACCATCTTCATCTTTTCCCCCCCTTCTGATTACTGCTGCAACTAGTAATGTTAAATACAAATTTTCTCAGTCATATCATGTTGGATCTATATGAAACTTGGTCAAAACCTTCGAGTGAACCATCCTCATCTTCCTCTTGCAACTATTACCACCACTGTTAAGAACCCCTTTGAAATATGAACGTAAGGATGATAGACACATCATTGAATTTATGGTTCTTGTTACGAATATGAAGGCTTATAACTTGTATAGGTATATTATCAGCAGACAAACATATTGATAGGCATGAATAAGAAAAAATTTCAGAAACTGACAAACGTGCACTTGGTTAAAAGCCATTTGTATGTGACCCCCCTGGGACATAGCCAAAAAGCCTCACCTGTTGCCATACAACTCCTGCTCTTTCTGATATTGAGCAAGTAATTCTTCTTGCTTCTTTTTATCATATGTTGTTTTCTGCTCTGCAATCCACACCTGTAAAAATTGAAACAAGATTATAATGCTTTTAAAACTCTTCTTTCGTTTCAAGGTAGCAAAGACAAACAATTGTTTTAGATGCCATTTTATTTAAATGATAGATGAAAACCCATTCTATTGGATGCTTTCTAGTTCATGCATACACTGAATGGAAAGTTATGGTTTAATGTAGCATTATAGTTACATTGTTTTTAGAAACCCCCAATCCTTTAAATAACTTTTTTTAAATTTAGAGTGTGAAAAGAAACAAAGAAAAAAAAACACTCCAACTTCGTCCACTAAGTATGCATACTAAATTTGGTTGAGCTTCACCAATGAATGGAAAATAAGGGTTCAGTTTTGCATAAAAATAAAATTATAAATAGAATGCTCCAACGAAATCCTTTTTTTTTTTTTTAAATATGGGTCATATGACTTTTCCTTTTGAGTGACTATAGACAATGAGATTATTAACTCTGAATGAATGGTCACTTGGGGTACAAATAATTTAGCGGTGCACTCCAAGCTATAAATTATAATATAACTGGGGATGCAAATTTCAATTTCGCTATGGGTGCATGAAAAGGTTTAGTTTAATTTGATGCAGCCAACTCAGTGTGAAAACAAGCTAATAGCATTTTCATAAATAAAAAACATGAACCTTATGAAATATTGATGTAGTCAAAAAAAAAAAAGAAACATGTGACAACAGAGAGAAGAACAACTGGGTAAAAATTTAGATATGAAAATCATTTATGTAAACTATATGAATATATATAATATATTTGTGCTTGAAAACTTGCCTCACATGAAAACTGTAAACCATAATTCTACAGATTTATATGTAAACGCTTCAGTTCTATACACCTTCTTCACGTAAAGTTAATCACATATTTTTTGCCAATCCTTCCTCCCTCCAATAACACAGAAAACATCTATACATGTTAGTGTGTTTATTTGCAAACATGCTGGCCTGTCACTCGGTTTACAGCAATCTAACAGCAGGCTAAGGTTTAAAGAAAAGCCCCTTCTGGAATATTTACGAGGAATAGCTTATAATTACAAGGAAATTAATTTCAATGTCAAAGTATTGCTGACTCATTATTCTTTTATTGTTATTGAATGAATAAGTGATAAATGTTGTATTGAGTTGATCGCATTAAATCATCCCTTCCTGCATGAAACTCTTACACAAATTTCATGTCTTGTCCAAACCACATGAAATCTTTGAGGTGACCCTATTTGAAAACACAATGAATAGACTACTATTAATTAAATGGTGCTGAATGTCAAATTGTAAAAATGCTTATAAACCCTTGTGATTGGCTTAATTGAAATGTCAGGTGGCATTATGGTTATCCATTGAGAAAATAGTGTTCAAATCCCAGTTGAGACTTTCACATTTAATGCTCCTTTGGAAAGGCCTGAATCCAATTCACCCATTATTTAAGTAAAGTTATTCAATGAAGGAGAAGGGGATTTTTAAAAGGCAAATTTATATCATAATATCCTGGCTCCTGGCTGGAATAATTGAGTTTTTCAAACCAGAGAGAGGTTGGTGTTCAAACCCAGGTTTAAAAATGCTAATTTTCCCAGATTGCAACAATTCTTACACTTAATTTAGCCTTGTAACGTATCAAGATTAGAAAATATGATTATGTAGCAACATATTTCTCACTAGTAAAAACAGTTGGTGTTCAAGTCTAAATAAAAAACAGGATTTCAAATAGTGATTTTCCAGTCAACATTTGACATTTGAAGGATTGGAGCAATAGAATCTTCTCAAACTAATTTCCACTCATCCTAACAACAACACCTCAGAGAGTGGTAGCTCTAAAGAGCTATTATACCCATTGTCAACCTTTGACAGGGGTTCCATCTGTCAGAGAATAAGCTTACTGTATTTACTCATGTATAATGCGAGGAATTTAATTGGTGGATAGTATTCGAGGATAAAAAATGATTACATACTACAACTGATTTTTAGATAAAGAGTTAGGGTCGCATTCGTCTTATACTTGAGTAAACACGGTAAACAAACGTGTAAAAGCGTTGCTCTGTTAAGACGTTATTTTGTCAGAGGTTATTCAATTTTCATTATGAAAATCAATACACAAGACGAAAAAGATTTTGCATTAACCGATCATCAAAATATTTGATACACCGAATCGTTGAAATAGACTATTTGGCGAAATTTTTACTTTTTTTAACAAAAAATAAATACTTAGTTTCCATCTGATCATAAGTTTGGTAGTCGTTCGGTTGAGGATCGCCAAAAAAGGGCGGTAACTAAGATAGACACTACATGATTTTCGTGTATATCCTTTTATAAGTAATATTTTTTGCGAATCTCTGCTAAACAATATTTAAAAAGTTCATTTAATCAAAACAAGGATAAAAAAACGACTGTTTCCTTACAATTCAAAGGTGTATTTTAATCAAAGTGAAATCAAATTACAAAAAATAAGTACGTAGTTTCAGTTTGTTTTTACAAAAAATATACAAGTTTCAATCTGATCAAAACTTTACTTAATCAAAACAAGGATGAAAACAACTATTTTATACGATCAAAAGTTTGTAATAAAAGAGATATCAAGCGTTTTTTAGAAAAAATAAGTTTTAACATAGATATATATTTACGTATATTGTAATATGAAAAATTACAAATTGAGTGTCGAAGAATGAAACAAAAATTCATTCAATAAATAATATTTAAAAAGGTTTCTGCCATTTCTAGGACAAAAATGATATGCTAAAAAATAACTTTAAACCGATGTAATTATAAGTTGATAATAAACTATTAATTATTATTTTCAATCATTTGAAATTCAAACTCATCAATACTCACCCTTTTTATGTTTTCTTTACTCGCAGGATGGAAGAATTTTTTGGTCATGTAATTATTGAATCCTTTCCCCATTTTGCTTTTTTCTTATTATTAAAAAAAGCCAAAAGAATAATGAACAGAGTCCAGTGGGTGTGAATTAAAAAAACAACGTGGAAATAACCAAATGAAAGCCTCACACAAAACAAATAGATTTTGCGTGAAACTGTAAACAAAGTTATAAGAACGTAGCAATGGCGTCTACCGGATGTTCTCAATATTCATTTACTGCTGAAAAACTCGCCCCGGTTTTATCACAACAACCCGGATAGGTGTTATCTTAATAAACAATTTTCTTTCTAATTTATATAATTAGATAAAGAGTAGTAACCCAATATTTTCATTCATTTTTTTTTATTCTTCATCCTTATTTTCATTTTTTCTTATTACAACAGCGCAATATCAGGTTTAACCTTGTTTCTAAAATCTATCGGTTTTGATTGTGTTGATATAGCAGATCGATTTTTTCAATCTGTTAAACGTTGTTTGTGAATGCATTTTTCAAAGGAACCATGCGAAATTGTGGCAAAGGCGTTTACTAGAAGTAATAGTTGATATATATTCACTGCGGAATCAAAAACTCGCCCGGTTTCATCACAACCCGGATATGTTTAATCTCGTTTTCTAAAAGTATGGCCTAAAATTGTGTTAATACACGACAAATTACAAATACATTTCTTTAATTGTAAAAACTCAGTTTGGTGTGTGCATTGGTTCAAGTTGTGTAGTGTGGTATTGAAAAATTGATTGTGGCCCCTCCTACAGAGCTAATAGTATTACTTTATTTCCGCATATTAAATGACTGTAGGACGCAATAGTATTTAGGGATCACAATTCCCAAGTTCTATCAGAAGACGGGACCGGAAATAAAAAAAAATCCCTTACGAAATTACAACGGTCTTACAGGAAAAAGTATCCCTGACGAATAAAATTCCGTCTTATTCATACTAACTGTTCCGATTTTGATTTTGATTTGATTTAAACAAACAAATATTTTACATACAAAACGCACAATAAATTTATTAAATGGTAACACTGAATTTCTGAGGTCGAAACTCTTTTTTGAATGCTTTACTATTAGTCATTGAACGATCTCAGCCGGCTCCAACAAGAAACAAGATAGCTCAATTTATATGAATTCAATTTTTTACTACTAATCGCAACTGAGGACAGTTCATATCCATTGCTGATTGTGACGCTTGTGCTAAACATCATTTGCTGTTCATTTTTTTTAATCAGTTATATGAAATAATTTTTTATTGATTTTTTTTTAATTGATGACTTTCTGATTAAATAATTTTTTGATAATATGAATCAAAATTGACCAACATAGCTAATAATGCTTAGCACGAGCATCCCTCTCAGCTATTGGCATGAGCATCAATCTGTTATTACATTAGAACGACAGTATTGGTAAATGGTAATAAATTGAATAACATATCAAACTATTTGTTTGTATCTAGAGCCGGTTGAGATTCTATCGTTTTATGTCTGGTGGAGTATGCAAAAAAAATTCGACCCTCATAAATGAGTAGTTCAGTTGCACCTCTTAACAGCAATTTTACCTCGAAAAGTTATTTTTCAATTTCTGATAATAAAAGTTGTCGAGATTTTCAATCATTTCACTTGATGTTTGAAGATTTGATGCAATCCATCAAGAAAAATGAAAGCATCACTCGTGTGTTGACTTTCATTTATTAATTTGTTAATACTATTTACTTTCATCCTGATATCTTAGCTGCTTTTAATCAGAATTTAATCATTTTTATCACTTTTAATCAGCTTTTTATCGACATGAATCAACATAAAAGGATCAATGTTTGTTAAACTGATGAAGGCTGCTGAGATTATCTGAGAAAAAAAAGACATCTAATTCCTCACTGCAATGCCTTCCACAGGGAAATTAGAGCAGTGTAGGTATTAAAGCTCTGTATCATATTAATCAAATCTGATTTTGTATTTATCATAATAGTTTAGGCAAACTGGGTTTACGCATGAAGGTTCTTGACAATCTGGGTTTAGACAAAGTGAGCAGTCACCATTTCAACGATGTAAGCAACTTCTTAAAGAGGGCATTCAGTTGGATGGCGTTAAGTGAGAGTTCACTTTTGCATTATAGTTACATTGTAAACAGAACCCCGTCCTCCTAAAACCTTCAAAAGTCAATTTTTTTTTCAAAACTGACATTTTCCTTGGGTATCCCAGTCTTATGGATTGAATGCACAAAAAATTATTTGTAAAAACTTTTTTATCAGTTTCAAAGAGGCAAAAACGTGTCACTCCTTAGCATAACAAGCGCCTTTTATATTAATATTTACACAAATAATTTTATGGAATTTTGTTCAAACATTTTAATGAGCTTGTTTTTCAAATTTTCTTGAAAATAGGTAATAAATATTAAATGAATGATATGAATAAATAAAAAAAAGGTAAATGATAATATCAAATAATACATATTGAATGAGATAAATAATTGGTTTTAATGTTTGATTGTTGCAATCAATACTCTTCCCTATCTGCATTTGTTTCTATCCATTTTGTGCATCCATAGTCAATTTTGTCAATAGTCAATTTCACGTTCACCTGAAACAAAGATTGATTAAATCAGATTTAGAATTTATTAAAATAGTTAAGACAAAACCCCAAATCTGTTTTGATTTGCCTTGACATAGACATGTGTATGTATAGTTCAATATTTTTGTAAAAGGTTGTATTATTTGATTAAGCTATGACATGATGGGTGTCACAGATTTTACAAGTATACAATGAGTACAGAAGACTATAGGCAAATTAGAAAAGAGTAGAATGCTTGTTATGTGATCTGGGGTAAAATTAAATGAGTAAGATTGGATCTTTTTAAAGACACAAAAAGATTTAATCTACACATTGGTTTTTTCAAGTTAATTGAAAGCTAGCATGACTATTGCTGTGAAAACTGAAACTGGGGTCGATACTTAGACATAACATCCTAGCAGCTGAGGTCCAGTGTACTGGGTGGGAACAAAATATGTGGCTAATGGCCCTGGGATCATTCACCAAGATGGGGTGGTGAGTGAAGCGGTTGGTCTGGGAGAGTTTTCGCTCAGTTGAGAATGCATAGGCTGATTCATTTGGTATTGAATATATAAATTAATTGGCCACCTTCCTTAGATTGGTTGCCAATGTCAAGTAGGATGAATGCTAACACCCGTTCCGCAGGGGGAGATCTTTGTTTTGGTTTCCCAAACTCTTCCCTCTACCCCAGGGAGAGATATAAATTTAGGCACATTGTTGAAGCAGTAATGAGTACAGAAAGATAATCAGAGCAATGGTCCGTTTTGAGTAGCTAGAGTCAAGCAGGCAATCAATGATCACAGAGCTTGAGCGAACATCTGGCATACAGTGGATGACTCATGATGGTGTACTCGACCACAAAACTCTGAGTTCAAAGATTCATACTAATTTAAATTTTATTGTAAATCAATCACTTAACCTAAGGTTACTTTTTATTGAAAATGAAAAATTCCTGGAAGAAATTAGAGTCAGATTCAGTTCAAGCAGAACAAACAACTTACAAAAAATGTTTTCATTGGAAATTACTCTGGTTTGCTAAACAAACCAACTCTAGTCAAAAAAGTAGGTCCACAGGCACCCCACCCCCACCTGATTTTATTAACAACCTGTTTTTTCTTGATCCTCAAAGTTTCTTTTTTATTATTCTGCCTGTCTGGAATAATATCCTACATATTTCATTAACACAATATTACCCTCAAGTCTGCACTTATCCCACGACAGTGAAAGATAGATAATCGCATCACCTTTGAAGTAAACAACATACACAGATAAATGAACACATTGTTCCATACAATTCTGACCCAAGGAATTCAGGAAAATGGTTTATTTTTAAGATTCCAACAAATCTTGAATATTCAGGACAAAACAGGAAGAAAAAAAATGGCCAGCAACAAACTCCTGTTAGAGCTCATCTGCCTCCAGCCACAATGTGCAAAGCTGATTGAAAGCTTTGTAGAATTCAGGGTTTTTCTTCAGCTTTTTCAAGGGATTCATCTTTCCCTTGCCAAGGAGTAGTTTATCCAGGAGCACTTGATCACCCTAAAATGGGGATTTTTGAGCGCCTCAAAAAGCCTAACCTGAAGACAATGGATCACTGCAGCAAGGTCAAGCTCATATCTGCACAGTATATCACACTTGTTCCCATTCACCCTTGATCACCCCTACACCAGCCATCGTCCTCCTGTCATTGTGTTGAAGATCAAATACTAGTGCTTTAGTCAAAGTGTCTCCAGGAATGGGTGTTGAGGTGATTAAAATTTAAAAAAAAAAATAAAAGAAAATGCTTATTTAGAATACAACTAACTGTTCATTTCTGTACAGTTATACTGTTGTCAGTCAATTCATCTAAGAACCAGTGGCAATGTGATATGTTCTAGGGTCAATCAATCAGTCGACTTGAAAGACAGAAAAGAAGACTTTATAGCAGCAAAGAATAAGCTGAGTGTTGTCAATGCAGGGGCCCAGCTTGCAACCAAGTAAGGGTTGAACTTTCAATTGCTGTTTCTGACTTAATCACTCTCTCTCTCTGGAGGTAGATTTGTCGAAATTTCCACTCTTAGGTTCCTATGCCAATCCTTCCTCTCAGTATGTCAATTTGTCATGGCTTTTGACTGTCACTTACCAGACAACTCTCCCTGTCTGCAACTGGAAGCTAGAAATCAGTTCCTTTTAATGAAATTCACGCATTTTTTCAAGTAAGGTTTGACAAAGTATAGAGCATGCTTAATTTCCCATCCCTATCCGGGGGGTTTCCCAATTTTGGGATCTAATTTCAACATCTTCCTTGCACACATCTCCTTTTCCCTAAGCCTATCTTACAATCTCATTTGATCAATTTCCCACCACATCCCTACCAAGGCAGGACGACGCATCTTTACGTCATGTGATCAAATAGTGGAGGCCAACAAGCCACATACCTTTTTTGCATAGATTGGTAAGAGGCATCACTATTCTGGCTTGATTAATAGGAATCATAACAGTAATTATGAATCTTTTTACATACCTCTCCAATTTGAAGAGCATATGCTCCATTCAAGAGTTCTTTCAATCTGCCAAAATTTCTTGGAAAAGATTTTGTAGGCTTATTCATAAGAATTACAAAATAAATCAATGTCGAAGCAGGAGCAGCCAGGACTTTTTGAACAAACATCCTTTTTACTCATTTACTCAGGAGAAAATGAATTTGATAATTAACAGTCTGAATCCCCTTTTTTAGGCAACAATCTTCTTTCCAAAATAATACAGATTTCACTCGCCTGTAAGATTCACAGTAATAAATCCTGCTATTGATAGTATCACAGCTTAACATGCGCTATGTAAGGCCATGGTCAGATGAAGTCAGTTGATGTTGTGCAGGCAAAGATGCTGCAAAAAATGGTGAAAGCTGACAAAATACCGGACTCACATTCACAAGTAGATCTTGAACACCCCCTAAGGTCTGACTCATACTCCATGAAGAGCAAGCTAACTTCAGGGTCATCTACAAGAGGAGAGCAGACCAAACAATATTCAATGCCTAAACCTTATGATCAAAGAATGGAATGGGAGGAGACAGTGGACAAAGTATTAGAGTTTATCTGGAAAGTTGGACCAATCCTCTGAGGTACTAGCACAAAAGAGGAGTCTTGAGCAGGAGGAAGATTATGCCAGCAAGGACTAAGAGACTAGATGACAAGGAGTACAAACATAAAGAGGAGGAGGAAGAGATAGAGATGGGAGAGAGAGACTTTGATGATCACTTTAATGACGATGATGAGAATTTTCAGGTGCAAAAGATTTGATTAACCGTCAAAACAAGGGTTGGGTCTCATCATATACTAACAGATGATTACAGGACAAACAGTTGATATTTAGTACATACATGAAAACAAATCAGATTCAACATTTTTTGCTGTTTTTGTTATGAGAGAAACTCGAGCTGAGTTTGAATCTTAACAATGGGTAACCATTATGCTGAATGGTTTGGGAAAATGTTTTAATTTATCTTAATGATGTTTATAGCAATACTTATGCAAATTTCTATTTTTGGATGTCCAAGTTCAGGTTTGTCAAAGTTGTTATATAGGGTAAAATGAATCTCATCAGATATCATGACAGTCGGTTAAGAAGCAGAGGACTAAGAAAAATACATTACAAGGCAAATAGTTGATACAGCAAAAGTCAAATTTCTTTTTTTTTTTTAAAGCCAATTTTGTCTTGAAACTGAGTCAAGAAGCATTTGAATCTTAACTGTTTTCCTAGATTCCTTGGGTTAGAATTGTATAGAAAAATATGTTAGTTTAATTTCATGTTACTATCACATACTAGTGTCCAGGTTCAGGTTTGCACTTGAGATATACAGGGTTAAAAATGAACCATGTGAAAAATTGTTTTAGCCTGGGAACAAGCGGAAACATAAAATAGACTTTTCAAGGAATAAGGAAAAACAGGTAGCCAACGGACTTACTTTTTCAACTAAACTAATAAATAGTAAAATGTTTGTTAGCCAAGAAATACTTGTCAAACTGATTAGATCACGGTAGCCAGATAGTTGAAAATGTATCTGGTAGAACAGTTATTTGATTGTATATCAAATCACCATAACCCTATAGATGGTCCGACCAACCAGCCAAGTGGATTACAGATTTTTCTCTCTTTGATTGTCCATGTCAATATATGTGTGTTTGCGGGCACTCCTGGTCAGATTTTGGGGGCTACAACCTCGAAAATTTTCACAAGTACACCACTAAGCACCATCTAAAAACGCTTTGTTTCTGTTCTATAAAGTACTTTCATGATCTCTTTGGACCAACAATGCCCAAATTTTAGATAAGATATTTTTTCTTTTCTTTTTAGACAATTAGTTCTTGAACACATGCAAGCTATGGTGATTCATTTATGTGAGGTACAGATATTTTGGTTATTTCTACTTATCTGGCGTTTTAAAATATTAGCTGCAATATGGTTCCTTTTATGGTAAGTTTATTATAAGAAGCGTTATACCAAAAATACAAAACAATCTCATAACCTTGATATCCAATCAATGTTGTTAATAACAATCAGAACTTAATCTTTTTTACATAATTAAAATTGTTTCTTTGACTTGAAAGATTTATTTTTAGTACACTGCCGTTTTAATTAACTTTTGAGATGTATCCATGTTTCCTGTATTCTTACATTTTACCTTACGTAATGTAAAAATGAAATAATAATAGGCATTTTTTCGCAAATCGTTGCCAGCCTTCTATAAAAGTAAGTATGGTAGGCCTGAAGTGACTAAAACGTCAACATATTCAGTTACTTACATTTTCCTTGTATACCTGCACTTCGCTTTCGTTATAGACGAAAAAAATGTTCATATTTTTTTTCTATTAATTTATCAACTGAATTCTTTCCTCCTAGTTGGTTGTCAATATCAAATGATAGTCGATTACGAATTCCTGTAGAACTTGGCCTCGTAGATTCAGTAAGAAAAGAGAAAGAAATTGAGGTATTCATCTTGAAGAGAAGAAAAAAAAATTGAAGGATCTCAAATATGAATGATGTAATTCCGTTTTTAGTGAGTCACTTAATCTCCAAGTTTATAAAGATGTAGACGTTTTAGTCACTTCGGGCCTACCATACCTACTTTCATAAATAATGGCTGACATGGCTGGTGACGATTTACGAAGAAATGCCTAAAATAAATGATATTGTTTGACTGGAAATAAAGTGTATTATGCAACGATTGTTTGCAAGATATTTTGTAATAAAAATTTTAAATAATAACTCTATCTGTGGGTAACAAACAATGTCATCAATCATAAAGTTGAACGAAGTTGGCACTTTATAGCTAACTGTTTAGAAAATAAAATTAAACAAATATTTCCAATATTATAAAAATATAGGTTAAAGTACTGTAAATCATTACTTTTAATATTTTTCAATAAAATTGTTTCTTATACAGCTATTTACCTTCAAAATTTTCTAATTATTTCTTTCATTGCAATTTTTCGATGACTGCCAACAAAGTTGATGAAACAAAAAAAAGTATCAACTGAACTGAAAGATTAAGGTAAATAGAATTAGAATTATTTGTTGATAAACAGTGCAATACTGAAGTACACAAAAAAGAAAAACAAGTGTTCTGAGGGAATTCATGAACCACCATCACACTGTATTTCGCTGTGAAAATAAAGTTTGTTTTTTTCGACAAAGATAATTGGTTCATACCACTAGAAGATAGATAAACAAGCTTTTTTTAATGGACACAAACTAACGGATTGATTTAGAATAAATTTACACCGTAGATTGGACCCCCTTCTAGAAACCTAGGGGGTCTCTTCGTCCCCGAGAAAAGTGTGTGAGTGTGTGTGTAAATTTTCAAGTTCCTCCGATGAACGGTGTGGTCAGTGACAAGGGTTTAATACATAGTGCCCGGTGAATACAAGAATCCCCTGAACTCGTCAATATCGTTGAAAACTTGTCTCTGCAATGATTAATTATTCTAAAATCTACAGCAACACAAAAAAATGGCTAGATTTGAGAAAAAAGTCAATAAAACAGCACCAAGAATGAAGAAAACACAGAACAAACTAACACACAATCAACCGGCAAGGCGGAGTTAATAAATTAAACTCAGTTGTTAGTGAAACAATCGCCAGAAATAATTACGGGTGGATAGAAAGAACACGGTGAGCTACAATCACAAAACATTCATTAACTCCATTTGGTTTAATTTAATATTAAAATATATTTATTATTTACACTGGATAATAGTGTCTAATCCAAAAAATGAAGTTCATTAAAAAATTGTCAGCAAAAATACGACGAAATACAAACTCTTGCAGATACGTGTTCCATAAACCATTTGACGTACGATGTTTATTAATATTTCGGTATTTTTTTTTAACGTGAGATCTCTTGCCTTTTAGAACGGTGGCATTTTTAACATCAACGAAGCTAATGTTTTTATTTACTACGGCATGGTGTCTATTATATGCTTTTCCACCATTCATAACTATCCTCGTTCCTGGAAGACAATGCTGAATGATAATAGGTATCAAAGTGCTTGTTGAGCTATCGGGTACGGGAACAAGGACACAATTATGAGTCCCCCTTTCGATGAGACCCAGTACCTTGTGTCCTTCACTGTACCGCCCTCCATGGTGCATGAATTTGGGTTCATCAATTTCAACATATACGCCGGGACCTCCGATTTGTGTAGGGTGGTCGATAACGTACATGCACGCAATGTCCCGAAAATTGTTGTACCATTTCACAATTGCCTCTGCAGCCATGCCTACTTCTTCCATTACAACACATTGCTTGCAGTCTACAGCCCACCAATATATTAGTTGCAATAGTTGAGGTAATGTTAATTTTGAATTTGAGAAAAAAGAATCATGTCGAATGCTTCGCTGCTTTCTGCAAGCCTTGCATCGCCACACTTTGGCATCGGCGATTTGATGTCGTGTCTGTAAGACCATAGCTTTATCACAACACCGCTGAGTATTCGCTAATAAACCATGCCTGGCAAGCCATTCCATCGTTAAATTATGGTCATCAGTGATTCGACATATATCACTCATCTTAAGACACTTTTCCTGGGTCAGTTGATCAGCTGGGATGACATTAGCTGTGATGAAAGTTGGAGAACTAAAATCCGCTGACATGATATCAACAACTTTTTCCGTGTGTAAAAGTTTCCAGTGAAAAGTTGTAATTTTTGAAAATAAATGTCAGGTGCATGCAAAAGTTTCCACCGAAGACAGAACATTTAGCCTATGAGCCGGTCTGTCGAGTCATTTCCGTACAACGGTCAGTCTTGTAAATGTAAAAATCCGCGATGATCTGTTGTAAATAATAGACACCGAATGAATGGCGAGAGAGAGGGGTAATATTGACGTAACGAAAGACACGTGAGGAATGAAAATAAAGCGGGAAAAGAGAGGGGAAATGCGAGTGAATAGAGAGAGAGGAAAGAGTAGTAGAAGTAGGAGTGAGAGGTAAGAGGGGTGGGGAAAAGGTGCAGAGTTAAACAAATGAGACAGAAAGAGAGGAAGTATAAAAAGAACGATGGAAAAAGGAGGAGAGATAGAGAAGAGAGTGAGAGAAAACAGAGAAAACAGAATTACAAATAATATCAACCAATCATGATTCAACAAATCATTTAGTTCATTTTATTTTGTTAAAGCATCAAAAATAAACTTCCGGACTAACTTGACCTCGTTCTCAACATTCCTAGGATAAACGGAGCTTCTACATCCAGGTCTTCGGTTGCAGCGTTGCCAATTTAGATATTTTATATCTAAATTTATATTTTTTTGTTGCATTTAGATATGAGAAATTGCTTTTAGATAATTTATATCAGTATGGATATTTTTTGATTTTAAGGGGCAAAATCTGGATGTTTTAGGATATTTGGTCATCCAAATAGTGGGGGTAAGGCATGTTTTCATAAATTGGTACGGTTGCCAAACAATTTTTGTATATTTGTCCTACACTCCTCAAGCATATATTTTTGTATAATAACGCAGCTTGTCAAGTAGCTTTTTGATAGTCATGACTCAGTGAAGAAGCTTACACCCATATAGACCTAGAAAGCAGTGAGAGAGTACATACATCAGTCAACTGAAGTAATCATACATGGATTTGCCCAAAAATTCAACCACTTCTATCGCCAATTTCCAACATTCTTCAAATTTTGAATTAAGTTATTTGAGAACTTTTGGAGATAACACGTGGACAGACATGAAATTTGGGCGATTTATGTGTAATTGACATATAACTCTGTCTTAGGGAACATGAGACTACCCAAAAATTTAATCACTTCTTTCAAAGCCTATTTTCCTCTCTTCAACAAATTTTTTTGAGATATCATGTGGACAGACATGAACTTACACATAGATGTATGAAATATATGCGTACCTTGCATGAATGAATCACCATAGCCCACACATGCACCAGAACTGATTATCTAAAAATATAGATCTTTAATGTAAAATTATCGAAAAAAATACAAACACAAGTATTGGGCACTGTTGGTTCAAAATGACCCCAGTGACCCCAAAAAAGCACTTTTTAGACCAAAAAAAAAGGTTTTTAGATGATGCCTAATGGTGCATTCAAGTAAATCTTCAAAATTGTAGCTCCAAATAAGTGTCTAGGAGCACCCAGGGACACACACACACACATAGATAAGCACATAGATAGACATAGACACTGTAAGAGAGGAAAATCTGTAACCCCACCTTGTGGGTCTATGGGGATTCGAAAAATGAAAAAATATCTCTCAATCAAACATATATTTCTGTATCTGCTCTAAAATTTGAACAATTCTTGCTCATCCCATTGCCCAGCCTTCTGCAAATTTTTATTGACATTGAGTTCTTTCAAAGATATCTTATGGAGGATAAAACAAAAAGATGCAACAAATGCGTATAGCCTGGAATTTGCATGATAGTATGCACGAGCAGGATTGTGGGTCTATCATTGCTTCTGGTGCAGGCATATTTTGCATCCATTCAATGATTAGATCATCAACATGAATCTTCCATCCATGATTCATTGGATATGGTACAATGAGAGTACACTCCAAACACCTCCACCAAATAGTAGCCTGATAGTTTGCTCGTACAAGATGCATAAAGGGACAATCTTAATAATAGGAAAGCTGACAGGGGTCAACTTCTCCATGGCTTGCACAAAATAGCTAGTAGTGAAGTTGGTTAATTTTTGACATGTTACCAGACTTCTGAGTAGGTCATCAGGAAGTTCCATGCGTGGATTCGCTTTCCAACTCTCAGGAATGTGTCTTGGCGGATCTTTTTAGTCTTGAGTTGTTTGCTATTCCATGTCTAGTGAAAGTGCTCTCTGTAAATGAGCACATTCCGATCAAAGCATCACAGACACTATCCCTATTTGCATGGTTCAGCTTATATGGATACCAGTGTGAATTTGGGAGCTAAAAGATAAGCATTCTTTTTTTCTCTGGCTTATTCATTTGGTCTTTCTCTACTTTCTTCTATAGAGATGGGATTTTTTAGTCCCTCGCTATACCATTGAGACAAATAATACCCAATATCCACTAAAATTAAACTATTACCACTCTCTTTAGATTAAGGCATACAACCTTAACATAAGTTTGTTGGCAGAGTCACCACTGTCATAAAGCTACAATATAGGTTGGCTTATTACACCGAAATATAAACTAGAGTCTTGTAGAGAGACAAAAATTGTTTGGCAACCCTAGGTGGTACCAATTTATGAAAATATCAGTATTAACACCTAGACTATTTGGAGTAATGGCTTCTGGACTATTTATCTGAAATATCAAGATTTTGGCACAAAATCCTAAAAACATCTAATCTATTTGATAACTTGAAACAATTTATATCTAAAAGCAACAAAAATATCTAAATATAGATATAAAATATCCAAGTTGACAACACTGCAACAGAAAAGACCGGATATAGAAACTCCATTCATCCTCAGCCGGAAGTTTATTTTTGATCCCCAAATAAAATAAAAGGAACTGAATAAAATGTTGAAATACGATTGGTCAATATTATACACTAGTCTGTTTTATCGCATTTATCTCTCCTCTTTCTTCCATCCGCTTTCGTCTTCTTACTTTCTCTGTCATTTGTCTCTCTCTGCTCTTTTTCCCACCCCGTCTTATCTTCTGCTGCTCTCGCTCTTCCTTCTCTTTGTTCCTCTTCCTTTTTCCACTCCTCTTTTCTCTCTATCTGCTTCTCTTACTCTTTTCTTTCTCTCTGCTTCTCCTCGTCTTTTCTCTCGCTTATTTTATCTGTGTTTCCCCTATTTTCTCTCTCTGTTTCTCCTCCTTTTTCTATTCCTCTTTTCCCGCTTCATTTTCCATTCCTAAATGGCTTTCGTTACGTCAAGAGATCTATATGACTTCTTCCCTCCCCATTCATTGTTAATCATCTACAAGAGATCACCGCGGAGTTTATGTTTATTTACAAGACTGACCGTTTTAGGTAAACGTGGACAAGACTCGACGTACCCACTCTTGGGCTAAATGTTGTGTTTCGGGTGGGTACAATAGTACACACCCGATTTGTTTTTTTTATGGTTTTTTTTTTTTTTACAACTTCTCGCCGGAAACTTTTGCACGCACCTGATTTTTAAAAAAATAAAAACGAAACTTTTAACTGGAAACTTTTCCGCAAGGCAAAAAGTTGTTGCATTATGTCAACAGTTTCTGGTTCTCCAACTTATATCACGGCTTATGTTATCCCAGCTGATCAACTGACTCAGGAGAAGTGTTTTATGAAAGACATATGTCGAATCACTGATGACCACAATTTAACAATAGAGTGGCTTGCAAGCCATGGTTTATTAGCGAACACCCAGAGGTGTTGCGACAAAGCTATGGTGTTACACACACGACAATCCAGTGCAGATGGTAAAGTGTGGCGATGCAAGCCGTGCAGGAAAATGCGAAGTGTCCGACATGATTCTTTCTTTGCAAATTCCAAACTAACATTACCTCAACTTTTACAACTAATATATTGGTGGGCTATAGACTGCAAGCAATGTGTTGCAATGGAAGAAGTAGGCATGGCTGCGGAGTCAATTGTGAAATGGTATAATAACTTTCGGGACATTGCGTGCATGTATGTCATCGACCACCCTACACAAATTGGAGGTCCTGGTGTGGATGTCGAAATTGATGAACCCAAATTTATGCACCATGGAGGGCGGTACAGTGAAGGGCACAAGGTGCTGGGTCTCATCGAACGAGGAAATCAAAATTGTGTTTTGGTGACTGTACCTGATAGCTCAACAAGCACTTTGATACCTATTATAATTCAGCATTGTCTTCCAGGAACGAGGATAATTATGAATGGTGGAAAAGCATATAAGAGGCATCATGCTGTAGTGAATAAAAATATAAGCTTCGTTGATCCTACTGATGCCATCGTTCTAAAAGGCAAGAGGTCCTACAGTAAAAAAAAATATCGATGTAAACATCGTACGTCAAATGGTTTATGGAACACGTATCTACCAGAGTTTGTTTTTCGTCGTATTTTTGCTGACAATTTTTTAATGAACTTCATTTTTTGGATTAGACACTATTATCCTGTGTAAATAATAAATATTTTAATATTAACCAAATGGAGTTGATGTTTTGTGATTATAGCCAATTGTGTTCTTTCCATCCATCCGTATTTTGAGGGGCGATTGGTACACCAACTGCACGTTGATTTATTTACTCCACCTTTCCGATTATTTCCAATTCGCCAGTTATTAGTTTGCTCTTAGTATTTAAATACAAAACTGATCAGCTTGGATCGAATAGTCAATACGAGTAGTGATACGTCATATGTGGTCTATTTTTTTTTTGTTTTTTTTAACCAACATTAGTTTAAGGCTTTAAGTAACTGCGTTACCATTTTGGCCGTTTTATGGCCAAATTTCACAAATCTGGCCTTTTTGAAAAATACACTTTCCATGACAAAATTCATTGAAAAAATAATGAATACCGGCTCATTAATTGAAATTCATGATGAAAAAATCTAATCGTCTGTTCTGGGCAATATATTTCCCCAATAAATAAAAACTTCATGTTACGTTTTTTTTTAAATTGTTAAACATGGATTTTAGAACATGATTTCATCTGAGTTTATACTATTTACGGAAATAACTTTCACATGAAAATTTTCTACACTCTTTCTTCTTATTGATAGCATGGAGATTATTACAATAAAATTACTATTTTCTGTCATTTTGATCAACATGCGTATTGCTTTTTGTTGTCAAAAAAGTGGTAGTAGCTAAGCCCATACTGACTTCCCAACTAATGAATGATTGCACATTTAAGGCATTTATCGAATTAGTATCACTTATACTTACTGTGATTTATGAAAGTGTGGTATCTGTTATATATATATATATATATATATATATATATATATATATATATATATATATATATATATATATATATAGCACATAAATAAAACAAACACAATACAGTACAACCGAAATGACATCTGGCTGTATAGGAGTTGTTTTCAATTAATTAATTTACTCTGCAAGTAAAAACATCTATGTTCAAATATTTATGGGTTTTTTTGCGGGGGGGTTCTAAATTTAGGACCCCTTTATAATCTAACCACTTGATGATATACAATCAACTTGGTTGGGATGTTGATCTAGCCCTCAAATACAGTAAAGCTTAGCCAAAAAATATTCCTTTGAAGTTATAAGGATGTATTACATTTACTTTATTAGTGATTTCAAATGTTACGTCTTTAGGGTATTTGTAATATTCGTAAGAAGTGCGCCGGCCTAATAGATAGTGGTTCAGGTAGTCGGCTCAGCTTGCCGAGTTCAGACCCCCAGCTGTGTCTACTTGTATTCACTTTCGCATTAATTTTCTTGGGAAAGGCGTGAATCCCCTCCCCCTGGATAAAATAGGTCTGACTAGATCCTTAGGCCAAAAAACATAGGTTGCCCTTGGGCAAGGCATGATACACATCAGCTACCCATACCAGGATTATGATGAAGATGATGGCCCAATCTTTGTTGGCAGCAGAATTAAGAAATTTGACTGGGTGAGCTTCCATAGACTGAAGTTTCAACAGTGATTGTTATCTGTAAGGGAGACGCATACTTTAGTCAGGTAAGTACTGTGCTTAGGATGTCCTTGAGGAAATGCCTCTCCTCTTCCTCTACGATGAACAAATCATCGATGATTGCCATTCAGGTACAAAACATTCAAGGATAGCAGCTTTGTTATGCTTGTTGTTTGCTCAAAAATTCTGATGGAAAAATGTGAAAAACTGATAAGAATGACTAAAAGTTATCAAAATTTCTCATGAAGTATGAACTGCATGTCCTATCCAGACAATGAAACTGCTGTTGAAATACCCAAGACAGAAACAAGCAAGATTCACCTTGTACTATTACAATATGAGTTTTTTTACTGATGAAACCGGAAGTCTGGTGATGACCTCAGACTTTGCCACTCTATTGTATTGAATAGCAGCCACATGAGTCAGTGTTATTAGTTACCTCTCTTTGAAAAATTGAACCATTTAAGTATAATGGAGTTCACAAACCAAAATCAAATATTTACCCATTTCTCTCCATTTAAATTGAAAAATACTTGAATTTAAATCAAAAAAATAGGTACAGATTAGACACAAACATCAACTGGCATCCCATAATGCCTCATTATGAAGTCTTTGGAAAGATATTTTCTTACAAAGGCTATATTTTGGCAGCGGTATCCATCCTGTTTTCAGCTATTTAAACCATTGGTGATATTTGCCACAGAAGTGTAACCTTCTTTTTAAGAAAAGATATAGTTATATTGAATGCATACAAAGAAGATTAGAAATGGGAATAGTTAAAATTATCTTTCTTCTAAGAAAAGAATTCATTTTTTTTAGCCAATCATAGATTTGACGAGACCAAATTTCGAATAGCTTTGGATATCTTATTTCCAGTTTTAACATTTGACTGTTTTGGCAGGGGTTTGCGGTCACAATTAGGGTTGACTGTGATATTGCTTTGAGTCAGTGGAGGCAGGGTTATGATTTGAGATTTTTTTTGTTACAAGAGATGAAAATTCAATTTGTTTTAATCAAATGATTTATTTAGAATCAAACAATGAATTTAATTTTATTTTTAATTGTGAAAAATAAAAGTTATCTATTTGTTCTTTACCTTCATCTTCATCCTTCAAATGTTTTCATACTCGTTCTTGCACTAAGATAACATTTTTCAAATTACATGAATTGAAATCGTACAAAAATTTGCATATGCGTCATGATCCTGCAACAATACATTGCAATCCAAGGAAATATTTTCAAGGGATTCAGTAATTGATGCAGAATCTATAAATCACTAAAAAATTGATGAAATTGCAAATGACCAGTAAATGCTCATGAAGTGCCTGGTTAAACAATGTCTCTTAGGGAATTCCTTGGACTGCAATTTGCTGATGTCTTACAAAGAAGGAGTGATTTCCGATGGAAGAGAGTGAAGATGCAAGGTATGCCATGAAAGAAAATCCATTGGAATTGACTCTTTTTTTACACCACTCCAGTTACCTCAGTACAAGATATTTCTATCTATGGTTGGCCTTGAGAATTATACCCTACAGTAGAGGTCTCTTACATGTGCCAACCACTAATCGAATGAGACAGGTGTTGTGTGAATGAAGAATTCTTCATTCAGGTTATTTATTTTCCTAGTAACTACTGGTGACTTGGTATCTTTGTAAAGAAAAGAAAAAATGGATTTTAAATAAAATAACATACTCCGGCCATTCTGAGACAAAGTGATTAATGCTCAAGAGGTAAGCACCTTACTTGAACATCTTCCTATGGATGGTCCACTTGAATGTTGTCTTTTTCATTATCCTTCCAATATCTTTCCAACTAAAGACATTAAATTCTTTGTGTGAATGTTCCAACATGCACACACTTATTTATATGTATATTTACATATTACTATACTGCATACTTACGTGCATATGCACATGTACATATATGCTCTCACATACACATGAACACACAGATATATATTTGTGGCTATTCTAAAGACAAAATGCTATTTAAATAAGCCTGCATTATACGTGTCTTTCTTTCATTACATAATGCAATGAAATGAAATTCCTTCTTTAGAAAAATTATGTGATTAAAATAACTACATTGTTTCTTCTTTGACTGAAAATGAAATAAATCATTTTGTTTTTTGCAACAATCATTTGATAGTTTTGTCTAGCTTCCTAAAATCAAATCTTTTGTAATACAAATAAAAACCAAGTCATATCCCTACCCCCATTAACCCTAACCAATATGTCACCACACAGTCATAATTGTAACCCGCCCTCTCCAAAGATAGAGTCCAATGTGAAAACTGAAAAGAGCCATTTTTGTAGCTGAAGTTAAATGTAAATAACCATTTCAAAGCTAACTTAGTTTTGAGCTCATCAAACCAAAGATTACTGCAGTATTTTTTGAGGCTGAAGGAAACAAATATAAAATCACATTGTGAGAAATTAATAACAAAACAATTTCTGGAAAAGTGAAACTATTGATTTATACTTTTAAAAAAATATTATAGTTTCGTTTGTCTCCAAACATCTCTTATATAAAAAAGGAGAAAAGGGTTACTGTCGTAGGAGTTAGGATCATTTGAAAAACAGAAATAAATCTTAAATCCCTTTTTTTTTTGATTACATAGCAAAACTATAAAATTTAAGATCGATCAATTAAAATTACCTCCCTTGATACCTGGCTGCCAGTAAAGAAAATAAGACAATACTTTTGAATTTTACCAGTTTTTTTTTATTATTAACAAATAAATTAGAATGAACAAATTGAATCAATTTTGCCTTACAAATAGCACAGCCAACCAGTCAAGTGGGCTACAAATTCTTCTCTCTTCAAATGTCTATGACTATGTTGGTATCTATGTATACGTGTGTGTGTGTGCCCAGCACCTCTGGTCACAATTTTGGGGGTACAACCTTAGAAATTTACATGAGTATACCACTAAGCACCATCTGGAAACTTTCTCGGTTTTTCCTTCCAAAAACGTGCTCTTTTGTGTCTCGATGGTCTTTTTGGACCAACAATGCCCACATCTTGTGCTGATATTTTTTTAGATAATTTTAGATGAAAGATCTAATTTGTAGGGAATAATTAGTTTTAGTGCATGCATGGGCTACAGTGATTCATTTATGTGAGGTAGACCATCCAATGTAAATTTGTGCACCAGGAATTGAAGTTGAAAATTGTTGAATCTAACTTCATGCCCTGGAAAATTCACCGAGGCAGGTATCATCCAAGTCATTCGATTCTCGCAATGGTTGGCAGACAATAAAAAAAAAAAGGCATGCTCTAATAGATGGTAGGTCTTAGGATCTTCTACTAATTATAATTCAGCATTGCCTTCAAGGAGCAGATAATTGTAAATGGAGGAGAAGCATACAAACATATGCTGTAGTAAATAAAAATAATAGCAGTGTCAATTCTGAAAATGGCACTATTCAAAAAAAGCAAGTGGTCCAACAATAAAATAAAATACTTAAATAAACATTGCACCTCAAATCGTTTATGGAACACATATCTTCAAGGGTTTGTTTTACATCAAATTTTTGCTGACAACTTCTTGATGAATTTCATTTTTGGGATTACTATTATCAGATTTGAATAATAATAAATAATTAATAAATAAATTAATTAAAACTTTTTTATTATAGCTCTGTAATACCATGATTCATCAGGAGAGGGTTAATTTCATGAATTAATTCTTTAAAGACACCACAACGAAGTCTGATGATTTTGAATTTCATAAGTCAGTTATAACTACTAGAGTTGAGATATCACAAGAAACCATGCTACCAAATAATACTTATTTTTCTAAAAGATAATACAAAACTGAAGTAGCTTTGGCAGGCCAGATTGGAAGATAATACCAGTCCTTATCTAAGAAAGTATTTCTCTAAATTCAAGTGCCAGGCCACCTGAAATTAAGACCACACAAATCATGCCCCAGTTAGTTAATAAGATTAATAATGTGATAATCTAATTATCAGCTAGAGGAAATTCTGGAGAGGTATCAAGAATTAATGACTCGTGGATTCCCAGGTCAGTTAATACGAAAAATAAAATGATAATCTTAATCTAGATTATCAGCCAAAGGAAATTCTGAAATGTACCGTAACACTTGGGCAAAGATACACTTAGGACCTCCATAAGAACTTCTTGGTGTTAAAAACTCTGAGTGGCGAAAGATTTGCCTTGTAAAGGATATCGATCAAGTTCAATTGGAAAGATAAGTTACAAAAAGATATAAGGCAATAAGTAATCACAATAATAATATGGAACTGGGTGGGTTAAGCCCCTTTAATTGGTCGGTCATATGACGTAAAGAAATAGAAACATCTTTTTGATGGGAGTATGAGGTTGTCAGCTAACTAGATTGTGTAATGAATGAAAAAAGAGGTAGTTTGGTCGATTCTATTTAATTGTGTATGAGTTGGTCAGTTATCAAGATTGGACATCAATTATTCCTTCCACAACTTTCCTTGTTCAAAAGTTCCCAAAAATAAACCCAGCATTAGGAGTCTAACCAGTTTTTTGTCAGTAGTTTGCAAGCCAATGTTACCAGAGGTGCTTCCTCTACATACATCCTTGCAATGACCCAACTTGAAAGATTTTGGCTTGAAGTTGACCAATTCCCAGAAAAAGTCTCAAGATACCAACCCTGTCCTTCTTGCCACTGCTCATTCATAGAACATATGTTTGCTAAAATTGCCTGGTCAGTTATGAGTCTCAAGTCAACGGGAAGACTTAACTTGAATCTGTAAACCTGTCATCAATAAATTTTTTTTTTCTTTGTTCCTGTTAAATTGCCATTACTTCATCATTTGGAACAGTCATTGTTCCTATGTTTGTAACTAGCACCCCTGCGCAGAGAAGATGTTTCAATCAAAGCCTTCATCATCAAGCCTTTATGGATCCTCAATCAAGATGAAATGGAAACCACCAAATGGCACAGGGTTGTGACACTACAGCCCATTGTACACTTTCCATCCATCCATAATTATCTTTGGTAATTGTTTGACTTGAACTATGATGGGCATTTTACCAATTTAAAATGGAGGATAAAAATGTCAGGAGTATCATGGATATTTCAAATGTAAGACTGATCACTTTGGAAGATGGGGGTGTAAAATAATTTTCTCTAGCATGTGTCTTTAAATAAACCTGAACAACTTAATTAAACATTACAAACTATCATATTTACTCCTCCTTTTTGGTAATTTCCACTTTTCCAAGTGAATTTTTGTGTGTGCTCCTTTTATTCCAAAAGTACATTGATAATTGAGTATTTGGAGTTGATTAAAGCTTCAGGGTAGATGGCACTTGCTATTGCGTTGATGATTGATTTGCATATTAGTTATGATGCTGAGATGTTAGCCAATTATGGCTAATCTTGAGTTGGCCCCTTGGTAGATAAGCTTCCCACCGTGTAAGGGAAGGAAGACTCGTGCGCTGGAGAGGAGCATGTGTCAGGACAATTATATTGAATTTCTTTAATGATACAATTATCATACTTTCAGTTCGGATTGAATTTTTAATACGAGTAGTAACACTTTCAATTATTGACTAACTCTGGATACACAAAAAGGGCCAAGGCAAAGGGGGATAACTCTAACTGTACAAATGACTGCAGAATTCTAATGAAAATGCTATATTTTTACCTGGTAATAGTAGATAAGTCATGACGTCATTTATCGATTTACACCTGTTTCCATCGAAAAGCAGACGACAAAGCATAACAAAGAAATACTCAGCCCTAACGGTTCAGTGTTTTGTTGCCGATTGAAGATCCGATCGTAATTGTTGCAAATATTGAATATGATTTCTCAATGACGAGAGACGACCCCCTCATTAGAATGTGGTAGTTCATTTTCGTAATTCATTTTTGCAATTAGATATATATTTTTTCCATTTACACTGAAAATTTACTTTAAATCTTTGACACATGTCTGTACAAGTCAAAGACTTGTTCTGTGCTGGCAAGCCAAAGGTTCCTCTCTTGTTCACTGCAGTACTTTCGAAAAAGGGAGTGATTAAGTGTAAACATCTATACTTTCAAGTTTATTTCGTTACAGTAGTATTTACCGATTTTGTAATAGTCTTTAAAACGAAGATCAATGCATTGTCTTCACATAGATTAAATTCCCTTGGAGTTATCTACCCTTTCATCTGTTGGGGGAGTTCCTTTCCTAAGCCCTATAACGGCTGTCCCTTATGAAAAAGATACCTTCAACACTCATGAGTTTCCTCATATTCGCAATTAGCCTATAGCACTTGTCGGGTGTAGTAGACCTAGCCAGTGTGCTCCCACCTGTAGGGTAACGCTCGAACTTCAACTGAGTTATTTTTCATCTCTTGTTCATTCTTACAATTTTGTCTATTCTTCCTAAATCAATCGCTATTGAAATAATGGTTAATTCAACCGGAAAGACGTGACACCATTCCTAATATTCCCCACGCTAATCATACAGCATAGGATGTACTCAGTTAGCGACTGAGTTTAAAGGGATATTTGTAATGACCAAATCCCGCTTGTACCAGGAATCGAACCCAGATCCTTCTGCACTTGAGACACGTGCTAGCCATTGCACAATCTGAGCAGATTAAAATGTCAATTTTCAGTGAAGCAAAATTTTTCAAAATTCTTTTCTAAAAATCCAAGTATTTTACCAGATTGTAAAAGTACATATAAATTAATTCTTCTATACTTTTATGATATTTGGGAAACAAAACAAAAATACTTAATGTTTATTTATTCATATGTAGCCGCACTCACTGCAAGAGTCGTGATAAAATAAAAATCTAAACCTCGTATAAGATTGGTATCCATTTTGGAAATGAAAGAATGCAATAGGCAATTCTGTTAGTGACCCTGAGTGTCAAGGGAGGTAATATTGATTAACAATTTTGAAGATTACCTCTCTTTGTATCTCATCTTTCAAAGAAGGTATCCAACAGCGATTTCATTTTCACAGAATTATTTCCTGGGCCTTTAATTTTTTTTTCAAGGAAAATCGCAAAAAAAAACCCACAATATTAATGAGACACCAAAAAAGGAGAAAAAAAACAACAATATACCTGGATTGAAAATTACATAAAATTCAAGTTTATTTAGTTTTGAAAACAATTACACAACATAAATGTAAGACATACAAATCAACACTTCATTGAATTTCATGTATGGAGTTACCCCTACCCCAAGGTCAATAATTTACTTTTGATAGAATTTAATACAAACCAAAAGTTCAATAGTTGTAAACATATTGCCACAGCCCAAGTGAAAAATAATAATTTTAAATCTGATATTGGCCACACCAAATCTAACTACCAATTTTCTTATTAGCTAAAAATGATAAAATCCCAACTCAACTCAAGCTGGCTTAATGATGCAAGTAAGTGCTGTCAAAAAAGCCTATTTTGTACACAAAACATTTAATCAAATTTGAATTTAGTGCTAATAAATTAAGGGAATTAATCTTCAATTTTGTTAACATTTAGAATCACATTATCTGATCAATAATTCATACGTTTTGGAGCCTTTCTATGATTAGATGGAGCAGATGCAATACCTAGAAATTAAATCTTCCTAATTTTATCCTTTTTCCGAAATAAATCTAGCCGCTTTTAGCCATTCAAAATGGCCATTCTCCAAGTGCATATTGTTTCATATGCAGCAATACTATTAGTTAGGAAGAGTTACTTGCTCTTGGTGAACACTTGTTACTGGTTATACACGTTTGTTTTTAGTTTGAATTAAGTCGTCAGTTGAATAATACAAGAGTACAAGTCATCAGTACAGTTATCTATTGGTGCCAAATACTAACTGTCTCCAACCAACATTATTTCATCACAGTACTACTATAAGATGAAATGAGGTGACAGAAATGAGATTTTAAAAGAGGACTTAATATGAACATACCGCAGTTATATGGGAGTGAACCAGGAATTTTTTATCACAAGTTTTCTACCAGTCAGAGCCAAAATTTTTTTTTCAAATTGAATCCATTAGAAGCCTTCTATTCTATGAATGCAGGATTGTGGGGAAAATTGTGGTAGCACTTCAAGGTTTTTGGCAAGCATTCAAATTGTGTAATGAGGATAATTAAATCCAGATTAATTCTTTGCAATATCGTACAGAAATGGAATTGGAAAACATTTTCTTTCGAAAGAAAATAGAATGAAAAAGATCACAACACTATCCTGGTGAAATCCAATGCATATGTTATGCAGAAGAAAAGAAAAATCATTTATGAAAAAGCAAAGTTTTATTCAAGAACTCAGCATCCAAAAAGTTGGAGAAATCTACCAGACCAAGATGGGCTGCTTGGAGAGAGACCAAGTGGAGTAGTGCAGAGTGCCTGTATCAGTCATGGATCCTGGTGAGACAGAGAAGAAGCTTAGCCCTGAAACACACCACAGTACATAGAACCCCCAAGCACTGATAGCTATTCACTAAAGCAGACCACCGGAGAATTGATGGATATTGTGGCCTGCTGCTGCTCCAGTTCAATGAAGACATAGATAAAGCCCTTCAAACAGGGAATGTGAACCAATGACTCAAGATAATGAGCACACATTATCAATTTTGCTTCAGAGCAGTTTGGCATTAAGGAGTTTTGAACGAACAACTATGCTGGAAGATCAAACCCGATTCAGAAACGGGCCCAAGATCACCCAACTGAGACAGTTGAAGTCACTCAGAAGCTAATACAACAAAACTCCCAAAACAAGTAAAGACAAGGTTTCCCTAGCAGAGCTTCAGGGAATGGTAAGAAAACAAGGTTTGTCAGCCTTTGGCATGCTGAGTGGCACAGGAAGAAGTGCAAGGAAAAGGCCTGAAAAAAAGTGCCTTCATTGCTAATCCGCATGGATTTGTGACAAAGTTGTTGGGGGTAAAATGCAGTTGGCATCAGTCATGCTCTGAGAAAGAAGTTAACTACCACATCGGAAAGATCGAGGTAACGGCCTGAGGGAGAAAAACCTTGGCCTTTGTGTAAACCTCATATCCCAACCAGAGCCTGGTACCATGTTCATGAGCAAACCAACATGATGAGAGGTCAAGGAGGCAATGAAATTGTCTGCTCCTGGCCCATATGGAGTACTGTACAAATTTTTCAAAAGGTGTCCCAGGCTTCTTGAGCAACTCTTGAGAGTGTTCAGGGTAATCTGGCATAAAAGAGTGCCACGGCAATGGAGATATCCAGAAGCTGTTTGGGTTCCCAGGGAAGAGAATGCTTTCAACATCAATCAGTTCCAAAAAATTTCACTCCTGAATGTGGAATGCAAAACATTTTTCATTCATTTCAAATCATCTGATGGAATTTCTCCTAAAAAAACAACTCCTACATCAAGACCTCAATGCAGAAGGGAGAAGTCCCAAAATGTATGGAGCACATGGGTGTCGTGACCCAGCAAAAGGGTGCAAAGAAGTAGAGGAGACCTGGCAGTGGTGTGACTAGATCTGGCTAATGTTTATGCCCAGCACAAGCAGGTAGAATTGGCCATGTTGATATACAGAGGCTAATCAAATGGTCATGAGTGACCTATCCAATTGGCTCCCCATGATGACAATTCAAAGCTTGAATATCCAGCATGGAATCCTACCATGGCCCCTAATCTACGGTTCAAATTACCTTCATGGATGGCCTTGAAGGGAAAGTCAACCAGTTCATGAAATGGAGCCTGAGCAGTATTGCCCTTTATAAGTGTAACACCAAGCTACAACTTCCTTTCAGTAGCATGGTACAGGAGTTCAAAATTACCAGAGCCAGGGAGGTTCTGCTCTACTGAGATTCAAGTCTCCTCAGGGGGCATTGAAGTCAGAATAGGAAGGAAGTTGTGTGTACAAGAGGCAGTTGAGCGATCTGAAGCAAAGTTGCGACACAAAATCCTGCTGAGCATCGTGGCAACAGGTTGGGTAGCAATACAAATTAATTCTATAGTAAGGCCCAAGGGATAGAGGAGAGACTCACCACATCCAAATGGTTAGAGCAGGCAAACAAGCATCCTAGACAAGATGAAAATCAACACCCGAACAAAAAAAAATAAATAAATAACCTGGACATATCTCTGAGAGGCAGACCCTCACCAATTCAAATTCTTGGACCACTAAGTACATGATACCCTTCCAACCTGTTCAACTGGGATCTTGCAAATGTACCAACTTGCTTCCAGAAACAAGATCCCTAGAACATGTTCTCAGTTGCTGCCTAAGAGCCTTGAAAAAGGGACGCTATTGTTGGCAACATGATCAGATTCTGCGGGCAGTGTCAGAGATGATTTGCAGGGGTATCAACGAACCAGTGAAGTGGTTCACATTTGTTAGAGCAGGAGAGAAGACCCAGGGTGGATTGCTTGCAACAGCGAAAGACTGGACCTACCTGGCTGACTAAGATTCACATTTAAGATTCCCAGAAACCATTGCTGCCACCCAAACTTAGACCAAACAGGGTTTGTAGCAACTAAGCAGGTAGCTTTGTTAGAGCTTGATATCCCCTGCAAAGACTGTATAGAGAATGCTCAAGAAACAAAAAGAGCCAAGTATGAGAGCCAGGTGGCTGAGTGTTGAGAGAAAGGGGTGGAAGACCTGATTGAGAACCCAAGAAAGTGGGCTGTAGAGGCTTTGCAGGCCAATTTTTTTTTCAGGCCCAAAGATTTTAAGGAATATGTGAGCTCTAAGGAAAAAAATCCATTAGAAAAACCTTTGGAGCTGCTGAGAGAACTTCCCAGAGACTCTGGTTGAAAACGGAAGTTGAGTGGCATTATAGGCCACCCGGACACAAGTTGGGGCTCGATCAACCTTGGCTTGGTCACCTTGGAAAATGCATGATGATTAAGAACCAAAACACCTGAAGACCCAGGGTTTCATCACAGACAATATGTCCAGGTCACAGCAGTGTGTTAAAAACATTCAAAACATGGATAACCACACTAAAACCTTTCAGAAGTGATTTTTGGTACATTTCAAATATACTATTTATACCAACCACTTGTAAAACCAATTTTTATTTATCAAACTAAAAACACTTTTCCCTACTTACCAAATTGTCAAACAATATTACGGATATACTAGATGCACAATTAATTTGACAAAACTACAAAGCAAACAATTCATTTCAATTCAAAGCTATTAGCAATTTTCTAATTCAATATTTACTTATATTGTAACTTTCATTATTGAAAAGACATCAGTAGTCATAGTTTCACATCCAGAAATGAGGCAAAAATAATATAAAAACACAAATTTTCCTGAAAATAATGTAAAAATTGGCATCAAAGATTCTCCTGATGATACAAAAGGGTTGCCATTTGTATTTTATTATTTTAATTGAAAAGGAAGTGATAAAAAATACTTTCTCATTGGCTATGACATCTGACACTTCAACTGGATCAAGAACATCATTAGACACCGATCCAACAGCAACTATTTAAATAGAGCCCCAAGACTGTCAACAAGAAGGCAAATTTATACATAGGCACCTACGTCAGAACACTGTCAACTGACATGCACCTAACCAATCTAGAAAGTGAAATCAAAAATGTCAAATGGGACATCATAGGCATTAGTGAGGTAAGATGACCCGGAGAAGAACAAATCGAACTGAGAAGCAGACATCTTCTTTATAGCTACGGAAAAGAGAAAGTAAAACAAAGTGGAGTTGGCTTTCTCATCAATAAGAACCTGAAAGACAATATAACTGGCTTCAAAGCCATCTCTGACCGAGTAGCTAGCGTCATAATACAACTTTCAAAACGATACAGACTTAATATAATCCAAGTCTACGCTCCCACTTCGCAATCAACCCAAGAGGAAATAGACAACTTCTATAATGACTTGAACTCCCTACTCCAAAACACCAGAAAAGACTTCAATGTTACCATGGGAGACTTCAACACACAAGTAGGACAAGGAAATGAAAATTGCGTCGGCAAATTTGGATACATAGTACGGAGCGAGAGAGGAAAAGATCTTGTAAACTTTGCAACGGCTAATGGATTCAAATCATGAACATCTTCTTCAAGAAGGGACCCAATAGGAAATGGACTTGGAAGAGCCCCAATCACGAAACAAAGAACGAAATAGACTACATCCTCACGGACAAAAACGATATCATTAAGGACATTCAAGTTCTGAATCAAGCCAATGTAGGCAGCGACCACAGAATGGTACGATGTAAAATACAAGTAAACACCAATAAAGAACGCAGGAAAATGTTCCATACAAAACCGCAGCCTCTAAACATACCAAAAGAGCATGTTTAATCTTTCAAACTCGAATTGAAAAACAGATTCAGAATTCTAACTGAACAAGACAACACCAACATCAACGAACTAAGCAACAAAATGACAGCATCAATAATTGATATAGCCTCTACATTCAAGCCAATGAGCAAACAGCCCATTAGCAAAATCTCATGGAAAAACGCAGAAACCTCAAGCCACCAACAACGAAAGAGAAAATTGAAGAGGCTGAACTAAATAAATTGATCAAGAAAAAACGAAGGGAAGACAGGAGATACACGACGGCAGTCATCGATCGACTCTTGAAAAAGGTCGGAGCTTCAAAGCTATAAACAAACTCAACTTGGGACGAAGGCAAATAACTAGCTTACTCGAGGAAAATGGAAACCTAACAACAGACAGAGACAGGATTGTCAAACATGCCAAAGAATTCTACCAAAAAATTTATTCGTCCGAACAAGGACTACAAAACAATGTGCGAGATACGCAAGACATGAGCAATCAACTCGAGGACTTCCCAAAAGTAACCCCGTGGGAGGTGAAAGAAGCCATTAAACAGACAAAGAAAGGAACTGCCCCGGACAACATCACTATCGACCTACTCCGAAAAGCGGGTAAAATCATCACTAGGAAACTGGCCGTCCTCTTCAACTTGTGTCTAAAACACAGTAAAGTCCCAGACAATTGGAACACTGCTATCATAATGCTTTTATATAAAAAAAAGAAACTCGAAAGACCCAAACAACTATAGGCCTATAAGCCTACTCAACTGTGTATACAAACTTTTCACCAAGATCATCACCAACCGAATCACAAAAACACTCGATGAAAACCAGCCACGTGAACAAGCTGGCTTTAGAAGAAGCTACTCGACCATGGACCACCTGCATTCGATAAATCAACTGAAAGAAAAAGCAGCAGAGTATAAACAACACTTGCCGTAGCATTTATCGACTTCAAAAAGGTGATCGACTCAGTGAAAATCCCTAAGGTCATGGAGGCCATCAGTCGGCAAGGTGTAGATCCAGTATATGTTGAAGTGTTGAAACATATATACAATCACGGCAGCTCCTTTATCAGGTTACATAAAGACTCGGACCCCTTTCAGCTCCAGAAAGGAGTAAGACAAGGTGATACCAGCTCACCCAAACTCTTCTCAGCCTGCCTCGTGATGATCATCAGAAGACTAGACTGGGAAAGTAAAGGAATTAAAATAGACGGCGAGTATCTGAGCAACCTTAGATTTGCAGACGACAAAGCCACTTTTCGCAGAGAACCTACACAACCTCCAACTAATGATAGATGAACTAAATGAAGAGAGCAAAAAGTCGGCCTACATATGAACTTCAGCAAGATGAAGATCATGTGCAACAACCACATTGGGGATAAAAACACTAAGATCAAAATCGAAGACACACAACTGGAGGAAGTAGACCACATCTACCTAGGACAACGAATCTCCATGAGACCCTCAAAAGAAGAAGAAATCAAACGAAGAATCACACTAGGATGACAAGCCTTTGGCAGAGCTAGCTCAACCTTCAAAAATAAGAAGATCCCATTAATCCTAAAGAGAAGGGTGTATGACCAATGCATCCTCCCAAAAGTCACTTATGGAGCTGGAACATGGAACCTAACCAAGAGACAGACCCGTAAATTAAGAACCATGCAACATGCACATGAAAGAATAATGCTGGGCCTCACATGGAGAGACCACAAGACAGCACAGTACATCCGAGAAAAAGCAAGAGTTAGGGACATCATAGAATCCATTAAAAATCTCAAATGGCGGAGGGTGGGCCATGTTGCAAGAATGGTAGACAATCGATGGACATCACGACACGGATCCCCTGAGACCACATGCGCAACCAAGGCTGGCAGAATATTAGATGGAGAGACGAGCTAGACAAGTTCAGGAAGTACTGGCTCCGCGACGCCCATGATAGGGAAGTGTGGCAAATCCTGGGGAAGGTCTATGTCCAACGATGGACGCTAAAAGACTGATGATGATGATGATGATATTCATCAACGGTTGTACTCAAAGAATCAGCAATCTCAGAAAATGGTAATTGGCCTAAGCCTATGTTCCATCTAATGTAGGATTGGAATCAAGGTTGCAGTTGGGGTTACAATTAAAAACCAAAAAAGACTAAATATATTTTCTTTAAATTCATAACACTAAAATAAATATACATTTGAAACTAATAAGATTGATTAAATATCTTTTCCTTTTTATTTCTAATAGTACTTCTGATAAACTTATGTAAATAAATGTCTTAGTTGTTCCTAAATCATTTGCGTAATTTATGCTTAAAGCATAGCCATTTCATCAAGTACAGCATCTCTATAATAAACTCCCTTTGAAATGTTGAACGATTTGCATCATAATGGAGTTCATGAACCTAAAGCAAATATTCATCATGCCACTAAACCAACCATCTAGGCATTTCTGCCCACCTGGCAATATGGTAATGTTTTGAAAGAATGCTGTACTTTGCCTCGAAAATGAAAAATCCCTGTCAAGAAATAAGGGTCAGGTTCAGTTAAAGCAGTTCACACTATATAATGAAATATATTTTCATTAAAAATAACTCTGGTTTATTAAACTAACCGAATGTTATCCGATAACAGAAATTATATGTGAACTCAGTACAATATTTCATATGATCGCAGCTTAGAGGATTAGTACTATCATGCCAGGAATTGGCAAGACAAAACATGTCCCACTGTCTTTTTCATCCTCTCAAATAGCTATTATCTTCAGCGGATCTTTCCTCTATCATATTTTCTTTCCAAAAAATGCATTTTGATGACTGTTTGGGTCATCGATTTTCAGGGCGTTGAATGAAATAATTTGGGCATTTATCTCTAAAGTGGTTGGCCTAATCAACACTAGTTCTGCCAGTAGCAAAACCAGTCTCAGTAGCAATCTTTCAAAGAAGGAATCCTTTCTTTTAGAAGACCTGCACTTGCAACTTTCCTCATCAGTCCACATTGAATATTGCATTCACAACAGTTTCTGATTGACCAACGCTAGGCCAACCAGTCCAAATTCTCCAGTGTTCCAGGATCACCTATTCACCTGGGAAAGTCCACTATCCATCCCAGATCTCTATCAGAAAATAGGTTAGGTGCAATCTGTGAACAATTGTCAATTTCTTTGGAGCTCTAGGAGTCATGATCAAAGGGAACTTGGTTTTAAAAGGTAACTGTTTCTAAGAAACTAAGAAAGAGGTTAAATCATAAAAAAATTCAAGTCATGTTTTCATGGTTCATTAGAACTCATGAAAAAAAATTGTAGTCAAAAAAATAAAATATATAGCAATAAAATATGATTACTCTTTCTAAATAAATAATAGGGTGTGAGGCAACAAGCCCCCATATGACAATAGGACAGTAACAGCGTCAAATTCTGTCACAAAATTTAAAAAAAAAACAGGCAGAAAGGGAAGTGATTGATATCAACAGTTTAGAGATTTCCCATCTGAATTTAGATGTTTTTAGCTGTATCTAGATGTCAGGAATTGCAATTGCGATGATTTTCAATCAGATGATAGTTTTATATGTTTTTGAGTATTTTAGAAATTTTACCTCGGTTATCTTTCATTTTGGTGGGAAAAGGTAATCATTCCACAGTGAATATAATTTCAACTGAGTCAATTCAAGTTGCTTCAATATAATATAACACAATTCATAATCATTCCGTCAGATCACATATTCATTTCTTAATAATATAATTTGTCCACGTTTAAAGGAACAAATAGAGCAGATATAGATTGTGAATGAATTATTCGAGCCTTTGTATAGTGACAGCTGCTTAGCTCAAGGGTAAGTGCAACACTAGGTTGAAGCGGCTACCCTACCGGTCACAGGTTCAATTCCTGCACTAGCCCCATTTTCTTTGTTTATTTTATTCACGTTGTCTAAGCCAGATGATGTTTCACAATGTAAAAACAGGAAAATATAATATAACACAATTTATAATCATATATACATAAAAGCCGACCGCAGTCAAATAGGGGAGGCTGCAACTCCAATCACAATTCATTCCAGCTTAGGATGTACGCATTTAGCTGCTGATTCAACACGAAAATTTGTTTGAAGCTTTTTTCCAGTCTTTGCTTAAATCGGGAATCGAACCTGGACCCTTTTTGTGTGTGAGACGGACATGCTAACCATTCATTGCTCCACCTGAGCAACGATCCAAGTAGGTTTCTCAAATAAAATACAACTTTATATTGCTTTATGAAATCACCTAATCAAATCTCAGATTTCCTTTTTTATGAAATTTAAAAAAGAAATTACATAAAAATTGTAAGATATTTTTCTGTATACCAAGCAAAAATTATGCTAAAGAATTTAGTTGCCACATAGCACATATATCAAAAATTTTGCAGCCACACCTTCATCTTCCAGTTTCAACAAGTGGCCTCACCCAACATTTAAATCTCTGCATTTCAATGCCGCCACTCACTTATATCTTCTTTCATATAATTTTATGGTTCATTACATCTAGTGAATAAATAATTAAATAAATCTGGTATATAAATAATAGAACGATATTACATTTCATATTGTCATGGTTTATATTTGTATAATCTCGTAAATAACAGACAATAATTGAGCAACCGTCAAAACTTGAGGTCGTGAAAAAGAATTCTATCGATGAATAAATATAGTCAGAGTAAATTCTATTGATGACTTCACTGGCGTTTTCCCATTAATAAAAAAAAAGACTAATGTGAAAAAAAAAAAAAAAAATCTGTTATACAAAACCCGCCAAAAGAAAGGCCACTAAAAAAAACCTATTGGAAAAAAAAACACACACACACACACGCATTTACATTAGGGGTCTAGCAGAATACGGATGCCAATTTTCAGATCTGTAGACAAAATGGTATGTCCAGGAGGAGCGCTTGAACACACGAACTAATACATACGTATAAAGAGAGATAAAACTTCACCACCTTCGGGGGCTACGGCTGTTCAATTAAATAAACATATAATCTTACTTCTCGTAGTGTTATCTCTCATCTTTTTAAAAATTGATTTTACGAAAAAAAAAAAAAGGATACGAAAGTAAAAATCTTAGCTCCTTTAGCAGCCGATATAAAACGTAAACGGTGTCGCATGAAAAATGTACCAATCGAATCAGCGAATATCGGTGGAAGGAAATTCAACGTTTGAACTGATATACTAACTTGTCAAACTGATACCAGATAACTTCAAGCCTAAAACTAAAGTTAGTTTTTAAAAATAACAGAACACATACTTATTATTACTCGTATTCTTGACAATTCAATCTAAACTATCAACTGGCAAATCGGAGAGGGGTGAAGTAAAGGCATCTCTTCGCAGTTAGTGTGGGGAAACAAACTATCACCAAAAATAATTATGGATGGATGGAAAGCTGATTGGCTACAATGACAGAATATCGATTTAATTTTGTTAATTTATTAATTTAACGTTCATTGCAGTTTACATCGGATAATAGTGTCTAATCCAAAAAATGAAATTCATGAAAAAATTGTCGGCAAAAACGCGACGAAAAACAAACTCTTGTAGATATGTGTTCCATAAACCATTTGACGTACGGTGTTTGTTTCTGTATTTTGTTTTGATGCTGGACCAGTTGCCTTCAATGGGGTTCGTTTGAACAGTGGCGTCGTTGGGATCAACAAAGCTTATGTTATTATTTACGACAGCATTATTCTGTAGCCTATTGTATGCTTTTCCTCCATCCATAATTATCCTGGTTCCTGGAAGACAATGCTGAATTATAATTGGTATTAAAGTGCTTGCTGAACAATCGGGAACAGGAACCAAGACACAATTGTAAGTTCCTCTTTCAATGAGACCCAGTACCCTATGCCCTTCGTGGTATCGGCCTTCGTGGTGATCTCTGCGATGCATGAACTTCGATTCATCAATTTCGACATCTACGCCAGGACCTCCGATTCGTGTAGGGTGGTCGATGACGTACATACACGCAATGTCCCGAAAGTAATTGTACCAATTGACAATTGCTTCTGAAGCTATTCCAACTCGTTCCATAACAACAGATTGCGTGCAGTCTACTTCGGCCCACCAATACATAATTTTTAAAAGTTTAGGTAACGATATGTGGGAGCCTGAGAAAAAAGAATCGTGTCGGATGCTTCGTTCCTTCCTGCAAGTCCTGCACCGCCAGACTTTACCATCCCTGCTCTTCCCCCTAAACATCGAAATCATAGCTTTGTTGCAACATTGCTGAGTATTTGCCAATAATCCATGACTAGCGAGCCACTGTATAGTCGAATCATTATCAACAATGATCTGTTGTATATCTTGCATAACGCACTTTTCCTGAGTCAGCTGATCTGCAGGGATGACGTTAGTCGCGATAAAAGTTGGAGCCGACATGATAAAAACAACAATTTTTTGAAATCTGGATGTGCGAAAGTTTTCAGTAAATAAACAAACTTCTTCTGTGTGTCTGCGTGTTATGTGTTGTGTGCAAAAGTTGTGAAAAACTGGACTGAAAAAAAAAATTATGATGAGTGCAAAAGTTATCAAAACATGAAGTTTAGCCTGGGCGGACTTGTAGTCTATTTCTACGCCTGCCCAAACTAGTCAGTATTGTAATTGTAAAATCCACAATGATCCGTTGTAATTATCCATGAAGAGAAAAGGGAAGTATTTTAACGTAACGTGAGGAATGAAAAATAAAGCGGGAAAAGAGGGATAGAAAAAGGAGTCACAGACACTGACAGAGGGAAGAGAGGAGAGTGAGGAAAGAGGAGGTACAAAAAGACAAAGAACGAAGACACGTGGGGCAAAAAGAGAAACACAAATTGACACGGAGAGGAGCTCACGAAATAAAAAGAGAAAGAGAAAGAAAAAAGATGAATGGAAAAAGGAGGAAGAACGAAGAAAAGTGAGAGAGAAAGCATCGAAAGCGAGAGTGTATGAAGTAACTTATAATATTGACCAATCATAATTCAACTTTTTATTCAGATCATTTCCTTATTTTTTTCAAGTATCAAAAACGAACTTCCGTGTATCTGGCTGGCTCTCAGTGTTTTCTCTTGTCCTTGTCACTTGTTTACTTAATATCCCTCTAAAACGACGGTCAAGTCGGATTTCAGACTTGGCCCCCTTGGATATTACTTACTAGAAAGTATTTGCAATAAAATTCATTTTATTTATAGTTAGAATCATTAAGGCTGATCATCAAGTAATAACTCAGTTGTAATTTAATGGTGTCTGGTAAAAATGGTACCGGTACATATTTTGTACTTGGCAATCTCTGGTGAAGGGACTCATGCCATTTACAGCATTTAAAACCATAGGCGATATTTGCTACGGAAGATCATACGCGTTAATTTCTTCTTTTTTTTTTTTAAATTCTCAATAAAATGAATGAATCAGAATGATAAAACAAAAAACTCATTTATTTTTTAATTCATTTTCTTATATATATATTCTTCAAATCTTTTAAATATTCAATTATAGCTTTTACAGATTGATATGGATGAAATTATCTACAAAGAACATAGTTTTCTTGAAAGTGAGAGAAATTTACCCGTATGATCTTCCGTAGCAAATTTTTCTTATGGTTCAAAAATGCTGGGAACGGCATAGGTCTATTTACCGAGATATTGTCCTTCTAACCCCCACCCCACTTCTTTTTGACGCATCTTGAGAAATCAAATTAATTTTTTGATAAGAGATTATAGATCTTTATCATCATTAATAATCTTTTATTATCATGCATTATTCTCCCCATGTCCTATGTCTCTCCATTCCTACGAGAGTAAAATATGAAATCGTTACTTAATTCGCAATCCTACAGTTATCGGCTCCAATAGCTGGGGATAGTCAACCGTAGTAGGTAATGTTAATAAAAATTTCAGATTTTACTGCCATGAAAACTTTGAATAAGTTGATTCTTTTCTTTAAGCTGATCGTTGAACTAAATTCATATACTTAACAAAGTCATACTTAGAGTCTTTTTTCGTCAAAGGGTATAATCCAACAAAATTTTTCAGAAAATGAAATTAAAACCTTTTATTCATTCAATTTTTTCTGAAATGGATAGATGTTTAGTTTCACAATTGCAAATAATGAAGCTGAACCACAATAAAATGGCATGTTAATTTCGTTATTGTTCTAATTTCTGAGGATTGCTTTGTACCTTTTAATTGAAATTTCTAAAACTTTTTAGATACTGTGTACGAAGCAACTTCAAGGCACAGATTACGCAAGCATTTTAGTTGTACAATAAGTCTTTTTTAATTATTTTTTTTTAAATTGAATTATTTATTTTATTCTTCCTATGAACGAAATGAAAAAAATCACAATGAAATGTATATTCATTTAAAATTACAAAAAAATATTAAATTAATTAGTTCAAATTCAGTTGAAGTAACGGTACTAGTGTTGTCCTTCTGACCGTTGTTTTTTAGACGAACGCGACCGTAACTTGGACACTTCCGTCCTATTGGCTGATACCTTTTATCTTGATGCCCTTTGACCTGGATTCAAAATCTCTCTTTTTCTATCAAAAGTACTACTTATCTTATCACTATGAATTAAACGAATATTACTTTATCAAAAAACATCGAAATAACAATGTTTGACTCCTAGATACAACCAAGTCTATTTCGCCACTGTTCATGGGTTTTGTTTGTTTGCTTGCTTTAATTTTTGGGTTCTATGTTCCCAATTTTAATGCTTTTCATTTTATTTTTAATTCTACGTATTTTTTTTTAAATTTTTGAGTCCAGTGTATCAGATTTGCGTTGTTTTTTTTTTAATTTTTTTAATTATGAAATGATTCCCTGATTCGAAAAATTGAGGAATAAAAACTATCTAAACAGGCAACACTTCCAAAACATGCGGATCTAGATGGTAAAACATCTAAATTGGCAATACAACTCTCTGGCCTTCTTCGGGTGGTTTTACGTTTCTGGAGTGTGGAAACTAGTTCCTGTGACGCATGCTCCTTGCCCTGTCTGCTACGTCACGTCCGGTGAATGTTCTTTTTAGCCCTTGTAAAAGATCTTCGTTTGCGGTCGTTTTAATAATAAGTAAGTAATTTTACCTTAATATTTTCAATTTAGATGTTTTTTCATCTAGATCTAGCGGTTTTTGGTTGCTCTCAGGTTTAGATGTCAGAAATTACAATTTAGATGTTGGATGTAAATCTAGATGTTTTTAAGTGAAAATTAGATATTTTAGGATGGCCGGAAAATACGTCATAATGTACGTTAGGAACTAAGTCAAAATTTTGCTTCCTAGCTAGAAAAAAAAGTCGTAGGAAATCTTTTTTTAAATAAAATAAGGAAGATTTTATTTTATAGTAATAAAATAAGGTTAGGATTTACTTGATTGAACAAGTCGAAAAAAGAATTCCGGTAGTAATTTTTTGTACTTGTAATCCATCTATTAAATCCTAGAACCTACCAGGAATTTCCTAGGTTGAAAAAACATATTTTTAGGTTTTACGTGGGATTCTTATTTACTACATAACTTTAATGTTAAACTGGACTGTTATCCAGTTCGTTGTGTATATAGAACTTGTGTGAGGCTTTGAAATATGTTGTTACTTCTGTTATGAAGATAGTTCGGCTTTTAGTTCTATGATAAGTATTGTAATGATTTTTTTGTGTTATGAAGTTTTTGGAAGGTGGCAGGTATACGGTAGGTCCGGTTATAAAGTGGGGGTTCGATTTACAATATGCAAATAATGCTAAGCTGAACCCTTACATACCGTCCATGGCTTTGGGTAACAAATACGTAATGCTTAACAGAACTTGTTTGTTTCCGTTCATTTTCAGGCGTATTTAAATTGAAAAATGTATGTTTTACCGTTTCTTTTAAAAATCACGTTTTTATTTTTTTTTTTTCGGAATTAATGCTAGTCACTTTTCAATCTTAGAATTGTGCATTGATTTTTGATATTTCAAATCTGTCCGAAGTGTGGTGGTTAGGTTAAAGTGAAATGTCAATTCTTTTTTTTATTCTTTTAAAATAACCCGAACCATATTAATGAGCATTATTTCGAAACTTTATATTTCCCCATAATGGAAAATACATCGATAGAATGAAGGTTGTAGGAGCTGAAAAATATAGCTTAAATTTAATTCAAAGTATTAAAACAAGTGGTGTTGATCGTTAAATTAATAAATAATTGAATTTCTGATAATTTCTCTCTGAATATATTTCTATGGAAAAACCCTAATATTTTTCTTAGAAAATAATTAAAATGCATTCACTTGCCCAAAAAACAGAATTTTACTACTAATCACTTGTTCAGTTGATGGGCGGGAGATTTATTTCGACAGTTTTACGGTTAGTCTTGCTGAAATTACTGAACACGTGCTGCTCCACTTCAGTTCGTTTATTGTAATGGCGCCAAAAATTTTCAAGTCTCGTGACGTCATCAGTGTTGCCGAATCATTCCAGATTTACATCTAAAATTGGGTCAAAAAACATCTAAAAATAACCTTGAAGCATCTAGATTCTCCAGATATACGTCTAAAATCCTGAAAATTTACACATAATAATCAGCAGTATGCGTTCATACTCTAACACTTTAAGGGGCGTAACTGATGTAGTGAAATAGAATTTTATGGTCTGATGACGTAATAAAAATGCTGATTTTGAAGAACAGTTTTTTTTTGTTTTTTTTAAGGTAACTGAAACTAAATTTAATGAATGTTGGTATGTGGTCAACAGGAAACTATTTTCTAAGTTCCCTGTTACGCAAATCTCTATCATTCACGAATATAAAATGCAATGTATTCCATATATGCCATCATTTTTTATGGAATGGGTTAACTGGGTATATTACATATTGATGTATTAAATGTGACTTTGATAATCAACGTTCAATTTATAAATTAAATGAAAATATTAAAATTAAAATTAAAATGAAAATATTGCTTATTTTCAGTGATGGAAATGAGTTTTGGGAACTAGGTATTCAAAAAGGCTGTGTTGTGGGGATTAGGTATACCATAATATCGCCACTGGACATACAACCATGTCCCTGCCCCCACTTTCTATCCTTGTTTATTTTATCAAAAATCATCTGAATAAGGATTTCTAACATGGATTGAAAAGTACTAAAATGGCAACCCTAACCCTCTGGCACGAAGCCAGCGTTTATTTCTATATCCAGCTGGTGGTGCGAAACCCAATTTATTTCTAATCCCTAACTTTTACGGTCATTACTTTTGGCGATGTTGTGGTTATCTCTTCCCGTGAGTTGGTCTATTTTTTCCTCCATAGAAAAAGTGTTTTTCATCCATTTGTTCTTTGTTTTTATTTTTCAAATTTTGGATGAATTTCTTTATTTGAAAAATTGCACCACCCCCCCCCCCCATCTAAATTAACAATTCTGATCTGAACAGTATGTGTTCTTATAGTGTCTTTCATTGTTTGTTTTTCAACTTTACAGCCCTTCACAATGCCGAACGTTAAAAAATACGAGCAAAAATTTCGGAAAATGTGGCTGCAAGATGAAGTGCTGAAAGACTGGATTAGGATTGTTCCCGGGGATGATACGAAAAGTCGCTGTAAGTATTGCAAGATCGAGATAAAGGCAAAGTATCAAGACTTGAAAAAACACGCCCAGTCTAAGAGACATGTTAATACAAAGCCTTCCGCGTCCACTCCTAAGAGACCTGAACAGGATGAGGAGCAACCCTCCACAACGCCAACCGTTAAAAAATACAAGCAAAAATTCCGAAGAATATGGTTGCAAGACGATTTACTAAAAGAATGGATCAAAGGTGTCCCGGGAGATGAAACGAAAGCTCGCTGTAAATTCTGCAAAACGGAAGTCAAAGCCAAGTATCAAGACTTGAAAATGCACTCGCAATCGAAGAAGCACATAAAAGCAATGCCTGCGACCTTTGGCCCCATCAAACCCGAACCAACTCAATTGGAAGGATCAATCGCCATGCACTTGTGCTGCCATTCTGCTCTTACAAACTGTGACCATTTAGTCGATCTTTGTAAAAATAATATCCAAGATAGTAAAATTGTGTCCAAGTTGAAAATGCATCGTACAAAATGTACCAATATTATAAAAAATATTCTTTGTAACCATTTTGAACGAGACCTGATAAACGATATTGGTAACAATAAGTATAGTTTGTTGCTGGGTGACTCGAATTATATTTCAGAAATGAAATTACTTGGACTGTCCATAATTTACTACAGTAAAAATCATAATAAAGTTGTGTCCACATATTTCGGACTCTTTAAGCTCGAAAAATGTGATGCTGAAAATATTGTTCGGAAAATCAAAGAATTATTAACGATTAAGAAGCTAAATTTGAAGAACCTAGTTGGTATTGGAACTGATAATGCTAGTTCTATGGGTAGAATTGATGATGACATTTTTGCAAGGCTAAAAGTAGATGTTCCATCCCTCATTTTAATTAGGTGTGTATGTCATTCTCTACAGTTTGCGATTTCTCACACATCTTCTGAGTGTCTGCCTCTGAACTTGGAGTTTCTTGTAGCTGAAACTCACAAGTGGTTTTTGAATTCATCTCTTAGGCAAAATAACTACAAAATTTTATTTGAAGCTCTCAATGAAAGTCCAGTGAAAATTCCTGCCAACTGCAAAACAAGATGGTTGTCTGTTCAAGCAGCAGTAGATAGAGTTATTGAGCTATGGTCTGAATTGAGGGCTCATTTTGAGACAACACGACAGAGTGAAAGGTGTTATACGGCTGAAATTCTTTTTGACCTGTATTCTGATGAAAAGAATCTTGCATTTCTTCATTTCCTGCAACCTATTCTTATTGAAGTGCAAAAACTGAAAGAACTGTTTCAATCAAAAGATGTCGATAAAGTTCAGTTGTTAGATGATCTTCTACTGCTTATTGGAAAGATTGGAGGAAAGATAGCTCTTCCTCCGTGCGAAATAGACCTGCTGACTTGCGATATTAATCAATATTTAAATCCCAACCCGCATCTTGGCGAAAGCTTTGAAGCGAAGATTGAAGAATTGAGAACCAAATATATCATTACTATGAATGATGAGAATATATTGAGAACCCAATGTCAGCATTTCCTCCTATCTCTCTTTGAACAGTTGAAGCAGAGGCTCCTCGATGAAGTTACTAATTTGCAAAATCTCTCTCTCTTCACAGCAAAGAACATTCTACAGCCAACTAAAGATATCACTTCATTTATTGAAGTTATGAAGTATTTAGGTGCTTCTGAAGATTCAATTTCTGAGGCAGAATACCAATTAACTAAAATAATTATAGTTGATTGGAAAAATAAGACGGATACAGAAGCCTTCTGGACCGAAGTCATACAATATAAAGATGCATCTGGTTGTAATTCATTTGAAGAACTTGGTGATTGTGCTATTTCTGCCTTAATATTACTGCAGTCAAATGCTGAAATAGAGCTCAGTCCCATGAACTGCATAAAATCAAAGTTTGGAAATGAAATTGAATTAGAACTCTTGCATGCTATTTTGATGGTCAAATTTAGTTTAGCGAGGTTGGAAAAATGTTGTGGCACTTATCAACTTCCACCAGAACTATTAGAGAATATTGGGAAAATGGTAGATGATGTTCCTTCTCAACCAGTCCTACCTACTCCTGAAGTGGAAATTGAAGAGGGTGGTTATTTTTTGCCTTGTTCAGTGTAAAAATATCAAAGTGTTGTGCTCAACATACTGTTGTTGTCATCTTTACGTGCCATGCCCTTTCAGGACATGAATGATCATGGCTCCCCACTGCTCCCATTCCCTTGTCACTCTCAGCAACTTCCTCTCTTCTATGGCTTTTGGTGTCCTCTCTACCATATACCTACTCGAACCCTTCAAGTAGGTTATTCTCTGCCTACTTTTGCTCTTTTTACCTTCTATGCTCCCTGTGAGTGTCAAGTTCTCCAAACCTTCCTTTCTCATTATGTGTCCTAAAATTTCAATCGTCTCTTTCTTATTATTAGCAACAGTTTCCTTGTAGTTTTCAACATATTAAGCACTACCATTGCCCCCCACACACACACACACACAGTCATCAGATGACGTATCCAAAAAAATATGGCTGGGAATCTGCTGCTGCATATAACCATGTTCTATTCAGGTTTCAAAGTAAAAAATGCTGTGTTTTTAAGATTTTAAGTTGTACTAAATTCATAAATCAAAGATGGCTGCCAACTGGTGATATTCTCATGTGCAAATTAGATAATATTTTTTTCCAACATAAATTTTGTGCCATACTAATCATTTCATTTCTATATAGCAACCTTTTATCATGAACCATTCTCCCTCCATAGCTTTTCAAAAAATATAAAACTTTCCTCAAAAACTAGGCGCCTAAAAGGTTTGTCGCCTCAAAATTTCTTCATTTGTCACTTGCTCTGTCCATGATATTCATAACATTCATCGATAAATCCACTTCTAGGATGCCCCAATTCTTCTCTTCATTTGTGACGAAAGTGTCACCTGCATGTACACCAACTTTCAGTCTCAGACAATTTATCTGGTTTTCAGAAAACTCGAATTACCAGAAAACCGGTTATTTTTTAATTTGGTGGGCTTTGTAGTAGTCCACTTCTTGTTTTTTATATTCTTTTTAGAATTTTCGTGGCATGTTTGTATTGTCTTCAGATGGAGATTAGTGGATTATTATTGATTAGACTGGCCCTGTTTTGTAATTGGATCAATTTGTATACGTCATGGACAGCTTCGTTCTTGACTCTTTTTTTTTTTTTTTTTTAAGTTTTCCTTGTATATTTCATTGTCTATATTTCAAGAATTCCAAATGGATTAACTAAGATCAAACAGAAGCTCCTTTAGAAGTGTATTAATATGTATCACTTAAATACAATCTCTTTCTGTACTTTATATTAGAAACCGTCAACCAAAATTGTTTCTTCATGTTTGAAGTTGGTCTGGCTGGCTGACTATATATGTCCTGCATATGCATGCTGCACCAATCGTGCTAAAGGGCTGAAAATTTTAACATTTTCTCTTTATTATGTCCGTGAAAAACGTTTGTTTTTAAATTCCCCCCGAAATAGATTTTTAGTGGGGGTTCAGTTTGCAATGTAAGTTTATGCAAAATTGATCTCTAACTTTATGTCCGACAGCGTTCATGCTTTTTTGTTGAAAATTCGGACCTTTTAGAGATCCCCCCCACCAAACATTGATCACCCTTTTTTCCAATTTTTGTATTGAGCACCCCCAACAAGGCATGCTGCTAAAAGACACTAGCCATGTGACGGTTTCTATTGAGTGACTAACTAGACCAGTTTTAAGTATATATTAAGCTTTGATCAAGAATTCTGGATCACCTCTGATCCCAAGTTTGCTGGATAAACAATCCAATACTATGTAACAGTTTCAATCCTTTTTTGTTCATCTGAGAAATTGTACATTTTTTTAAACCTTTCAACTGATGCATGCCTCAATTTTTGTAATTTATTGTAAATCAATTATTAAACGTTGAGCCAACATTGTTGACTCATTGGATTTTTACCATTTGTTCGTTTGTTATTCAATTGTTATAGCCCAAATTTCTCTTAACGTCTCTCAAGAAGCGCTAAGATTGTTGAACCAAATAGGGGGAGACAACTTCTGTTCATTGAACACTTTCATCTAGGCCTGCAGTGTCAGAAATGACTTATTCATTGATCACCCTTTTTTCCAGTTTTTTAATTGATCATCCTCAACATGGTATGCAGACAAATGAGTGACAAAGAGGACCTGTTATATTAATTTTCGTTTAATATCATTATGTATTAAATAAAAATGTCTCTTGTTTATGAATCTAATTCGGCAGATGCATTTAATGCTCCGTCCTTGATATGAGTGAGTTGAGTTTTTATACCATCCGATGGCTTTAATTTTGTAAAACTCAATCAATTTTGATAAGATTTGTCATCTCAGGCACAAATGATTTATATTCACAAATGAATTATCTCTAGTACGCATGGCTCTGAAGCGCAGTTGGTTATTGTGCTCATTTTATGATCAAAAGATTGATGATTTGATAGATAAAATCTTGAAGAAAACGGGATCAGTAAGAAAAATGCATACCTGATCAATGTTTTAATATAATTGTAAAAACTTGAAAAAAAACACTGAACAAGAATTTTTTTAACAGAAAATTGATAAAATACTAATGCAGTAGTAAAATTAAACAATCTTATTTTACAAAGTTTAGTTACATGTGGGTTCATGCCATTAAAAATAGCCATTTTATGCATCTGCATTGATATTTTTTTATCTATTTTACATTGAAATATTCTCGTTCAGAATTTTTCAAGTTTTTACAATTATAATAACACATTGTGGAGGTACAAATTTTTGTAACTGAAATATAGATGTGTGTGTACATTTTATATATATATATATATATATATATATATATATATATATATATATATATATATATATATATATATATATATATATATATATATAATATATATATATATATATAATGTGTTATTATCATAATGAAAAAAATGCTCTCTTTTTCCATGTGTGTATATTACTGTAACCCAGCAAAAATGACACATGGTAGGCAGAGTTTTAAATCCATTCCAATGTGATGTTGCCTTTTTTGGTACATGTCTTTCTGTGAGGAAGGTCTTCCTAACCATTTGATACAAGCATTATTATTATTTGCTCCTTTAAAAGTTATTGAGGAATATCAATGAAATTTGGTAGAAGGGCAGGCCATGGCATAAAAAGTGTTTAAATAACAGAATGGCAAATTCTGTTGTCATCAAGAAACATCCAGTTCCAGAGTATTGATATAACATGGGAAAAATACCGCCCTTCTTCTTTCATCCATATCTTTTTCATTATTTTGACTGAAATATTGTATAGCATTAAGACAATTGACTTTAAAAATACTTTCTTGTTTCTACAAATATCCTTTTCATAACAAAATCAATTCGAATATTAATGCTAAAAATTTTATAGAAACCAGTTCATTCTTTCAACTTTGTGATAAACATTTAAAGTCTCTGAGTTCTGGGCTCTAAATATATTAACTTCACATATTCTGGTTTCAGTTTTTTAAAAGTGTAAATGAAAAAATCGATAATATGACAAAAAGTAATCAAAATCCTGAATACAGTATAAACTGGCTATCCTATACTTACAGACTATAGAAAATTCTAGTTGAAATAATGAAAAAAAAACCCACAAATAAAGAAAAAGGGAGATTTTTTCCCTATGTGATTTTAATACATTCTGGAACTTGACATATGCTGATGACATCACTACTCTGTGAAATGATTACTATTAAAGTTTAAAGAAAACATCGGTTATTCTTTAAAACCATTTCATTTTTTTCAAAGCAACTTTTTATAACTGGATTCAATTTTTTTTAATTCTAAGAAAAAACATACCTCTTGGTTTAAAATTGAGTCCATTCAGGCTGGGAGAGCATGTTTGTGTACTTCAAATTTTGTATAATGAGGTCACATGACCATTATATTTGCCATAAATGGAATCCATATCTTATAACGTTCAGAATAATGACTATCCAAGGTTTCTTGAAAAAAGAAAAAAACTTGAATCTATCTTTCGCACTTAGTATCTATTGTCGAATCCGAACAGCGATGGATTGTTGAAAGACGAGAATTTTAGTTCCTCGTGGGTGATGTGTAGTGCGCCGGCCCTGAAGCTGGGTAAGGAAAAGAATGCTGTACGAAGAGAAGGGAATGGAATGCACGCCAAGTATGAAGTTGAACACGCATTGAAATAAAGAGGAATTAACATATACAAGAATTATGGCCAGATAAGAGACGTATGTTTAATACAAGAATAAAGATGAGGTACATGTAAGGGTAACATTAATACGATCGATTGTGAGAAGTTATGTTAGGAGAAGAGATAGTAAAGGTGGGAGTTCTCTTGTCTTGATAGTACTGGCATTGGAGTTGTCTGAATGTGTGGATTCCGTATGGTTGGATTTCTCCCAGATACGTGGAAACCGGGTTGAGTGTGTGAGCCTTTCTGTCAAGTAAGTGAGTTAACTTGGGGACTATTCTCAGACGCTGTTAGACTCTCGACGAACAGACTATGAAAGACATAAAACATGAGAGAAGGCAAGAGAGTGGCCGGCCACAAAGGCCGAGGGCAGAGGCATGGCCAGCTAGGAATACTGGCGCCAAGGAGGAGGAAAGAGAGAGAATGGCCAGGGCTAGAAGCGTAACCAGCTAGGGGTGCTGGAGCTAATGAGCACTGGACCATGTGCATCCAGGGGTTTTATAGGAGTCATCAGAGGAAGTGACGTTTTGGATATTAAGCTAAAAGGAGAGTTTCGTACTTGACTCCTTACTAAAAGTATAGGGGGTACTACACATCCATTATGTCCTTGCTTTGTAACCCTTAAAAAACTCAGGCCTGGATGAGTTAAAACTGAAAGTTTGAAATAGAGTGGGGCAAAAAAGCATGTCATCTGTTTCAAATTCAGAATTCTGACGAAGTTAGATAGTTGGCTTGATGAGATCAAAGGCACCGACATCTGATTGAGGCAGGCTACTCGTGTTGTCAATAGCTCAGAACAGTTAATGACCAAGTTGGGAATGGTGTAATAAAGTCTAGAATGAGAGGGGAATAGTTCCTGAGGAATATAACAATTTATTACTATTAAACTATTATGGAAAGTTAATCGATGTTGCTAGAAAATGTAATTAAGTCCATTAACTGGAAGTGTATTCATCACTCATTTTTGCATAATTGTATCGTGAAAATGCTGAATACTCAGCACTTTCCTCACCTTTAAGATAAGCCAGTTAGGAATAGAAGAAAATATCCAGATTTCTTGAAATATTTATTTGGATATTTCATATCATGCGATTTTATGTTTAGACAAGAACCTATCTGTTCAAAGGGTTGGCATTGAACAAAACTTACTCAATTTGGCCTTGCTAAACCTGGAGTTACACTTTTTACTAATTTCATGTAAAACATATTTCAAGTTCCAACTCCTTCCAATATTTCTTGACATGAATCTTCCTTTTGACCAGTTTCATTTTTACTAAACCATACTCCTCTGTGTAACATACCTTATGGATTTTTCAATGGGAAAAGTCAATAGAAAATAGAATTCAGAAATTAATATATTTTGAAGGTTTCAATAGCTTGACTGAAAAATTATGCATTTCTATTGTTATCAAGAAATACAAGCTTATTTGGCTTGACTTTTTTTTCTTGTTAATTTCTACACAATAACCAGAGACATCAATCTAAAAGGTATTTATATCCATAACTTGGCAGTTAAAACCAATACTTGCCGTTTCATGAATTGATGAATTGAAATAGAATAATGAGTACACATGATAGATTTATAATGTGCCATTAAATTATAACTGTTCGGAAAAATGCTGAACATTCAGCACTTCTACAAATATAGGAAAAATATGAACCACATCCATGTCGTCCACAGTAGCTCTAGTATAATGTGAAATGACACTCTGTTCAAAAGTAGGTCTAGGAAGAAGACTATGCCGATGAAGACTTGAACTGGGGTCCAACGCAGACGTCTGCTCACAGGAATTGTTGGGTTCCTGTATACAAATGCCTGCCGTATTTTCCATTACTACAAAGGACCAGGTATGGTGTGTACAGACTTCAAGATGAAGTGGGCAAATGATCTTGTTAACTTCAATTATATCAGCTCTCATCATCTAACACTACGCAGCTCTCTGGATAACACAAGGGAATCAGCACAACACACAATGGTAAAGCTTCCACATACATGACTATAGAGAAAGCAAGCACATAACCACAACATTCAAGTGTCCTGCATATGATATTTCATACAAACTTTCATCCACTCGTATGTGCTGGGATGTATATCTGGCTCATGGACTGCCACAAAAAACAAAAAAAACATTTTTTTGTTTTAGTCCTTTGATATTCTTGTTAGATCACAAATTCCCTTATTTCAATACCATTAATAATGCTGAATATTCCCTTAGAACAATATGGAGAAAAAAGATATTTGTGAACTAAAACAAGATTTTATTCAACTATTTTCTTTTATTTTCATTGTCTTTTCCAATAAAAACAAAAATATGTAAAACTTACCATCCTTACTTTGAACTTCAGCTGAATATTCTGCACTTTTCTCAATTTCAGAAAATACTGCCCTGAATTTTTATCTCTCTGTCGAACCAAAATGAGGGTTATTCTCTTCTTGTGTGATTAATTCACTGATTTATTTTATACGTTGAGCTTGTACCTTCATAGAATAAAAATAAAGGATTTGGTAAACACTGTCAAATTTTCAGGTATTTTTTTTAAATAAGGGTCACACAAGCCTCTACCATCATATGAAACTTTGAGATGGAGAAATAAATTTTTTATTTGATTTAAAATTAAAATTTCATCTTTGATTTGCAAAATGAAAACTTTGATGCCAACTAAGTAGTAATTAATTCAGTACGTAAAAAAAAAATGGTTTTCATATATATGACAACATTTATAACTGAACATGTAGCCCTATTAATGTTATAGGCAGTTATATTCGAATTCATATTCAAATTGTTTTGAATTTATAGGGAAAGTGCTGAACATTCAGTTATCATTGTGGCCCGAGGTATTTACAGATTGATATACGCAATTGCTACCTTGACCTTTACACCACACTGACTGATAAAACATCCCTACTGTGAAAAAAAGATATTCTTTATTATTTTTTAAAGCAAAACGTAAGTAATGTTTTTTTTCAAAGTCTAGTTAAATGATCATTAAATTAACTAATTTTGGTCAAACTTGATTTCTATGATAGCTACTTAATCGTTGGAAGACTTTTTAGTTTAATTCCTGTTGACAAGATAGATATTTCATGACATACAAACAACAATTTTCAGTGGGAAATTGAGACCTGAAAAAAAGAAAAAAAACTTGAATAAAAATTAATTTTATCATCAAAATCTTTGTGCCACAAGTGAAAAAAAAAGAAAAAAATCTACTTGTGTACACTCCATAAAACTGGAGTGTTTGAAAATAGTGATAGCATGAAAAGTTGTTTACCTGTAAACAAAAAATAATTGTGATAATTTGCATCTGAAAAATTGTAGGTAAAAAAAAAAACGCCCTAATATTGAAAATCTATCAAAATTCGACTGATTATTGGATTTTAATGAAATATTTATATTTGTTTATTAAACAAATCATTTTAAAGTTTCTATTCCAAATTTTGGAAGAAAAGTTTTTTCCTTGTGACTATACTTCTTTTTCATTGATTTATTTCACTGATAGTCATACCTGCATTGAGTTTTACACATTTTAAAGATTAAACTTTGGAGGAATTTTCAACCTTTTTTAAAAGAAACATCATGATCCATGTGGATGTCTTATTTTATCTCTCTTTAACCATTCTCTTTGGGTTATGTAATTCCTTCCAAACACTGATAACATATATGACTCAAGTCTTGACAAGAAATTTCTGCCATTCTAAGAATTACCAACTTAAATTGCAGTTATAAAGTAACAATGCTGAATACTTGAATAAGCTGATAGGATGAAAATCTTTTATTATAGTATGAGTTACTTGTTTTTTTGTTTTTCATTAAGATCGGGTTTTGAAGTTTGAAAACTTGCATCATTAAATATAATTTTCAGGTTTGTTTCCTTTTTTTCTACATTGTTTACTTAAATTATTAAATAAACAACATTAGTGTTTATCAATTATTTTTTAATATGAACAGGACATTTCTATTTTCATTCAAAATGCGTGATCTGTTAGAATAGAAAACAGTAAAACTTTACCCACCGATCGTGGCCCCTAAATACAGTTTTATCTGAGATGCCCTCTTTCAGCTATTGTGTCCATTTTTTAGTTCTGTATGTCAGATTCCTATTCAAATCAATTAGACTTCCAATATCTGAATTATGTCTAATTTAAGGCACTACAAATTCAGACTGATATTTCCAAAACCAAAAACTCTGTATAAAAATCATCTTTCAGAAAAGTATGGAGGTTGATACATTCAAATTACAATATTAATTCAATTTTCATTTTATTTTTTCAATTTCTAAAAGATATATTGTTGATTTGTTTTAAAGAGATGATTTTGTGTGTGAAAGTTTTCAATTATGACTAAAGAGTGAGATTGACTGTTAACAAAACTCAAGTCTGGATGAATGATTTGTGGGTGACTGGAAAAAAGTTGAGGGAGGGGGTCATAATGTATGCTAATGTGTGTTCGAAAAGAAACGTCACATCTTTGGTTTCGGGGTTGGAATATGTCATCGGAAAATTTTAATAAAATAAGTGATATTTCAATATATAGTAATCAGATAGATAAATCAAAATATCACATTTTATTAAAATATTACTCAATTTACAGTAAAATAATATTTTAGATATTTTTAATGTCAATATTTACTCTATTTAATAGAGTAAATGTTCATAGTATTAATAGTTCATCAAAATGTTACTTTTATAAAAATATCTCATTATAAATTTAAATCCTATGCTTTTATTATTTTCAAAACCAAAATCAAATTATGACTCTACCTTTGATGCTTATTTTTTTGCCACACACAACTCTTTCCCACAATCAGTTCATGAAACAAGATCTTATTAACAGCAATCATTCTTCCAATGCAGTCAAAGATGTAAAATAAAATTAATTCTGAGGATCAGTTTCTTGTTCAATTTTAAATGGTCAATGAATGAAGCCAACATCCATTGGCAAGAAAACAAATAAATTGAAAAATAACAAAATTTTCATCGAGTCAACACGTTTGAATCATGAGTCAGCAGAACATCATTCCAGCTAAAAGTCCGCCTGTTGGAAGGCTCATCAGTCAATTGGTTTTTGGCAAAACGTCCAAGACCTGGGGACACTGCTATTACTATAGCTAGAAAACATTTTTTTAAAACCTAATTTTACTCTTTTTTCATTTATACATATTTGTTCCGAAGACAATCCTACATGCTCGCACACTCTCACCCAAATTTGTCAAGAAGAGGCCATTGTATTTTTCATTATTTTCTGTCCATTATGGCTTCTCATTCTTGAGTTCCTCAATAAATTGTTGGCATTCTTTGATATCCACTTCCTGCAAGAGGTTGAAATGTGGAAGATCCTGCGATTGCAGTGCACAGATCAAAGAATCTACAGCACGTCAGGTATGTAACAAAAGTTCTGGCTGCTCTAGAGTTTTTTCCTCATAATTGTAAGCAATGAGTTATTTTATGATATGGACAAAGCTTTCAGTCATCTCTTTTTACTCAATCCCTTTAGAATTTGTATGACAATTCACTCATCATGGTTTTATGTGTCACCTATTTTCTTCAACGTAGAAAAACTCATCCTCCACAATCAAGCTCTTCATCTGGACAAGAAAACAAAATCAACATTCAGATTTTGATTTTTGATTACAAAACGATCATTGTCAGATTTGAATTGGAAAGGGGTGAGCCCAAAAGCAAATTATGAATTTCTCCAGTGTTGCTCCATGTAGATTTGCTGGCGTGTTCCTAAGGAGCAGTATTATCATCAATTTGCATATTGATTAAGGGACAAAACGATTTGCTATCCAGATTTTGATGGTGCTAATATTGCTCTTTGACACATTCGTTCACGTTAAGTCCACTTTTTTCAATCCTGACGTTTTTTCTATACTTAATGTGAAATACTGATGCTCTTTATCTATGATTTTGTTAATAGGTAAAAAATTGAACTGATTTCAATTGGCAATACCCTATGTGGCAACTGCAATGGAATTTGACCAGTCACAGTTTCACAAGCAGTCATCGAGTCTCCTTAATCCCTTTCGTAAGGGTAAAATATCAGGACCCAGCTGTTTTCCTCGTTGTGATGGATAACCATCACAATGCATGTTCTTGCATCGAATACAGTGGAACTTCCTTAATAGCTATACAATAAAATCAACAAGGCATTAATAAACAGATCAAAAACATTTCCCATCTACAGAAGATCTTTACATTGTGTGATATTTGTAGTTGAAACACTGTCGAATACTTTGAAATCCAGTTCTTGGGTAGATTCAAAAGATCATCTCAGTAAACTTAATCAAAGTATTTAGTATGATGTTTCCCCATCATGCAAAATACTGCAGTCTACTTTCTACTGAGGATTAATGAGCTTTTTAAGTTCTTCTGGAAAATGATTATCTCAAGTTAGATTGTTGACACCGAAATTCTACATCCTTAGGATTTGTCAGAAAGTGTATATTCTTAAAGGATGATGTGCGTGCTGCATCTCAGCAGAGTAACCCATCTTCTCTTCCACCAATTTCCTGGTTTTCTATTCCAAACAAAGAACCCAGTCAATGCTACTTCCTTCTTTTATTTTCTCTCTCTGAAAAAAAAAAAAGTACAGGTCTGATCACTCAATAGAAACAGTCACATAACCAACATCTTTTCACAACATACTATGTTAGGGGGTGGGGTGATCAATAAATTATTCCCTTTGCTTTTTGTTGGGCAGTATGACAGGTATATTTTTTCTATATATTTTGTAAACCTGGGTTAAAAAGAGTCCTAGATAAGTGTGCTTTTCCATATAAATATCTTTCCACAAGCGCCATGTACAGATATTTTGTTGGGCAGTGATCACTAAAAAAAAGTCTGACTTTTCAAAAAAATAAGTGTAAATGCTGCAATCGAAAAATCAGAAAAGTTTTCTCTGGACATAAGGAGTAAATGCCCAAATTTTCAGCCACCTAATTCCATCGAGTTTGATACATATAGAAAGCCAGGCAGACTAGCTTTAAAACTGAAGAAACCTACATTGGCAGTTTCTATTAATTAATCAAGAGAAAAGAATCTAGCAATGATAATTATATGTATAATTAAATCAGGCAAAAATAAGAATTATTATCAGTATAATTGAATTATACGTTGTACATGAGATTCACTTTTTCCACAGTCTGATCCAGAAAATCACTAGGTCTTTCATGGAGATGTCCCAGCATAGTGTCAAGGGTCCAGTAGATTTTTATAACCAAGAGAAACAGATCAAAAGTCACTTAAAACTGTCAAGTGATCAACGTCACGTGAGGTTTAAGGCTCCTAAAAATTAACACTGGTTGTCCACATAGTGTAGTGGTTACAGAATCAGACAGAATTATTGCAAGTAATCTAATGGTTCTAGGTTCAATCCCAGAGTGAGACAATAATAATACTACTAATGCTAAGAGGGGAGTGCGGTCAATATACCCCCGTCGGTTAAATAAAAGGTTTGGTTCGTTACTTTCCCACACTTACCAGATGATACCTAATGAAGGCCGTAGAGTACAACAGCCGAAACGTTGTATGAAAAACAACCAAGATGAGGATAGTCTGAATAATGATAGAAATAAAAGTCACTGAAACTATTTCTTCAACTTAAATTTGCCACACAATGCACAGACACAATTTTGTTAATATATTTCTTACTCATACCAGATTTAGTGACCTTGCTTTTGGAAGACAAAATAGTTGCCTGCTAACCACTCTTCAACCAACCAATGCCAACCTCAAAGTGAAATAATTAGTGTAGATACCTACTCCCTCCTTTCAGCTCTTAAACCATACATTACCATTATTTAGCATGTGTGTGGTCATCTTTAACATCACAGGCTCATTCTTGGTGCCTGGACATCTGGAGAATCAAGAGTTATGATAACTTTCCTCTATGATAGTGGAAGCTGTTTGGAAAGCTCTCGATTAGTTTTGACACTTTGGAACATATCCAAGAGAAGCTTTAATCACCCTCTATTTAGATAAGCCTACGCTGGACACAGTAGTGCTTTTTCATCTGCCTCTCGCAGAGGTCAGTGTGATATCAAAATACACTAAAAATTAAAATGGAAAAATAATGACAATGATATTTGTAACTTAAAAAGCTACAAAAACCCAATATCCCCAAAAGCTCAAGTCACCTGAAATATATATAAAAAAATGTGCTCAATATAAACACCCGCCTAAAAGATGATATACCATTGATATTATTACTAAAAACCATCAAGATAAGTTTCTCCAGTTTTTAAGTTAGTCTGGCTGACGATGTATGACACGTAGACGTTGCAGGCTGAATCCTAACATTTACTCCAGGCGTTTAGAAAATCGGTTGTTTTTCTTTCAAAATCTCCCTGCGATAGGTTTTTAGTGGGGTCCAATTAGCAATGTAAAGTTTATGCTTGATTGATCACTTAGTTTGTGTCCGGCAGTATTCACGCTTATCTGTTTATTTTTATAAATCATACTTTTTTTTAGTTATAACTACCCAACAAAATTTGAAAAGTAACTTTTTCTCAAATTTTTAATTGATCACCTCAAAACGGCATGCTACCAAAAGACGTTGAACGTTTAATGGTTTCAATTGATTGACTGCAAATCTATTACAATCGTTACTCTAAAATAAAAATCAGTGGTTAAAATATTTAAAAGAAAAACAAAAAAACAAAGCCAAATCGGTGAAATTTCAACGAAAACTGGACACGCAGTTTCAATTCAATCATAAGTTCACACTATCAAAAATTAATGCTAAGTCTAGTCGACTTTTTTGTTTTTGTTTACAAAAAAATGAAGTAAATTTCGCCAATTAAGCGATTCGGAATAACATATACATTAGGAGTTAACGTACATAGGAGGGAGACTAACGAAAAACTTGGCTTGACGTCCGAATAATGAGACCCACTGCCTTTTTTCACCCTGAGTAGCTGCCTGGAATCATTCAATTTTCTGAAGATTCTGTTCTCAGGGTTTCAGTTTCATTTCGTATACGTTGTTCTGGTTTTCACGTGGCTTTCCTAACTTCTTTCAGAATGATTTATTAAATATAGAAACAAATTATAAGGTCAAAATCGCCTTAAATGTTTGCACTGAGGTCTAATCGGAACATCCCTTGTCCTCTAAATAAAAATAAGGCCCACTTTTTTGCAGAATTTTTTTCACATCGGGTTACCTGTAAGTTTTGAGAAGTGTAATGTTTTGATGCAAAACGTAAATAAAGTGAAAGAAGGGAGGAGTAGGAAGAGGAGGAGGAAACGAGAAAAAGACGGCGGGAAAAGTTGGAGAGGCAGACAAGAGAGACGAAAGAGAGATAGGAAGGAATAGATAGATGGGGAAAAGAGGAGTGGGGAAAGACATAGAAACATACAGAACAAAAGAGCTTTGAATACCAGATAATATTGACCAATTAAAATCCAGCATTTTATTCAGTCCGTTTTTTTGTTTAAGCAACAAAAACGATCTTCCGGTGAGCCTCGTCCTGGAGATTCTGATACAAAGTTGCCATTTTGGCCATTTTATGACAATTCTGGCCTTTTTAATAACATTTGGCCATGAACTTTTTGGTTTGGCCATATTCAAATTTTTGGCCATTTTGACTTCGTTGCAGTAACATTTTTGATAGATTCTTTTATTTTGGTATGCACTTTAGTATTGCAATGTTTTATAAACAATCATTTATATTTCATCAATTTTTATATATGACAGTTTACCTTCATCTCAATTTTTCAGTTGCTTTTTAAATCTAATACTCATGTTGTTATCGTAAAGTTGCAAAGAAAAGCAACTGAAAAATCAAGATTAAGGTAAAAAGCAGTATTTAATGAATATTAATGATTTCATCCAATGAAAAATAAAATACAGAAATACCTTAATTAGTACGGACTTGGTCAAAATACGGTTATACTAGTGCTGTACAAATCAATTTAACTACGTATAAGGCAAAAAAAACCCCTTAGATCATAATAAGATATTGAATAGTGAAGTCTTGATAAGTAATTTTGGGACGAATTAACCGCACCAACCCAGGTATATCTGTAAATGCTTATGTGTATAATTTTTGCATTTGGCCATTTTTGTGTGTTTTTGACCAGAAAGGACTCCAACTATCTGGCAACTCTATTCTGATAAACGAAGCATTTGCATCCGGGTCTCTTTGGCTCTGCGGGAATTTTTTTACCTTCGTAGCACGTGTTTTATTTTTCATTCCTCAACTAAATTCGTTTTTCTAAAAGATGGCCAAGTCGAATTTGGATCTCGGTCCCCTTGTGTATCATTTCCTCAAAGAGAAAAGCGTGGAAGCCGCACAGATATTTCAAAAGACCTGCAAATTGGTATGAAATCCATTTTTTTTATTATTAAACCTCATGAAGCTGAGGACAACTCTCAGCTGTGTTTAATTACAAGATATGTATTGAAACTTACTAATGGACAGTTATTTTAATAATCAAAAAAAATACTATCTACCGAATCTAAATCTGTTTTGAGCTTTATAATGCCTGGTTGGTATTTTTTGTTGTATGCTTAAATCTTAGTTTCAACAATGTTGTAAGTTATCTTTCCAAGTGACCCACCACATGGTTTTAACTTTTCTTCTAAAATCTAGCTGAATATTCACTTTTCATCTAAAATTCATACTTATATTTGTAAACTTCTTTGCCTTTGTTTTATTTTGTTTTGTTTCAGTAGTGAAAGGTGAAATAAGGTAACTTTTAGTGCTAAGAAATGAAGAGGAAAAAAAACAAAAAAAACCCCAGGGCCATTGGAGATGAAATGAACACGTGTTGCCTGGTGTGGTGGCAAGACCCGGACCGAATGTTAACATCGATTAGGCCTCAAGGAGTGCACCTTCGAGGCCCCTTCTATTTCATTTATTTATTTCTTCTTTTTCTGAAAAAAAGACATATTTACAAAATTGTTCTATTTAGCAGAATCATATATGAATTAATCTCTGTTACATGTTACAGGGAAACATAATTCGATTGGTGTAGCTTTTGACGTAGAACGTTTATTGCTGTAAGTTTAACTAACTAAAAGCTGATATAACATGTTGATATTTGCTATGACGTACATAAACCTATAGCGGTGTTTAACTAGTATAGAGAGGCTCTACAAGTCAAACATAGGCTCTAGAAGTACAATTATTATTTTTACAATTAAACATTTTCACCAGAAATTAACGTCATAATGAAATTTTTAAAAAGTCCATTGGCCAGGATCCCAAGTTTATTGGTTATACTGTAAAAACACTTCGTGGTACAAAATTTTACTATGCCGTTTGGAAGAAAATGGTTGATGGATCTTTCGGTCGCCCAACTGAAGCGTGTAATCAGCTTAATAGTTTATGGGCCGGGAGCCCGACTTTGGTGTATTGGTACACTTAGTTTATCGGAAAGAAGTTATCCATTGGGCTTAGAGAGAATCTTGGTTACTAGGTTAAATCATGTCTAAAATCTACCCAGGTTGAGAAAAAAAATGGTTACCAGTTTTTCTATCAACTTTTAGGGCGGCCATTTTGAAATTCAGAAAAGACGGCTGTGAATGTTGTTTCTTCCGATTACGATAAAGTCATTGTGCATGGATTTGTCCCAGACTTTATCACTTCTTCTATGGCCTATTCCTCACCCTTCTACAAATTTTCATTGAAATTCATTAAAAACTTTTGGAGATATTGTGTGAACCGACAGGAGCAAGTACAGAAATGTAAGATGGAAAAATCTTTCCACTGAAAAACAAATTCCTATATCCACACCAAAATTTAACCACTTCTTCTTCAATGTTCTAACCCTTACATTGAATTTCATCGCAAACCTTTTGAGATATTGTGGGCAGACGGGCGAATATAGAGGGGGGGGCTGCAAAAATCTCAATTAGAAACAATTTCTTGGATCCACTCCAAAATTTGATCTCTTCTTCCTTACATTGAGGCCCACCGTTCCACAAAACCTTATTGAAATTGAACTTTTGGGGATATTGTTTGGATAGATGGGCAAAATAGAAAATAAAAGCATAAAAGTATCTCTCGATCAAAGACTAATTCCTGGATCCGTCCACAAATTTAATTGCATCTTTTTTACTCCATGCCTCACCTTTCTACAAATTTGAAATTCATTGACAAATTTCAGCGATATCCTGTAGACAGACTGGACCGATAATGAATTTCTGTAGATTTCTGTAATCTGTCTTTCCAAGCAATATCTGTAAGTTCTCTGAAATTTGGTAGATGAGTAATCATAGTAATTAAATTCATGTGTGGACCCAGGAATTTGTTTTTGAGATTTTTTTTGTGTATATTTCTGTATTCATCCCTGACTCTGTCTACACGATATCTCAAAAAGTTCTCAATTTTATGGAAGGCTGGACAATAGGCTACGGGAGAAATGATTGAATTTTTGGATGAATCCATAGACAACGACTGTTATGATTGGAAGAAATATACATTCCCAGTCATCCATTTTGAATTTATTGAATTATTTGGTTATTCTTTTAAGCTTGACATGGTATAACGATCATTTTTGTACAACTTTTTTACCAATTTTTCATCAGCATACAATCATCAGCTCTGTGTGCTATCAGAATTTGTGACTTAGACTTTATTCAAACAATCCAACTTCTTAACCTAATAGACCTACCAGCTTTTATTGCAGTTTCCATTTCTCAAAACGAAAACTTTGTACTAAGGAGGGTGAGCCAGTAAATTTTAAACCTACCTAATAAGCCTAACACTGAACTGTTTAGTGGGTTGGATTACTGTTATAGTTAACCTATAGTGTTTTCTAATTTCCAAATTATTTCTAAGTGTTATTTCATCATTGTTATCCTCCTCCATGTACTTCCGATAAAATGGGAGAACTAAGTGCTGACTAAAGTATTATAGTTACATAGTAAAAGGGATCGCCATAGTGAAACCTGAAAAAATATTTTTCTAAAACAAATTTCCGGCTGGTTGTAGGGTCTAATGGATTGGAAGTATCTAAAATTGGAAGGAAAAATATTTCTTGGAGAATTTGCGACTTCTGACTCAAAACTTCACAGATACTGCTATTGGTTTATGCATATCAAAGCTAAGACTATTCAAAAATACATTAAACTTTGAAAATTTGGGAACAAATTAATCACATGAATCAAGGTATACCTGTAAATCCTCAAACAAGTTTAGTCAAGTCATCTTACTTTTTTTCATCCACAAAAAATAGTAAAAATGGAATTATTTGTTAGACATGGGGAAGGGCTAAAAATTTGGTCCCTGTACTGCTGTACTGTTTTCATGTCTAGTAATTAATATCTCAAGGGATTTATCTGTAAAATGTGTAAAGAAAAAAAAAAGAAAGCACTAATGCATAAATAAAATTTAAGATAGGGGTTGGAATCATATGAATGAAAAAAACTCTTCGAAATTTGGAATAGATAATTCTTTTTGAAAAATTTGTCCTTAGATAGATAAGTACCAAAAAAATTTTAAATAGATATTTTGCATCATAGAATTCTGAAAAATTTTCCTAATGCAAATATCAGCACTGTTTCTTGTTCACACAAAAATGACTTTATGCTATTAATTTTATGAAAAATTTCTGGCTCTATCATTGAAAGTTTATAACTGATTTGATTTCCAAGAAAATTATTAGAAAAAATATATTTGAAAATTTGGATTGAGCCTTTAAAATCAGGTGTCTATAAATTTTAGTTCATACCTACTAAGCAATAACAATATACTTGGGTATTAACTTCTGCTTTTCCACCCCCTTACATATTTGAGTTTTTATATATAAATTTTCTATTCACAGGATATTTGACAGATGTTATAAACTTAGATAAATCCAAAGTTACTCACATTTTTCTTTGAAAAATATTCATTTCTCAATTAAGTACGGTTGAAGAAAAAATTTTTGAAGTATGATGAATATTTTTTTTTTTGATAGAATTTCAAAATTTGCTGGTATTTTGAATAAAAAAAAATTGTTATATGCTAATTATCACATCCAATCTTTTTACTGTGTAAACAACTTTTTCAAAGACAAATCTCTGGTTCTGAATATGAAAAAAAAATTTTTAGGTTGAAAAATTCTTACGAATGGGATAAATATTTCTTATTCTTATACTAGTTTTGAACATACTTTTCCTCATCTCACTTTTTCATCAAAAGTTCAGTTAGTCTATTCTACTAACTACAATTATGGAATGCATTCTCAAGTCAAATCAACCCATCCTCTCCAAGATAGACTCAAATCTGAAAAGTGTGCATGAACAAAAAAATAAATGGTTGTGAAGCACTGATATATCGAAAATCTTTCACTATATTCTGGAAAGGCAAGCTATCTTTCAAGTTGAAAATTGAATTATTTTGACTGTCTTGTATTTTCTAGAGAGAATTTGTTTGGATCCCAAATTCTTATTACAGATGTTGAAGTGTTAGTCAGGAAGTCGGCAATTTTCCCCAGAAATTGAGTGTGGCCGGGTGAGATAAAGGGAAAGTTATTTTTAACCAGTTGGCTTTATTGTGTTGTATATATTTTACTTTAAAATCTTCCTTTAGGTCTATTGGTTGTGCATACCAAATTTGGTTGGGTTAATCAGACTTTTAGTATCATATAGAAATGAACGGAAATCTGATTATTATCGGGGTGAAGTGAACATAGTCTCCACGAACTTTATTTTTGCAAAAGTGGATACCACAAGAATTTTGCACAGCCTATTTTGGGCTAACTGGAATTATTTTAGACCCAGGTGAGGTCGTGAGTTCAAAAAATTTGTTAAACTAAAAAGACTAAACAAAAGAGCTGGACACTGGACAGTTTTCTCAAACTTAAAATGGGGGAGTCTCAAATACTGGATGTTACAAGTCAGTAGGGAAAAAGTATTTGGGAAAGAATTCGATAGGTTCCGTTCTTTGACAAATTCTGGAGAATTTTTCAAGGAATGACTTAATGTTGGCTTTTTCATTTGGCTTCTCTTTTTTTTTGTACTCATTATGCTAGATGAACTAAACGAAAAAAGCAAAAGAGTTGGCCTATACATGAACTCCAGTAAAACAAAAATCATGTGCAACAATCACATTGAGAATAAGGATATAACTGTTAAAATTGAAGGTGCAAAACTAGGGAAAATAGACCAATACATCTACTTAGGACAGCGAATCTCTATGAAATCCACAAAAGAAGAAATCAAGCGGAGAATCACCCGAGGATGGCAAGCTTTTAGCAAAACAAGCTCAACCTTCAAAAACGAGTCGATCCCAATAACCCTAAAAAGAAGAGTATACAACCAATGCATTCTCCAGATAGTCATTTATGGAGCTGAAATATGGAACCTAATCAAGAGACAAACCTGCAAACTGAGAAGCATGCAACATGCGCACGAGAGAATCATGCTCAACGTCATATGGAGAGATCACAAGACAGCACAATATATCGGAAAGAAAACGGGGTCTGAGACATCATAGAATCCATTAGAAAACTCCAATGGCAATGGGCTGGTCATGTTACGAGAATGAAAGACAACAAATGGACATCACAACTCACAACATGGATCCCCAGACACCACAAGTGAGAACAAGGCTAACAAAAAACAAGATGGAGAGATGAACTAGACAAATCCAGAAAATACTGGCTCTGCGACGTCCATGATAGAGAAATGTGGCAGATCCTGGGGAAGGTCTATGTCCAATGACGGTCGTTAAAAGACTGATGATCATGAGAAATTGTTAAGAGGGATTTCCTTAGTTTGTGATTCTGGCTGTATATCTTTGATACACGGGCTATGCCAATGGAGCTAGAGGGCTGAATATTTAAACATTTACTTATTGTGTATAGGAAAAACTGAGCACAAATATGTGCACCATTTACTCGCTGAAACTCGATGTGGTTAATCAGCTAGTGGTTGATGTTATTTATTGCTCATATAAGCAATTTAAGATTTTATTTTACTTTTGTGTATAAGCAATGTTTGATAAAATTGTTCTGTGATGGTCGTTCAATGCGCTCCTCCCCCTTGGGCATCTGACACTTTTCTGAATCAAAATCTACTTGATTTGTTTGAGAGGAGGGCAAGAGGTTACCTAATCAAAACTTTCGAGATATTAGATGGTTTTACAAATTATGGAATTCTAATGTTTAAGAAATTGGAAAAGATTGGAAATTTACTTGCTTGCATCATGGCAAAAAACAAAGTGATTTCTCTCTCCCGCAGAATTTTGAAATACTAAAATAGTTTACCAACTTGTGTAATAAATAGTACAAGTATAAATGATTTTAAGAATAACATAATTCATATCTAGTAAATTCAGATCATGTAGGATAGAAAATAAGTTAATGTCAATATTTAGATAAAAATGTACCTCGTAAAGTACTGATAAGCTTGTAATTTGAGTTTCATATGCATTTTTTCACTTGAACTAATCTGTATTTTAATGCTGCGTGTTATTTCTGAATTGTTTATGGAGATGCTCATTGAGGCAGTTTTTAATGAATGAAGTTTGTAATGAATTTCATTTGTTAGATTTATATATATATTTTTTTTTTTCCTGGCTTGAAATCATTTAAAGGGTTATTGAATTTTTTTTCTATTTCTTCAGAAACCATCTGGACAACAAGATGTCAAACTTGAAGATATATACAACTATTGGCAAAGGTAATTTTTTTTTTCTCTACATATACATATTTATTGAAAATAATCACCAAAGCAATCTTAATTAGACTTTATTAGTGTTTTTTTTTTTTCAATTTCTCGTGTATACAGAATTTTTTCTCAAGTATTCAGATATTATATTACGTACTGGGATCGAAGATTTTTCCAATGATTCTCAATCGGCAATATTTCATTTTGATGAAAAAAATTCATCTAATGTTATGAAAATTCTAATTGCTTTATTGAGGAATTTTGGCTCATGAGATGCTGGGAAATATGAAAAATTCACAAATCCCCAGCTCCATTGATTTCGATTACCACTTGCTTTTAGGTTCAAAGATGGTGCTGTTTTCACCTTATCTGTATCAGTACATTTCTTTGTATATTGTAAGGACAATAATCAATTTATCATAGGTGGTCTCTGTTATGTTCAAGAAAGCCAACAGTCTTATAACATAACCATGATCAACATGGTCTGTCGTGTAATAACTCAGTTTTGAATAGATAAAGGCATACTTTAATGTTTTCCTTTTTTTTTTCTTGAGTCACAATTGCTACATATGATGTCTGTTTTTCTAGCAGTCCTCTAATATTTTTTATACTTTCCTATTGTATTCTTACCAGTTTCCCCCGTATCATCGGTAGTCTCAGATTTTAGATTTTGACTTTGAAGAAAATGGATGGTGCAATAAAGACTAACTGAAAAAACGTAGCATTGAAAATATGGAAAGTTTTGTTTTACTGAAATAATTATGTATAATTCATTTCATTTCGATACTAGCTATGCCAGTGTAAGTCAAATATATTTTTAGTGGGTTGAGAGTTGTCGCCTCTGTCAAACTGGCTCGGCCTAAAATATCGTTCAAACCAAAATTGTTTTTCACTTGTGGTATTCTGGGCGAACGGGCGATATTAAGTAAAAATGTTAGGATGCACCAACCATCCACCTTGTATCAGTAACTGCATTATAACAAGGTACACCTATATCTGCCATTAAGCATTACTTTGTATCTGATGGCACAGTTGTACTTGTTTATGACTAACTACTGTCCAAACCCTGGGAAGCTGGAAATTTTTCTCTATATACTTTCAAGTTTTTTTGTTTTGTTTTTTTTATTTTTTTAAAAAATTTACTGATACTGAATTCCTTTCTCTCTTCACAGCCATGCTCCCAAGAAACGTAAACTTGACACGTCCACTGCCTCAGTGCCTGCTGCAAAAGCACAAAAAAAAGCTGAAAGCTCAAGTTCTAGCTCCGACTCCAGGTATGTGTTTGTGTCTCTCTCTTGAAATTGTGATTATTCATGAAACAATTTTTTTGTTTTGATTGTGGTTAATAGCAAATAGCAATCGTTGCATGGTTTTATGTATAGTTGTCTGGCCATGCAACTGTTGAAGAAAACCTGCCTGACTTAGCCAGTCTGCCTGGAAATATATGTATAACTGTCGTAAATCTTTGCATCCTGTAATCCTCTGTTCTTGCTCAAATATTTGGAAGAACTGGGGAAATAACTACATCTAGCCCAAAAATGTCTGATTTTGCTATTTCATACTTTAGCTAATAACCATATTCCTCGTTGGACTACTTAGATTCCTCTTCTAGAACACACCGCTTGTCACACTAGCCAGTCTGTCTGCCTGAAATAGTCATGAGTCTTGGTATCTAGTCAGGACATTTCTCATTATCACTCAAATATTTGGAAGAGCATGAAAAAAGAATTTTCCCATATGCCAAGATAAAATTGACTTCCAAAAGCAATGATACATGTCAATCTAGATTGTCAGATCTGGCCGAAATGGGAAATAATCTAAGTTTACTCACACTTTACCCACCATAGGCATTGAAATAGTTTTGAATTTGGAAATAAAGCCGGTTTAGTGGCAGAAGTCAGTACTAACCTTCTGAGGTGAGTTCACCTCAAGAAGCTCTTATTGTCGCTACTGTTATGTCTGAGATTGCTATTGCAATTTACTAAAAAATACTTTTCATCTTGATTCGTCTATTTTAATTTTTTGAAGAAAAAAAAAATTATTTTATTCTAATCCTACTATTTTTGTTGCAGTTCAGAAGATGAAATGCCTCAAAAGAAACCAACACCAGCGGCTAACTCTGTGGAAACGGATTCTACCAAGACTGCACCAAAACGACCGCTTAACAATTCTAAGGAAGTAGCTACTGCATCATCGGCTGCAAAAAAACCTAATGTTGCTGCTCAGAAAAAAGCTGCCAGCAGTAGTAGCTCTTCGGAAAGTTCTTCTGATGATGAAAAGGCACCAGCTGCTCCACCCAAACCAACTCCCAAAGATCCTTCAGAATCAAAGACAACGGTCCCAAAGAAAGCGCCACCTGCTAAAAAGGAAGATTCTTCATCATCTGAGTCGGACAGTGATTCTGATTCTGATGACGCGAATAAAAAGAAAACAGTGCCACCTCCTAAAGCAGTACCTCCCGTGAAGAAAAAAACTCCTGTTGTAAAATCAACGCAGCATCAGGTTGAATCGTCATCTGATTCTGATACCGATTCTGAAGACGAAGCAGTAGGTGCCAATCAAGTGAAAATTGTTCCAAAAACTGCAATTGCCAAACCTATTATAAAACAAACTCCTTCCAAACCTTTACCGAAGCCTGCGGCATCATCTGAAGATTCTGATAGTGACTCTGAGTCCTCTGAATGTGAAGATGAGAGCGCTAGCAAGAAGGCAAAGCTCAGAGCATCTGCTCCTGCCAAAAAGTCAGTTACCAAACCTGCAGTAAAGAATGCTAAGAAAGCGGAGAGTAGTTCAGATTCTAGCAGTTCTGATTCTGAGAGTGACGATCCCAAGAAAATTGTTGTGAAGCCCACTCTGACCAAACAAAATGTGAAACCTGCCGCAAAGAAAGCTTCAAGTTCTTCTTCTTCATCTTCTTCCTCTGAGGAAGAAAGCAGCAAAGTTGCCTCGAAACCAGCCGCTAAAACTGCAGTAAAAAAGACGCCTGTGAAGAAAGCTGAATCGAGTTCTGACTCTTCATCTTCAGATGAAGAAGATTCAAAGACTGCGAAACCTGCTGCCAAGGTAGCAACATCAGTTTCTAAACCAGTAGCTAAAGTAGTGACACCAGTATCTAAATTAGCAACAAAAAAAGATGAATCAAGTTCTGACTCCTCATCTTCAGAGGAAGAAGATTCCAAGAAGGCTAAACCAGCCGCCAAGGTAGTCACACCAGTAACTGCTGTGAAAAAGACGCCTGTGAAGAAAGCTGAATCGAGTTCTGACTCTTCATCTTCAGATGAAGAAGATCCAAAGACGGCAAAACCTGCTGCCAAGGTAGCAACATCGGTTTCTAAACCAGCGCCCAAGGTTGTCACACCAGTATCTAAATCAGCAACAAAGAAAACAGAATCGAGTTCTGACTCTTCATCTTCAGAGGAAGAAGATCCAAAGGCGGCAAAACCTGCCGCTAAGGTTGTCGCACCAGTATCTAAAGTCTCAACTCCAGCTGCAAAAACCGCGGTCTCTAAATTGGCAACAAAGAAAACAGAATCAAGTTCTGACTCTTCTTCATCTTCTGATGATGATGAAAACACCAAAGCTGCCCCTAAACCTGCACAAAAACCTCAAAATGTGAAGGTTTCAGCTTCACTAGCAAAGAAAGACTCTAGTTCAGATTCTGATTCTGATTCAAGTTCAGATGATGAACCTAAGAAAGCTTCCTCAGCCGCCAAAATTCCTGTCCCTCCTTCAACTCCTGCTACTTCCAAGACGACGTTGAAAGCAAAAGACACCAAAAAGGCAGCTTCTTCTAGCAGTTCGGAAAGTGATTCTTCATCCGAAAGTGACACTCAAGTCAAGAAAATTGCTGCTACTCAAAAACCTGCACCGAAAGTGACCCTACCTAAAACAACTCCAGCAAAAAAACAAGTAGATACAAGCAGTTCAGACTCTGACAGTTCTAGTGAAGATGAGGTAAAGAAAAAACCAACCGCAGCTCCTACAAAGAAAACTCCTGAAAGTGTGAAGAAACCAATTCCAGTAACTGCACTGCAGAAACCTCAAACAGCCACAAAATCTTCAAGCAAAAAAGAAAGTAGCAGCAGTTCCGATTCAAGTTCCTCTGAAGATGAAGGCCTTCCAGCAACTCCTTCAATTCCTTCAAGACCTTCAACCGAGAATGGTAAGCCAGTCACATCTACTCCAATGCCTGGTGCAAAGAATATTCCTCTAAGTGCATCAGTGACTAAGAAGACCCCAATTGCAAAAAAATCTGATGACACTTCTGATTCTAGTAGTTCTGAAGAAGAAATCCCAGTCAGTCAAAAAAGAATTCCAATCAAGAAGTCTATGACGCAAGCAACTCAAAAGGCTAAAGAATCCGATAGCAGTTCAGATTCTAGTTCCTCTTCCGAAGATGAAGTTGATGTAAAAAAGAAACCGTCAATTGCACAGTCCAAACCACCAGTAGTAGCAGCAGCAGCAAAAGAAAGCAGTTCTGACAGCGATTCCGATTCGAGTTCCGATGAAAAGTCTAAAAAGGCAACCCCGGTGAAAACAGCTGCCACTTCAGTAAAGAAACCGGCTCAATCTGCGGCCAAGAAAGAATCTTCGGACAGTAGCAGTGATTCTTCCAGTTCTGAGGAAGAAAATGTTTCAAAATCAAAACAGACGTTGAAGAAGCCAACTGTGGCTGCCACGCCCAAGTCTCAAGTAAAACCAGTACAAAACAAAAAAGACTCTTCAAGTAGTGACGATTCTTCAAGTAGTTCAGAGGAAGAAACCCCTGAACCCAAGAATTCCCAAAATCTGTCAGGAAAGACAAACGGTCTAAAAAATGGTAAAGCTTCTAGCAGTAGCAGTGATTCCAGTTCAGCCAATGCTGCTGAAACTCCTAAGTCTATGAATGGTGGACCAAAGTTTAATAACAGTGGATCGGTATGTATTGATGCCTAAAGTGCCTTTCATTGAATTTTGTCCTCTAGACAAAAATGGAGATATTAGGTTGTGATACATGAAATGTTTATTCAGCATCATAGAGAATAAGGCTAAAAGTGAAAGATTCCTCTGTATAATTTGCATACTTTTGCAAATTCGATGTAAATGGGGGTATAATTTGTCATCATTGGAGGTTTTTGACCAATTAACAGTGATGGTGTTTTAAGTATGATTTCAAATTTAGCTTAAAAAAAAAAAGTACTGATGTCTTCAAAGCATTTGAAGTAAATTACATTGTGATCTGTTCAGCATTGGTTCAATAAGTTCTGGTCTGGAAATATGGATCCCAATAATAAACTTCAATGGAGGCCCAAACCTGTTCTTAATGATAGGGAATTATTGGTAGCAATAGCCATTGACCCATGAACAATGGTTGGAGCATTTTCTATAGTTGATACTTCAAGAATGACCATATCTCGTCATCTCGACAATAGAAAAGGTTAAAAAGTTAAAATCTTTACTGTTTTTGTTTATATCATCCTTCCTCTTACTAATAAAAAAACAAAACGACATTTCATCTGTAACAACCTAATATTTCTATTTTGCTAAAGGGCTTTTTAAGGTAAGAATGCGTGGATTCTCTAAGAACAAATCAACTGATCAGTCAGTCTCTGCTCCTCTTCAAACATTATATTATTACTTCATAACTTTTCATGGGGGAGTAGTTTAACGAATTTGTCTGCAATATCAGGTGGGTACGGCAGATAAATGAAAACTTCCTGGTTAGGCTGGGACTATTTTTGCTTGGGTCACCTGAGGAAAATGCACTCTGGTGAAATATTACACCCTTTCTCTTAACTAATTTTGAACGGATGCTTCTCATCAATTGCAGTCTTCAATTTGTCGAATTGGAAGCAATACTGAGTAAATCTGTGAAAAATATTATATTAGCTGCAGATGATCAAAATAATAATACTAGTTGACCTTGTACTGTCATATACATTTTACTTTGAAACCTTCCACTGGGTGCATGACAAATTTGGTTGGGCAATTATATAGCAAAAGAGTGAAATCAGATCATTATTATCTGAATGAGAGTGAATGTAAACCTCACTTTTTTGTTTGTTTTTTTTTTAATTATTTTTTTCTGCTGAAGGGAAACTTTTTCACATATATACATATAGCCTGTTTGGGGAATATTGGAACTGTTTTAGGTCCTGGGTAAAGCCTAAAGTTCAAAAAGGAAATGTTCCAACTGAAAATTGACCATTGTCAAATTATAATATTTGCATTATGTTTTGAGTTTGAAATTTGCTGAATATTAGCTATATCCTTTTTCTCTCTCTCTCTCTCTTTTTTCTCCTCTCTCTTAGAACGTGTCACATTTTCCTATTGGAAATAAATGTTATTGAAAACTTTTCAATATTTTCTCTTATTTCTGTTTTTTCTGCATGAATTTGTACAACTATTATCCCGATCTTATTTGTCTTAATATTTGCATTCAATTACTTCTGATGATAAACATGAATGGATATGGGAATAATTTAGATCTTTTTTTTTTTTTCACATATAGTTATCCCTTACCAATGCAAACTTGCTCTAGTTTTGATAATTTCAGTCTTGAACTGCAAAATAGAGAATATGCTGTGCAGTATCCACAAGATGTGAAACAGTAAAGTTTAGGAAACCATAAATGCATTATATTTGTCTTTATTTATGGTGACGATATGAACCCAGTTGAAAACTCTAACTTCTATGTTTACTTTTGTGAGCTAGTTAGTTGAATAGTATTTTAGGCATTTAATTTTTTTTCAAATTCACTGTGCTGTAAAAAAAAAAAGAAATTTCATTTTTTAGTAAATAAAATATTGATGTATCCTTACCATTTTTATTTCTCATTTCCATGCTACTATTTATCTTCATAATATTTTTATGATTTTTTATCACAGCTTTTCTCAGACTGGATAAATTTTTGAAAAAAACAAAATCAAGATTGAATGTAAATAGCATAAAAAAGAATAATGTTGATCACTGCACTGGTGTTCTATGACAATAATGGTTTTTGTTGAATTACTATCGCACACTTTTTTTAACTATCTTTTAAAACTGATTGCAATGATTAAATATATTTGAAAGTTTGATTTTTGGTTATAACTGCTAGAAAAAAAAGCATAGTCGTAAGAAATAAAAAATACTTTCCTGTTCTCAGGATTTCTGGGCAGAATAAAGCAGTTTCCAATTTTTAACTGAAAGAAAATATTGGATCCGTCATCAGAAAGAATGGAGTAAAGTTTTTAAATCAGAAATTTTTACTGTTTTACTTTAGTCATTTATTTGTACATTTACAATTTGGGAATGGTAAAGTGTTTATGGTTTTTGGGTCTTTGGGGTCAAAAAGATTTCAAGGAAAGTCAGCAAAAACTATTTATGGGTTTTCATTTTTGTGGCCCCTGGTGCCTATAATCCTCACAAATAGCAACAGATAACTGTACTTCATCCTATATAATACCAGTTTTATTTTCTTTCAGTACTTTAAGTAGAGAATCATTTTAGCACCAGTTCAATAACAAAATGTATCACCTGGTTTGAGTATCCAGGAGTTGATACTTATAAATGTATAATTCATAAGTATCAAATCTTACTTCATTTTTGTATGCCTCCATTGTGTATGTTGTCAGTCAAAGGAAGGATCAGTTAATAGGTTCCTGATGAACAATTACTGACTTTATGTAGCTACTTTGCCAGATTTGTACAGAAGTGGGGATAATCTGAGCTTTTACTCTTGGACTTAATCCAACACAGGAATCGGAATAATTTGATGCTATTCCCATGCCTGTGTTAGATAATTCTGAGAAAAGGCTCCGATTATCTCACCTCCTGGCACATCTGTTGAGATAATGTTATATCAGACGTTAGGAATTTCTAAATTTTACAAGATAATCAGTTCTGTTCAATGAATAGTAACAAAAACAATAAAATTTCCATTTTAGGCTAAGGTTAGGTGGTGGGGTTTATGACTCCAAAAGCTTTGGATGAGAAGACTTGAAAATACTTTCAAAAATTAGACAAATGTAGATTTTCCATCATAGATAAATTTCTGTTTCCAATATGCATAAATATACAGTATATGCCAGCATTCAAGTCTACCTTTTTGGACATAATGTCCCCATATTAGTCGATCAAGATACTATGAACTTGACAGTCTAATAAATGCTGTGCTGCTTCATTTTGGAGAGTTGACTAATCTGATAAATATTTGACTAAATTTGTATTAAATATTAGTTTTGGTCGACTTATGTGAAGGCATATATGCTACTCGAATATTAGACAATTTATATGACAATTTGGAAAGGAATTTATGTGGATATGTTTCACCTTTCAGTTGATTTATAATAGTCTGTATAATTTTGAAACAAATCTCTTCAAATAGATTTGCTTTTTAAACTATACTTGTTGTTCTGGAGAAGCCGAAAGGTGAAACCTATCAGAATGAAATTGTTTTCTAAATTGTTGTATATTGTTGAATTCTGTATAAAATTTTTATTTGTACTCAATGATTCCAACTTATTTGGAACATCTTTTGTTTATTGGAGTGTTCAGATGTATCCTCACATTTCTATTAGATACTTGTCACTCAGGCAGACGGTTGGTTGGTTCATGTGAACAACAGAAAGAGGAAAGAGAATGTGACGACATTGAAAGAACATCTATTCTGATAATTAGATTTCTTGAGCATTTGTTTTGTTTTTTTTTTTTTTTACTCTGTTGCCCAGTATGGTTTGGTAATAGCTAAAAACATGAACAAAACTACATTTTGGTGCTTAATAAATAAAAAGATAGTCAATATTTGAAAATGAATAAACAGGACTCTATTTACAGGCTTTCTTGTATTTAAAAAAGACTGCATCATTTCTAGGAAATGAAAATTTATCTTCTAAACTTGCACGTTGAAAGTCATCTGGATGGACTTGGTTGCATATATCATGGTAGAATTCCGAAAAAAGGTTTCCTTGTTTATGTACGGGTATACCTTGATTAGTGCTGTTGATTTGTTCCAAAATATTGTCGTATTCGAAACCTCATAATTTAATGTTTTTGCTATCATCTTAATTTCATTAATTTGTGTAGCAAAACCTTAACTGTACTGCATCAAAACACTATTCAGATAAAATAAATAATTATGGTAATGTTTTTATATCTTGCCATTTTCTATGGTTTCTATTTTGCAATGGAATATGAGAATACAGAAGATCTATTGTGTGAAAATATTAGCTTTTATTAACCTTTGGAAAACAAGATCTTTAGTTCGGGTGGGTGCATAGGAATCTTTGATTTGAAGGCTGTTTTTTTTCTCTATGTAATAATTTATATCTGATGCCCCTTTATTTGTTGGCAGATTCACTGGCATAAGTAGGATTTTGAAATTTAGTCTAAAATTCAAAGACAGGAATATTTATATTTTCACTTTGAGCAAATAGAATTTTTTATTTCCTTTTTTTTTTTTTTCATATATATATATATATATATATATATATATATATATATAAAGGACAGATTTTTTATTGCGCTTTGAACAATCCTAAACAAAATGGAGTTCAAACTGCCAAAATCTTACTCTTTGCTTGATATCACAACATGATAAAATCTATCTTTATTATTAGGATATTGGATGAAGTAGTGTAACATTGGATTTTAACTAATTTTTGTTGGGAGTTAGTTTTTTTTTAATGTGGGGATTTGCTTCTGCTGATCCATGAAAGTTTTTGTGACTGACTGGTAAAAGCAGCTGGGCATAAACTAGACTCCCTCTGGCAATGAAGGTGCCAGTTTGATTCTCATTGAAGGCTTACACTTTACTTCTGAACATGCTATTATTTGCTGCCATCAGAAAAAAATTGTTCTAATTGAAAGTTGTCTATAAAAATTGAAGTTAAGGCAGAAGTAAACAAAAAAAAAATCTAATTTCAATTAAAATACGATAAAATCGCTCCAAATTGACTTCTTTGGTTATTTATTATTCCTGTTACTGCTTTACAATAAGCCTCCACTATTTATCAGTTATATTTTATTAATTAACCCTTGTGAAAAATATCCACGGATATATTTGGATTTCTGAAAAAAACTTTTTTTTATTTGAAGAGAAAAATTTTTTTACTCTTTCAATTTACTGAATTGGTTTCAGTGGAAGAGATTATCATTATTAGTACAATTATTATTATTATTATTAGCATCGTTACCTTCAAGTGGAAGAGTTAGGGAAAGAAACAAAAAAAAAATCACAGCTTTCATATGTAGATTGGTTGATAATGTAAATATTCTGATGGATTTTGTTCCTTTCATTATTGTGTAAATATTTTTGACTATTAGTTCTTTGAATCTTTCTATGATGGACATTTCTCCTCATTGCAGACTTGGTGTATTCTAAGTATGGCTGCCTCCCCGGGTTGCCAGAAGGAGAGATAATCTGAACTACCTTGGAGACTCACCCCACACTGGCATTGGAAATCGTTTGGAGGCTGAGGTTTCCAGTGGGCCTTCCTTCAGAGGCTAGTATTGAACTTCTGTCGCCAGCCTTGCTTAATTTTCAAATTTGATACTATTCCAATGCCTGTTTTTGAGTAAGTCTGAGAAAAGGTCCAGATTATCTCCTTCTGGCAACACTGTTGTCTCGTGTGATTCAACTTTTATCACTGTCTTTATTATGTTTTAATTGTATTTTTGGCTTTCAGCGCCCAACCACTCCGTTCCGAAGGGTTGTGTCTGAGAATGTATCAATTGATCCACGTTTAAGAGATAATTCTTTTGAGGCCAAGGTAAGCTGACCATTTAAACAAAGATTCTGCACTTTTTTCTTTTTTTTTCCCCTTCTATCTTGACAAATCCTCAGTTGATTCAGCAGGTTACATTTTAGAAATAAAACCCACAATCAAAGCTCAAACTCTGGTGCTAATACTTGTTTTCATATGAATACCCAGAGGAAAGGCATGACAGATCCTCCCTTATTGCATGTCATCCAGTTCTGTCATATCCCAAGTACACCAGTGTAGTAGGAAAAAGAGCAATCATTATGATCCATAAATTATTTCCTGCACAAAGGGATTTTTAGGATGGAGCCATTGCTAAAATTTACTGCAGATTTTCATTTTTTTTTTTTTTTTTTCCCCCTCCCCTTTATGATAACATGTGCATATGAGAAAGGGCTTGGAAATAGTGACTCTTTTCGAAGATTTATTTGTTAACAGCTCAAGTGCACATTAAATATTCCGAAAATTCTCATTGCTGTTTTCCACAAATGTGGATTTGTGGTGTACACATTTTTCTGTACATATAAGTACATCAGTTCCTGATTTTCATTTCTCCTTGAATCTGAAAACAGATAAACAATTATTTCCTTGAGACTGGCAGTCTTATTAGGTTCTTCCAGAGCAAAGTCTCTCAATAAGAAAGTTTTTCACATCTCCAATATGGAAAAAAAAGGCTACAATGTAATAAACCTAAATATGGGTCTAACTTTTTGACCTCTACGTTTTCCCAGATTACATGGGATTTCTAAATGACATTTTACAAGTACTTTAATGTACTAACTTGAGTTGCTTAGATTGTTGAAGACCTAGTTGCTCACTTATAAGCTCAAATACAAATTATACTCTAAGAGGATGTCCAAAAAGTGTACACATTTGATTAGTCAGTAATTTTAATGCATGTTTTGTATTCGTACACATGTATATATTTTAGCAATTGATAACTTATTCTTAATTTTTTAAATAAAGATAAATGTTTAAGTGATGATCTGAACATGTTTTTGTAATGTTTTACAATATTCAATGTTTGTTTGTTTTCTTTTCCACACTCTCAGCAAGGTGCCAGAGGTTCCTGGGGTGAAAAAGCCAATGATTCCTTGAAATACACGCGAGGAAAGGGATTTCGGCACGAGAAGACCAAAAAGAAACGAGGAAGCTACAGAGGCGGAACTATAGACTCCTATAGTGTTCATTCTATAAAATTTGACTGAACGAGTTTTCTCCCTTTATCGAAACATTAGTTGATGCAGTTCTCATAAAATTGTGTGGAAGTTTATTAAATTGGATTGCTACAATAGCAGCACTGCTTAATTGTAAAGAAAAAAAAAAGCTTAATTGAGAATTGGAAAATCCCTCTATTTCTCTATTTTAATTTTTACTTATTTTTATCTACTTTCTTACCATAACTACAGTACATTCCAGGGTTGTTAGATTTGGCTAGAAATGGGAGATAATTCAAGCTTAATCTCGGAGGTTTGATATCAGCTTAGAGCTGGTACTGAACCTTACGATTTCTGAATTCAACGCTATGTTTGTTTTTGGTGAGTCTCTGAGATGAAGGTTGGAATATTTCCTTTCCTGGCCGAAACATGCAACCCTGGTTCATTCATCAGTCTAGAGGGGAAGAAAAACTTTGAAAAATCATCTGTAAAATAATCATGATCTTTCAGAATAAATCTATTGTTTTATTCTTTGTCTGAGTTCATTTGTCTTTGTCGATTTTTCTATAAAATCATTTGGTTCAAAGCTTTCACTTCAAGCATTTTGTTATTACACAGGATCCCTTGGTCAGCACAAGCTAACAGTTTGAAAAATGGAGAATGCTAGTTATTTCAGATTAGATAACACAGGCATGGGCAACTTTTTTTTATCTAGTGGGCCACGTAAGATTTTTCATCATTTTGGTCATATTTTTACCTTTAAAGTGTCAATTGTATTGTAATAGGAAAGAGTGATGATCATGATCTATAAATTATTCTCTGCTCAGAAAAATCAATTTTTAGGAGGGGGAAGCCATTACTAAACTGTAGTTACTGTTTGTCAGATTTTATTTTATTTATTTAATTTTTGTGAGTAAGGATAACATATGCATAAGATGGAGGACTTGGAAGTGCACTGGATTTATATTTCAAACAATTATCATATTGATTTGCTAAGCCTAAACAAAAGTAATTTTACAAAACGAATCATAAAATTGTCATTCTAAGAAAAACTATGATTTGAAATGGCTAGGTTGGCCGTGGGAAATGAAGAAAATCCGGAATATATTTGAGTGAAGTCAACCGTGAGAATAAGACCAATTCGGAATTGAACACAAAATTTGAGAAAATCGATTCGAGCATACCTTGCGATAACATTGCCAGAGTTATCCCCCTTATAAATTCACCGTTTATGACAGTCGGTCAGCTCTCTCTAAAATCCAATTCTCTTTCATCCTCAACACATCGATTGTTTTCTGGTAATAAGAGATGAATTCTCATCAGTGATTACCAATCTACCTGTACAAAACCATAGTAATGAATTGAGTTTAAAGAACTGGCATTGTCGCTCACTAATAGGCATTGATGCTGTGTTCATTTAGCTTGTTTCATTTGGGGCAAAAAAAATGATCGTGTTGGTTGACCGTGGCTCCTATACATCGATTCTATTTTTGATGTGGTACAACCCCTCTCCACTTAAATATCCTTGGAGACATCATATCATGCGATACGTATCTATCCATGTATATTTTTACATTACTCTCTCAGATGAAAATATCTTTCAAGGGAAATTTGATTAGATTTATCTCCCTTTGCTAATAAGTGAATTTTTTGGAAAATTATTCCACTGATGCCCCTTTTTGTATGCTATTCGTTGAGCTCATCATGCGCTACATGAAGCCTAGGGTTGTAAAATCTTAAGTAACGATTTAATGTTTAATGGTCGGAGGTTCCATGTAACTGGAGAATACCCACCTAATGGACGATTATTTTCAGCTAGTTTGAATAACTTTTTAATCTTACATTTATTGCAGTAAACTGAAAAAGTTCAAGAAATTTTTTTTTTCCTCTTCTAAATTGCAGTTATCATGTGAGCAACTTTTTAGTTTGCATTAGCAGCAATATTGTGTGCAATTGCCTTGCAAATTAAATGTAGCTTTTTCTTTTTTCTCCTGTCAAATAGTGACTGGCATTCTTGTATTTGAATAGCAAATAAGTAATTTTGTGAGCTTTGTATGGGTAAACAGTAGTTAGAATTGATGCAATGGGTTTGGGTTAAGAATTAGTTAGGTTTATAGCAGTTTGTAGAAGAAATCAATTTCATATACCCATTGTAATATTACATGACAAGATTAGGAAGCTTCAGGACATTTTACTTTTAAGCTCTTAAAATGCGCTTTTGTTCTTCCAAAATCAGCGAATCCTTTGGACACTAAAGTTTAAAATCATCTACAGTGAAATATCTGATGAAAGTCCCACAACCAATTTTTATTTATTTATTTATTTATTTTTTTTTTTTTTTTGTGTGTGTTTCTGGGTAAACTGCAATTGTCAGATGTGACAGGTTGAGCAAATCTGCTTGGCCAGATTACTAGGGGACTTTGATTGGCTAAAACAACCTGGTGTGACTTATGGAATAGTTTGGTTAGGTAAAACGAAGGCTTGGTGGTAGATACACACACCTGAGTTTGAGGTTAGGGAAGCCTGGAGAATAAGCAAACAGCATCGTAATTGTCACAATCCTGACCCATTCATCTTCAAAGTTGTAACAATAAAACCATGATTTCATCAGGTTTATCCATTTCTCTACATATTATAGAAATCTAATTAGCTAGTCATTTGCCAGGGAGTGGCATAAGACATGAGAGATAGGGCTCAACTGCAGCCCATGAACAATTGTCACAACAGATGATTCACAGCCAACTGTGTGCATCCTGTTGCACAATCATGCAGAAGATTATTTTTATCTCTTACATGCCAACAGAAATGAAAGGTTGATTAATAACAATAGAAAGAAATTTTCTTTTTGATTTAATCAAGCTCCTGGAGTAATGGTTAGCATGTCTGCTTCACAAACAGGAGGATTAGAGTCCTGGTATGGGCAAAAAAATGTAGAAATCCCTTCACTTGTGCACTCACCAGCTAATTGAGTACACTCTCAATAGTGTGATTAAGATGGAAAAAAGCTGGGAATAGAGTTGTGCTCCCCACTATTAAAAATGGATAGTAGCTAACAAAAGAGGAGAAACAGTTCCCCTCCAGCTGCCAGCTCAGTACAAGTCTTTGATTTGGACTGAAATGCGTCAACTTGCATGCAACATCCCTTACCTACTTAATGATAGACAATACATCCGCTTTCTATTTTTCAAGCAATACAATGTTATCTTTATGAGGTATTTTACATCTGATAAATTTTGACTCTTAAATTCATAAACCACTTGTAATTGACCACAGAACTCTTCTAACAAAATAGATAGTTGAATTGGGAAAGAAAAAAAAAAAAAATCATCAACAGGTCAAAAAGGAATAATTTTAATCATCTTATTTTCCCTGAAATTGATTCTATTTTCTTTGTATAAATTCAAGTAAAATATTTTCACAATGTTACATGAATCAAATTTGAAATATACAATAATTTTCAAGTATCCTATCCAGGAAGTGGAACACATTTTAAATTTATAGAATGTTATTATTCTTCAGATTTCATATTTTTCGATGTAGGATGACCCAGTGGTTATCTACTGTGCCTGGTGATATGTGGTAGAGCCTCTATCCTTTCCAAATTGGCTTATCACCACCTTTTGATGCATCCTGGTTTCCCTTTCATCAACATCTCACATTTACCTTTGAAGTCAGGATCTCCCATCTTCTCTGCTGTTCCAACCTTCAGTAGAATACTACGGTCAACAAATAAAGATTGAAGAGTAAGAATTTTTTTTTTCAGATATTTAATGATTTATACACCAGAAAAATTTCTTTAGCAATGATTATTAGAAAGTAAAATCATTATAAGCAGGGAGGAACAAAAAAATGGAAAGAAATTTTGTTCTATGTTTGAAATAAAGACAAAAAAGAAAGTTTCATTGATTTTTTAAAATATTTTCTCTTTATATATCACAAAATATATATCTTTCAAGCATTTAGCCAGTCATAAAAGTGAGGTATGGAATATTGGAACCTCAACCTTTTCACACCAAAGAAAGAAATAAAGTCCCCCACCCTAAAGAAAAGCCAAAATGAAAATCTGTGCTGTTTTTGTGACTGTTTGAAATCTAACTAAAGAATTATTTCTTCTATACTATCAGAAGAATTATCAAATGCATTGAGGGTTGACCGGGTTTCAAATAAACTAATCTGTTGTCTGGATGGTAATAATTTGCTCCCCTCATTGTGACCATTATTCAAGCCATCTCCACTGAACAACCCCCCAACAGTCTGATTGATCCAATCCTGCTTACTTGGCCGTCGACTCAGGTCTCCGAGGATCAAATCATTGTCTTTGTTCTTAGTGGAGATGCTATTGTCATCAACATTCTCTCCAAATAGTTCCTTGTAAACACTGCTTTCCATCTTGTTAGACCTTCTTGTTCTGTTCTCAGAAGAACCATGATGGATTGGCGCGTCTCCATTAACAAAACCAGACATCTTGAGGCCATCAGGGTTTTTGGGGGAAACAGTTGAAGGGAAGAAATCTTCAATCATATTATCTGACTTTCGACTGGATAACCTGTTTCCTTTTTTGGATGGAGTTGCAACATTACTTTGGTTTGGATTTAAAAGAGAATTTGGTTTACCATGGCTAAACCTTAATGGTGAATCCAAAAAGTCTAAATCATTCGAAGGCTTCCCTTGATGGAGATTTTCAGTTTGTTTGGTAAAATTATAATCAGTCCTAAAGGGAGAATCAGGAAACGGGTCATTCCTGGGGTTTACAAGGGTCTGGTATTTGTTATCCAGTTCTTTCAGTCTGGCCAATAACAAATCCTTCTTTTTACGTTCATCTTCCTCTGCTTTCTGTAGTAGTTCTTTCGTTTCTTTCTTTACATCCTCTTCGATCCTTTCAATGTCAAGCTTTTTCAACTCTTTTTCTTCTGGTTTTATTGCTGTTTCCTCCGGTTCCATCTTCGGTTCTGGCAAGATCTTTTCCTCAAGTTTGACATTTTCTAGCATTTCTCCAAGATCAATTTCCTCTTGAATGCTTTCTTGACAAGTGAACTTATGTGTGTCCATTGCTGGTGGTGGTGGATTGTCAATTGCTTTCTGGGGTTGGTTTAAAGCTTGCATTGGTGGATTATAGTCAGTATTGTCAATTATTGGTGGCTGACTGATTTTAGTGTCACTGGCAACTTTTGGTGAAGGTGGGTTGATTTTCTTCAACTGGATTAAAAATTTGGAAATGATTATGATTTAAAAAAATCAATATACATAATAAGATTTATACAAACATACACAGAGGCACACAGCGTTGTCTTAAGAATATTTGAGGCCCCTACAAAGCGATGTACTGGGTTAGGACTGATTTAATAAATGAATTCAAAAAAGAATCGAGAACTTATTTAAACATGAATATAAAAATAGGTTTAGAGAAAGTTCTCTATGTCTGGTATTTGATAATATGAACCTTAATTTTCATTTTTCAAATTTAATTTTGGGGCCACTAAAATAATGACACCCCTGGGCAACTGCTAATTGTGCTCATTCAATAAGACAGCCCTGCACATTATATATATATCATATATATATTACACACACACACACACACACAAATCCTATTAGTGCAGAATAATCAATAAATCATATTGTCAATTCAGCTATCTGTAGACAAGCTCAACAGTATTTTAATTTTCATAAATTTCTTTTCAGATAATCAAAGAAAACAATGCGTTATTTTAGAATTTTGCTGAGTTTTTTATTGACATATTTTTTAATTTATCAATTGTTTTTTTAAGATGTGCTTTAATGGAAACAAACCATAAAAATATGTTAACAATTTTACATTTCTTATTAGAAAATATTTTCCCAAATTCAGTTGTATGGTAGCGTTATGATAAAAGGTGAAAACTAGTCAGAATTAATAATAATATACTTTTTTTAGCTTTCGTTTTAGCTTTTCAAGGTTTGATCCAAATAAATGGATGCCCCAATCAACAGGAGATCCATTTAATATCAAGTTGTTGAATATGAAATGTTTTCTGAATAGTAAGATGAAGGATGATATAAGTGACAAAGAATGGGAGTTATTTAATCAAAATATGAACCATTTAAAGCAATAACCTTTTCTCAATGATCAAATAAATTTGAATGTTTGCTGAAAAATTGCTTCAAGATGATTTAGAGGGAGCTGGAATATTGATTACCCAAGTAACTATTAGTCATCATGGAATGAATTCAAGTGCTGTATGCTATAAAAAATCTGGCAATCCTTGCACAAATGCATCAAGCCATGCTATTTTAAATGGCTTAAAGTGGCTAGATTTTATAACAATGATCAAATAAAATTATTCTCAATCTAAAAATACTGTGGAGCAAATATGGCACGTAGTTAGGATTAGGATTTAGGGTTAGTCTCAGTAGGTGGGCTTTTGGTTAGTATTTAGGTTAAGGGATAGTGTTTCTTATTTCTCAATCATTCATTAATATCATTTCATTACCTGGAAATTGAATCTACTAAATAGCCATTTTTAAACAAATCTAGCAACTTTTGGCCACTCAGATATAACCAATGTCAAAATGATGGTGCCTAATGCAACAATGGAAGAATAGGCAAAAAATCTTTAATGGCAATGTAGTGAAAAGGAATTAGTTTGTAAAGGAGAATGAAAAGCTGCTCAGAGAAGAATTCTGGATTCAAAGCAGAGGGTGGGGGGAGGAAACATATTTTGAGTCAGGTAGGGGTGGGGTCAAATGGAAAAAATCATTTTTACAAATAGAAACGTGAAAAAAAGCAAACTAATTTTCAACACTGATTTTTTGGTCAATTTTTGATTATGTGCGATTATTTAGGGTTTTTTTTACTGGTAAAATTTCTTCACCTGGATATCTGAAAATAGACTTAGATTGAGCTTTGCCTGAGCAGGGTAAGGTGGGTCTGGACTCCTCTGCCCTCTACTGGATCCATACCTGATGATCCAGTGGCCAAACTAAACCTTTCATTTTGATCACATCAAAATTTTATAGTGAAGTTCAAAGAAGTGAATACAAGAAATCTGGCTGCTCGTTCTTTAAGACCACAAGAATGTGGTAAAGGATTGGTTGAGTCTAATGAAGAGGGCAATAATTTCAAACAAAGATTTTACACCCAAATATTAATGCTGATATATTCATGAATTGGATTTCTTTTTTTCTGTTGCTACTTTTATTTTACTCTTATACTGCTCAGTATACTTGCAACTCTCTCTCTCTTTCATATATATATATATATATATATATATATATATATATATATATATATATATATATATATATATATATATAGTAAGACATAAGCTATGTATTAGCTGAATATATATATATAGTAAGACATAAGCTATATATTAGCTGAATATATATATATAGTAAGACATAAACTATATATTAGCTGAAGGGGAGGTGGTAATGCAAAGGCCCATAAAACTGCTTTGATCCAAATTCTCATCTCGTTTATTCTGGCAGCTGTTCAGAACAATGGTGAGAGCATCACTATGTTGAAGTGGCCACCCTATCAGTGGTAGGTTCAATTCCTGCAGCTGCCCCATTTTCTTTAATTGTTTATTCTATTTATGTTGTCTAGGATGAATTATACATTAACCGTGTAATGATGGGATATCGTTTCAAATGAGTTTCTGTATAATATAATGGAATTTATAATTTATTCAGTCGGATCACAAATATCCATTTCTCAATACATACATTATACATATATACATATATTTATATTATATATATATATATATATATATATATATATATATATATATATATATTCCTAAAAAAAATGATGAAGCATATAGTGCAGTGGTTAGTGATATGGTTTCAAGTTAGACCTAATAAGCTCAATCCTCACTTAATGTTGGAGGCTGAGTATATCAAAAGATACATAATCCTTGTTGCATACCAACCTTATATATAATTCTGCATATGTACAACTGTATGTCAATGGTGGAAATGTTTATTATCACACCATAACAACACTCACCATTGATTCTTTCTGTTTCTTGGTTTGCCGTCTTCTTTCCTCATATTTTTTCATCCTCAATGGAGGAGGTGTGAGTGGAGGTATCCTCTCATTGGATTTACTCTTCACAGAAGGAGTTGAACGGGGTGTGTGAAAATGGGAACTGCTTAGTTTCTGGTTGACGTTCCTCTGACGATTGCTATAGATATTCCATACTTCTAGTTCCTTCTCTTTTTCCTGCAAAAGAAACATCAGGAAATATACGTGAAGAAATGGCTAACTTTTTAAAAAATCTAAAAGAGAAAAAGTTTTCTTTTGTTCTTTTTTCCAGACAGCATTCTTTTCTTCTGGTCTACCATAGCAGACAACATCCCAATATGGCTGCTTTCATGTATTCATAATCAATAAGACACCAAATTTCAAGAAAATCTTTTTGAAATTTATAATATAATTAGTATTTATCTGAAACAATTTACTTTCATTAAAAAAATTTCAAGAATTATAATTGTCATAAGTTTCTATAATAATGATACAAATCCACATGGTCTTGAATAGTTCCCTAATCAACCCATCAGTCTTACCCATCAAGTTCTTCATGTGAATTCTTAAACCATATGGGATTACAAAAATATGCATTTATGAACTGAATTATGAAAATGTAAGGCATTATATACTGATATATATATAAATAACAACACATACACATGTAAAAGTATATATGGGGTACCGTACACACACAGGGACAAGTAAGTAGATATTATTTTTCAATAGATATGGTGTAAGTTCCTGGAACTGTGAGCTTTACAGAATATATATATATATACATATATATATATATATATATATATATATATATATATATATATATATATATATAAACATGCATGACTAATGTACTCTCAATACACACACACACATAAAAAAAACTAGTATTAAAAATTATCATAGAAATGTCATTTAATAAGGAAGGAGGTCTACATCTTTCTGCACCTGCATATGAACTTCTGGAATGTTCCAGCAATACCTCACTATGGTACAATGCCATCACAGTCATCATTCATTACATCACCTTATTGCAAGGAAGCTGTCATGGTTGAAAAAAAAAGCTCTCAAACGAACAAAAGAATGAATGAATTAAGCAAAAATGATGAAATTTTGCTCCACAGGCCCATTGCCAAGATGTTAAATGTCTGTGTCAGTCCCATTGGATCAATTATTTTGAAGCTTCCACTTCAAATTTGGTAATTATTTTTTGAAGTAACCTTCTTTAGTCTGACAAAACAAAATTTGAACTTTTTGGCCACAACCCAGTTGGTCATGTATGAATGTGCTCTTGATTTAAAAAGCATCATCCCCATTGTAAAGCACGGAGGTGGAAGTATTATAATTTGGGAGTATTTCAATAATACGAGGCATATCATGTGATAAAAGGAACCATGAATGGAGAAATGTATCAGTGTATTTTGGAAGCTGATTCGATCTCTTTGGTGCAACAGTTAGAGCTTGAAGAGGGCTGTATTTATCAACAAGACAACAACCTGAAACATACAGCTAAAATAACTCATGAACGGTTTGTTCAGAACAATTCAATGGCTTAGTCAATTTCCTGATCTGGAATCCAATTGAAAACTTATGTTGAAGCTTGAAAGGTCAAATTCATCAGGGATATTTCAGAAATATTGATTTGAAGGTTGTTTGCGAGGAAGAGTGGGCGAGGATATCAAAAGAATGTTGCAGAGGGCTTGTGCAGACAGTTTTCTTGACAGTTTTAAATAATGGACTTTGTATACAGTTATACACAACCAACCACAATGGACCAGGTTAGCAGTATTTCAGGATGTCAAGAGTTGAATAGGACAAAATTCAAAGAATAAATAGAAACATTGTTTTCGAAATTGATCTCAAAGAAACTCTCTTGCACTTATAATTGGAAATAATCAACTAAACACTTTATTTACTTGAAATGTTTGTGAGTGCTGTTTTAATTGATATTGTGCTATTGTCATAAAATGAGACAACTTACAAGTAATTGTATTTCTAAACGGTTGTACTTCTCCTCAAGTTCTTGAATGTTGAATCTGATCTTTTTGCTCTGCATCTTTTCGATGTTGATCTCATGCCTGTGATTTTTTACCAAGTGTTGTACATAAGTTTCTAAATCCTGGAGTCAAAACAAAAACTTTAGTATTAGAACAAGAATAATGGACACAACAATATGCAAATTTCAGAAAGTCAGTAGTTTTAAAAAGTCAAATATATCAAACTAGTATAAAAAATAAAAATGCTTTCAAATTCTGACTGTTAACTACTGATATTGTCTCGTGCTGATGTGCATCACCATTTATAATTTCAATAGATGCTTATCAATCAGATCAGACATTTTTTCAAAGACCATTAATAAACAAATACACACATGCACTAAATAGGAAGCAAAAATAACTGACCATTCCACCACATAAATAAAAAAACAAAAAACATAAGGAGAAGGAAGAGGAGAAGGAAAAAGAGCAAGTAGTCTTTCTTTGAGTCAATTGGTTCTCATACTTATAAAATATTGCGAAATAGGAATATTCTGCGAGGATTACTTTCAACAGAAATAGTAAATAGCATTTTTTGGCTTCTATAAGGACCTTGGATACTCTATACGATATCATTGGCAGCTGGTAAAAAAAATTGATCAAAATAGATGTAACACCATTTAATGAAGTCACCTCTTTCTGTAAGATTATACCTTTCAATGACATCACACTTCTTCCTCCCTATTTCTAATGTTTAAAATAACCAGGATGGACAGACAAAAAAGCATCTTATAGAGATGTGTGGACAAAAAAAAAAGACAAGAATTACCCGAATTTTGGCTTCTGTTTCATGAACCTTCTGCTGAGCAATGTTGAGTTGTTTGGTTAATTCAGCTCTTTCTTGTAGATTCTCATCATCCACAAGAACTTTGTATTTGTTGAGCCGATTCTTGGTTTTTTCTAGTTCGTCCTCCACTTCACGCAGTGATTCTTGGGACTTTCTGTAGCGGACCTTCATTGTTCGCACTTGTTCCCTCAGGCTCAGCATCTCCTTGTTATGCGACTCAAGAAGCATTGGCAAACGATTGTTGCTATTTTCAAACTTCTCCAGGGCTTTGCCTTGGCGGTACTCCATCCTCTTCAGGAGACGAATCTCATCCTTCTGCATCTCAACCTGCCTTAGGAGATCAACATTCAGGTTCCTAAGTTCATTGTTGCTTAGTTTTTTGGCTGCTACAATCTTCTGCTCCATTTCATAAGTTGGAGCGATTTTCATCAACTTCGTATTTCTTTGTGTTGATTGTTTCTTTCTCCAATGCATTGTCGTCTTTTTCACTACAGAAGAAAAGAAAACATTTAATTCAAAATTTCTTTAAAAGATGGCTGGGTTTTGTATAAGTACTTTACAACTGGAGACATACAAAATGAAATTTAACAATTACTCACAAAAGTATATATATATATTACTACAATATAGCCATCAGAAATAATGGGGTTATTTATGTATTTTTGAATTTTTATTGTTATGTCATAACAGGAAGGTAAATCAACCAATGAGATCATCCCATTTGAGTTCAAACAAACTAACAAATAAACAGAAGACTTTGCATATAAACTCATTATATGGTTAGATGAATGTTATAATTGAGAATAGATATAGAAATGGAAATAATTGGTCTTCATAAAAATACTAACAAGATAAAGATTTGAAAAGGAGTAAGAGATGATATAATCAATAAAAGAGTAAAAATATATTGATATACAAGAATGTCTGAACATATGAATTACCTAAACTCAACAACAGTATCTGAACCAGTGTTGTGAGTAACAGTGATTGATACAATATACCCAAAGCTCTTTACAGCGAGCCTAGAAAGCACCTTCTCAAAAACAGACAGAGAAAACCTGGGAGTAGACATAGTTGGAAAATATTTGAACAATTGAGAAAGTGAGAAAGCTAAAAAAATGAAATGAAAAGATGGCGCATAATGATCGGCATTTGCTTTAAATAGAGACATACTGAAAACCAATTTGCAAATATGCTTGAAATGTAAAGTATACAATCGATGCATAATACAAGCTATGACATACAGGTGTGAAATCTGGAAACTTACTAAAACACTCAAAAACAAACTCAAAAGAGGGCAATGGAAAGAGTAATGTTAGGAATAACTCTTAGCACCAGAAAAAGATCAAAATGGATCCAAAAGTGGACCAGGGTGAAGGATTACTTTCAATATAAATAGTAAATGGCCATTTTTGGCGTTTTTTGGCTTTTATATGGACCTTGGATATTCTATATATCATTGGCAGCTGGTAAAAAAATTGATCATAATAGATGTAATACCATTTAATGATGTCACCAGTTTTTATGACATTATACCTTTGAATGACATCACACTTCTTCCTCCCTACATCTGTTGTTTAACAAAACCAGGACTGATAGACGAACAGAAAAGAAAAAGATCAACATGGATCCAAGAGAAGACCAGAGTGAAGGAGATCATACAAGTAATTAAGCAACAAAAATGGAGATGGACAGGGTACACAGCATGAAGGGAAAATGGATAGAGGAGAAGAAGAGTAAGTAGGAAAAGATCAGACAAGAGAAAAATGTATGCTGGTAGGACATGGCAGAGATCAGTACAAACAGACTAGTCATGGAAAGAGATGAGAAAGGCCTTTGTCCAGACTTATGGCGAATGATGATTATATATATATATATATATATATATATATATATATATATATATATATATATATAATGTTATAGCCAAATCGCATTGGCTACACCAATTCTTGTATAATTGTTGAAGTTAAGCAATATTTAACTAGGTCAGAACTTAGATAAATGGCCGTCTGGGAATACCAGGTGCCACAACCAGCTGGGGGAAGAGCATCCCCTGTGGCTATGCTGATCTCTAAACATATTGAATACTTCTTTCCTTTGGAAACCTTCAGCATGTTTGAGAGGGTAGGAAGTAGCATAACACTTCCTAAGTGCCCAGGCGTGGCAGCTCATGAAGCCCCTTAGACTGTCTGCCAATGGATAAATATATATCTTATAAAGAAATAGATATATGATCCAACAGAATGATTATAAGTTGTGTTATATTATATTGAATCTCTTGTTTGAAACAATCTACCGTTATTACACAGTGAATCCATTATTTGGCCTAGACAATGTAAATAGAACAAACGATTAAAGGAAATTGGGCTGCCTTACATTGTTTTGGCCAAATGATATATTCACAATGTAATATCAGGAGATTATTGCAAATAAGAGTTTCAATATAATATAACATAGTATTATATATATATATATATATATATATATATATATATATATATTGTTGAAATTCTTTAATTTGATTATTCTAATCTTAGACTTGTGAATGTATAATGAAAATTGAAGTGAGATATCTCACTGGTGTTTTTAGAATTTTTTCGGCTTCTACGTAGAAGACACATCTAATAAGATGGCTGCCATTAAGTGAAATATTTCCCCAGAATTTGGTGGAAGAAAGATGAGATAGAAAGAACAAAATTTGGATGAATAAAAGAAGAAAGAATGAAAGAAAGAAAAAGAAAATGGATAAGATATTGAAAGAACAAATTCAAAGAAACTAGAAAGAGGCATAATTAGTTCAGTGAGCATGTAAACAAAAATATTTTTTTTGAAACATGAACTATTGATTTTTGCAAAATGTCTTATAGCTTGGTTGTTTGTAAGTCAAGAGGTTTATTAGTTGGATGAAAATTTAGAAAAAAAGCACAAGTTATATTCAAAATATAGACTATTTTATTGGCTAAACTTTATCTGCTTTAGTTATTCCTATTTTATTTTTTTTTCATTTTGCAGATATCTGATGGAGTTTTTTATTTTGAAACATTGGAAGCTGACGTCTGATGATCATAAAATAATTAATCGGATAAAATTGTATTTGCAGGCTGAATTCATTGAGAGAATAACTGAATATGAACATCTGCTTCTTGTATCAAATGATTTAACTATAAAAAGATTTGGTAGACAGAGCCAAATAAAAAAATGTATTAGCTCATAACATTTGCTTCCCAAGTTATGGAGAGTAAACCAACGATAGCAGTATTTCTTGACCTAGGGTTAATACATCCCAGGAGCTAAATTTAAATAAGGGGTAAATTTTGGTACAAACGAATTAGCAACTACAAATTCTCATTATCAGAATTTTATTTCAATTAATTTGAATGATTAAATCAAGTCTAATTCAACTCTTGAATTTATAAATTGCTTGAAATCACTTGTAATTGACAGTGGGACGTTTCAATAAATAGCATAAAAAATAGCAGGACTTTTCTGTGAACTGAATTGAAAAAAAAAATTTAAAAAAATCACCAAATGGTCAAAAGGAGATAATTACAATCAGAAGCGACATTTTATTTTATTTTTTTGAATTGAAGAGTTAATGATTTATCAAGAGATAATAAGTATTATAAGAGATCAACTTTTTCATTGATTGTTTGTTTAATCGTATCAACTCAAACAATTTTATGGAAGGGTAAATCTGGATGAGTGAAATTGATGAAAGGATAAATTACATGAAGAAGGTTCAGAACCATTGAATTAAAGGTGTGGCAACCCCTATATTTTTAGTTATTTTGAGTTAGATACAAAGCCCTTCTTTTAGTTAGGTATCAAAAATGCCATTTCCTTACAAAAGCCCTGAACGCACATGGTCACTCACTTTTTTACCTTCTTTTTCCATGGTTCATTTGGCCTTGGCATCTCAAGCTGGTTATCTTCCTTAACCTCTCTATAAACTTGCGGCCGGCAGTCTTTTATTCTTGGACTATGACTATATATATATATATTGTCTTGTCACTTATCTTCCTCAATATGAGTTTTCGCAAGAACTTTATAGCTACTAAATGCAAATACTGCCAAGGCCAAATAAGCCATTGAAAAAGGAGGTAACTGGCTCAAGATGCTAGGGCAAAAAGTGATTGACCATGTGCGTTCAGGGCTTTTATAGGGGGTCGCCAAAGGAAGTGACGCTTTACATACCTGGCTAAAAGGATTTCATAATTAATTCTTGACTAATAATATAGGGGTCACTACAAAGGGGTCACAAACAACTTTAAAAATAAATATGACAATTACGCAACTAATAAATAAACATCAAAGTAAATACGAGGAGGAGAAAAAGAGGGAGAAATTAACTCTGAAATAAAATGCAAGATACAGGCACAAATATATGCTAAATCTTACTTGCTATATATTGTCAAACTCTTACTATTGAGTTTTGACTTTATTTTCGTACGTCACAATGATTATATCAAAAGCCAGTGATGTCATAAGGTACAAATAATAGTGATGTATCCAAAAACTAATGACAAATTCACTCTTTTATTTCTAAGAGAGTTGAAATCGGATGCATTGTTTTTGGATAATATTGTGGGGAGAAATTAATTGTTTTGTTAACCTTTTAGATTTTGATAAGGCCAGGGAGTTTGACCACAGCACAGACAAACTTGTTCTATCTTATGATTATTGAAGCTTATCTACTCAGAGCCAGGAAATAAAGTCAGATTTCAAGCAGTGAACTTTTTTTTTGTTTTCTCTCCTTCCTTTTGGTAATGAACTGTACTCAGGATGTTTACAGTTTCATTGCTTGTTGAGAACATTTAATGGAGTCTATATTGGATAGTTATGTTACGACTCTAACCTATGCTGATGGCATCTTCTTACCACCTAATATGATGAAAAAGGAAAAAAGCCATGAGACTGGTTTACAGATGATATAACAGTTGTACTATTGAAAATAGAGTCAATTAGTGGATCCTAATGGCTCATCATAGGACAAAATAATGCAAAAAAATATTTTTTTTACTTGATTATGATTGGTAATTTGACTAAAATTGCACATAGCACTAAAAGAATTTTCCCTTTATCCTATACTTGCATTATTTCAAGAAAATTTTCATATTTTTCAAAATTAGAAAGAGTAACACACAACCCAAGTTAAGTTCATTATCAAAAGATTTGATTTAAATTTGCTGGGATTTGGCAAAAGAAAACTGAAAGGGGTCTCTTTTCTCTCATTATTTCCCAAAAAAATTGAAATAACAAATTCAAGTATTGTCTATAACTTTGTGAAGAGTCATTACGATAGCAACTTTCGGACTATCTAATCTTTTCTTCCCATCTTTGATCTTAACACAACATTTCTACAGATTCATTCTATGACTTTCTTTAGGTGTAATATGTGATATCCGTAAAAGAAAAGAGTCTGTTTCAATCAGTCTCTTTCTCCGCGAATGTAAAGCAAAAAGAAAAAAAAAAAACGGACTCAAACAGAAAATTCAAACATTAACTGCAATAACAGGCATACGAAAAGGGGGGAGGGGCTGCTCTCCACCAATTCAGATGAAACTATAAAATTTGGGGGAAATTAGAGTAATTTGGGCACAACCATCAAAAATTTGGGACAAATCTGCCCCCCTTAACCAGAGAGTTCCAATATGTCTACAACTGCAACACTTGTAAATAAGGTATTCTATATTAGTAACACGTACAGCACAGCTTGTTCCATAATTTTCAACATGGAGAAGTTCTCATCTATCTTTGTTGAAGTTGCTTTTAAAAAATTTAAGCTTAAGAATTATGCAGAGATAAGCATAGAGCAGTGTATAGATTTCACAGTGTTATAGTTCTTACCTTTTCTGGGAGGTGTCTGCTTCCTTTCACGAATTTGTCCTGATTCTGGTTCCGATTCAAAACTGTCACTGTAATTATCAGCTCTGGTGGACTCAGAATGTGTGTACCTGCTGTGTGTTTCCATAGAATCAAAAGAATTCCGTCGGGACTCACTCATGTTTCATCTGTTGGCTATTTTCACCAAGAAACCACAATACAATGTCTTTCAAAGTTGAACAGACAAATGGTTTACTCTGGAAAAAGGAGAAAATCAAAATAAAGGTTTGTAAAATTTCATTAGAGTAGTGTCATAGCTCAACTGGTAAATGCTACGTTTTTAACTAAGATGAAAGTTCCCTGAAAGTCAAATGATTTTTTTATTTAGACCAATTTGAATTGTTAATAGTGTTCATGAGAAAAGAATGAGAGAGTGGACAGTGAAAAAGGAAAATTTTTTGTCCTTTTTTTACATCACACTAAGTCATATAATTCTTTCTTGAATCAATTCTTTAAAAAAAAAGAACAATAGAAAGCACAAGAGAGAAATAAAGAGAGAGAGAAAAAAGAAAGAAAGCAGACTATACAATGTTTATAATTAATGTATACTCTTCATAAATATATCTATAATTTTTTCATTTTCTAATGAATTATATTGCATTTTGGGCAATATTTTTCATTTTATTTTTGATGCAATGATTATTTTTGTTTCAGACATTTTAATGGAGATTAACTTGAATAATCAACAGGATAAAAATACTTTTATATACAGAAACAAATATTAACAAATGTAACAAAATGCTGCCAAGAATTGGTTAAACAATCTTGCATGTTTTGAACAGAGTCTGTTCTTTTTGAAGAAACCAGTTTACATTTTTTACATTCCCTGACATTACTTGTGGGTTCAGACTTGAAAGCCAACACGAGTGAGATTCTAGTAAAGTAGAAGATGACATGGTTCATAAATCCAAAAACAAATCGAAGACTAGGAATATAATTTCTATGAGAAATCATGAAAAAAGGTTAGGTGGAATTGATTATCTGGTAAAGGTGTCAATTGATATCATAGATTTAACAAGTACAAAACTGAGATAAAAGATACTTGGGCTTCTTTTTCAGATTTGAAAGCACTTTTTTTACTACATTAACTAGAGAAGGCCTCCCCCATTACAAAACTGTTCATTATAGTTAAATTTTATTGTGTATTGGTCGTAATTGGGTTGGCTCTCTTGGACATTCAATACTTGCATTACAGTTGGGGGACACCTAAAACAAGGAAGACATTCTTTTTTTTAGATTTTTTTGTTCAGTGATCAATAGAGACATCTTACTGCATGGGCACATTGGACATGCCTGGGGGGGGGGCACGATTTTAGAGACCTTAAATCTAAATATAAAAACTTGATTTTAATGTGTTGTGAGCAAGAGAGGCTTAGGGACCTTCAGTATATTCCTTATTCTTAAGATGGCCCTTCTAAATGGGAAAAAAAAATCAACTGCAAAAGAGGTGATAACTGTAGAACCTTGTTGAGGCTGGTAGTAGATTTTCTTGATCAAAAAGATATATAGATATAGGGCACTAAGAATGATAGCACTAAATTGGTTATCGAACATTTAGAATTGGCAAATTTGAATGACAAAAAGTGGCTGGAATTTTTTCAAAATATAGCTGAAATTGGGTATTCCATTTCCAGCTAACATTATACGCTAAAAAAACTCATACAAAAGCTACAATAAGTATAAATATACATCATATATATATATATATATATATATATATATATACATAATATACAACGTCCATAAATAGCACTATTCTCAATCTAAACAAACTTCAAATAACATCATTGTTGATCTAAAAATACCGTTCTTTATATTTATAAAGAAATATTTATTTTATTATATACATAGTATAATTATAATATGTATATATATATATATATATATATATATATATATATATATATATATATATATATATATATATATATATACATACAATTATACAACATATTGATCGGTTATCAACAAAATAATAAAAATGAAACCAAACACCATGTTTTAAATCATGCTGTTGTTGATCATGTAACAAAGTAATGATTAACTCCCTTTTCTTAAATCTGGCCACTTCAAGCTGATTCAAAATGGCCGTTTAAGAATGGAGTTTTTGTAAAAATTGCCTCTTCATTCTCATTGTTCAATTTCTTTCAACTTCCTGTTTTTCAACTTCAAAACTACCCAGGGTGCTTTATCAGAGAATGACTAATGATACAGTAGTCAACAACAATAAACTACTACGGTTGTATACACAAAAAGGAACAAATCTTAAAAACGAGTGAAGAGGATATTTGAAGCACTATATAGTCAACATTGTAAGGAAGTCAATTAAGATTTTTATCAACCAGAGATAGAGTTGAGCAGAAAAGGGAAAACCATTATGAGTGATCTATGAATTTAAGAGTTGAAAAGTGACTTTTTCGATTGCAAAACCAGATTGGTTAAGGATATCATGCTGATCTAGTTGAAGACGATTAGCTATAAAGCAAAGGTCTCGAGAGGGAAAACAGGTATTGCTACGTCAAGAACATGGCTTACTTTATAGAAATAATTAAAGATTTACCTGTTCAATACATCCAAATGAGATTCAACATTGTGGGTATGGGGCCATGTCAGTGGTTCAAGGAAAACTGAAATCTGACCTAATACCATCAGCATCCTGATTGACAGGAAAAAGTATAGCTATGGGATTACCATTGTCCCCAATAATGGTCAATATATTATATGGAGTACTTTGAGGAAATGGCCCTAAGATCAACATAACTGAGACCATTCATCTAGCTGAGATACATAGATGACACCTTCATACTCTAGCATCACTAGTAAAAAGTGCTGTTCCAGCATGTAAACTCTATGAAACAGTTCACAATGGAGAAAGAAAAAACGGTGAATCAGCCTTCCTGGATGTACTAATAACCAGCATAGAATATGAGTTCAGCCCATCCATATACCATAAACTGAAATTCACAGGGCATTATCTTAATTACGATTCCAACAAGCTATACAGTACAAAGAGGGGATCATCCACTGCTTACAACACTGAACAAAACACATGTAGCAGTATCCAAAGGTGATTCCACACAATGCAGATACTTCACCAATATAAGATCCCCACAAAAAGAAAACATGACCAAGACCTGTGCATACAATAGTGAATGCAGTTACAAGTATAAGGGCAAGACCAACTGGCCCCTAAAAATGTGAAGTGATTGTGTCAATAGGATATGGCAGACACTTACAATGTTTGGCTATGTAAAATTATATATTCAACATTGATTTAAAAAGTAAGATGTGCTACCTATATCTCCGCATGAATGATAAATATAAGAAAAAGAGTTAATCAGACATGAAAAATTATAAAAATCAGAAATACTTTTGTAGATAACAAATTGTATGATGAAAAACCTTTTACTTTGAAACATACCCTCAGGTCCATTAACTAAGCATGCAAAAATCGCATTGAGCTGTACCAATGTTTTTTTTTGGGGGGTGGGGGTTCCAGAGTGATGAACAGAAGCATATAATAGAGAAAATATCATGTGATGAATATAATAACAAATCGAAAGTATATTGAACGGAAAGTAAGGTTTAGTTTAGCATTATAGTTACATTGTAAATAGAACCCGCCTAGTAAACCATCAAAAAAAATTTCTCAAACCTTTTACTTTAAAACATTCTTCCAGGTTCACTGAATATGTATGCCAAATTTGTTTGAGCTGAAGTTATGCTTAAGGGGTGGGGCACAATAACAAACAGAACCAGTTGTTTTATGTAATAGATATTTTAGATCCGAAGACGGATATAAACACACATTCATTTGAGACGCCAAAGAACCATCCAATCAAATGTCATATTGGAAAACACTATTTAGTTAAGAGGAAGATAAAAATGAATATTCATCTAAGTTAAGAAAGTCAAGATGTCAGTCAAAATTTTGTTATTCTTGAAGTATGGTAATGATTAAAATAAAAATAGTTGAAATATATTTCGACACATAAATACGGAAGCAAAGATAATGACACAAATGTTACCTTGAATTTCCTTTTATTTCTTGAGAAAATCTTGTAAGCAATTTCACTGCTCAATAAAAATAGGATATTTAGGCTGAAATACTCGAAAAGCTGGATTCTCATGAAGATTATCGTCCTTCAGACAATGCAACAGAAATTTTTTTAAGATGCCACAGCACCGCTGAGTTCAAATTTAGGTAGGCTATGTTACCTAGCAACTAAAGCAGACAAAATAAACCTTGATCATTGGAACCCTACCAAGAGTACCTGTGGAGAGCAGCTTTTTTTGATTAAATATTAATGAAGCAACAGAAGGTAGAGATGAAAAATAAATAAGTGACAATGAAGGATATCTTAAATAAAAGAAATGTTGTCATTGGCGAATTGATAAAACTGTCAAGGTTTCTTTTTAAAGTGTGTAAATTCATTCATTTTTCATGGGGATTCAGTGTTATCCCTATTACAGTACCACGGTACCAATATACTGTCACTATTCTAAATATGAACATGGGTATCACGGCTGATTTGTCAGAGAGGTCATTGATCAGTCGTCAGGCCAATGTTTTTAAGAGTTTGATGTTTGGTGTTCAAGATTAGATTAGAAATGGGCAATTTCATGCCTTAAGAAGTCAGTTGTAAAAACGGCAACTTTTAGATGCTGACAATTTCTTTTTACTTGCGATGAATGTCTACAGTTAAAAACACTTTTTCTCAGACCAAACTAAAAAGGAAAGATTCAAAGCATTGATAAGAAAGCGAAGAGAGAGTGGGCAAAGAAAGAGCAATATTCTTTTTTTTCTACATCACACTATGTAATATTATTCTTTTTTTTTTAGATCAATTTTCGGGATAGAAAATGTGTGTGACATAAAAGAGTATTTGTAATTTAAGAAGTCAAAACAAATTTCATATTGTAAGCACAGAGTTATGGCATATAACTTATGGAACACACAAAGAGATTCATACATGAAAATGTGGAAAGGCTCCAGAAAACCAGCCTATGCTTATTTTTAGTCTTTTTTTCCCTAATTTCTCAACAGCTTTACATTATTCTTTTTTTTAAAAATCAATTGGAAACAAATAGTATCATTACAGGAACAAACGTAGACAAATGTTATCAGAAACTGCGTAAAAAATGCCAAAGGTTTTGAGCAGAGTCTTTTTCCTATATTCACACCTGATGCTTATTATACAAATAGATCTTTCATTCTTTATATCTATAGTATATTTACATCATTTTAACATTTGTAGAGTTTGATGTATTCAGCTGATTGCCATATACAAAAGACATGACCCACAATTGTATTTACATATTTACTGAGGTTTAATCAAAGGAAAAAATACACAAAAGATACTTGCCTAATTGTTTATCTGCAAAGAAAAACATAAAAAGACAAAGTGGACAGCCATATTATAGCTCCAGCAGACTTCTGCCCAGAAGCTAATATATACCCTCTGAATAAAGTTCAATGAAAATCTAAGTAGTAGTTGATAGTATGACTGTTGACAGGAAAGCATTAATAAAGCCTACACAGTTGTTGTATGCAATTTACTCAGTGCATTTGCCACGTAATTTGTGCACAAATAATGTATTTATCTGAAGGAATCTAGACTTTTGGTCAACTCTTTCAAATCCAATATCTACTATTTTGAAAGGTGTGGTAAATGCCCTTATAATGGTCATGGCAACTGCCAACCCTGTCCAGGCTTCACATATCACAAGTTTCTCCTTGTCTTGAATTTTCTTCAAGGTCTTTTGGAGGCAACAAGCACCCAAAGTGATGTCACTAATTTCAGAATATACTATTTTTCCTGTAACTGGAAGATGGAGTTGGATTCATTCCTTTCCCCAAGGGCTTTAGTGCCAGTCTCAGTCTGTATTTGAACTTGGCTAGCCCAGTCCATTTTCTGCACTGTTAACCGATCTGCCACCAGCACTTCCCAATATCTGCTATGGCGCGTTTTATTTTATTGGATTAAGATTTAAGAAATTAAAGATAAAAACTACCAGCGGTGAAATGACTGGATGAAGATACTTAGGGGTTATCATTTGCAGTATATGTTTTCTGTCACTAATTTACTATCCTATATTACTATCTATAGTTTGTATAAAACTGAGATAAGTTTGGTACTTGTGAAACCTGTGCCATTGTAGTGGTCAAAATAAACATGTGGTTAACTGTCTCATACAGAGTGTGGGCAGTGACTGATTTTTGTTTTATACAAATAATCTATTTTACTGCTTTTAATGGGAATTGTCTTACTGTACACAGAAGCCTCTAATTTCTATCATAGTATTCCTTTGAAGTTGCTATCCTAATGACTGCACCATGTCACTGCCGTTGTTTGTGCTATCAATAGAGTTGATTATTTGGGGTGTTTCAGGAATAGCCAATGGCTCTGATATCAGTGGCAACCATGGCTGGCCTATAACTGCTTTTAAGGATGATATCACCAACCCTAATACCAGAGTGCCCGATGCAAAGCACATTCTTGACTGTCAAGAAAACTTAATATGAAGTTTGAGCCTGCCAAAAGTAGAAATCTGTCATGACTAATATGAGCTTCAGGGTAAAGGGTAAGGATACTGCAACTCATTAGGACTCTATACAGATGGTACATTCAACCATTTTTAGTTTCCTTTTTGAGTGTTTTGGTCATTTTAGGCGTTATGGGGGGTATTTTTCAAATATTTAGTGCTTTTCAACATGTTTTGGCAGTCAAAATAGCACAAAAATATCTTCGAGTTGGCAACACAGCAGTTCTGTCTCCAAATCTGAGTGATCAGGCTCATATCAAGGTGAAAATGTTTGAGAGAGCCAAATAGAGTGGCTATCTCCAATCTTCCAAAAAGGAAGACACTCTAGCTCAAAGGTTCCCAAACTGGGGTTGGTGGAACCCTCAGAGTTCACAGAAGGTATCACCAGGAAAGGGTGAGGAGATATTTCCAAGTTTCCAAAATGGAGGATATTGCAGACTGAAAAGATGGGCTTGGACAGATTGACTCTCTTGGATGTATTGTTAATGATGAGTTGTAAATATTCAAAAGTTTTGTACAAAATATACAAAATACTTAAAAAAATTGTTGATTTAACAAATATCCTTATAGTATATGAATGCAGTCATTGCTGTGAAATTTCACAGAAAAAGTTTTCCAAACAAAACCAGCCTTCAGCAGACTGAGTGACTGACTGATCCCCTCCGACTTATTGATAATGTGACTCAATACTGCGGCTCATCAGCAGTGTCAATAGCAGCAACAACAGGTAATAAAAATACATTAACAATCAACAACTGTTAACATATTTCAATTATATATAGTTGCTGTTGGCTTTCACTTCCCACTGTTCTAATTATATCTGAGGTTATCTGGATGAGCTTTTCAGTTTGACCCCAAAAAGGAGAACAAATTAACAACCGGACAGAGGTCAAAGTGCTTAGAAGCTGGACTGTCAGCTTAAACCAGACATTTGGCCAGCCTAGAGCCAAAGAGTAGTGCTTAGGATTCAAAAAGAGTCTATTATTTCTTCTTTTTTGGTTATGATTTACTCATTTGATGAATAGTGGCTTCCAAATATCTATTTTTGTTTTGAAAGATGATCAAAATTTGTATTTTATTCTTTTCCTTTTTTTTTTTGATTAGCCAAAAGTTTTGAAGGGACAGGCTTCTTTTGCCAGTCCCCTCTCCCTCAGCCTGTTAAGAGCTTGGAGTCCATTGTATGTGTATGAGATTTCATTGATAAGTATGATATGGATATGAATGATTAGCCCTAGAGTCTCAAAATAGATGTGTATGGAAAAACTAACTCAGTGTTGCTAGTCAGGTTTTCCGTTCAAGGGTCAATTATATTTATTATCAATGGACTTGGAATATCAAATGGTTTAGAAGCTTCAACAAGAGATGAAGACTGCAAGAAAATGGAACGAGGAATAAGTAGGAGACGGCTTCAAACTTGCTGAAATAATTAGAGTATTGCAACTGAGGAGGTCTTGAGTTATAGAGGCCATGGTTTTGATTCATGCAGGTTAAAAATGGTGGGAAAAAAAAGCACTTCTATCAGAGATGGGGCAATTAAAAAACTTGTTCCAGGGCTGTTAGAACCAAAAGTAAACCAAAGTGGAGTAGCTGGACAAATGGGCCAAGATCAATTTTCAAACCCTACCAAAAAGTGGTGACCAGTCAAAAGGCACAAAGACAAAAGACATCAGTCAAAAGGACAACAGTGCACTATAAATAATTGAACTGAATTAGTATTAATTGAGTAATTTTAATTTAGAATTTATTTTTGTTAATTCAAATGAATAAAACTTTTCTGATGTTATCAAATTACCTAATAAGTACCTAAGTTCAATTATATATACAACACTGTTGTTCTTTTGTCTTGATGCTTTTAGACCCGGATTCCTTTATTTTCTCTATCTATCATTTTATGGAAAAAAAAGGGTATCCAAATGAATAGTCACTCTGACCAATCAGAAGTTGGTGCACAAAATACAACTTATTTTTCTCAAATCAATCAATAAACTATTCTGCTGGACTTATCTTAGAATCCTAGCAACCCAAATAAAAGCAGGTTCCCAACTCAAAAGCAACAATCAGCTCCTCAAACAAATGGCTTGACACAATGCAAAACGGATTTGTCATCTGCAAACAGCTACATCTGGTTCACTAGTTTCTACTGGCTATGTATAGACTCATGTCTGAACCTTAGTATGAATTTGTATTTCATATGCCAACTAAAGTACTCCAGTCGAGTTGATGTCATAGCAATACAACCAAACTACTACGACTATTTATTAAAAAAGCTTTGGAAATAGAACAAATAAACTAATTGTTATGGTTATTAAAATACTGCCTCCACTTCTTCTCCAATTATTATATACTACAATAACATCCACAATTGAACAATATCACAGCTTTTGCCAAGTGTGCAACAACCCACGTATTCATTTTATAATTAAGTTGCATCAAATATGTTTTCAATTTTTTGGCTTCAGTTTTTAAACAATAAAAAAACAGGAAATTTTAAACAGATTCACTCAAGTGTCCTCATATACCAGTCATTTTTTTTTCAGGTCTGCATCATCAAGAGAGGAACTTGACTTTAATTTAAATTTCATAGAGGCAGATAAAATTTCTTAGTTTATTTGGGAGAGGGGGGCAGACAACAAGACTGCTGTGCCATAAACAATTAATTTATTCAATTCATGTTTAGATTTCTTCCTCACCATATATAGTTTTTCAAGTTATTTGTGGATTTTATTTCTAAAATTCAAATCTAAAGACGGAAATTTTACCCAATATTTCAACACTATGTTATATTTTGGTGAAATAAAATGATTTTTTCCATTTTTTCTGTTTCACTGAAACTAAGCAACTTTATTAAATCACTCAAGAAGATAAACAGATGAATGAACTTTGTTAGTAAAGAGAAAAGGTACAGTGAACCAGTTTGAAGAACACTTTTTACATCTTAAATTCAATTTCCATGAAGAGAATGATCTTCAGATTTCAGGTTTTTGAAAAAGAAAAAAAGGAAAAATAATGAATGAAATAAGAAATACCAATGGAAGTACATTTACTTTGGTACATTCAAATAACTTTGTTAGTAATTAGAATCTACTAAAGTAAATGTGCTTCCTTTCATTTTGCAATAATGAAATACATTTCAAAGAAAAACAATAAAGAAATGATTTTTTCTCATCTTTGAATTTTTCAACCAAACAATGTATTTTGGGGATGATCACATGAGAATCTTTTTTTATGAATGATGCTCCAATTTTTTGGACATACCAACTATTTTTAGAGAGAAAATATTCTCCCTTGACTCCTGAACCACTTCAAACCGCCCCTAAATCATCATAATAATAATAATGGAACTCTTGAATTGAAATTTGAAAAATATTTTCAAATTGACCTGAAAATCAAAGATAGTTAGCTTTGATCAGCAGTTATTTCCCTTGATATTACCATTAAAATAATTTTATATGAATTTAAAAGTTAAAAAAGTGATATAGGTCAGTAAATGAAGGTCATATTGAAACTATGGTTATTTTTTGAGCATCTTTTTTTTTACATTATCAAGCTAAAATCAGTTTCTATTATTTATCAGAGAAAATCAATCAATGTTTTTTCTCATACTTACCTATTCAGTCTTTCACTTAGTTTTCTTTCCTTCTCATCTTTCATAAAGGCCAACATTGGCATCAGGAGCTTTTGATTTACATTTCCTGGATAAATATACATAAATAATGCTTACTTGTGTGTGAATGTGTATGTGTGTCCGCAAGCACTCATTCAGAGTGTTTCATGTCTAACACCAGTCCAAATTGGAGGCTGGAGTTGACCATTGGAGTTTTTCTACGATAATAACAATAATAAAAAACAATCTCACCTAATTTAGCTGATTCAACTCTTCACTGATACATTTCCGATATTAGAATATTGGAAAGGAAATCAGTGAAGAGTTGCCTCCCCTAAAGTTTTATGTTAAACAAATAATTATCTTATAATTATCAGCTGGAATAGATGTAGGATTGGAGTTAGATCCTGTGGCTGTCAAGCTTGTTCTTTTTAACATTTCATATTATCCGTTGGTCAATTATTTGATGAAGTCATGGAGGAAAATGTCACAATTCCTGCTAAAAGATGCAAACATCTTTTGAAAGGTCTTCCCTTGAAACTATGCAAAGATTAAAGATTTTTTGAAAATCTTGCCAATCAGACAATAAACATGAAAGTAACAGTGAACATAAAATTCTTTATAGGCAATCAATATTAAATTAATTAAATGAAGTGTAGTAAATTTTACTTGTCAAAGAATGAAGTAAAATAGAAATTCACAAAACAGGTCTGGTTAGTCACTCAAGAAAGACCATCACGTGACCTACGTATATTGGCAGCATGCCATATTGGGGGTCATCACTTGAAAAATTGATAAAAAAATGGGTGATCAATGAATGAATTACTTCTCTTGACTTTTTTGGGGCAGGGATCACTAAAAAAGTCTGAATATTATAAAGAAAATGGGTGGACAGAAACTAAGTGATTAATTTAGAATAAACCTACACTGCATTTGCCCCCTGTCCCAGGAGTTTTGTTTACTGAAAACTGAAATGTTCATTTCCTTTTTACACTTAATGTGACCTGATTCAGTAGGGGGCTTTCTATTTTTGTATTAGGCTTTTATTTTGAGAGCCAAATTAAACATTTTGAAAATTGTGGTCCATGCTCAAACATTGTTATAAGCAATTTCATGTTATATTGAGCTTTGTTATAATGGGTTTACAGTATATAATCTACGCACGCAAATTTACAGGAAAATGACAGTTATATTCACTACTGTATACACATATTTCTTCTTCTAGCTTCATAGTAAGGAAGATTTGCAATCAACAGTTTGAAACTACAACACTAATATGAGTGGATACTTTGTGAATATACACACAATAAAATCTTGCATATCAGTTTAACTCTTAAATTCATGAACTGTTTGAAACTGCCCCTTCTTTGTCCAGGGGCTTTCCATCAAGCGTGAGTATGATTATTTTTTTCAATAAATAGGCTTTAAATGGATATGTATAACATTTTTAGCTATAAAATTAGCAGGAAATTGAAAAGTTTAGACAATTTTAGCCATTTTTTCAGACAGTTTTAGTTAATAATAACAAACAATACTAGGCAACACTATGAAAAAACAAACGCTTGATACATTATTCATTGATGACATCACATCCCTTATGAAATAATAGCAGCTAGTAAATAAAACACAAAATTTCCACCTTCCTTTTTCTGTTGTCTAACATAACTTGAACCAACCAAGAGACATCTTATAGAGATGTGTGGACATATCTAAAACTTTTCTCAAAAAGTTTTCATTTTAAAACATTCCCATAGGTAAGTATGAGTGCCAGATCTGTGCAAAATTTGGTTGAGCTGCACAAATGCTCAAAGGGGGGAACACAATGACAAACAGAGCCAGTTGTTAAGAAAAAGAAGAAAAATATGATATAATATGGTATGATAAATAATAGTATGTATACACATATATTGAATGGAGGATAAGGGCCTGGCAGGAAAGGGTAGAAAAGGAAAACATCATCATTTGATTTCTCTTTCAATACCCTTCTTCCACCTTTAGTAACTCCATCAGCTAAGATGACTTGGGGTTCTATAGGAATGGAAAGAAGAATGAAAAGAGAGGAGAGATGCTAGAATATCTTTCCAGAGTAGGTCTATAAAAAATTAACTATTCAAGTAGACCCAGACATGATCCTTCTAAAGCCCAACTCAAAGATAAGTCATTATAAATAGAATTAGGAAAGATACTGTAGAAACTGCATAGTTTAACCGAGGGTTAGAGTGGCACCAAATATTAACTCTTACCAGCGGTTTGAATGGCACCAAACATCTTGTATTCATAGACTGCTGTAGAACTCACCAATGAATATGATAAAAAAAAAGAATTGAACTCTTTTGCAAATTCAATAAAAGAAAAGTAAAAAGATTACCTAAAACTAAAAGGGAGGTAACTTAACTCAGAAGTTACTCCCGTGAATCACATTTTTTTTTACAAGAATGAATTAAAGAGTTGAAAGCTTCCAAAAAGAAAAAAATCCTGCTTTTTGTCAGGGAAAGATCTGAATGACATGGTTTGATGTTTTTTTTGCAAAGAAAAAAACAGGCTTTAAATCCAAGGAATTGTTTGGCTAGAATTAACAAGAATATAATAAACTTAAGATGAAAAGCAAAATAAGTAATGCTTAATATACAATAAGTTTTCATCTACAAAATACAAAATATCTCCAAGTTAGAACAAGATGAGCTAGTATCAATGGAGAGTATATATAGGAAACATTGTTACCATTAGAATCTATTCAGAAAGATTAGAAAATACTTTTTAAAAATTTACAATATCTTGAATTTACCTCTACCAACAAGGTTGAAATTCAGCAGAACTCTGAACAGAAAGTAAGGGTCCAGTTCAGTATAATATTTAAATTTTGAATAATCCTCCCTCCAAAACTTTTCAGAATTGAGGTTTGAAGGTCTAATTGATTGAAAGCACATAATATTAAAAAAGATAAATGAATAAAAATCTTCCAAAAGTTTGAACTCAGTCTATAAATTTGTTTTTCAGGGCTTCTAATCACTGAGCTATTGATGCTTTCACTGTTTTTATTGAAAATGATGAATTTTTGGATTAAAGCTTACATATTATGGCAACACTGGTGATGTTGTGTGAAAAAATGTGCCTTTTGGCGGTTTGGTTTGACAGTAATTTGGACTCTAAAAGTATCTCGGAGGTCAGCACCACCTATCTCATCATACTCTTGGGGTCAAATTATCCACATAGACTAATCTGCAGTCCCTTAGGTGCAGCTGTTCAAGAGTCTATAAGATATATACTTACCAGCAAAGATGCATTAATTTTATTTTATTAGATATTGTTACCGTTTTCTGGGTTTGCTTGATCTATGATAAAAGTGTTCACAATTTGAAAATAGTGCATAAATGGGTATTTACAACTTCGCAGCACTGATCAGTTTTATGCCATAATGCGATTGTTGCCAGCGGATCATATTATGGCATAGAAATAATTAGTAACAACAAAGTAGTAAATATCAATCGCTTTCTATATATATGTATCCTATCAACACACATCAGGTAAATATGACACTAACCAAATAACCCCCTGCAGAAAACAAGCACAAAAAAAATGAATAAAGGAGTGATTGTTACATTTTTTTTTTTTGTGTGTCTCAAATCAATCTCAAACTTCTTTTTTTTTCTTTCATCCTAAATCCTTGTTATATCTATTGACTAAGCACAAACAGGAAACTCCTTGGTTGCTAGGCATCTTAATCAAAGATATGAGAGAATCACTAGAATGAGCAATCAACAGAAGTGAATAAGATGATGACGATGATGATGATGGAAAGTATATCCAATAATCATTTTTTGGGTTCAGAATCTAAAGGTAAGCTGTGTTTATCTGTAGGAAGTGGTGGAGTTAAGTACTATGTCTAAAAAGGATGTAAACCATACAGGCTGACATAGTGAAGAAACCAAAGCCAGGTGAGATAATAAGACCACTCACTTACACCCCAGAGGCGGGTAGTGAATATAAGGGTGGAGTAAAAAGGGGACCGAAGCAAAGAAATATGGAGAGAGAGAAGATATGATGATAGTGAGTGAGAAAATTAGAAGGAAGAGAAGAAAATATTTGTAAATACTTGAAGGAAAAAATAGAGCAACAAAAATAAATCAGTAAAATTCTAGTTTGTGTGCATAAAATGGAGATAACTCCTGTTAGCTACAAAAAGAAATGAGGCTTACAGGATTATCTCTCCCGTGTTTTTTGATGATATATACTTTGTAGAGATCATAATTCAATGAGAAAATGTATTTAAAAAAACAATAAAAAAAATACAAAAGGATGGAATCATGTCTTCTAAATCTGAGTACACAGAACAACCAGAATCTTTGGAGATTAATGACAATTGAACTTCATCTCACAGCCAGGTTGTTATGAAATTCTGACTATATAAGTTCGTTATCAACTAAATTACACAGTAGAAAGTGCTTATCTAAAATAGACTTGACATCAGCATACCATCAAGTGCCTTCCCATCCTAACAATGTATGCAAAACAGCCATTACCACTCCTTTTGGTCTGTTTGAATATAACTACAAACCTTTGAGATTATGGAATGCATTGAGTACCTTTCAAGGATGATGGACACTACTTTCTGCAATATTGTTTGTGTGTTTATAAACTTCAATGACATTTTGATGCTCTCAGATGGTAAAAAAAACTCATTTACAAGATGTTGATAAAGTGTTGAGAAAAATCAATAAATAAGATTTTGAAATATCCCTTGCCAAATGTATATTCGGTGTTTCTAACTCAAATTTTAGGGATTCAACATTTCTAGTGAAGGTGTAAAATTTAAAGCTAAGAAACTAGGTGAACCCAATGAATTCCCTTGACCAAATGACTTAAAATCATTGCATTGATGTCTGGGAATGACAAACATTTACTGAAAACTAGTCCTAAGTTTCAGTGATTTGATATCACCACTTTCTGAATGCATATGATTAAACCCTTAATCAAAAAAATCTAAAACTGTCAGAAGAGATGAAATCATTTAGAAGTGTCAAAAGAGTACTATTAAGCATAACTGCTATCTTTTCCAAACTCAGAAGTAACAAATTATCAACTTGTCACAGACAGTTTAAACTATATAGTAGGTGCTGCGTTATGCCAAATGATAAATGATCTACCAGTCCCTATTGGTTTCTTGTCTAAGAAACTATCACATCCTCAAAGAAAATACTCAACATTTGACAGGGAATTGTTAACCACCTACTTGGCAGTGTTACATTTCAAATGTCAAATAGAAGGCCGAAATGTAATCTTAATAACTGATCACAAACCGCTCTGTAATGCATTTAAGAGCCAATATGCATTAAAATCTGATAGACAATGTTACCTCTCCATCATAACAGAAAACATCACTGAGCATATTAAAGGAAGTTCAAAAGTAGTCGCTGATTGCTTATCTCAACCTACCAATGCAATAACTATCAATATATGAAATTTACAAGAATTAATGAAACATCATGTCACGGACAAAGAAATCCAACATTTCAATGATTAAATGAAACCATATTGTGTAAGCAAAGATCAAACTCTACTATGCGTCATGTCACTACCTTACCCAAAACCTTTCATTACACAAAAGCTCAGGAGGTTTATGTTTGACTGTATAATTTATCTCATCCTGGAACATCAGCTTCAATAAAATTGATATAACCTCTGTTCTACTGGCCAGAAATAAGCAAAACAATAAAAACATGGTGTGAAGAATATCAGTCTTGTCAAGAAGCAAAAATTATCAAATATACGAAGAGTGCAGTTAATCCATTTGGATCGACTTGTCCTCACTCTCAAACAGTACACGTGGATATTGTTCGTCCTTTCTCTCCAATAACAAACCTAACCAACTCCTACTTCTCATCTTATCGCTATTTACTAACATGCATTGACTGAAGCATCTGATGGATAGAAGCATTTCCATTAACAGAAATAACAGCAGAAGCTCTAGGTTGGGGCTTCATCAGACATAGATATCAAGATTCGGAGTCCCACTTCAAGCTATCACAGTTAGAGGCATCGAATTCGAATCAGAATTGTTTTCAGAACTATCAAAGATAACAGGCTTCCACAGACTGAGAACAACATCCTTTCACCCATGAACAAATGGGATAATAGAACGAGCATATCAAACTATTCAATCATTGCTTGGTAAGAATCATGGTTGTCTGCTCCTCCTCTTGTCTTTTTCTGCATCAGAATAATACCAAATGAGTCAGATTACTCTCCACTTAGTGCTATGACTGGCACTAATGCACAAGTTTCCCAATTACTAATCAATATAAAAAAAATACGAAGAAATTGAAGAATCAAACTCACCAATAAAATAATTAGCAAAAGTAATGCCAAGAATCAAAATAGATACCTTATCAAGTGGACGTATACATTCTGTACCTTATTCTTATATCCTAAAAGACTTGAAAGAATATGAATAAGTATAATTACAGACAGACAGAAAACCTCCAGAAGTTGCATGCACAGAACACTATAGAGTGCTGAGTTGTAATGAAAAACATTTTACCTAAAAATTTCTGAAAATGTAGATAATACTGTTTCTATTGATAGACTAGAACCAGCATTCATTCCAGAAACTGTGAATACAAATAATATTGTCAATTTTATGTCACATAACCTCCTATCAAAATCCAATGGAATTGAAGAAGAAGAAAATAAATGTGAAGTGACAAAATCTAAATCAGGCAGAAAAATTGAGAGGAAAAAGGAAGTATTTTTACTATTAAATCAATACATGATTTTTTTTAACACACCATTTTCTGGGAGGAAAGTAGTGCAGTGATCACAATTAAATAAGAAAAATATTTTTTTCTTTCTTAAAAGTGACACTATGGAAGTGTGGGGTTAATTAGAAATATCAGAAAATGAAAACTAAAATAACCAAATTAGAGATGAGGGCCTGGCCACCCTCTTTCTAAGATTAAGGGTACTCTAAGAAACCAGATTAAGGGTCTGTTTGTGAAATTGAGACTGTTGCCCAGGGGTTTTTGAGATAACCTAGACTTAGACAGAGAACAGATAAAATCTAAACAGTAAAGCAAATAATTTTGAATCTGGGAGGAAAATACTAAAAGGGTTGGCAGATGAAGTTTGGACAGAATAAAGATGTATAATTAATCGCATTTCTAAGGGAGATTTATGAATACCCAAGTTTGGAGAAATTCTTCAGAGGGGATTGACCATTTTGGTTTCCAGGGGGAAGGGGGAGGGAATGGTTTTCTAAGTAACCCAGGTGTTGGCTTAGTTAGAGACAATAATAAGGATGACATTACTCCAATAAGCAGATATCATGTAAAATTGATTGCTGGAGGGAATTTGCCTTGCCTGAAAGAAGCTATACAGATAGATATACCAAGAGAAATCAAGTAGATAATCCGAAAGACAGGCTAGTAGTCATTCCACAGTGTCCTTATCTGCATTGGTGTATATTTTGACCAGTCACCCAGTTATAATACCAACATAAATCTTGTTGTATATCATACACCCAGTATCAGTTCTTCATTTTCCACTTCTGATACCTCTGGTAGTTTTTGTTCCAATGCCGCAGAATCTTTAGCCGATAGCTGCACTACCTCAGATCTGAACACATTGTAGGTGAGGTGGGAGTGACTAGAAGCAGAGGCTACAGTGACCAGTCAACTACAGCCTCACAAGCATAGTACTTCACCAACCAGCAAATGTTGGCCGAGACCAGTTGGGGGTGGCATCATACAAAAAGAAAATAATCTATTATAACAAATATATAACTGAATTAAATATCGTAGTTTAACATACTACAAATACACATACACAAACACTCTCTCTTTCTCTCTTCTTCTCTCATTTTTCTATTTACATTAAAAGACGATAACTAAATTTGTAAACAGAAGCCAAACATTTTTCCAAGAATTGCTGAGAAATAAGGCCAAATGAAAAAGTTTTTTTCCTGGAAATTATCCCCTTTTACCATAAATGGCAAGAATTCCCCAAAAGAGGCCTAAACTTCCAAGAGAAAACAGGACAATCAAGCAAAATCTTCTGATAAACAATAGGTGTATATAACAAGGCAATAGCTGAATTATAAGTCAAGTACCTTGATTACAGAACTTGATTTACACACTGAGAAGACTATACATTACAAAAAAATCATTTCTTTAATTTGTTTATAATTCATATACATCAATAAAAAGCATAGGATTTTTACAAGAAAACTTTCATTTATTCCTCTGTGGTTTGTCTCTCTCTAGCTTCCCCCACACTTACCTGAATGATAGCAGCTATGCTCCCTTCAAAGCAGTAGTAAGCAAGCACCTATTATTATCTGTTAGAGCAATCTGATTCAATATTGTAAAACTTATCTTTATGGAGTCAACAACAATAACATCCTTTCTATACAAACATCCAACGTTTCACTCGTTTGATGTTGAAAACGACCACAAATAAAAACAATTCAAGACCTTAATTTATTCAAACCATTGACAATATGATTTATGTATAAGTGGCAACTTGTTATACAAGTCTTTTCTAAGTGGCATCTAACTTTTAGTTACAACTTAAATGAAGATTTTACTGAATGAAGTATTCTTTTGTATCTTGGCATTCTCTAAAGAATCAAGTACATCTTTTTGTTTACAACACCAACTTTTCCTCTTCTGTCTTTGCCTTCAGGATTACAATCACTTTCTCTTTCTCTCTCTCTCTATAGAAAGTCTTTTCCTTTTCTTCAAATTTTAAGTGATTCTAGATGGTTGGATATCTGTCATGTACAAATGCAACACCAGTGGTCCTAGAGGGCTGAAAATTCATTTCAAGACTAAAAAAAGGGGGGCATTTTCGTTTTTTTTTTTTTTAAATCCTCCCCCAAATAAGTTTTTTTTTTAGGATGGGGTGGTTCAATTTACAATGTAGGTTTATATTGAATCGGTCTTATAGTTTGTGTCGCGCAGTATTCACGCAAGTTTTGTTTAAAATTCAAACCTTTAAGTGATTCAATAGAAGGTGAGAGAAGTAACTTATTAATTGATCAACCCTTTTTGCATTTTTTTCATTGATCACTCCAACATGATATGCTGCCAAAACATGTTGATCATGTGACAGTTTCTATGGGGTGACTAACCAGACCTGTTTTTAAAAACATTTTTACATAAGACTACCAGCTCAAGAGACTTCTTTCCTGTGGACTTTTAGGTATGACTTTTCTTTCAAAAGAACTGTACTTAAGTTGAAGACTGATGACAAAAGATGATGAAGGATTTTATATTAAGTTTTTTTATGTGATAGAAATAAAATTATTCTTATGGATTTTTCTTCATATCAATATCACATTATCAAGAAGTCCTCAGGATTTCTTGAAGAAACAAATTTAACAGGGATACAGGTATACCTCATTTTATGAACTCCTGCTTCACATATGTTGGAATAAAATTTCAAACCTATTGGACACAATATAAAATCTAATTTTTGTTCAATTTGGATACAATAACAACTTGTTCACTAATGAATAACTCTATAACAAGTTTGTATGTGAGTGTCTATTGATAGTGGAAGTGTTCATAAGTTCTTCCTTGCCTTTGTGATGATGTGTAGTATTGTTATCAGAACAGAGAAAGGAGAACGCATCAGCATTGATCAAGGATTGATTAAAGGTAATTAACACATGTTTGCCTATTCCATCATGTTAAACCAAACTGACTGATATTTCAAAGACGCAAGGGCCTATCTCATTCTAATGAATACACTTATACTAAAAATATAGATATTTTGTGATAATTTTTCTATTTATCATTTATGTAATACAAGAGTTGCAGTAATTATCTTCATTCAGATTATAACTGAGCCTCAAACTGAGAGCCATGCAACGTGCATATGAAAGAATCATGCTCAACATTACATGGAGCAATCACAAGACAGCACAATATATAAGGGAAAAATCAGGAGTCTGAGACATCATAGAACCCATTAGGAAACTCAAACGGGCTGGTCATGTTGCAAGAATGGCAGACAACTGCTGGACATCCCGATTCACAGTGTGCATATCACATGCTAAACCCTGAGCAGTAGAATATAAGAAGGCAAGACGAACTGGACAAGTTCAGAAGTATTGGTTCCTTGACGCCCATGATAGAGAGGTCTGGCAAATCTTAGGGAAGGTCTGCGTCTAATGACAGACGATAATAGACTGATAATGATGACGATGATAATGCGAGTATGACCCTGCAATTGCCAGGCTTGTTCATCAGTCTCGCGCCAGTATTATTTGGGGAGTGAGAAGCTGATATTTGTTTTGTTTTTTAAATGGAATGGCTGTCATCCTAGCAATGAATTATCTAAATTCAATTGCAGGTTGGGAGAAAAACAAAACAAAACCAAAAAAATGATTGAAAAATACAAGGATCTGATTATTTTACAACAATGAAAAAAAAATTTAATGACCTGTTACCTAAAGGGGGTTGAAGATGGGCAAAAGAAACCACGTGGATAATTAGAAACTGTCAGCCAAAACTGTTGACATATGTATCTTCGGTTTTCAAGAGATTCTAACTGGTTGGCTGGCTATCTATTAATGTGTCATGCATACAGGCCAAACCAATGGAGCTAGAGGGCTGAAAATTCAAGCATTTACTCCTCATAATTATCTTGAAAAAATGTTATTGTTTTTTTTTCAAATAATTATGTCAAGTTTTTTTTTGGGGGGGGAAAGCTCAATTTACTATGTAAGTTCAGGCTAAATTAGTTCCTTAGGTTGTGGCAGCACACACACTTGTTTTCAGAAAATTCCGAATTTTTGTAAAGATCACCACCCAACTTATTCATTGATCACCCATTTCTGATTTTTTAATAGATCATCCCCAACAGGGCATGCTACCAAAAGACATTGATCATGTGATGGTTTCTATTGAGTGACAAACCAGCCCTGTTATTTAAGATTTTCAAGGAACACCTACAAGTACAAGTAAGGAGCTTCATTTACAGTTGACAAAGAAGGCAAGAGATGAGATGGTATCTATTTTCAGAACAATAATGAAACTCTTCATTATAATCGATAATAATATGAGACAAAAATTATATTGAGGCGGACGAAATCAATTTGTATCAGGAGAAAATGGAGGTATGAAACGCAACCATGATTGATACAAATTGATAGATGATCCCTGTTAAAAGATCAGTGATTAAGAAATTGATAATTGGCAAAGATACTGAAAGTATATGAAGCCATATACGGGCCCATCACGAAGGTACAATGAGTGAGTAGGGCCATCCATTAAATTTGAAGGTAGCGTGGGTGCTAGCAGAAGAACACAGTTTTACTAAAAAGCACTAAATTTAAAAAAAAAAAGAAGAAAGAAATAGCCATAATACAATAAAATGGCCAAAACACACCAAAAGTACATCTGCATTAATTAAGCATTTTTTCGCACTGCAAAAACAAGGAACATGCTGAATTTAGGAAGAAAAGTGCTAAATTGGCAGTGCTTCATGATAATCCAGATGTGAACTGTCACTGCACAAAGGCATATTTCTGTATTTCTATTTTAATTCACATCACATCCGGGATGGGGGGCTCCTCTGTGTGTGTGTGTGTGTGTGTGTGTGTATATATATATATATATATATATATATATATATATATATATATATATATACATATGAGAGAGAGAGAGAGAGGGGAGATACTAGCTGGGTAAAATATTTAAGGATAAAAAAAACCTAGAGCTTTCAGACTAGTAAAAAACTAAAAACTTTTCCTTTTACTTTTAACCTCTTAAAAGACAGAAAAAAGTTTCCTTTCACTTTTGACCTCTTAAAGGGGAAAGAAAGCTTCCCTTCATTTTCGATCCCTTCAAGGAGAAAACATATATTTACTTGTTTATGTAAAAATATCACATGTATACCAGAGTTCTGCATCTATATACATCGGCGCAAATGTTAGTCATTTAATTCTGACAAAAAGAGAATAAGCCCACAAAAACTGAAATTACAATAGAGTCAAGAAAAGCTCACCTTCAATAAGAGTATTTTCAAGAACCAACAGTATCAGTAAACACTGAATATTCAGGACATAATGTCCAGCTTATGGTAACCCATAGCAACAATCTGTTTGCTTGACCAAGTAACCGCAGTCACCTGAATACAAATCAAATACAAAAGGCACTGATCAGATAAGTATATGACTGAGAGTTCCAACAGTTACCGTTGCAAAGGAAATCAAATTATGACCAGTGAGGTCTTCATTTGGCCCCTAATAGAATTTGATTTGAGGAGGCCTTACTGCCTCTCAGGACCCACTCATTATTATCGGGGGCCCTTAAATTGCCATGTGCCTTAAACAGTAGCTTAGTTTGCTGATACCTCAGGTTGGCTCTGCTACCAGGTAATTTTTGCGAAAGTTGTGAAACATTAGAAACTGCCATATATTTTGATGGATAAGACCATGTTCAGATAAGAACTTCATGGTTTTAGCTTACTGTTTAGTTACTGCTTTGAATCTGATCCAGAGCATGACCCCATTTTGGGGGTGTATTTTGGGTGCTTCAATTGTTGCCGGATCTGGCAAAATATACGGTAGTAAGATTATCCCGTATTATCCTCCTTAAAATTGTTTTCAGATTTCCTAGTAATTGAATTTCATTGCGTGAGATTTCCTTAAAGGATAGCAGATAAATACTGAATTGAGAGGGATGAATGTTATCTGTACATTGATGCCGAACATGGTGGTCTATGTTGGTCACTATAGTGTTCTCGATAAAATGATAAAACAGAAAATAACATTTACACATTGAAAAAATTCTTTTTCTTGATGGCATATTTTAGCTTGGTTAGGAAAAAAAACAAAAGAAGGTTTTTTCTAGGCATAATAATGAGTAAATATTTGAATTTTCTAGCTCTATGAATGCAGTCTGTAGATTGACACATAGCCAGCCAGATCACATAAAAACTGAAAAAACCTGTCAGCAGTTTTGGTTGATGGTACCTAATACTAAGCTAAAAAACTAGTGGAGATGACTCTGTATACAATTGTACATGAAGGGTTGCATATGGTGCTTTGTGGTATGTGCTACCGATGCACAAAAATGTAAAATAATTTAGCGTCTATAAAAAGCAATGGACAGTTGAAGCCTTTTTGGCACAATGTACTATAAAGAGGTGGGCCCGTAGATAGAAATTAGAGAATTAATAGAAAACAGAATTTGGATTAGACACTATTATTTGCAGATAATAGTGTCCAATCTAAATTTGTTTTTCTTTCATTGATTCTCTTATTTCTTTTTATTTATTCACTGCTTGAATGAGCAAGGGTATGAAACTTTTCACAACTGGGACTACCTCCTCAACATTGAACCAACAAGACTTTTATTATCTGTTGCTTTTTAAAAACACTAAAATGTTTTTGCGTTTTTGTGCATCCATAGCACACTGCACATACCACTGATATTAGAAGTTGAGTGGGCTGATGTTCCAAGCTTACAAGGTGATATCTGTTGAGATAAATTCATCTAAAAGAAAGGTAAACATATCTTCTTTCTAATTCTAAATATGTTACTTATAGAACCGATAATATCTAAATCATACAAATATCTCATAAGATCCTTATCAGATTAAGCTAATTACACAAGCTTGTATTATCTACTTATGCTAATGTCCCCCTAACCCTGAGTAAAATTTCATATCAAATCTTGATGCCAACTATTAATAATCAATGACCACCACAACTTCTTCATGGTTTTTGAGACAAGTAAATAATAACCATGCCTTTCAAAAATGAATCACCATAGCCTGCACATGTATCAGAACCAATAAATAATTAGATCCTCCATCTAAAATTGTCTGAAGAAATAGATCTTTTATCTAAAATTATCTAAAAAATACCGGCACAAGATTTGGACAAAGTTGGTTCAAAATGACTATAGGGACTAAAAAAAGCACCTTCTTAAGAAAACAAAAAAATGTTTTGACAAACGAGACCAGAAACAGCTGAAGACCAGCAGATTTCTTTGATTAACAAGAAAAGAATTGAGAGCAGCCCCCACCTCCTGTATAAAACATAGAATTGTCAGTGTCACATGGGGTTCTGTGAGGATTGGCATAATGAGTCACTATACTTGCCATCATTTTTCTTTGGTTTAACAGTATTTGTGGACACCACCAGAAAAAAGAAAAAGAGAGACTCCTCTCTTTTCATATTGATTATACACAGGAAGACGGCTATAGAATGGATACAGTCTTTAAATATCCTATTTATCTAGATGCTTGTATATTTAGTGATCAATGCTTATTTCTCAGGATACAACTGAAAATAAATGGCTTGAGCATAATTCTTTCATGTGCACATTGCATGGTTCTCAATTAGCAGGTCTGTCTCTTGGTTAGGTCCCATGTTTCAGCTCCATAAGTGACTATTGGGAGGATGCATTGATTGTATAACCTCTTTTTTAGGATCAATCGGATCTTCTTTTTTTAAGATTGAGCTTGCTCTGCCAAAGGCTTGCCATCATAGTGTGATTCTTCACTTGATTTCTTCTTCTTTTGAGGGTCTCATGGAGACTTGTTGTCCTAAGTAGATTTAGTTCTGTGTCCTCCATTTTGATCTTAGTGTTCTTATTTCCAATGTGGTTGTTGCACATGATCTTCGTCTTGCTGAAGTTCATGTGTAGGCCGACTTTCTTGCTCTCTTCATTTAGTTCATCTAGCATTAGTTGGAGGTCGTGTACGTTCTCTGCAAAAGGGGCCATGTTGTCTGCTAATCTGAGGTTGTACAGATATTCACCGGCTATTTTGATCCCTTTATTCCCCCACTCTAGTCTCCTGAAGATCATCTGGAGACAGGCAGTGAAGAGTTTGAGTGAGCTGGTATCACCTTGTCTTACTCCTTTTTGGAGGTGAAAGGGATCCGAAACATTGATACAAAACAAAAATTCAACAAAAAACTGAACATGCCAAAGGAGAGTGAGAGAAAAGCAAATAAAGAGAAAACAACGAGGGAGCACAAACCAAATAGAGAGAGAATTAAGGTTGAGAAGTAACCACAAGAGAGAAGTGAAAAAAGTGAGAGAAAAAGAGAAGGAGCAAACCAAATAGAGAGAGAAAAGAGTGGGATCAAACCAAATAGAGAGAGAAGAGAAAAAGAGTGAGAGCAAACCAAATAGAGAGAGAAGAGAAAAAGAGTGAGAGCAAACCAAATAGAGAGGGAAGAGAAAAAGAGTGAGAGCAAACCAAATAGAGAGAGAAGAGAAAAAGAGTGGGAGGAAACCAAATAGAGAGAGAAGAGAAAAGAGTGGGAGCAAACCAAATAGAGAGAGAAGAGAAAAGAGTGGGAGGAAACCAAAAAGAGAGAGAAAAGAAAAAATGGGAGCAAACCAAATAGAGAGAGAAGAGAAAAAGAGTGGGAGCAAATCGAATAGAGAGGGGAGCAAAGCAAATCGAAAGAAAAAAGCAAAGATAGATAACAAGCTAAAGAGAGAGAGAGTAGAGCAAAGAGTAAAGGACAAAGAAAAATTCAACAGAGCTGGAATTGCAGTCATTTTTCAAACTGACCTTGGCATGCCAGTGACTTGAGTAAAGAGTTCAAATTTATTGTAAGCCAAATCCCAAAGGCTAGCATTAACGCAGTTGTAGTCAGGCAAAAACATTTAGCCTTTGATATATGAACTGAAACTGGTCATTACGTTTGAGTCTCTTTTGGAATAATAGCAAAATGTTTAGACTTAAGTTTTATCCTTTGTTCTCAATTTAACTTTTGTCAAATTGCTCCCCAATAAGCCAATTTTTTTTCAATCTTCATTAATCAGTCCTGATGAATTCATTCCAGTTATTACAAGAAAAGTAATCCAACATTGCCAAGGGCAAATTATTTTCTCAGCATTATCAATGTTTGATAGAAAAAATTAATTCTTATTCTTTGAAAATTAACCTGATTCTATTACTGTCTTAATTTCAGAGTTGAGGTGTTGTTATTCAGTTTGAACACTAGCGTGATCTTATATATATATACATAATTCTCTTCTGTTGATGCATATATATATATATATATATATATATATATATATATATATATATATATATAATTTCAAAGCCCTGTAACTCCTCTTTTGGGTGTTGTTTGAATTTTTTGATTACTTTTATTTTTTGTTTTCATTCTCCCGCTCTCAAGAATGTCTCTTTCCTTCTTATAAACACCCACTTACACAGACCCTCCCAATTTTGACTCATTCAATTATAGATATCAATATACATAGAGACCTATACACAATCTTCACTCATTCTCTCTAGCTTTCTTTCTATTACACACATGAATACACACAATAGAGGTCATGTTATAAGAATTTCTGTTAAACTCTGTGCAGAGATCATTATATAAAGCTAATCTCCGCCTAATTGAAATTGCTTTTTCAAAAATTAACAAGATTCATTGATGGAGTAAATCCATGTCCATCACCAAAAGAATTGAAACACTTCCTGAATGGAGAAAGCTGGAATAATTGCAAAGGAAACATGAAAGACATACCCTTAGTGGAAAAGAAAATATTGTACTGATATAAACCTTTGTTTGATGTGCCTAAAGGTAACTGTCAGATTATCTGTGTTGAGACAGATCGTTGGTTGTCCACAAATTCAACCATCAGACATTGAAGATGATACGAACATTTATGCATGTACTTGGAGTGAGAGCAAGAGATATCAAGTCATCAGATGCATGAACAGTCGCAGTCTTCTTTGTATAATTTCAAAAAAGACATTTTCACTCTATTCTTACTATCCGCACCCACTATGACCCAAGGGCTGCAGTGTGGTTGAAATGATCACACATCTTGTCAGGTCCAGGTTTTGAAGCTAGACTGACTAAGAAACCCTGAACCCCTCCTCTTTTGATCTTTTTCTGGAACCAAACTACCTAAAATCACTAACTTAAGGATTCACTTCTTTACACTAACCACACCTCTAAGGGTCACTTGATACCCCCTTTATGTTTATTATTTATTCATTTCTTTTCTCTTTGCCCCCCCATAGCCTCCATCCACACTGGTGTGCTTTTTCATTCACCCTTTCCTTCTCAATGTCTAAAGCCACTGATGACCTAAATTCTCAAACTTACTTTGTCCGCCTACCTAACCACATGCTTGTTCTATCCTTCGGAAGTCTTCAGACCTCGTGTATTCACCTCCTACCATCTCATTCTGCCACGATATATTGTTCAATAAAGATAATGTTCACAATTTAAAACATTATCTTATTTTTACTTACTAAACCAAAGGAAATTTTTGGGCTTTCCAATGCGTATCTACAAACACAAGCATATTGTAAGAGAATAATTACACACAAACATATACATACAAACATATATGTATATATATATGTATATATATATATATATATATTTGTGTGTGTCTAGAAAGCTTTACAGCTTTAAAGACTAAACATTAAAAAACTTTTCCCCAATTTTTAGCGTCATCTATTTCCCAATATCTGTAAATGTAATTTGTGAATTTTGTTAGGATCATCAGTTGTTTACCATGTCACCATTTAAGGGATTCTAGAAACAAAACAGTTACATTAACATGGCACCCCAGCAGAGTTGCTCATTGCAAAAACAGCAACAGAAGCCCTTTGCAAAACAAATGTCTCAAATCGAATATTGTACATCAAGCTGAAATACCAACCCAAGAGAAACCATTGGAAAAGAAATACTATATAAGGATATTTAAGACACTCTTCAAACTAAGATTAGCCAACCATATATCATCATTCACAAACGAAAAATAGAAAAACAGTACATTTCTATCAACACATAACTGGAGACTAACTGATAGCAAACTTATCCCCACGGTAAAATGAAAAATAATGAAACATACACATGCTAGAATATTAAAACCCTATGTTACATATGCCTAAATGAGAAATATGAAATCAATACTTTGCGAATAGAACCAAAAAAAAACCAAATAGAATTATTAAATAGAAAAAAATGAAATAGTGATAAAATGCCAGTAACGCTCAAAATTTCTATTGGAAAATATAATTCAACACCCCACATACAGGTATACAAAAATGAACCACCATAGCTATCTAATTCCTTTCGTTATCATCAATAATAGTAGTAGCAGCATTACCATTAAAATCAACATTATCATTATGTTATACCCCAATCACTTCAAGAACAACCCAATCACCTTTTCACAATTATCTAAGGAATATAGAAAGAAACCAAACTTAGAAATATATAAAAGAATTTAACAAACAAGTAAGGTCATGTAAAAGTGAATCTCAACAGTGGGGAAGCAGATAGAAAAAAGAATAGAATACTTCTTAGGAAGAAACATACCACAAAAAGCTGATGGTCAAACAATACTGAAGAAGAAAGTGTCCGCAGCATCCCCTGCCAAATTATAACTACTAGACAGTAATTTATCTCTACTATGTAAAACAAAACTAGCAGTGACCAAAAACAAAATAAGGGAAAGAAAAAATAAAACGTGGAGATTTAAAAGTAGAATAAGAGGAAGGTTCTCCATCCAGAAAAATAGACCCCACCCCCAAAAACGTCCTAAATAGGAATCTAGAATGAATTGAATCATTCACCTGTAAAAGCCCAAACATGGCAGAAACATAACTGTGTTTGTGCAGCGAATCCTTTATTTCATCATATATACATATGTGTGTGTGTGAGAGAGAGAGAGAGAGAGAGAGAGAGAGAGAGAGAGGGAGAGAGAGAGAGAGAGAGAGAGAATGTGCGTTTGTATGTATACCCATAAGTATATATATACATGTATACATCTCAAACAATAGAGCCAAGGCAAAACTTCAACATAACACAAACTTCACACAGGATAAATGGCAGGTATGATTCATATAATTCAGGTATTTGCTAACAAATAAGAGAAAGCCGAGTCAAGCTGAACAAACATAGACAATGCAGAGAGCGAAGCTGAGTTAATTTATAGGAATTAATTTATAAATGTCACAAAGAAGCCTGGGAAATTTCAGGCTGTACCAACCAATAAAGCAAAATAAAAGAAGTCTGGTATGTTTTAGATGAGTCCTCACATCTCTATTAGACGCTTTTCAGTCGGCTGATTTGTAGGTCTGTCTGTCGGTCGGTTCCACTTACATAGAACAATAGAAAGAGGATGGAAGGGGGGGTATTTACTGATTGCAATTATGTCAGAAGAGGTGTGATGACATAAAGAGATATGACATCATTAAAAGAAAATCCATTTGTATCAATTGATGACATATCAAGCGTTTTTTTTTTGTTTGCCAAGTTTGTTATTAATAGCTGAAACTGTCTTCAAAAATGGCTAAAATCAGTTGAACTTTTCCAGCTAAATTTATGGCTAATAGCTTATCCTCATTTAAAGATCTCTTGTCAAATAAAATATCTATAAACTAAAACTCCAGAACAAATTATTGATAAAAATTGTAGACTTATTTTGATTCAAACATACTGATTGTTTTTTATAAAGCTAGGTTTTCGGATGAACTAACATCTTCATTCACCTTCTGCTACAACTACCACAATTAGTGAAATTTCTACTACTTTGTTTAGAATCCCTTTGAAATAGGAAATCACGAATATGGATGTAAGGATGGTGGATGAATCGTTGGTCTAGTATGCTTCATGGTTCTAATAAATTTGGATTAAAAACAAAAAAAAAGTTGACCATGATTTGGCTTGAGCCTTCTGGATGTAATGTATCTAAAAGAGAATTTGCATAATTTTTATTTATTTGGACTAGTTTGAAACAGTCCACCAAAACAGTGCAACATCAAAAATACTGCCAACATAGGTTTCGTCAGTTTTGAAGTGATTCTGTCTGACATTTGAGCTATCAATGAATATTGTGCAACAGTGGAGATACAAGGCTGAAAATTTGAACATTTACTCATTATTATGTCTAAAAAACTTTTTTTTATTTGCTGAAAATTCCCTCATTAAAGTTGTTCAATTTATGATGTAAGTTTATGTTAAATGGATCCCTTAGTTTGTGTCCAGCAGTGTTTTCCCTAGTTTTTTGGAAATTGAGACATTTTAGTGATCACTGCCCAACAAATGAGATGAGAGAAGTAAGTTATTCATTGATCACTTTGTTTCCCAATTTTTCAATTGATCCCCCCAACAAAGCAAGCTGCCAAAAGACGTATGTCACAAGACAGTTTTTATTGAGGGACCTAACAGATACATATTCTTATATTAAAAAATGAGGATACTCGTCTGTTAAAATCACTATATCATCATGATGCCTCATTTCGGATCTATGAACATAATTTACTGGATTTAGAATGAGTGGCATTTGAGCCTCTAAAGCAGGGTTTTTTCAGCCCAGGTTATATTGCAATGTCAGCTCTTGGGTAGGCAGTAGGCAACTGTGCAGAAAATAGGAGGCATTTTTAAATTTTGGTGGGCAGTATAGGATTTCAAGTATTGAAGTTTGTAAATGACAATAAGAAATAAGTAAACAACAATTTCTATCATTACAAGTACATTATGTAGGTGCATAGAGCAATGTCTGTACTACGCTCTCTGTAAGTAGGTATGTGGTACACACACATATATATATATATATATATATATATATATATATATATATATATATATATATAATGTGTAACACTCTTGAGAGATTACCTGATACAGTGATTGTATTGATTTGTAAACATGGTATGTGCGTGCCAAACATTTGATGTTACTACTTTACAGTACTTACATCAAAGAATCTTGTTAAAGCTCTTATTCCTTTTGTTTTGTAAGTGTAATGAATGTTTTCGTATCCCTTTGAATATTTACTTTGCAGGTGGGTGTGACGCCAAAAATATTGAAAACCTCTGCTCTAAAAGTTGACGATGAAAAAAAGAAACTCAAGGAAATGGGAATTATTCATGAGTGTAATGAGCTTGCTGAATATTAACTTGATGATAAGGCATTGAATTGGAGGCAACAAAATATAATAACAGGTGACAAATGTTTTGCAGAAGAAGACCTGTTGACCATGAATCTCTATAAGTATAACTTCTCTTCCTAAAATGAGCAAATGATGGTCTACAATAGAACAACTGTAGCCACCAAAGGTGGTGACGCGTTCTACCCGCTTTTTTATATGTGCGTGTGTTTGTGTGTCCCGGCACTACTGGCCATACTGTTTTGTCTACAGACTTGAAAATTGACATAATTACTCCACTGGAGCCCTTTAAAGAATGCTTTCTTCTGATTTTATGAGAAAAAATCTGTTTGGGGCCTTATTTTGATGGGTTTAGTAAAAACAACTAGATTCTCCAGAATCCAGATGTTTCTAGACATTTTCTTTCTTATTTTAGATGTTTTCCAGTGGAGAACACCAGTGATGTCATGAATTGAATTTATTATGACCATATTTACTCTGCAATGGAATCCTTTTTACATGACTCCAAATTTTACTGCTACAGTTGTTCAATTATTGACTGTGATGGCAAGTAGATATTTATAGCATACAGATCTTCAAAGTGCGCAAATGTATTGACTGTTATAGAAGGAGTAAAATTATCATACACTGACTTACTCAGACTAGTGTCCTCATCATAGTTGTTATAGTCATTATTGATTGTAATAGTAACTATAACAACCAAGACTGGCATTAATTTAAGTAAACCTGTGCATCGTTATTATTAATACTATTCACCAAATGTCTGTCTGTGTTAGCAAAACTCAGGAACGACAAGAGGTATGGCCACCAAATTTTCTGTAGTTACTGTGGGGCATGGGAACAGGTTTTTGCAAGTTAGTTTTCCAAAATTCTCAATCCCCAAATAAATTATACAGTATACTGTAAATTAATGCTTAAATTGGTCCCTTATTTTGTGTCTGGCTGCATTCAAGTTTACCTAAAGATTAACTTTAATTCACCATATGTCTGTCTATCCATCTGTATTATCATAACTTAGAGAACCACACAACATATTCCTATGAAACCTTCTGTGTTTACAGATGGGACCATGCAACAGGCTTTAAGCAAATTGGTTTTTGGAAATTCCAATACTTTTCAAGTATTTAATGGGGTGGGGGTTCAATCTACAATGTAAGTATGATGTTAAATTCGTTTGTTATTTTGTGTTTGGCTACAGTCACTCTTACCTAAAACTTCTCTAAATAAACTTTAATTCACCAAACATCTATCCATCCATCCATGTTAGTATAACTCAAGGATGGCTAGAAATACGACCACCAAATTTAATTGTAACTAATGGGATATTGGGGCATGTTCTCAGCATATTAGTCTTTGAAAATTTAATAATAAAAAAATTAATAATGTGCAGTCTACATTCATACTCTCCTTGATAATAATAATCTGATTACTCTGTATCAATCTATCTATCTATTACTGAAAGTCTGATTCCATTTATCTGTATGTGGCCTTCAAGTAGCCAAAATGGTGCATTGTAGCCCGAGAGATAGAATTGACGTACATCTAAAATCAGTTTTGATCTCTTATAAGAGATTATTAGGCCTTCAATAGAAACTAACAGAAAATCCAGCAAGTCAATAATTCTACATTTCAGAAATTCTGAACAGAGTAGTAAGATTGTTTGAGTCTTCCAATTACTTGAAAAAAATCAAAACTTCATGTCCTGGCTTTTGTACAGATTTCTTTAGCTAAGGATATTTTCTATTTAGCAGGATGTGAAAGCCAAACGATGCTGAAAAATGCCACAAAATGTTACATGCTTGATAAGAGGTTGACATTTTATAAAATGTCAGCACCTAAGAAAAGATGAAAATCAATTGGCAATGTATTGGAGACACTCCAACAAGTTAGTCAGCTAAAGAACATAATGTGATTGAAACTTCTTACAAGATTCCATAATGAATATTAGAACCTATGCCGACTGTTCAACCAAAACAGTTTCTAAGTGATTCTGGTTGGTTGGCTATCTATCTATGTATATGTCATACCAAAGGAACTAGAGGGCTGAAAATTTAAACACTTATTCCTGATTATGTCTAGAAAAGATATTTTAGATGTGTCTACTCATCTTTATTAGACACTTTTTGGTCAGTTGGTCTGTTGGTCAGTTGCGCTTATATAAAACAACAGAAGTAGGAAGGAAGGAAGAGGTGTGACATCATTAAAAGAAGACATTAGTATGGAGATAAAGAAAACATTTTATTTATGCCATATTTCCCTGATGAAGATTAATTTATCAGGAAATGAAGATCATTGTTAATATAATTGCTACAGAAGTGCCAGATTACATTTATTCATCTTATCAATTTTTTTCTGCCTGCTAATGATATCATAATGATAATGTCCAAGGTTTGCATTTCTTTACTTAAAAAATGCCTCCAAAATACCAAAAATGGCCATTCATGATTTTTATTGAAAATAATATCTGTAGAATATTTCCATATCACAATATTTTACAAGTATGAGAATCAATTGACTCAAAGAGACAATATGCTCTTCCTCCTCCTCCTCCTCCTGCAACTACTACCATGGGTGGTGGATGCATTGTTAAACTTATGTTTTTTGTTGAAAAACCATAGCCATCAAAGGTGGCAAAAGGTTCTATCCTTTATAATATGTGCATGTTTTTGTGAGTTCCAGCGCTCCAAGCCATACCATTTGTCTACAGACTTTCATCTACAGAATCCAGATGTTTCTAGATGTTTTTTTCTTCTATTTTAGATATTTTCCAGAGGAAATTACCAGTGATGTCATAAGTAGAATTTATTCTGACCATATTTACTCTTCCTCAGAATTTTTTTTATACGACTTCAAATTTTGACGCTATGGTTGTTCAATTATTAACTGTGATGGCAAGTTTTCTAATTTTTTGAGGGGAAAGAAAGCAGCAATTGTCAGTAGCTAAATATTGATTGTGGCAAGCAATTTACAATCTTGCTGAAAGTTATTTTGGAGCTTTGTTTATTAGAAACTATCAACAAGAACTGTCAACATAGGTTTCTTCAGTTTTCAAGTTGGTCTGGCTGGCTATGTATGTATCCCAAGTACAGTCTGCACCAAAAGAGTCAGAGGATTGAAAATTTAATCATTTACTCCTTATTATACCAGAAAAAACGTTTTATTGTTCTTTGAAAATACCCCACCTAAATAGGTTTTTAGTGGGGGTTCAATTTGCAATGTAAGTTTATACTAAATTGGTCACTTAGGATACATCCTTGTTTTTGGAAAATTCAGACTTTTTTAGTGCTCATAGCACAACAAAAGGTGAGAGTAGTAACTTGTCTATCGATCACCTCTTTTTCCAATATCTTAATTGATCACCCTCAACACAGCATGCTTAAAAATGAAAATATCATAAACAATTATTATGCTGCCACACAAACGGATGTTGTAATTCATATCCTAAATAGCATAGTTATGATTTTTTTGAAAAAATATTGCTCTTTTTCCAACGAAATTTTCAAGAGGAGAGATGATTATTTACAAAATTACGATACCCTCACTCCAAAATATAATATACACTGTTAACTTTCTTTTGAATTTTTATGTACAGTTTGACATCAATGGTGTATATAATTGACCCAATTTTGATTTTCTGCCAGCCTCCCTCCTCCTCCCCCTTCACCATATATCCTCTCCACAAAATTTTGTGGAGATATACATTTGGCACTTTTGATAGGACTGTGGATGTACTTGTACTGTAACAGCTAATTAGGTACTTAACAACACAGCTAGTTCAAGCCTTGAGGTTCACTCTTAACCTTGTTCCTCCCCCAACTTCCCTTTTTTTCATCTCATTTTCTTTTTTCCTCTCCTCTCTTCTTTCCTTTAAGTTTTCTTCCCCTTTAATTTTGCCTTTGATCCATCCACAGCAGCCTTTTAGACAACTATATACACCTGTTTGACATAATAATGGACAAATATCAAGAAAAGTCATTTCAGTACAATAGTTTAAAATTTTATCAACTGTTATATAACAATAATTTGGAAACACTAATTTCAATAATGGGTAACCATCATTTACTATAAGACAAACTTACATATTCAACGCCTACATTTAGAAATCATCTGATAGAATATTAGTAAAGAATCTCATCCCTCTATATAATACAAATCCATAGATACAACCTGATATCTAATTTTTGAGAAATTATGCTTGAACTTTCTTTCACTTTGTATTCAAGTGGCTGTATAATCATTTCTCTCTGCGTGTTGTCAGTTTTTCTTCCTTTAGGAAAAAATTCAAGTTCATTCATGACTGCAGTAAGGGCAATGTAATTTAGAGGGTGTAATATCATTTACAGTTCACTGACATTTGTGTGTTGTGGACACCTAACAAACACAAAGTCACTTCATTATAGCAATTAAGAGGAATCAAGCATATAAAAAATGTCAATGATCATATTCTTGCCTGGGCACATTAGCATAGAGATTAAAAGAACATTTTATTTCGGCCAAGCATCACTGATGAAGATCATTGTTGATATAATCGCAACAAGTGACAAAATTTATTTATCTTATACTACAGCCAAATAAGACACTTTGAAGTCAGAGAGGACAAAATAAAGAAATGGGCTTTTGGTATCAAAGGTGTCTTTGACTGGATTCTATAATGTATCTTTGGCTATTCTATCTCTATATATCTGAAATAGGGATGCTATCTAAATACACAACAACTCAAGTAGTAATGTATGTATGTTTGTTCCCTTACAACTCGATAACTATGCATCCCACAGAAAAAATGAAAACATGATATGAATCAGCACATCTAAGTCTACCAACAGCACACTTTTTTTTTAGTCAGATTAAGAAAAAAAAAATGTTTAGTATTATTTTGTGGTTTTTGCACCTCTGTTAGAAAAAAAAAGTATCCCACCAACAGCTCCTGCTTCAATCAGCAATAAAAAAAAAAGGAGGTTTGTCCCTAGGGTTTGGGCAGGTGGACATATCTAGAGAATATCCAACCAACTGCTGTACTGAGATTTGTTTGAACCAGCACACAGAAAGTAGGTCATGCGTTTGTGTATCCCTTTGGGGTGGGGAGGTGGAGATGGGTAAGGGAAGGGGGAACACCCTATACTGCTACCTCCCCAGGAGGGATGGCTTCAGCTGAAACTAGCAGAATACCACACAATAGGGTGAGTTTTCAGCTAATTTTGACCAGTGTAGCCACTAGTGAGTTTTTCTCCACCTATCTCTACGTTTTCCAATGCCAGGCTGGGTTCCTGGGGTTTTAATTGTATAATTCCGTGAAATCCAGGCTTTTAACTGTGTCGGGGCTCATCTACCCCAATAAATGAAAATATATGCATATATTTCGTTAATAGTTGCATTAAGGCAAGTATTTGTTGAGCAGGAGTTCCTTAAAATGGATGCATGTGATTAAGCAGGCATTAATGTACGTATCTAACTAATTCCTGAGCACTGAGGGGATCATGCTTCTCATCCCCCATGTATGCCAGATGTAAGGGAAGCAACTCCTTAATATAAATTTTAAAATTTAACAATTGTTTTAAAAAAAAAATGTCAAATGAAAATGTTTCCTATCAAAATGCAGAGGTTAGTTCAATTGAATATGTAAGCCAGAAACCAACTATTTAATGTAATGTTTTCACATATAGAAGAAATATGGAAAGCATGTAGGTAAAAGATATAAAAATTAAGAAATACAAAGTTTTTTCTGAAGAGTTTTTGCTTGTAAATTGTTTAAAATTTGTAAGCAGAAAAACAATGGAAGAGAATTCATAAAAGAGAGAAATTTATAACAATGGGGAGAAAATTCTACTATGTTTCTGCGATATAAACAATATTCCAAAATGGACCACAGAATTGAAGTAGTACAGTATATACTTCAATGTAAGTATTGAATTGATGATTAGTTTAGTTTGTATCACATAGTAGCCGCTTGAATAATTTAGTTGGTAATTTTTCTATGATCTAGGTTTTTTTCAGTTAATCTGGGATTTTGAGTGGGGAACGATGTAGGTTTTTATTGTCAGGTGAGTGGCAACACTGGTTTTGACATGTCAAGAGAATATCCACAGCCAATGTAGAAAAGAAGTGTGATTCTTTCCAAAATTGATGACACACTAAAAGATTTTCTGAAGCTTCCTTAAGTATTGGTAAGAATAATTATTCAAAAGAGGTTGAAAAATGCAAATCATTGTGATGACAGATGAAACAAGAATGCTCAAATACATCATGAGGAAATTCTTTAGAGTTTCAGAAAAGAGAAAAACTCAATTATTTATCATATGGCTCTTACTTATATAAAAGAACCATAGCCACCAAAGGAATCTACATGTTTCTTGATGATTTTCTTCTATTCAATTTTAGATAATTTCCAGGAGAAAACACCCTGATGGCGAGTCTTTGTTGCTTTTACCAAAACAGTTTGGCTAATCAGTTTTTCAATCTTTAAGTGAAGATAACAAAAAAATCAGGAATGTGCTTTGAGATCTGCAGAAAACAAAAATTACCAAAAGAGATACAATATGATTGTATCCATTGGTGCAAAATACTAATGGGACAGATGTTATTAAGGACCGAAACAGAAAGTAAAGTTTATTAGATTGTAGTTTGACAAAGACATGGCATGAGTTTTAGTATCAAGGTCATTCTACTGCTCGAATCAAAACGGCATTTTTTATAATAATGTCAATTTGAATTTTAAAAAAGATAGATTCTTAATCAGAGCTACAACCACAGACCAATTTAAACATTATTGTTGGGTTTAGGTCATTTATGTATCCTTATATACATATGTATATTCATCAGGACTTCACCCAGCTCTAACTGTTCATAGCAGAAAATTGAAATAATGAGAAAGGGAAACTTCTCTCTTTTTTTTTGTTTCTCATTTTACTTCGATTCAATTTACGATGTAATTTTATGCTAAATAGTTCCCTTATTTTGTATCCAGCAGTGTTGATGCTTGTTTTTGAAAATCCTGATTTTTTTAGGGATGTAACAAAAAGCAAAAGAAGTAACTTATTCATTGATCACCTCTTTTTCCAATTTTTTTCAAAATTTTGAATTCATTTCATATCAATGTTATGTTTGACCACCGTCTTACAGTGATCTGCTCATCACCACTAAACATTGATCAGTTTACAACATTACTAGATTGTACCTATGTCATTCAGTACAAGCCAAAACAAACATTTTACATAAACAATGATATGCCTATAAACTTGGATATCTAATCAACATCCTTAGTGAAATGGAAACTTCAGTGGGAATGCCATAAACCCAATGGACTGGGTGGATGGTGGCAATTGATAATTTCCCTTGGAATACTAGTCTTTATTTCGTTCTGCTGTTTTTCTTCATTTTGTCTTGTGGTACATAGAGTATGAACAATGGTTGATTTGATAGATGTTTCAGACCTTTCATTTCTTTCAACATCAGATGGTCCAACACAGGTTCAAAGTTGAATTTTTTTTTATTAGTACAGATTCATCTCTGGATTTGTATAATTTATACATAGATAGACATAAATATAGTTAAAGATGAGTGTAATTGGTGATTAACTTTTCATGCAGCAGATTTTAAGATTCAAACAAATGGTCTACAGATTATATAGGATGTATTTTCAAGCTCCAGTTGAAGCCTGGGGACTGGAGTTGACTTTGTTTTTTCACTAGAACAATAAGAACAATCCTCACCTAATTAAGGGATGTAATTCTTCATCGATTACATTTCCAATATTGAATTAAAATATTGGAAATCCAATCAGGTTCCCCAGGCTTGCTTTTGGTATGTGATGAGGGAATTTCCATGATCCTATCACTAAGTGCAATGGGGAGGTATAGCCTCAGAGAATAGTTCTCCTGGAACAAGACATTATACCTTTCTAGACTTGGTAAATACATCCACTGCTCCCCTGCACAAAAAGAGGGGGGTTATGGGTCACCCTGATGCCTTTGTGATACTGGAGAATTGAGCAATTTTTGTTATTGCCAATACATATGTGTGTGGGCCCTCACATAATATTCTAGCCTATGTCACATTAGACCCCCCCGATGGGGGAGGTGAATAAATGCCTAATTCTTAGTACTCATTGATCTTTAACCATGGATTACCAAGGATTGGCAACAAATTGCTAGGGGTACTATCAGAGCTCTGGGGTCCTGATAAGAATGCACATTTTGCAGCCTACTATTCAAGATCAAAGTGTAGTATCAGCTCCCCTCATATTAACGAAAGCATTAAATCCCTATTTCGAATTTTGAACATTATTTACTTCTATTTTTGGTCACAACTGTTCATTCCAATATCTCTGAAAGTACTGTATGGATTTCAACAAAATTTCGTCGAAGGGTGTACAATAGATTACAGGAAAACTGATTGTATTTTGGAGCGGACACATGCACGATTACTCCCCTCTGCGTTGGTATGCACCCTCTTCCTCTTTTCCAGTTAGTTATGATTTATCAAGCACGATGTAGGGAAGGTGATCCCGATCGTAAGTTTCAACCTCTAGCTCGAATGATGTTAAAAATGGGGCACAATTAGATATAAATAAGAAACTTAATGAAAGAAAAACAATAAAAAATGATAACGTTCGTTTAAAATTGAAGAAAACAGGAATGCTGTGACCCATGTTTTTTATTAATGACTTCAATAAATAAAATTCATAACTTTTTTTTGTCAACTGAAAAAAATTCAAATTTGATTAAAATTCATGACGAAAACAATTAAAACTCAATCATAACGTCTAAAACTGAAAAAGGAAATAATTCAATGTTTCTTTTGCATGAGAGAAACACGTACTACACTTCGATCTTCAATTAAAGGCCGCAAAAGGTGAATTTCCTATCGGGGACCCAGAGCTTCGATAATCCCACAAAGTTCTAGGAAAGGAATATACGCAAATTATTTGGATCTAAATTTGAGTTAAGATCCCAAAAGTTCCCAAAATAAATGAATAAATTTAAAAAAATCATTTTAAAAAAGCTCCAACAGACTTTGTCACCATAGCAACTAGAAGTAATATTATCATTTGAGTGAGTTGAACTCATGTGGTAACAAATACAAAGGTAAAACATTAGGGTGTCGTAAACAATAAACTAATATAATACTCCTCGATATTAATTTCATTCCAGACACAGAAATACCTGCAATAGTACGGTTTTGATTAGTGCAGGTTTTAATATAGTACGGTTACCTGGTACGGTACCAATTGCTGCTTAGTGTAAGTAAGTTAGTTAAAAAAAAAGAAAAACATTAAATCATAATAAGACCTTTTTATGAACAGTACAGACATACTTTCGAACGAATTAACTGAACTTATAAAGATATACCTGTATATTTTGTGACTCACTCTCAAAGACTAGTCAACAATTTAGGAAGATTTGAAAAAAAAATGTAGGCTTAAGTTAAACTTATAATCTAAAGAATTAATTACTAGGTTATTTTTTAAAAAATAATCCACATTTTCAAATAAATAATCAATATCACTTATCATTACCCCCAAAATTGCCAAATTATAAATCAAAACGAAAATTAATCAACAGGTATAAAAGTTGACATCTTTTTCTTCCTTTCCTTTAAACAAGATATGAAAAGTTATAATTGTTGAGTTGTTGATAATAATGAGTTAAAATTAATTCTTTTTGAAAGTCTGGGATCCTTCGAGAGAAATCGTAGAAGTACCTTACCTTTAAGGTGTTGATCGTGTTTTATTATTCGCCCCGTTCATTGAGTAAAAAAAAAGTTGTTTTTGTTTATGGCCGGCAACTCTAGCAACAGAGACAGCCGAAACTGATGACGTCAGAGATTTTGTTACTTGCATTCTTGTGACATCATTACGATATTCACGTGGGAAAGAAAAAGAATAAGAAGGAAGAGTGGGAGAGAGATGGGAAAAAGAAAGAAAAGAAAAAAAGTAGGAGATAAAGAGAGTGGAGCATAGGAGAAAAGGGTGGAAGAGAAAACTAATGGAAAAGAAGAAAGAGGAAAAGGGAAAAAGAGAACAAAAAGGGAGAGAGAGATGAGAAAAAGAAAGAAAAGAAAAAAGTGGGAAATAAAGAAAGCGGAAGACAGGAGAGAAACTTGAAGGGGAAAACTAATGGAAAAGAAGGAGGGATAGCAAGAGGAGAAAAAAAGAAGTGAAGGGACGGAGAGAGAGATTATAAGGAGAAAGGAAAGAAAACTGAAAAAAGAAAGAAAAGAAAAAGAAGGGGAGATAGTGTGGACACGAGAAAAAGAAGAAAACAAGGTAAAGAAAACTAATGAAAGTGAAGAAAGGGGGAAAGGGAAGAAAAAAGAATGGTGGGGAAAGCGTGGAAGAGAAAGAGTGAGAGGGATGAGAAAAAGAAGGAAAAGAAAACTAATGAAAAGGAGGCAAGAGAAAAAGGAATGAAAAAAGAAAGGAGAAAGTGAGAGAGATGAGAAAAAGAAGGAAAAACTTACGTTATAGAAATGAGAGAGGAGAAGAGGAGAGAACGCCAAGAAAAGGGAATGAAAGAGGGAAAAAAGAAGGAGGGTAAAGAAAAAAAATAAAAGAGAAAGTAGAGAAGGAAAAGAGAAGACTAGCTTTCCAAGGGAATTTATGAATTACCACCACCCATATCTGCTGTATTGAAGGTGATCAATGAATAAGTAACTGCTCCTGCCTTTTGCTGGGCTGTGATCACTAAAAATGGTTCGAATTTTTATAAAGCGAGCGGCCTTACCCAAGTGACCAATTCAGCGTGAATTTGCATTGTATATTGAATCCCCTCTATGAACCTATTTGGGAGTGGAATTTTTTTTTTTAATTTCCCGACTTATTGAGAGGAGTGTGTGTGTGAAAGATTTCAAGTTATTACTAAGACCGGTAAGGGCTGGGCGAAGTTTGGATTTGTAGATAAATAAATTACAGTACACATGAATAACCTAAATTCAACAACAATGATTAAACTGGTTTGTTGTGGGTAGCAGTGGTTAACATTTTTCAAAAAGTGAACGTCTCATTTTATTCAGGTTTTAATTGTTGTTTAAGTCAAGTCTAACAAGAGTTTAAAACAATTAGAAGAGAATTAAAAAAAGAAAAGGAAAAACTAAATAACATTTTTTATAGTTTTAAAAAGGGTCCTAACCATTCAAAGAGTTTTTTTTTCTGGCGATTGAACACCTTGTTGTTTAATGTTCATGTTGTTAATATGAAAGGAAAGGAAAACACCCTAATCCTATGTTATAAGCGTTGCTACCATTAGAGAGAAAAGATTCTGTTTACCATCTTTACATTCGGAGAGGACACCTGATGAAGGCCGTAGAATGGATCCGTCGAAACGTCGTGCTCAACATAATAAACATTGAACAACAAGAAAGAGTTCCATCGTCCGAAAAACCCTTCAGATATTATTTACTTTTTTCAAAAACAAGAATCTTGAAAAGAGTAAGAATTTGTTTTTAAGAAAACGAGTTTATAGAGAGATTAAAAACAAAAATACTTCCATTCTTTTGAAATCTTTTTTGTTCAAATTCAAGAAATAAGTTCAACTGGAAATTTGTTAGGTTAATTGTGAAGGAAATAATGAAGAAATGTTCGGCAATCTTCGGTTTGACGGGGCTAGAAGGTGGTAGCCATTTCGAACGGCTAAAAGTGGCTAGACTTTTCAATGATCGTCTTGTATCTTCAGAGTCAAAACAAAATAAGAAGTTTTATTTTCATTATTGTATTAATACCTGATCAATGCATTGTATAATTATACTTTTTGGAGCTTTTGTACGAGTTTTGGAGAGTAACGCAATCACGCTCGCCATGAAAAGAAAGATTTGGAAAGGCCTTTGTCCAGCAGTGGACATATGACGGCAGATGATGATGATATAAGATTTCAGCTATATAGTTATCTAGGAATTATATCTAGCCAATTGTAGCCAGTTATTAGGAGACCTTGCCAATTCTAGCCATTTTAGAGCCAGAAAATAGCTACAATCGTCTGGTTCCGTCGAACCGAAGATTGCCAAAAGTTCTGTTGGGAAATGCGCAGTGTGACGTCATCAAAACATGATACACAACTTCTTGTGACGTCGCCTTCACACCTCACCTTCTCCTCTCACCGGCATTTTGGTCGACTGTCAGAATCAGCCGTCAAGAAGTTTCTTAATAATATATTTTCTTTTACTTACCACTGCGACGAGGATTATATAGAATCATCCTACTCGAGTGGATTGTTAATAGCGACTAAGAAGAAGAGTAACAAAACACGCATTGTTGTTCCTGGCTTCTAGCAATTTAGGGAAAAAGGAAAGAACCTGTGTCTCAGTGGTACAGTCAGTGTTTATCATTCGAATTATTTCGCAGTTTGATTTAAATTAATTGAAAATTAATTAAAATCTTATTCTTCTTCTTCGCTATTTAACAATTCACTGCTGCCTCCTCCAGAAGACAAATATTTTATCTTTCGGGAAAGACTTTTACAAAAAAAGCAATCATGGTGATCAAAGTATACATTTCCAGTGTTACTTGCAACAACCAGGTGAGAGAAAAAAAAAAACGAATGATAACAGCAACTTTTTTTTCTTTTAAACTTTCTCCTGTTTGGTATTTCTGTTCCTGGATAATATTAATAAGTATTTTTTTTTTATTGATCATGTCTAAAAGGTATAGAAAATGTCAATTATTCCTTTCAAACTTTGCCTTTGTGACCAGGACATGGATAATTTGAAATCTACTTATTTTCATTTCGACAACGGGAAAATTAACACCTTCTTAATCACATTAAGTAAGAAAAACGATTACAGGTATACCTTGATTAGCACGGTTAATTCGTTCTAAAATCTTCTGTACTGTATAAAACCGTACTGTTCAAGGTCTTTTTATAAATTAATGTGTATTTTACCAGCTTATTTATTACATTGATATGTACACGGCAATAGCTTGACCGCACTACATCAAATCCTGCATAATCGAAATCGCACTATTCAAGGTATTCGTGTCAGTATAAAAATTCATATCCTGTTCTTGAAAGCAAAGTTTGAAGGGTATAAGCTTTCTTCTATACTTTTTACAGATTTGCAATCAAAAAATAACACTCTCTACCCAGGAACAAAAATCTCGTTGCATGACGATGTTGTAAACAAAACCCAATCATTTCTAGCTCTATGTTACTACCAAAATAATTTTTTAAAAATTTTATTTATGTACCGTATTTACTTTAGTACAGTACGATCTTGAATACAACACGACCCCTCTTTTGCTAAAAATCAGTAAAACAGGAATGCCTTGAATAGTGCGGTTTTGTAAGTGCGTGTTTTTAGTACGGTCAAAAGTATATTGCTCTACAAATTAATGAAACTTGGTATAATCTAAAACCAATCCATTAAATTATGAGACCTTGAACAGTACGGATTTTTAAAAAAATAATTAACTGCACTAATCAAGTTATATAATTATTTTATACTATTGTTACCCTCCCCAAATTTTGTTTCTGATTTTTTTATACTCAAGTCCTCGCACTGTGCATGAGAAAATAGTAATTCAGGTTTTAGATCTTTTTTTCTCTTTACTTTCTCTTAGATATCCCGTAATTTCTTCTGCCAGCCACTCAAAACCTTTTTATTGCAGAATGATTCAACTTGTCCTTCGTGTCCATTAATAATTTTCACTTCTAATGTAAAGCAAAATATTGCTTTATCAATTCGACATTTCTTCTTTCCTTTTGATGGACCAGACACCTTTTCTTTATTTTACTTTTCATGTTATTTCTAACACCAAGATCCTTTTCATACGGGAACTCCTTTTTAAATAAGAGATCAAACTCTATTTCTATCTTTAAAAACAACAATATATCAAGTGAAACTAGCTAACCACTCAAGTAGAGGAATTTTGCCAACCCTCATTAGATCCGTAAGAGATGTATCTTAGGTTGGTCATTTCAAATATCTATTTTTTTCAATAACAAATGAGACTTTGCTGCAACAATCGACATTTTTTTCTCTAAGATAGAATTCAACAAATTGAAAAATGATTCGTACGTACAGCTGATCATTTTTATGGTGTGTTACTGCTCACAAACATTATTTATTTATTGAAATAAAAATGCTTTTATGTGCATCTCAATATACAAAATACATCTAGAATATTCAGCATTAAAATATATACAAAATCCAGTGTTAAAAATGTGTATGTAACTTAAACTTGATGAAAAGAATTACAAAACAAGCTTATCAGTACAGAGAAACATTCACCAGGCTCATTTTCTTTCCCTAAATTCTTCTGCATCTGATCACTCCAAGAACTACCCTATTAATTCATCTTCTTGAAATTATTTACACTTGTACTATTGATGATAAATGATGTATTTCATCAGTTGGTATATTATTTCAGTATTCAAAGAATCTCTGTGAGAAAAAATCAATTTGTTTTTTGCGACTTCGTTTTGGCAGTGGACCTCTAGCTAGTAGTATACATTACCCGAAAAAAATTGTAAAATGATCCGCGAACAGCAGCTGATCACATTTCTACGATGATAATGGTATCACTGTTCACAAACATTAACATTTAACTATAATGAAAATAAGTAGCATTGTTATGCATTAAGAAGATTGTTTTAGCGATTTTAAAACCAGCATTTTTGTGTAAGAATTCACATACATTTTTGTTGATTTTTCTTGGAGATTTTCTTCCAGAAAGTGAAATGGACCCTGGGTTGAGGCGTATCAATTTTCAAAAGTTTTAGAAACCTCCCCCTAAAAAAATCCCAGTTTTCTTATTCTACAAATAATTTTTAAAATAATCGAATGCATTGTGGAAATTGACGCATTTTACTGTCGCAGTGTTCATTTAAATCGTTTAATTAAAAAAAGATTAAGCAGTTGATTTCATAACATTTATTGTGTAACACTGCTTTTAGGTACACTTCTTGACTAGTAAATTGAAATTCTTTTTCAAACAACTTTCCGTCTACATCTGACCACTCCCATAAAAAATTATTTCAAATAAATCTTAAATTTCAAATTAAACATTCTACTTTTTTGTGCTTTCGATCACTTCTTAATTTCTGTTTCATTTTTTAAAAAAAACATTGAGAGGGTTTCGGTGAACTAAAACAAATTGCGTGGAAATCACACTAGTTCGTTAACTTGACAATTTTCAAGTGTTTACATTTTAAGTGTAACTAAAGGAAGCGGCCTTTAAAACCATGTTGTTGGTTCATATAGCTGTTTTCATAAAAAGTACTGAAAAGACAAAATAGTATTTTCCGCAGTCAGGCATGACCAAACTAATAATATACGTACTCTTGTTTTGTTCAACTAACTAAGCCTTAGCGAAAATGATAGTGGCAGATAGATTCCTCCCATGATCTCAGTCCGTCTTCTCCCTTCTCTCTACCAGTTTGGCCATTTTATGGCTAAATTTGACAATTTAGGCCTTTTTCAATAGTATTTCGACATCAACTCTTTTTGGTTTGTCCATATCAATTTTAATTTTCTAAAATTTAGAAAGATTAAAAAGAAAACACGTCCAAAACTACTCTTCTACTTGATCATCATCACCATCATCATTACTAGTTGAAGTAGTAGTATTTGGGGGCGGGGGGTAATCAAAAGTTTGGAGGTCCCTGCCTTACGATTTTGAAAGATACGATTGATTGAAACAAGTTGACTATATTGCAGTAGTACTTTGAATACATTCTTATTCTTGCTGTGTACTGCAGTATTGCAATAACAACTATTTTTACATTTGGCCATTTTTTGGCCAGAAATATCTCCAACCCTGGCAACCCTGCTACTCACCTGACATGCCTGTGTTTGGAAGTGCAATTCTACACCTACAACATGTGCTTCTTCACTGTATTAATTTCTCTGAACGTATCATAACTACATCATTTTTAACATTTTTCAAAACATCATTTTTCTGTGGATTTAACTATAAGTATTACATAGCTTCGACTTGAAAGGAACAAAAAAACATTTACGTGCATTAAAATAAGTAGCATTTTATTAGATTTTCACGGTTTAGGTGTCCGTTTTATTAGTGTACTGGAAGTAAAAAATAGTTTAGTCTATATTTTAACAAATTGAAACTTTTTACTGAGTTTTGTCTTAAAGTTATAAAATAATTACGAAAAAGATTTTGCTAAGATGTCTCAACAAGCCATCGATATAAGTTGTAAAACGTATCTTAGTAGTGTGCATTTAATTCTCAGTACTGACTAAAAATAACTCCGTTACTTACTACCCTCTAGCAACTTTCAACTACTTGTATTCCTATCATTTTCCTCTTGCAATTTTAAAATAGCGATGTGTGTATGACATTGACACTAGCTGAGGACTCCAGAATTATCGTTTTTGACTTACTACGTTTACTCGTGTATAATGCGTGAAATTTGATATTAGATGAATTAGGGTCAAAATTGGTGGGTAGCATTGATGATCGAGTGTAAAAGAAAAACAACATATATATATATATATATATATATATATATATATATATATATATATATATATAATATACACATATATATATACACACGTGTAAACATATTACTGATTTTCTTCACTAAAAGTTGGATTACATTATAATCTAGATCGTATTGTACTCGTGTAAACACGGTATTAGTATTGCCAATTAAAGATTGATTTAGTTGCTCATATCTTCAACTGCGACGTAAGTCGATGTGTTCTGAGAAAATTGCGTGTTAAGACCAGATTTAAATAGGTTAATGGCGTTTGTAAGGAATTAAGTTACCTGAAGAGAGCGGTTAAAGAGAGATAGACAGCGTCTGTAACAAAGGAACGAAGCCGTTATCTTAATAACAGAGAGTATAATAAGAGAGAAAGTGTTGGTAAAGGTAGAAAAATACGATATAGAGAGTGGGCAAAGAAAGAGGATTTTTTTCTTCAGTCCTATGACATACTACGTCATATTATTCCTTTTTAAAAATCAATTCTTGAGATGAAAAAATAAAAAGAAAGCAGACTCAACAATGAATAAGGTTTCACTTCAGACAATATTTTTCGTTTAATTTTTGATGCAATTATTTTAATGGGTATTAACTTGAAAGCTCAATTGGAAAAGAAATAGTTTTATTACAGAAACAAATCTTGACAAAAATTGTACATACTAGTTGGCAGTTTTTGCACAGCTTATTCTTTTTCTTCTGCATTTAAAACATAAACTGTAGGTGTTAGAAGAGGAACATGGTTCTGTTGAGTGTAAGAAATATTTAAACATTTTCATGGGAGTAGTTGCCTTTTGTTATTCTCTTAATGTACGTGAAAAACAAGCCTGAAATGCAGACCATAGATGTGCTAGTTCTTTTCTTGTCTGTAGATCTTGCAAGGTCAGTGTTGCCAACTTTATTTTCCAGTTTACATCTAAAATGGAATCAAAAAAATATCTACATTTTCCAGATATATATCTAAAATCTGTTATATGCTAGCAGGGACTCTCAGTGTGGCCCAGGGAAAAAAATAACTCCTTGCCGACCCTGGGTGTGTTGGTGCAGACCCCCAGGTCAAGTTTGGCATTATTTCTTCACTGCGTTGGCAAATTTGATGTTTTTTTAATTCCTGGCAACAAGACCAATATTTAATCAAATACAAGTTAATTGCTAACATTTTCTACGCAGATATTAAGATACCTGCCATTACCGAACACACAGGCACAAAATAAGTCATAGTTGTGTAAATCAAACAACCACTGTCAGAAAAACATTTGCTTTATAAATACATTGTGAATTGAATCTTCATTTTAGAATCAATTCTCTTGCTCCCACTATAAAACTTAATTTTGGTAGGAATTGGCTTCAAAACCAGAAAATCTTTTTCAGAGAATGTGTTCTCCTGTAATCTAGTTTGATCTGCTTTGACTAAATCCGACTTCTTGTAAATGTTTCTCCAAGTGGAAGTGAGTGAATTAGCTCTAAAGTAGGGGTTCAATTTTCAGTGTATGTATGATGCAAAAGTGGACCCAAAACTTAATTTTGGTAAGAATTGGCTTCAAAACCAGAAAATCTTTTTCAGAGAATGTGTTCTCCTGTAATGTAGTTTGATCTGCTTCGACTATATTCGACTTCATTTCTTCTTGTAATATTTCTCCAAGTGGAAGTGAGTGAATTAGCTCTAAAGTGGGGGTCCAATTTTCAGTGTATGTATGATGCAAAAGTGGATCCTTACTTAGTGTATGTCTTAATGACAGTGGATGTTTGAGTTACAATGAAAATATACTGCTAAAAAGTTTGATATATTTTGAATATGATCTTCATTTCCCCAGGAAATTTTTCATTTGTCAGAAATAGTGAGTCCTAAATTTATGCCCAAATACAGATATTTGGAAAGATGATATACATTGAAGAAATTTTAACAATTATCCACACTCTAACCCCAAACAAAACTCTTACTCAGTACACTTGGGAAAGATTTGAAACAGTAAACAAATGCAAAATTTTAAAATTAGAATGTCTGAGTATATGGTTAGGAATAAGTAAGGGCGTTCAGAGAGAAAGGTTATGGTAAGGGACTTGATCTCAAAACAAACTCTTTTTGAATAAAGGGTAAAGGAAGAGAAATGTTTGAGGGAGGTTGGAAAGGGTGTTGAATGACAAAACCAACTTTAAGGATATCTCACTCTCACTCACAAACTCCTACTCTCACTTGATCATACTTTCTCACTCTTGCTGACTCTCAGATGCTCTCAGACGCTCTCACAGATTCTCAGACGCTCTCACAGATTCTCAGACGCTCTCACAGATTCTCAGACGCTCTCACAGATTCTCAGACGCTCTCACAGATTCTCAGACGCTCTCACAGATTCTCAGACGCTCTCACAGATTCTCAGACGCTCTCACAGATTCTCAGACGCTCTCACAGATTCTCAGACGCTCTCACAGATTCTCAGACGCTCTCACAGATTCTCAGACGCTCTCACAGATTCTCAGACGCTCTCACAGATTCTCAGACGCTCTGAGATGCTCTCACTTGCTCCCTAACTCATTTGCTCACAGACTTTCACACACTCGCACTCTCAGTCGCTGGTAGTGTCTCACTATCACGCTCACTCCCACAGACTCACTCATTCACACTTTCTCTTTCACTCACTCTCATAAATCATCTTACATACACTCATGCAAACAGACCCTCCCTTCCCCGTTATAATTAATTTTCCTGGCCAACAACATTTCAAGGAAAATGCGACTGGGAAATGCTGTGGAACCAGTAACTTTCATATTTTTTTTCTCTGTTTAGAGACTATCTTTGACTTATGTTTTGTAAGTTGGTACAAATTTATGATAACAGGATGCAATATTCATTTTAGAAAATGTCTTTTATAAAAAAACTATTACTGCATTCAACTAAATGGGTTGGTTACATTCATTTCACACTTGTGCCCTTGGGGAAGCCATGAATCCACTTGTCAACACCCCGCCACCAGCAAAGTAGGGTAGTTGGAGCTCTTTAACCCTGTAATGTAGTCCACCTTGGTTGAGTGGCTAACAACTACATCCTGTAAAACCTACTTGGTACTGAAACCACAAGGAGCCCACAGGATTGAATGGTGCAGTCAAGATATTGTTGTATGAATCAATGTAATTGAGTACTTTTAGGTCCCAAAATTGCCCCCCCCCACACCTCCATGTCCCCACTCATTAATTTTCGAGAGTCAATCTCTATTTTCTTATCTGTAATAGTTGGGAGATGGGACAACCACAGATTTAGAATTTCACCATCAGAAGATTGACTATTAAACAATGCAAGGGGGAGAACTTGGTTAACCAAGTTTAATTGTATTGTATCAGCTAATTTCAGTTATTTTAAAATACCCCCATCCCCCCACACACACCCGAATGAATTAACTGCACTATCCAAGATATACCTTTATTCTTTTATACTATGGTTTTGATGACTTTCATTCCTCTCGAAGTTGGTATAGAATTAGTTGGAAGGAATCAGGAAAAGGGCTGCAAATTAAAAATGGTATTAGTGCTTTCAATTTATTACTTTGAATTATTTTTCTCACACTAACAACTCCAAGAATACTGCCATATAAAAAGTATATAAAACTGAAATTATTGAGATTCCATGGTTCATCTTAAAATTTAGGGATAGAACGTATACCATAAATTTTTCAGGCTTTCGAATACAGTGTTTTTGGACAGATATGTTGCATCTTGTGGTCTCTAAAAGCTGTAACACCTGAAGAAGGCTGAAGAATATATCAGCCAGGATTTTATAAGCAAGAAAAATGAAGATAGTAGTTTTACTTTTCATTATTATAGAATGAAAATATTTCATCTCAGAACTTCAAGAAACTGTTAAAACATCTTTTGGCAATATGCTGTGTTGGATGATCAGTTAAATGCTACTGGATGCAAACTAAGGGACCAATTTAGCATAAACTTGGGTAGGAAGGTCACTTGTGATGATGATGATGGAATCAATGCGTTTGAATGGGGAAGTATAGGAAGCATTACACATAACAATAATATTAGGTAGATAAGAACAAGTGTACTAATGTATAAAATTGAAACAGCTGATAATATTTGTTTTTACTTGCTCATTTTTTTAATGTAGAATTTAGAATTGGTTATAGTTGATATTCAAGACACAGAGCCCCTGGGAGGGGAAGCAGCCAGTGCATTGCTCCAGGTTCCAGAATCGGGGTCTGAAATTCTGTCTTGTTAAAATCCCTAAATGTTCTTTAGGGTCTATTTCTATTCACTCAAGAAGACTGATGATGATAGTTGTCCTAATCAACTGGCTACAGGTGAAAATGAGCTGCTTTTTACTGTCTGGACCTTGTTACTGCTAAACCCAACTGACTAATAATCTGAATCTCTCTTCTCTCCTGCCAAGACTGATGGGGCTCTTTGTCTAAAGAGTCAACTGATGAGAAGACAGCTATTTTAAAGGCCAGGTGAATCAAAACTCTTCATAAGAGACTCTGTGTTTGGCTGACCAACTTCACAACCAATTCCTGCTAAAAACTGACAGTTTTTCTTTGTTTAGATCTACACTAATTTTCAGTTCATACTGATGTTTTTTCTTTGTTTGAAAATCCAAACACGTGTACATGTGTATTTCGCAACATCTGTGTATCGAAATTCCTAAGTCAATAAAATATGTCCATTAATGAAATAGGTTGACTATCATTTGCTGATGTTTAAATATGGCATGCTAAAAGGGTTTTAACGGATGAAAACCTGATGGCTATAAGCTGTTTGTGCAGTGTATATGGAGTGTTTTGGGAGAAAACAGCTTAGCACTGCCTTATAAAATTCCTTTTAGAGGCTCTGTCAAAACATACAACTCAATGTTAAGTTCATTTAAAACATATAGTCAGCCTGAAATATTGAAGAATAACAGTGTCCTGAAATGGATAAACCTTTCTTTTTTCAAATAATGTCATAAGAAAAGCTAGTCATTAAGTACTAGTAATCTACTAATAATACTAAATTCTTGATGATGTGTTCAACTGGCAATATTCCCAATGTTTTTTGTTTTTTGAAAGGAAAAAATACTAGGCTGTAAAAATTAAAGCCAAGGAGAAAACAGAACAAAATTTTTTTGCAGTGTTCCCCTTTTTTGAATTTAAAAACATGCAAAAAGTTTAAATCTTTGAAAACATTGATTTTTTTTCCTCTGCAATATAAGTAAACAAATGTGAATGATTCAATTTTAAAGAGTACAACTCTAAGACCTCTTCTCTTTTTGTGAGCCATTACTCTGAATGTTATTTGTTATTTGATTTCAGTGAGTACAACTTATACCAGACATTTTATATGGTTTTCCCAAATCAGGAATTTGGATCAATTACCATTGGTGCATATACATATATATATATATATATATATATATATAAATATAAATAAACAAATTTTTGATAGTGTATTAGAGAATAATGCACATAAAAAACAAAAAAAAAACTTGGCTTTTATTTTGAGGTATATTGGTTTCATGTAATTTGATAAAGGTAAATTTGATCCTGGATACTGAAAATATGTAGGGGGGCGGTTACATGGAAGGTTACCAAATGAAATATATTTCATTGAAATCTGAATAAACACTGCAAATTTGTAACCATTTCACCATATTTTTTGTATATATGTTGCTGACACATTGAGGAACTTTTACTAGTACAAATAGATGTTAGTGTTTTTTTTTCTGTTGGATTCATGCCTGTGAACCTGTTGGAGAATAAATAACAAAACATTCAACAAAATAAAACTGAAACCTTTTACTTTGCTTCATAAATTTCTTTTGTCATTTGTGCATCTGAGAAATAGCCTAACAGGTTAAACTATTTCTCAGGTGCACACACAACTGCAGCAATTTTTCATTATTCAAATGACAAGTCCTACATGTATTGTAAACTTGAGTTATGGTGGCTTATAGAAGAAACAGGTTCCAGTATGGGGCAGGGTTGCCAGATAGTTGAAGATGTTTTATGGCCAAAAACATGCAAAAATGTCCAAATGTCAAAATTATGTATAAAAGCAAATATTTTATTATTTATTTTTATTAGATAAAATTGGTAAATAATCATTATCATTTTTATTGCTGTGATTACAACTTTACAATGATAGCTATGAGTAAAATTGCAATAGAAAGCAACAGAGAAATGAAGATGAAGGTAATCGCAGTGTAAAAAATGGATAATAATATTTGTTTATTAGACATTGCAATACTGCAGTACACGTAAAAAAAATTATTTAAAAATACTACTAAAACAGACAAAATAGGTTGTTTTTTTTTGTTTTGTTTTTTTAAGATATGGCTAAACAAAAAAGTTTATGGCCTAATGCTTTTCAAAAAGGCCAGTTTTGTCAAATTTGGCTATAAAATGGCCAAAATCCAACCATGCTGTAGGGTTGGTTGTGTTGACTACTATTTGAGAGGTACCTAAAAGATGGCTTCCACTTAGTGTAACATCTTTTAGAACTTAGTAGTAGAACAAAAATCAGTTCATTTATCTTGGTAATTAGCCAGACTTTCCTCTTCATATCTAGCTATTTTCCCCTCATATCATTTTTTTCATCTTTATTCATCTTCCACCATTTGATACCACTTGGAAATATGGAGAAGAAAAAATGTATCATTAAAGATGAAAAATAGTCTCATTCACCATCAACATTTGAAACAATTATGCTTTGGATTAAGACCCAGGGAGATTTTAATGGAATACAAAAAGATTTATGTATTTCTAAGATCATTTTGGAAACCATCTACCCAAACTGTCAACTGGTTTCTTCAGTTTTCAAGTTGGTCTGGCTGGCTGAAGTATTTATGTATCATTTGTACAGGCTGTGCCCATGGAGCTAGAGGGCTGTAAATTTATACACATTTAGTCTTTATGACCAGAAAAATTTTTTTTTGTTTTTTTTTTTGTTTTTCAAAATTACCTCTTAAATAAGTTTTTAGTTGGGGAAGGGTTCAGTTTGTGATGTAAGTATATGCTAAATTGACCCCTTAGTTTGTGTTTGGCAGCCTTCATTTTTTTTTTTGTTTTTTTGAAAATTCAAACTTTTTTAGCAACCACAGCCCAATGAAAGACAAGAGAAAAAACCTTTTCATTGATCACACCTTTTTTCAATTTTTTCCATTGATCACCCCCAACCGTTGCTGCCAAAAAATGTTGCTCATGTGACAGTTTTTATTGAATGACCAACCAGACCTTGGTTTGTTTGGTTTTTTTAAAAATTTCTTTTCTTTTTTATTAAAAATCTATTGTGTGCATATAAGCATGCATTTTTAAATTTTAAATAATTCCTCTTCACCTATTACAATTCTTGTGATTTCATATATATTAAACTAAGTATCATACACAGCATCAGTTGTAGATTTGGCCTGCTATGACTTGGGGTGTGGTCAAAATGCCAAGGCACAAAATGGTACTCCACTGATAAGTAAGGGAGGAAACCCCGCCCATCAAGAATTTGGAAGTCAAAAAGAAAAATATGAAGCACGTTCAGTCGAGACAAAGTGAAATAATATTTTGAGCTTTTACTCTTGCGAAATCTAAATTCAAATGAATTTTTTAAAATCCTAATTTCAAGAAAAGTGAACTATGATAGCACCTATATTGTTCATTTTAGGCCTTTACAGAGTAAACTCGTACTACAAAAAAACACAGACAGGGGTCACAGTTAGAAATACCAAATGCACCTCCACCCTGGTATTAGAAGCGGATTAATAACATCAAGTGCCCTTTCCAACTGGAGCTCCCTTTCAGATTAAACAGTAAACTCTATTTCTATTTACATGTTTTAAACAAACCTAATAAAGAATCTGGCTTACAACACAATTATAAACATTTCTGAAATACTTGTTCCAACCTCAAATACATCTGTTTGATGTATCTTCAGTTGGTCATTTTGTTGATATATTTTTGATATAAATTTAGATCCTCAGTTCTTGGAAGTCATCAACTGTTTGATTTTTAATTCTTCTGAATGATTTGTCACAGGATAGTTTGCATGTTGTCAAAATCCAGTCTAAGTCAGAGACTGGAGTTGACTTTATTTTTCTACAATAGTAAGAACAATCCTCACCTAAATTATGGGAGTAAACTCTCCAATGTTTGTCTGTCCTGTCTCATTAAACCAAACTGATATGTAAAATTAACATTTCCCTACCGTGATTCCAAACCATGATCAAGTAATTGGCTCTCTTACCAATTTAGCTAAACTGACTAATCTTGAATATCAATTTATATAATACTAAAGTTGGATATTTTCAAATCATACATGCACGCATATATATATATATATATATATATATATATAATGTGTGTGTGTGTGTGTAAGATAAGAATAAATAACTGCTACAACCCATCCCATCTTGTTATCTTACTGCCTATGTCTGCAGTAATTGCCCTCCCCACACGTAACGTGGACAATTATGTCATAGAGAAATGGATATATGATCTGACAGGATAATTTCAAAGACATTATTTTTATTGGAACTCTTTTTGAACCAACATCCATGTTTTTACATGTTGAAGATATTCCAATTGGCCTCGGCAGTGTGAATAGATAAACGAAAGAAATGGGCTACTGCAGGAATCGAATCTGTATCCAAGAAAGGAGCACTGGTTGGCTGCTTAGTTAGCTTAGTTAGTATAGCTGTATTGATGTATGACAAAGGCCTAAATAACTGCTTAAACCCAATGTTCTTATCTTGTTCATTCACTGTCCATGTCTGCTCTATTGTTTCTCAACATGGATATTTATATTTTTAAGAAATGGATATATAATCTGACAGAATAGTTATGAATACATTATAGTATTTGAATTGACCTCCCATTATTACATGGAGAATGTGTCACTTGGCTTAGACAGCATAAGTAAAATAAACAATGAAAGAAAATAGGACTGCTGCTGGAATGTATGTATATAATTTGGTTGAGTTTGGGGAATTTGAATAATGTGCATGAGCTGATTGTAGGATAAACTTTTGCCACTACTCTGTGTGAGTTAATATGTATACCTGTACAAAGAGAGAACTTACTTTCCAGCAATTTTTTTCTTTCATGGTCAAATTCCTTGAGTTGTACCGAGTATAAATATGGGTGTGCAAATGCTCATACGCTTTTCTCTTGTGTTTCTATTTATTCAACTACTCTTCTATCATTATTAATATTCATTATTGAACTCTACATCAATATCTTTTTCTATGTACCTTAATCAGTCCACTTAGTGTAATGGTTAGCACATCTGCCTCAGAGATTCCTGATATGAGTAAGGAGTGTGGAAAACTCTTCATGAGAACAAATTTCCTTGTGCATTCAGCTAATTGAGTACATTCTAAACTGTGCGATTCGGTTGGACTTGCATTCAGCCAATGGAGTGGTCATAAAAACCCATAGGAATAAATCCCTGTCTCAACCAAATTTGCAAGGGCCTCTATGCTGACGCATGCAACAAAAACCGAGACCGTCACTGTCCTCCATACTCCATTGGGTGTTATCGGAACACTTTATCTTTTATCACTCATTTATTAATCACTTCATTAAGCAAAGATTAAGTAATATTTAATTATTATTGGTCTATTGAGACTGATCTGATTCTAATCCAATTACAAACAGTTTAGCTATCATGATTTGACTTGACTTTTATTTATGATAAGATTCAGTGGATTTTATGTTTGCAAATGAAAGCATCCTTTTAACTTAATGAGCAACTTCCAAAATTAACTTGAATAAAAAAAGTGAAAAAATTGCAAATTACTACCACAATCATTCATACATGAGAAATTCTATACTAGAAATAAAGATCGCTTGGCAGGGAGGAGGCTATATTTTACAAAAGGTTAATAGTTTAAGAGTTCTATTTGATAATCTTTCTATATAAATAAACATTGTCTAAATTTATAGAATGAAGACAAGTAAAACAGAACATCGTTAGAGAATAAGAATAAGAAGGTTGAAAGAATCAGCACATATACTGTGTTCAGATCATTCAGTCAGAAGACCAAGCATAAATATTGATAGCTTGTGGGAGCCATTACTCATGAGGGAATAAGTGACGAACTTGAGGTCCCAGAAGTGTGACCCAAGAATATTGGTAGCAAAGTTCAACCGGTTCATTGTAAGGTGGCTGGTTCAGCGCATAAGCCAGAAGACAACTCTTCCAAGAACAGGTGCAAGCACTGAATGTGAGGTGTATGAGAGGGGTAGTGCGTGTCCTGCTCTATGGAAAATTCAACATTCCAACCCCGAGGAAGGTCAAGAGTACATGGCTGAAATATAGAGATAAAACAATAATGAAACTAGTCTGAACAATTTATAACCTCTATAACCATTAACATTTGTTGAATACTGTATATGTCGGCCTTTAAGTTGACAGGGTGTATAAGATGATCCCCAAATTTGAGGCAATAATTTGGGTTTAGGCCTATATTTGCCATATAAGTCAAACCCCAAAGATAGAAGCAAAAGCACCACAACACCCACTTCCAAGTATTACTAAAGAAGTGGTAGCAGTAGTTGGTTGTTCACCTATTTTCATACTTGTTCAAGACCAGAAGTGTTGTAGGATTGACTGTTTTCAGAGTGAAGTCGACCTCTAGTTTTGCAGAGATTTTTTAGGCTTCAGTTGTTGACTTATAGGCCGGCATATATTCTTCTTCTCAATGACAGCAAACTGAAATCGACTAAGCATAGAAAAGAACTTGTAAACCAGCAGTTACTCATAATTATAGTCTTATTTTTATTTATTTATTTTTTTCAATATTTTGTTGGTTTGCATGCTCATTCAAATCTATTTTGTACAATAAACACAATTTTAGCTTTCATCTGAGTATGAAAAAGACTAGTGTTTCAAATTTAAATTCTTGGGATAGTGTTTCTCTTGGCCTCACATGCAGCCTGAACTTATAGTGTGAAATTCTATTCTTAATTCATTCCTTTTCTCACAATGGTGAACAAAATTATTATTGTTTTTATTTCTATATTATCCCTGAAACCCAGTGCAAGGTTGTTTGAGCACCACAGATGATTTCATCATGGGTGTGTCGAGGGCGAACAGAATCAGTGGTTGTAACAGAATCCACCAACAAAAATGAGTGAATGAAACGGGACTGAGTTTTAAGTCAATAATGTTAAATCCACCCTTTTCCTGAAACTCCATTCTTTTCTCCATTTCTCATTATTTAGGAAAAGAAAACAATCAGCCCACTTTTCTTTACTAATAAAAGACTCAATGGTATGTGAACTTGCCTACTTTTTCATTGTTAGAAATTGTCACCGAAATTGTCAACATCGGTTTCTTCAGTATTTTAGTTGGTCTGGCTGGCTATATATGGTATCATGTATACATGTTGTACCAATCAAGCTAGATGGCTGGAAATTTCAAAATTACTCGTGTCCAGAAATTTTTTATATTTAAATACCCTCGCCTAAATAGGTTTTCAATGGGGATTCAATTTGCAATATAAGGTAAAGCTAAATTGACCCCTTAGTTTGTGTCCTTCAGTCACGCATGTTTTTTTTTAAACTGCTGGCTTTTCAGTGATCACTGCCCAACAAAATGCAAGAGAAGTAACTTATTCATTGATCACCTTTTTCCAATTTTTTCATTGATCTCTCTCCGTATGGTATGTTGATAAAAGACATTGGTCATGTAACAGTTTCTATTGAGTGACTAACCAGACCGTTTTTTGTTCTTTATTTACAGCTTTTGTTCTGATAGCCTACCTTCTTAAAAGTATGTTGTAAATATTGTTGTTCGTTTAGTAAACCATTCTGGTGTTTTATCTGAACTCACACTATGGTGTCTTGTAAAATAAAGTTTCTGGTTATCATCGTCATCTTTGTTTTCTTTCATTATATTTTGGCTGATCCAAAGCCATCCAGTTAGTAGTGAATGATCACAATTTTGTTTATAGCCTCAGTCTTAGTTCATCATCATTAGTCTTTGATAATCCATCATGGGATATAGACCTTCCCCAGGATTTGCCAGATCTCTCTATCATGGCTTCATACTTTCTGAATCGGTCTAGTTCATCTCTCTATCTTGAATTCTACCTGCCTAGGTTATGCATGTGATCTCTGGGGATCCGTGTTGAGAGTCGTAATGCCCATCGGCAGTCTGCTATTCTTGCAACATGACCAGCCCATTGCCGTTTGAGTTTTCTAATGGATTCTATGATGTTTTTTTCCCTGATGTATTGTGCTGTCTTGTGATCTCTCCATCTGAGGTTGAGCATGATTCTTTCATGTGCACATTGCACGGTTCTTAATTTGAGAGTCAGTCTGGGTTCAGATACATTTTATTCTCTTAAGTTATTGTTTTCAATTTCTGATTCTATACATCATTTAATTTCATTTACATTTTCTCTTCACTTTCATCTTCTGTTATTTCCATAAAGCAAATGAAAAAAAAAATGAAGTGTCTATCCCTGCCACACATTAATGGAATATTTTGAGGCAGAAATTATCCTTGTCTCTTTATGGAATATTTCAATGTGAAAACTATCCCTGCTGCTTCTTAATATTACTAGTTCTTAAACATAAACAAACCCCTTGCCATATGTTGATGAAATATTTTGATGCAAAAACTATCCCTACCTCGTGTTAATTAAATATTTCAACGCAAAAAATCTTCCTGTCACTTTCTGCAATTCCTTGTTGCTCATTGCCACACATAAATTAAATATGTATTTTGTTGCAAAATTATGCCAGGCGGGGAAAGATGGTACTCCTGGTTTTTTCAAACTCTAGAATTGTCTCAAAATAACAAGGAACATCCCTAAAAAGACGATTTTGTTTATTTTTAACATTTGTTTTTAAGCAAACATTGGCAAAGTGTGTGCAGAGCAGATGTTTAACACCCTAAAGCGTGGTGAATGTCTAGTTTAAAATTTGAATAATCATTTATAAATGAGTCATGGCTAACAATGTTCTTGAAATGTTTAAAAAATTTCAAATGAGAAAAAGAACAGACTCTGTTCAAAAACCTGCAACATTATATATGCAATTTCTGATTGCATTTGAAAACATTTGTCTTTTTTTTTTTCTGTAATAAAAAAAAATTCATAATATTAAGAAATATTTTTTTCTGATTGATTTCCAAGGTAATCCCCATTAGAATATCTAAAACAAAATAAATCCTCATTGCATCAAAAATAAAAGAAAAATATCTGAAAAGCAATATAATTCATTGGCAAAGGTAAAAGTTATAAACACATATGAAGTGTATACATTTGTTATAAACACTGTTTAGTCTTCTTTCTTTTCTTCCTTCTTGCTTTCTTTTTTGCATTCTATTCTTTATCTGGAGTATTGATTCTTTTTTTTAAATGGATTAATATGAGGTATGACATAATAGATAATAATTTCTTTTTCTTTGTCTTTTATTATCCTTTCCTCTTTCCTAAGATAGCTGCTTTCTTCCTTAGTTACAAACAATGTTTATCGCTATTTAACCAGTCTTTTTTAAGGTCTCCTAATGCCTTAAACATGCCACTACCTGATTCATATGTGGTCTTGACATGAAACTTTCCTTATTCTTAGAACTGACAATTCACGTTGCTATTCAAAATGCTATGAACTAGGAGCTATAGTTGTTTTTACTTTGTTATCAGTTTTTATGTGGTAAAATTGCTGGGTAAAATTTCAAATAAATATATTTTGCTGACTCCTGTATGTATAAAGTAACAAGTAAAAATTCATAAGACAAAAAACTTATTAGTAAAAGTTCACATCAAAGTACTCATGTTTTATACTTATTACAAGTTGAAATCGTTAAATGTTAAACATTATGCATCCAATTATTCATCCATGTCTATCTATATATGTGTATTATTTTTGAGAGTTGTATTATTTCTAAAGGATGAGTGCCCAATATCAAGGATGGAGCATTTGACATAGGAATCAACACTTCTAGACCATTCTTGATGTATCCTATCAGCCCCCTCTCCCATGTAACCTTGAATAACTTATACATACATATATATAGGGATTGCCCTACTGGGAGCAGCACATGACCTGAAGATAGCAGCAGAGTGAAACTCTGAAGTGTCGATTTCTGAGTCTTCACCGTGTATGTGTGTATATATAATATATACATATATATATATATTATTGTGTCATCCACAGACAGCTGTTTCAATGTATTACATCTCTTCAGTGTGGCTATAGACTTTATCCCATCCAGTACCGCGAGGCAGAAATGAAACCCTCACATCAGACCCAGATTAATTATTAATTATTCATTTACGCAGAAACTCCTCATCCACCAGAGTGCTCTATTCCTATGGAAGAGCATTATATATATATATATATATATATATATATATATATATATATATATATATGATTTCTGAATAAGACATTTCAAAACATTTCAGAATGAAAAAAATGCATTGAAGATGGGATCAGCATATTTTGGACCATAAGCTTATGAAAAAATGCAGATATACCTACAATTTGTCTTTATTGATTTATATAGTCCATACCAAATTTTTTTCTGTTATTTTATAACTGTGACAAGTCAACAGTTCTGTGAAAGCTGGAAGATTTTTTTTTTTTTTTTTGATGCTAAATTGGTCCCTTTGTTTACATCCATGTTTTTTTTTTGTTTAATATTTTTTTTTTCTTTTTAAATCAAAAATTTATTATTCAATCCATACTGTTAGTATTTTCATCATGGTAACTTTTACCACTACCACTAACTAATTTATGAGATAGAAAGCGGTGTATATGGGTGGTAATTCATAATTTCCCTTGGGATGCTAGTTAATTTTATTTTTGATGCAATTATTTCCATTTTAGATGTTTAAACCAGGATTAACTTGAAATATCAATTGGATACAATTAGTTCTATTACAGAATCAAACATTTTTTCAAATCCTGTCAAAAATTGTATAAACGTTATCCCAGGTTTTGAATAGTCTGTTTTCTTTCTTGCTATGGTAATAGAAAAAAAAGTGGATAGGACATCTCACATAACACTTCGAGGACCTAGAAAAATAATGTTTCTCTTGTTTTTGGAGCATTTTTGTGTCACACTTATTTGTTCAAGTAGAACTATAATTAATTGGTTTCAGTTGATATTTTGTAATTGGTCAGTTCTTATCAAGGACAAAAGTATAGAGTTGCCGAGTTTCTCTCTAGATTTTTTTGTTTTTATTAATTTCTTTTTTCTAAAATTTAGCAAGATTTTTGGTGAATAAAATATAATATAGCTGTCAAAGGTTTAGTGATCACTATTCCAATCATATTGCTGCTATGACAAGATAATAAAAAAATTAATTGCATCTAAAAATCATTTCTAAAATGGCCTATTACTATATACTAAGAAATCAGAATTTAGACTCGATAAAATAAGTTTGGCTGTGCTCAGGTCAAACTCTCTTGCTTTGATAAAATCTAAAAATGAAACACAGCAGAATTCATTTCTCCATACAATATTATTTCAAAATTATGTCTCATTCCATCTCCCTGATTAATAGTCCCTGTGAATAGGATTTGCAAACTTTAGCAAAACAAGTCATAAGTAAAGTCCCTTATAACTGATTACGAAGTTAAAGCAAGGCTGCACTACTGATTCTTGAGACATTCTAAATGGCTGGATGCTTTTTGAATGTGTTTAGGTAATCTTGATGTTTATGAGGTACAGAGTTTGATTCTCACTGCTGGAGTTAACCATGCAATGGTACTGATATGTATAAATATCAAGTTATCTATCCACATTCAAAATATATCATTGAAGGATCTGGAGAAAACAGTTTGAATTAACTTACTTTTTGCCAATATGGCTGGGAATTTTTCTTTTTAGTCAAAAGTTTGCTGATACATATTCAATTTATGTCTTTAACTAAGTTTCTTAGAGCTTTCCAACAATCTGCATAAAGAACTTGTTGCCTAACACTTTCTTCATGAATAATCTGTGAGGTGAGACCGCCTGATCATATCTTGAGGTGAGACCGCCTGATCATATCTTGAGGTGAGACCGCCTGATCATATCTTGAGGTGAGACCGCCTGATCATATCTTGAGGTTGTGGCTATTTATTTATATCTTGTTTGTATATCAAGGTTGCCAGATTTGGCAAGATGGGGAGATATCCAAGCTTTATCTCAGAGATTTAGCCCCAAACCAGCATTAGAATAGTATACAATTTGGAAATCAAGTGAGCTCGGAGACGAACGTTCAGTTGCAACCTCTTGAGATAAAGCTTGGATTATCTTCCTTTCTGACAATCCTGTATCTCGTAATTACCTATCAATGGGTTTATTCAATAACTCCTTAATTGTTTTGTTCAATTGCTTGAAAAGATTGAAGCAATCAGACAAAATCATAAAAGAGTCATTGTACAAATTACCTATCTGTGTATTTGATTTCAATTCTCAATCAATGAAACTTGTTAGATGTCCTACTTTTGATGCTATATACAATTTTTTAAAATCAAGTATTTGGGTATATTTATGTATACATATTAAACATGAGAACAAGCTTGGCTGTGCTAGAGTTAAACTCCTTTGCTTCATTAAAATCTAAAAGGTAAACAAAACGGAGTTTATTTCTCCATACAATATCATTCAAAAACTGCATGTCCCATTTCAACACCCTCAAATGGGATTTTCAAACAAAACAAGTTGACTTGAGTTGAACTTAAGAAGTGGGAGTGAATTCATTATCAGGATTTGGGTAAGACACTGTTATTTACACATAACATCACTAGTTTTTGGTCTGGTCATTGTCATCCATTGTTACAAACAAAAATAAATTAAAAACTCAATAGTTCTTATTTATAACCTTTTATGTGTAAGCACTGAATATGCAGATTTCTCTAATCAATAATGATGGATGCCAGTCTTTGTTTTCACTAATGATTCCATATAAAATACTAATTCTGCCCCATAATAGTTCTTACTTTTTCATATAAAAAAAGTAACAACATTGAACAGAGATTGTATAATTTATCGAATTTCAGAAATGGCTTTTCTCAATATACTTTATGTTGTAGTAAACTTTGGATTTCAAAATGTTACAGAACTGATCATTAAGACAAATTGGAAATGAATGTGAGTAGATTTGGAGAAATTGCAGTCATTTTTTTACCTATTTATATACTTCTTAATGGTACTCTGGAGGCATAAGCTATTTTTTTTTTTTTTAAAAGGGTTTGAATTTTAATTCTGCCTGTACTATGCATATGAACTGACCTAAATATTTCTCGTAAAGTGCTCCAAAACAACGTAATTCAATTCTTGACTGTTAGTTTTTGCTAATATCTGAAATGTAAATTATCTTGGCATATGTTCCATGAAGAAGAAATTGTTGAGAATAGTTTTTTTGCACTGGTTTTGAACTCTTTGCTACTGAAGAGCAGGGGGCCAACTGAATGGGGGGGGGTCTAACGTGCCAGTCTATTCTTTCTTTCGACAAATTTCTTTCCTGGTTGCCAAATCAGCCATTTTTTGGGGCTAGATCTAGCTGATAAAAATCTATGATAGCTGCTCTTTGTTTTTTTTTTTTTTTTTTTTTTTTTTTCCCAAGAATTACTATTAGAATTTGCTCTAAGAGACTTATGCTTTATTTTGGTAAATAAAATTAAAAAAGCAGTTTTTCTGCTCAGTGCCACAAGGTAGAAACTGAGTCTAGGGCGTTGCTGTAGATTTTTATTGCTTCCATTAAATTATGAAATGGACGCAAATGTGCATTGGAGGCACTACAGAAGATGCACATGTGCATCGCGTGGCTGTAAATCTGTTAAAATATATGTGCATACATAAATGATTCAATACAAAAGATTATAATTGCATTTTTTTTATACTTATATTCATACATATCCTAACTCAAGAAAAAGGTCAAATTGCATAAAATTAAAAACTTGATTTTATGGAAAACATTTTTTTTCTTTCTTTTTCTCAAAATACCGTTAGTGAGACATATTGAAATTCCATGGATCATCTTTGCAATCAATTTTAATGACTCCTTTTTTTCTGTATATCGGCTTATTCATTTATGGATTTGATGTTGATGCACTTAGCTGAAAATATTTTCAAAAAGCATTCCCATTTCTGTACTTCGTCATTCAGCTTTGCTCCTCTCTTTAAATTTTATATTTCATAGTGCCCTAAAAACAAAAAACAAGTCTGGTTAGTCAATCAATAGAAACAGTCACATGATTTATGTCTTTTAGTAGCATGCTGCGTTGGGAGTGATCATTGATTAAGTTATTTCTCTCAGCTTTTTTTCGGGGTTGGTGATCACCAAAAAAAAAAGTTCAATTTTTCAAAAACAAATGTGACCACTGCCAGACATAAACCAATGGATCAATTTAGTACAAAACTTACCCTGCAAATTGAACCCTCCACTAAAAACCTTTTTTGGTTGGTGAATTTTCAAAAGATTTAAAGTTTTTTTTTTCTAAACCTAAGGTGTAAATGTTTAGATTTTCAGCTATCTAGCTCCACTGATGCAGCCTGTACACAAGACACATGCATAACCAGCCAGGCAGAATCACTTAAAAACTGAAGAAATCCAATGTTGACAGTTTTGGTTGAGTTTCTGAAAACCTTCCCTAAAACCCTCAAACTCTTGTAGAGTAAAGAACTAAGGAACTTGAGTTTGCAATCAAGTGATTCGTCAGTGTAGATGAGCTCCTATTAAATGAAGTTATCATGTTTTTACTTAGTGTTGGCGTTTACGGCTGTAAATGTCTTCATCTATTTCAAAATAAACCATGTCTGGAATTTGTCCTTGTCTGTGAAGTTTTATCCTTATCTAATCCCTCTAGATTCCCATTAGGATTGTGTACTTCTAAACCCAAGTATATTTAGCCAGGATTGCATCTTGTGACCTATTTACTGAGCCAGATTTATCAAGTTGTGAAAGTAGCATATGCTATGGGACCCATATTTTCAAGGGCCCTGCACTAAATGCTTGCAATCTATCCATTCCGATTCAGTGAATGATTGTGCACTTACTATAGTACTATACAACCTTCAACTTTTATGAATGATTTGGTGTTGAGGGTTTAGAATTTTAACCAAATTTTCACCTTTTAATTGGAATTATTTTTATACGGTAAATTAATCGGAGTGCAGTAATGAATCCGGGAATATGTGAAACTGAAGAAAGATCAAAATGAAAATGAAGTTATACTATGACTGAAATGACATTTTTCGTATTATTTGGCTAAGTAGCAAATGGTAAAATTTGATTACTTGTAAAAATTTATGTGTTTTAATAATTATGCTATCTTCTAAATTTGGGTCCCTTTTATAATACATATTACAGGCCCCACAGTAGCTTGATCTGGCCCTGACTGTTTAGATGGAATTGCATTTAGTGACCAATAGTGATAGTCTCTTATTAAATCATTCATTCTTTGTACAAAAAACGTAAGCGTCACTCATATCATTGAGTTAAAGAGCCCGCTGGTGAAACAATTGCAAGAGTGATGCTACATTGAAGCTGCTACCTATCGGTTGTAGGATTGATTCCTGCAGCAACCCATTTAATTGTTAATTCTATGTATGCAGTTGAGGCCAAATGACATGTTTACCCTGTAATAAATGGTAGTCATTTGAAATAGTCTCAAATAATATAATGCATTTATAATTATTTCTGTCTGATTATAATTCCGTTTCTTATATATATATATTATTGTGTCATCTACAGACAGCTGTTTTGATGTATTACATCTCTTCAGTGTGGCTATAGCCTTTTCATTATCCCATCCAGTACCGTGAGGCAGAATTGAAACCTTCACTTCAGACCCGTAGGCCGATATCCTACATCTGGACTGCGGAAGGCTGAATTCAAACGATATATTTGAATTATACAGAAATCCCTCATCCACCTGAGTGCTCAATTCCTATAGAAGAACATTGCATAAGCTTACAATGGATATATACATAATGTATGTGTGTGTGTGTGTGTAACAGAAAGTAAGTGTTCAGTTCCGTATAATTACACGGTAAATAGAATGCTGTTCCACTCTCAAAACTTTTTTACTTTGAAATATTGCCTAAGGTCCATTTAGCATGCAGGTCAAATTTGTTCCAATGAAGGGGGAAAGGCACAGTGCCAAGCAGAACAAGTTGTTTTATTTAACAGAAGATCATTATTACATTTGAATGATAATTTATAGGGATACAGCTTATAAAAACTGGAGAACCATTCAATTGTCAATTTTTTATTGGAATTCTTTTCAATTCAGTTTTCTCTTTTTTTTTTTTTTTGTATTAAGATGAGCTTGGACTTGTGCATAAAAGCACTATTTAGAATTTTTTCGTTTAGATGTGTCCACACATTTCAGACACTTTTTGGTCAATCATTCAGGCCTTGATATATTGATTATCAAATTTCTCAGCTTTCTCATGTTGAATTGATATGAAACTTGGTCCTGGCCTTTGAGTAAACCATCCTCACCTTTGTCCTTTTCTTGCTAATACTACCACAAATGGTAATGCTAAATATCTGTTTTCTCAACCGTATCTTGTTGGATCTGTACGACATTTCGTCCAGATCTTCAGAGTGGACCATCCTCAGCTTCATTCTCCTCCTATGACTACTACCACAGATGGTGGATGCTTCATTGAACTTATGGTTCTTGTTTCTTTTTCAGTGTCATTTCCTGAGGGTGCTGACATGTAAATATATTGATACACTTGCCTAACTTGCATATTTATCTATAGTGTAGATACTGCTCTCACTATTTTATATCACTTGATCTAAAAAATCAAAGATTTTAAGAATCAAATGAAGAAAATCTGAATTTATTTATACCTCCCTATTTCATGAACTTTTATTATGAATATTTCAATGTATTTATGTCTTGAAATGTTTTTCATGCTTGTAGATGTAATTCTAATTACCCAATATATAGGTTCCTTTGATTTTTAGATTTGATTTTAAAGCAGGATTTATATTTTGATCACAGGCAGTTAGAAGTGAAATATAAAGAAATAGATTTTTGCACAGCACATTTAAGACACAAATAGGTTTTCTCTTATATTTTGCTCCTAACACTGCTATTAAATTAGAACAAAAGAAAATTAGTAAATAATTGTTAATGATTATTCTAGTTTGAGGGTCAGCAAATAATGGCCCGCCAACTTTATGCAATATGCAACGTTGCATACTAAATTCTTTGTTTTCCTTATTATTGGACGATGAAATTCAGTTCCAGAAAATAGAGCAAAAGTTCTTTCTGCAGTCGCCTCAGATGAATCAATGTTTTAACACTATACATTCTTGCTGATCTATCAGTATACATGGAATTCATAAAAAAATTTCATATTTCTCATTGATTGATCTGCTTTAATAGTGTAATGGTTAGCATGTCTGCCTCACATGCAGAAGCTCCTGGGTTCAATTCCCAGTATGAGCAAAGAGTATAGAAAAATCATCATTGGACAAATTCACCAGTGTAATCAGCTACTAATTGAGTACACTCTAATGATTATAAGTATCCATCCTGTGGACTTGCATCTTGTCCAAGGAGTATGGTCATGAAAACCTGTAGGTATAAAGTTCAGGTCCTCACCAGACTTGCATGGAACACTCAGCTGGTACATGCAACAGAAACCAGAACTCCATCACCAGCCATCATGCTTTATTGGTGGGGGGTCATCTTGAGAGATGTGACACTTTACTACCCTTACTATTGATTGATCTGGGTTGCTGCTTCTGTAGGCTCCATCTAATTACTAAAAGTTATATCCCTGTTTCTTAATACTATCCCTAAAATATATAATTGCTTTTCCATTTGGGGGCTCCTATTTGATTCACCACAGGAGATCTTTTCTGTACAAAAGGTATTTCTCTGCACTTGTATCTATCCACACTTTACCCTTCTTATTGTTGTATATTCATGAACTGTCTATTAATGACTGTGTGGGATCTGTATTTTATAAGTAATATTGATTTAAGTACCTCTTCCAACTCACTCCAAGTTGCACCTGGAACTGCGTAGAGAAAATTTTCAATATGATCACCTTCGCTGTGGACTATTGATAGGCTACCTGTGCTTTCAGTCTTTGCCAATTTCTGCAGCCAGAAAATATTTTTCCACATCTTTCCTCCGTGCTAGATACACCATATTTGATGATAGATAAGACTCACTTCCCCCCCCCAAAAAAATGGTTAAAAAATATTGCCCTGGCCTTGCATGCAAAGTGTCTGTTAGGCTAATTTTTTTTCTTGATTTTGTCCTGATATTCAATGCTGAAATGGGAGCAGGGTCTTATATGCCCGAGGATCTTATATTTCATCAAATAATTTCAATTCTTAGGTGTGCTATAACATATGCAAAATATCTGAGTTCATGATTTTTAAAAAGAAAATTCTATGAAATAATAGAAGGTCCCTCCTTGAAATGGTTCCCACTAGTTGCTTTGTGGTTTGAATTATCAAATATATGATTTGCCCTGGGTTAGAAGGATGAAAACAAATAATGCTGCAGTGTTCTATTAACTCTTTAATTCATACAAAGAAAATAGAATGTTAATCTTGAAGAAAATAACGTCTATGTGAAATTATCTCCCTCTGACCATAGTGCAATTTTTTTATATTCAGTTCACAGACAAATTCCTCTATTTTTATGCTATTCATTGAAGAGTTACGCTGTTGATCACAAGTGGTTTCAAGTGGTTTATAAATTTAGGAGTTGAACAATATTGCATTCTCTTTGGTGGTTCTTTAGTGTTGATCATGTTCAAATTCAGGGTACACTTAGTTAAAGAGGGTGCATTCTTCTTGAAAATTGGCCGATATCAAAATCTAGATATCTTAATGTAATTTCACAATGTATTCCTTTCATAAAATGATTTGGAAAAAAATAGAAAGGAAGGGGGTAAGAGGAGAAAATCTGGAAATTTATGATGAACACATACCAATACTTTCTAATGGTTTCTTTTAAGGCAATACTCTTGCAGTAATCAAATACATCAGATACTGTTTTTAATTTTGAGAAAAGTTGTTCACATTCAAAGAATTTCCCAAACAATTGAACTCAATATATTTGAGTTGTTCACATGACATTTCAGCTGATTCATTCACCAGCCTTCTTCAGGGATAATATATAAAATCCCTTAAAGAAGAGAACCTCAAACATACTGCATGCATTATGATTTACTTTAAAAACACTGCTGTTAGTATTTGAATTTTCTGTTTGATACCATTTTTTTCAATTTACACTACTTGAGAAAGAGACCTGAAAAAGAGGCTGTCTTCCCTTACAGATATTACATATTACGTCTGAGGAAGGCCAAAGAATGAAGTGATTTTTCCTCACCCAAACTGGAATAAAAGTGTGAATGCATTGAATTAGAAAAAATTTTGCGACGCTTATTCTATCCTCTTTGTTAATCAGTAACCCCTCTAAAAGACATAATTGCTGATGTGTTAAATGTTATTGTAGGTAGACAAAGGTTGGTCAATCTTTTCATCGGTGTGTAACCACAATGTCATTTTCTATGGAGTGTCTCTCTGGCTCACTGCTATTCAAAAAAAAAATATGTATATATATATAATGGTCCCTTTTATGAAAAGACAATTACACTTTTGTTTTTGAAACATTCCAGACACACATGGTGTGACAGTATGGAAACAGCCCTGCCGCTTTGTCTTGTAATATAGTTCAAGAAAGTGGTTTTCTCCTGGTTGCTCTGCTATAACCTATATATTGCTACCTTTCAATGGAGATTTATTTCAACTGTTCATCTTACAGTGCTGAGACACTTTTCTGGTGCCTCAAGTGAACTTGAATGAGACATTGATTTCCCTTCCATTGTTAGTGAAGTATATGATCGTAAAGTTGGAAGTGGAATCGCCAGTTTTAATGCTGTTTGATGCTGGGTCAATTCACCTTTTTATTGACCAACAATCCACGGAAGCCAGACAACTTTTTTTTTCATCCTGGAGTAGAATGCATTATTAAGTGATTATGCAATTGTTTCTCTTACGTCTTTGTTGTAAATTGAGTAAATGTCAATGAGTATATCTTTATAAACTTGTACATTCATTCTAGTTTTTTTAATATTTTTATTATAATTATAGAGGAGTAACTTCAGATTAAAGTTGGTTCTCTTTCACTTTTTGGTAATTTATTTAATTTTCCTTTAATTCAATCCACAGAAGAGTTCCAATTTGAAAAAAAAATTTTTTTTTTCATCTAATGGTTTCATAGCAATTACAAGCAGTCTATGAATCTGAGAGTTAAATTTTAAATCTGAGTAAATAATAGTTTATTTATGTCTGGTGGACACAGCTAACAAAAATGCTGAAATGATAAAGATTTAGTGCAAGTGAAGATGACCACTAACTGCTGATTCATTTGTTTTTCTCTAAACCCCTTAAAAACAGACATATTAATTTAGCTTCGGTTTGTTTTTTTTTTTGTTTTTTTCTTTTTGTTTTTTGCGCTAAAACTCTTAAAAACAAACCTAGAGTTCTGAAATTCTGATATTGTAGCTTTTGACACAGAGCTTTACAAAATGGTACATGCCAACATTGGATGAAGATATAAGTGTACCTAGATAATTAAATGAACAAATGAAATTAAGTATTAGTGTACATGCAACATTCAGTTTATTTGAAACTCTGTTGCTTGCAACATAATGAAATTTCAGTTCTCTTGGCCTATTTTTATAGGTTTGGGTGCAAAAAAAAATGCACTGAAGCTAAATTCATATTCAAATAGTTATCATATATCTTTGCTTCTGATAGATTTTTAGTAGTTTATCAGTTTAGTGCTTGTCTGCATGTGAGTGTAATAAATTACTTTTAATTACTACTTTGACTAAGCAGAAGATTTTTGTCATCGTTATTCATGTCAGAGATTATATATGTATTTTTTTTCTGAGAACCGTTGACTGATCTTGAACTTTTATATCAAATTCCTTTTTAATCACTGAATATTTATCTATATTTTATTTATACTTTTTAAAAATTCTGTTTTCATTTATATCTTATAATCTATTCAATACATCACTTGTTTCTAATTTAAATAATCTTTTATCAAATTTCATTTTTCAGCAACGTAAAAACCAGTACATGATCCTCAGCAAATTACAAGCAGAAAAAGTTGACTTTATAAAAATTGATATTACGGATCCCAAAAATAATGAGGACAAAACACACATGCGAGAACACAGTAAGTCTCGGAAGGAAGGGAGCTTTCCTGTGCCACCTCAAGTCTTCAATGACACCGAATATTGTGGGGTAAGTCTTGAGAAAGATATTACTTTCTTCACCATTCTTCAAATAAAAATCATGTACAACTGTATTAAATCTTTACTGTGAGTTGAAAAATTTGTTGTTCTTTAAAATCTATTCTTTCTATATAATAAAACAACTGTCTCACAAAAGCTAAGTTTGAAGGGAATAATTGACTCTTTTTATACTTTTTTTGACATATTCAATCAAAAAATAACACTTAACTTGGAGCAAAAAAAAGTTTTCTAAAAGTTGCACAGTGTAATTTAGTTGATGTGTGTCACCAAGGTCATATCGAGAAGTAATAAGAATGTTCAACCAAGTCAAAATGTGCATCTTTCATCAAATCAGCTTGGGCAATTTTAAAGAATTCTTACAGAAAATGGTATGTCTTGAGACTCATGAAGGGAGGAAAAAAAACTTGAATTGTATGAGTAAATTTGTCATAATTTATGTGCCAGTATAAGAAAAAAGAAATTGAGAAAATTCTGATTAAAAAAATTGTGAACAATATATAGAACTGGAGATGTTCAGTTAGTACTAATGCAAAACATTTGGTGAGGAGAGGATAATGGGTCTTTTGTCTTTGTATGTTCAGCTGTTTATTTTTGCTACTCCACCAACACCTCATCTCTAAAACGGCCTTTGTAATTTTTTTATTTTATTTCGTATGTATTTTGTGCTATGCCTCACACCAAAGCTGTTGAAGATAGGTCGCTGAGATGGAGGGATCTTTAAGTTGAAAAATGCAGCCTGTGGTGTTTTGCAATTGATAATTGACAGAATCAATTAACTTAGTTTAATTATTCCTCAGTTTGGCAACAAACAGTTTTACTTTAATTAATAAAATTAAAAAAGTTTACGCAAATAGCGATAACACTAATAGTGTGTACTCAATGGATGGATTGGACTTGATCATAAAAAAGAGTTTATATTAAAAATGTTAACCAAACTGTTAACATAGATGTCTTCAGTCTTTCAGCTGGTCTGACTGGCTATGTATCTATCCCACATACAAGATGATCAAGCTAGCAGACTGGAAATTTAAACATTTACTCTCTATTATGTGAAGAAAAAACTTCTTTTGCTTTTTCAAAATTTCACCTTAAACTAGGTTTTATTAAGGTGTTTACAATATAAGTTCATGCTGAATTGGTCACTTGTTTGCCCCTAATTTGAACTTTTTAGTGATCCAACAAAAGGCAGCAGAAGTAACATATTCATTGATCACCTCTTATTCCAATTTTTCGTTTGATCACCCCCAAACATGACATGCTGCCAAAAGATGTTGGTCACATGACAGTTTCTATTGGGTGACTATCCTAACCTGTTTTTTTAACATTTGTAGGTCTTTCCATTATTCTTTCATACTTTTGTCTATGGATCCAATGTGGTGACCATCTGGATTTCATGGGACATTTGCACAGATTGGAAAATCCCTCATTTGTAGTTGGTATTTTTAAATAGCAAAAAGCAGTGCGTTATAATTGTTTGTTTTTGTATGTAAAATAATGGTTTAAAGTTGATAAGACTGTGTGTATAAATTCAAAATATGAATAAACTATGCATAATTAGATGGTGATTTCAGTTTGTGATAAGTGAATCGGGTTAGAAGATTTTGGTTCCAAAATGCAAGGAGTGCCATTTTAAAAATAAACAAACTTTTCAAATGTTTAATTAAATGAAAAATCAAATTCTGGTTTTGAACTTTCTTTGTTATTACAACCTTTTCCATATACATGCAATCTATAAAGCTAAAGATGAAAAAATTCAAATCTGGAATTTGATTTTTAATTCAATTAAACTTGTTTTTAAAAGGCATTTATTGCATTTTGGAACCACAATCATCATTTCTTGGTTTGTTAAATCTTAAATGAGAGCAATGGTATCAACATATACCAGGTTTGTGTCCCCCTTATAAGATTTTTTTTCATTTCATACACAAAATCTATTTAACTTCAAGACGCATATGAAAATGAATCTATCAACATAGCACTTAGTGAGAATCCAATTCACCCAGTTCTGATTAAAGCATGAAACGGTGTAACAAACTATTATAGCAGAAGAAACTGAACTTTATGAAGGATTTATGAAAAAGGATTAATCGTGAAAGAATCTAAAGAGTAAAATGTGTGTACATTTTATTCTGGCATAGGCTTCTCAGAATCGGTAGAATATGAATACTTGATAGACAAAATAATATCTTGGTTGATGAAATATTAGGCAAAAGTTTAGATAAAGCCATCTTGGGTGCATATAAAGCATTTTAAAGAAGAAACTCTAAGAGAAAGATTATTATTATTAATTTTGACTAGTTTTACTTTCATTCTAATTTTTAGTTGGTTTTTATCACAACTTTGAATCGGACTGTAATTCTGCATCAACTAAACAAGATAATTTGGAATAAACAGTATGCTAATGATGAGAATTGAACTAACATCCTCTAGCTAGAGGGAGTCTTTATTTCCGATTACGTTGTGTAATTGTTGCTGTAGAATTATGGTCCGATTCAAAATTGTGATGAAAAAACGACTGAAAGTTAGGATGAAGATGAAAACTAGTCAAAATTAATAATGTTATGATACTTCATCCACTAATGAGTGAATTTGGAAAAAAATAAAAATATCATTGTATAGAGAGATTACACTAGCATGTATTTTAATGTACTGGTTATTTTCAGGGTCGGATTAAGCGAGCACGGGCCTGTAGCCTATGTTGTAAAGGTGCCCCAAATTAAAAGAATATACATAAATATTTAGACGCGTACACTTCTTGCTTGCAAAGTAATTATATTTTTTTCATATGCTATATTGCCAGATAATACAACAAATGTGTCTGTCATATCTGTAATAGAATTACTTTCTTTTCATTTCGATCTTTGTGCAGTGGCTACGACTTCTGTTTCAAATACATCCGTATTTATGTTGTATATGTATCACACAGATCCCACACTCCTATTATTTACTGCATTAAAACAATAACTACAATTAATGGTGATAATTGGCTTAAAACCTCAAACCCCCAGTCAATCATAAAAGTTGAAGGCGGTACAGTGCTATGGTAATAGAACAAATTCAGAATCACTGAATCAGAATTGATAGCTTGGAAGCATTTAGAATGGGTCCCTAAAATTGCGGGACCCATAGCATTTGCTACGTAGTTAATCCAGTACTGATTGTTTTTTGTTTGAAGTACTGAAATGATTCCAGGTTTTGTTCTTTTTTAATTTCTCATTTTAATTTGACCACTTTTAACAGAGCCCTTATCTAACAAATACAAAGTGATTTAAGGAAAAAAAAAAATGAAAAATAAAAATAAAACCAAAACCAAAGGGTGGCCTGAGATTTTTTGCTAAATTTGCAAAAGAACTCTATTGATTGTAATACCATATTGTTTGCCCATCCACTATTAAGCTCACATAGATTAATTATTAATGAATAACTAATCAGGTGTTGACATTAGGTGAAAATGTAAAGCATCGTGTTTCTTAAGAGATAACTCCCAATGGAGTATAAATAGCCAGTGACAGTCTTGATTACCTTTGCATGTATCTGCTTAGTGACTTCGCAAGTTTAGAGTCCAGAACTTTATACTTTTATGATCACCTCCTTGGCAGGATGCAAGTGTACTAGAGGGATACCTCCACCCTAATCACACAGCTTAGAGTGTACTCAATTAGTTGCTGGGTGCACAGGGAAAAAATGTCCTGATGAAGAGTTTAACACACTATGCTCATACAGGGAATTTAACCTGGAACATTCTGTGTGTGAGGCAGATATGCTAACCATTACACTATCTGAATAGACAGATTTTGATATAATTGATCTGTTAATTTTTAACAATTGTTTCACCTCTACAGGATTGTTTAAGTCAGCTTAATCCTAAGATGAATAAAGTTAATGCAAAAGCAATTTACTGATTTAATCACATTGATTTAAACAAGCATAACCACAAAATCTGCAGAGGATCAGATGTTATTAACTTTTAACTCTAACTTGATTGACAGGTGATAAAGAAATGTTCTGTTATTTAACTACAAGGTGCACTGTGTATATATATATATATATATATATATATATATATATATATATATATATATATATATATATATATATATATATATAAAATGGACATATTTGGTCTGGCAGAATGAATTATAAATTGCTTTATATTATATAGACTAGAAATCATTTCAGATAAGTTTTTATATAACACAATTTATATTTCATATATATATATATATATATATATATATATATATATATACACCATAGTACAAATCTATAATTCAGTATACAATATGTGATGGGTTCATTTCTTAAAAGTGCTTAATACAAAAACATTTAGAGAAGGATTAGTAGGATTTGCTACACAAACATGTTTTTTTCTGCCCTTTGGGCTTCTTTAGGCAAATTACTTGATTTATTTGGATCCCTATTTATAATTTTATTGGGAAGTGTATTCAAACAGATGAGAAAAATACTCTGTTGAACCACATAATTTCCCACTAGCCCTAAATGACTATGTTCCCCCCCAGCCACCCAAAATAGATCTGAAAAGCTTGATTTTTCTGTCTCGACCGTAATAGAGGAACAAAAGGTCTTCGAACCCATTCACTTTGACTATGGCTTTAGAGGCAGACCCGCAGATGACTATTAAAAAGTAATACTATACTGATTGTCATAACTAACCCCACCCATTGCATTCCTCCATGTGTTCTTTTACTCTACGCCCCAATTAAATTTTTCAACAGACTTAGCAAATAATAATACTTTACCAGAATTACACATTGTTTAATATCAAGCTCAAGTATCAAGTTGCTTAGTATCAGTGTTTTCAATTTATCCCTTATTATAGAGAACTTTGTTCCTTGAATGTTTCATGAATGGGTCTTCACTCCCCACTTATTAAAATAATGATTTTTGTTTGGCATTAAAAATTGGAAGTATTTTAAAGATGTATCTAAATCTTATTATATATGCTAGTGTATAAATCAACTTTTTAAGCATCAAGTATTCTCCCTGATGGATTATGTTAGTTCGCTTAGATCCTATGAACTTGACACTCTAATAGACACTGTTGCCTAGTGTTAGTGTCAACTTCTCTAGTGAATATTAGACTAAACTTGAATTAACACCTTAGTTTTGAGGTTGACATATGCCTACATATATGGTAAATTTGTCAGAAGTAGTTGAAACTCTTTCATGCCTGAGAACTTATAATGTATTTTTTTGTTTTCCTATTTTCATGAGATGAAGTATTATAAGTCATTATTTTTATTTCAAATTTTTCATCTTAATCTTATTAGTTCTTTTATTGCTGTTTCAGCCTTCGGCAGTGAGCAAATAGCATTGATCATAAAATAAAGAATAAGCGGTAGGTTGGATTCAAACCCACATCCCTGTAGCCAGGGAAAACGCTGTTTAATCCAGCCTGCTTTACCAATTAAGTCACCAAGACTTCAATTGGACACAGAAGTTCAAATAACACATGTAAACTTATCCTTCATTTTGATTGTAGCTATCTTTGTTTAAATCCCCATTAGATATACTTTTCTATTTTTTTTTCTTTTTTAAAATTTAATCAGATGAAGTAGTATAAATCCTTATTTTGAAATTTAGAAATAACTTCTAATATAACATCAAGCAAAGAGAGTAGATTCCCTTGACTATGTAACTGAACCTGAAATCCTCTAATTATATAATATGCCATGTGCATGTTGATATTTTTGTCTGTACCAATTGTCAAGGGAGATAACCATTGCATGGTATGCTATAAGTGTATTAAATTCAGTACGCAATATTTGTTAGCAAGTCATGAAAAAGATATTTAAGACAGGGTCAATTTTTGAAAGTTACTGAATAAGTCTGCAAAATTTTATCAAGTGAAACAACTCCAGCAACATGAAAAAGACTTGCTTTTCATTTGCCTATTTGTAAAGCTAGTGGGATGAGTAATCCTTATTCAGTTTTTCCCTTTGGGAGATCTTGTCAAAATAGATGTTTATTTATGATTCTCTGGCATTTGGTTTCCAGCTGGCTTTTTGATCTTTTACAACACAGACAAAATAATGCAAAGCAAAAATTGTTTTAAAAAATCCTGTATTTCATCTTCTTGTAACATTTCTGTCTGCAAAATTGACTTTTGATCAAATATCATTATCCCTTTTGATACTGTCTGTGAGCAAATCTATTTGGTATATAATACTCTTCACACTTATTGATTGATTGAGTTAAACTATGCGCATAGTATAAGTTAATCATCATCATCAGTCTTTTACCGTCCCTTGTTGAACATAAAAAATTCGCCAAACCACTCAATCATGAGTGTGGTAGAGCCAATACTCTCTGGACTTGTCTTGTTCTTCTTTCTATTTTGTATACTGCCGGCTTCGGTAACACATGTGATCTCTGGGGATCCATGTTGTGAGTCATGATATCCACCGGTTGTTTGCCATTTGAGTTTTCTAATGAATTTCATGGTGTCTCAGACTCCTATTTTCTCCCTGATGTGTTGTGCTGTCATTTTGTATGAATAGAATGTTTTAGAACAAATAAAAAAAAAAAACATGTACGCATAAGTCTCCATCTAGATTTGAACTCACTACCCTTATTCTTGCCTTTTTTTTTCCCAATGAATTTTCAGTTATCCAACAAAGAGCAAGAGAAGTAACTTATTCATTAATCTTTTTTTTCTTCTAATTTTCTAATTGATTACTTCTAACGTGGCGTGCTGCCAAAAGACATTGGTCACATGATGTTTTCGATTGAGTGACTAATCTAATACATTAGGAATTGAATACATGATGAATGGGGGGGGATTATAAAAGACTGATCAAATCTTTTTCTATTCATGTTTTGGATTAAATTTTCTGAATATTATGGTTTTTATCAAAATAAGGAATTTTTCCATGGATTTGACTGGAATCAGCAGAGGTGGATTCTTCCTTTGAACTTTTTAAGTTTTTTGTCTGTAATGGACTTCATGGAATTTTTCAAAATTGAATACCTTTTGTTCTGATCACTTTTAATTACTCGATTGAAGTATTCAAAGATTTATGCATAATCAACTTATATACTCACATTAGGGTATGCATATTTTTCTCTCATATATATATATATATATATATATATATATATAATATATATATAATATATATATATATATATATATATATATATATATATATATATATTATATATATATATATATAATATATATATATATATATATAAAAAACAATACTTTTTCTGTTTTATTATATATATATATATATATATATATATATATATATATAACAATACTTTTTTCTATTGATTCCTAAATAGTTGCATCCTATGAACATTTGTATGCTTGGTAACTTGATTCCAGGAGAAGCATAGGATAAGTGTTGGTGACCTCTAAAGATCAATTTCAAATCAGGTCAATATGGTAGGCATTTTTCAAAGCTCACTGTAATAGCTGCACCCAATTGTCTGCAAATTTGTGTATAAGTGTAACCTGACTCAAAGGAGAATATAAGATAGTTGGTGATGACCTCTAAGAGGTATTTTAGGGTCAAGTCAATTTTGGCATTTTCAAAAAAGGTCGATTTCAACCTACCAGGAGGGTGGAGATCCCCGCTTGGAGAAGTTCTGTCAGAACCAATTCTATAACCTAGAGTACTGATTTCTTCTTTCCCTGGGCACATTCATATACATTCATAAAGGTATATGTATATTTATATACATCTTTTGTAGGATGGCCAATAAGTTATTTTCATTTTAGTTCTCTACAGACTTTTCAGTCTTTTTATTTTGGTGACCTTTTCATCATTTTTGCAGAGGTCAAAGTTCATTTCTCTATTGTCTCTTCACAATTATATGCAATTGTTTGTTTTTTTTATTTTGTTTTTTTCCAAAGGATGCTCTAGCATAAATTGCCATCACTGATTGACATACTGAAATGTTAGAAATGTCCTTTGCTCGATGTTGACGATTTAGATATTGCAGAGTTACGTCCATGGTCCAGTGTTGCCAATTTAAATGTTTTAAATCTATATCTAGATGTTTTTGGCTGCGTCTAGGTGTCAGAAATTACTATCTAGATGATATTTGATCAAGTAATTCATTGTATTTAAATCATAGTAATAAGATTAGGAATATCTTTTAATAAAATGTTGAAGATTTGAAGTCATATTTGATTTATTAATATGTAATGTTTCCTATATTTAAAAAAAAAATATTCATATATCTGGAGAATCTATATGTTTCAAGATGTTTGACTTGATTTTAGATGTAAATTTGAAAATAGAGTTGGCTACACTGCCTAGATCTTCAATCAAGAAAAGATCTCGCACATCAGGCTTGTTAATTTTGTCTCGTCTGTTCTTAAGAACAACCAAGTTTTCTTCTTGGAAAAATGTAATTTACTAATGACTGATTATTTTTTCCTTTTTTTTTCTTTCCTTCTCATATTTCTATTTTCTCCAACCCCCATATTTTTTAGTGTTTTCTCATCTTTTTCTTAAACAATGAAAATTCCAATTGACCTCTCAGTTTTTGTGGTAGAAAAAGTCCAAGCTTGTCTTTTGTATTTCTCTGAATTTTTGAGATGAGGTATTATTATTATTTCTGTTATTATTCGGACTATCCTCATCTTATATTGGTACATTTTCAACCTCCTATTTCAATTTGTCCTGATTTCCTTCCTGTTTTTTGTTTTTTTTTCTCTTTTCTCATCTCTTGAATGATTAAATTTTAAATGATTTTAATTTATTGGTGGGATTTTAATTTATTGGTAAACAAAATTCTACACTATTTATTTGTGTGTATGTGTGTGCCTTATTAGAGTTTAAAAAAAAATTTTTTTTTTTACAGTTTTCAATAAATTTGTGGCAAACAAATATCTATATGCACCTAATTATATTGTTTCCTTTAGATACTGATACATGCTATCAAGTAAATAGGCAATTATATTTTCTCAGATCATCTTAAGATAAATGTCTCTTTTTCTTCTTCTTTCATAGGATTATGAAGCATTTGCTGACGCTCTCGAAACTCAGAATTTATGGGAATTCTTAAAACTGGTGAGTCTTGTTCCTCCTGGGGAAACAATTCTCTTTGAATTAACAAATCTATCGCTATATTTGATATTGTCCTTCAAATTTACTTGACTGCTATCATTTATTTAATCAAAATCATAGTATTAAATGATTCTATAATAATTCCATTGAATATCTTGGCAATGTTCATAACTGATTTAGTTCTAAATATATATTGTACAGTTTTCTCAGAATATTCAATTAAATGAAGTTGATTTTTAAATACAAGATTGGTTGTTGTTCGTGGGAAAGCTTCTTTATTTCTTGATCTTTTCAAATAGATTGCGCCATGTAAACTTTACTGAAAGATTTAAACTATTAATTTTCAGCTGTAGTTGATGTTACTGAATGTATTTGATATCAAATGTGTAATTGTTTCCTTTATAAATTTTTTAATTCTTTTGCATTATCCATTGTATTACATATCTATTGCACTACATTATTTAAATTAATTTCTAAAATGAAATATGCTTACTGTATGATCTTGAATAGCATTTTTTGTACTTATAGAATGAGCCGTTAATTTCAGTCTGGAAATGGAGCCTCGTATATGACGTATGATTGAATACTATAACACTGTTTTAACAATGCTTTTTTAATGGAAATTTTTATTGACTTGTTCTCTTTTTACCCATAATGACTTGAACAGTTCTCTTTTCTTTCAGATTCCATGTTGAAGCAGACTATCTTATATTTGTTCTGAATATTTCTTTTTTCAGCCAATGTAGATGTATTTAAGCTTTTACTGATATACATAAGATAATCAAATTTTTAAAAGTATTACTCGTACAACTTTTTTCATTAAAAAAATGTTTTAATATCAAGAATGAAATTGTTAAATCCAGAAAAATGTCTTGTTTCATAATGTCTCTGATATTTGATTTCAGAGCTTAAAACCTTTTTGCTGTCAAAAGAATTCTTCTTTTGTAATTTCCTCATTTTTATTCAATTTTCAAAACAATATAAAGAACAAACTCTGTTTGAAACCTGCAATGTTGTTTACACAATCTTTGTCAACAATTATTTCTGTAATAAAACTAATTGTTTCCAATTGATTTTCTGAAAAATCTAATGCTGTTCAGGCATTTAAAAATGGAAGGACTCTGAAAATGGAAACTCCCTGGTTTTCTTGAGCCTTGCTACATATTTGTTTGTATCGAACTATATATTTCTGTGTTCTCCATAACTCTATACTTACCTAATGAGATGTTAAGAAATGTCATGACTTACGATTGCTTTCTTGCGTCACATTTTTTATTTTGTATTTATCTAAAAAAAGAATATGACATAGTGTGATGTAATGGAAAAAAAAGTATTCATCTTTCTTTACCTACTCTCTCTTCCCTTAATTTCTTCTGAACACTTCCAACTTTTTTTCACTTTGGTCTAAAAGAAAGTGATTTTGGCTTTCATAGACCTGTCAGCATTCATTGCTGGTAACAATTTTAACATCATCCCATTATGCTTACTTTTGATTGTAATGCTACCATATCAGAAGTGAGGATAACTGAAATACTTAGCATTAGTTTTTAATTTATTCAAATAACCAAAGAAAGAGACAAAGTTTTATTTTATCTAATAAACATGGCCTCATATCAATGCATGAAATATTGTTTTAGAATAGATCTGCCCTCATTAAATAGTTTCGAAAACATTTCGAATTTGTGATATTAGTGAAGAAAAAAAAGAAAGTTGGTATGTAACTTAGGTTGACCAGAAAATGTCATCTTGGCGGGGTGGGGGTGGGGGGGTGAATAAAGCCTTAAAAATTAGGTTTTCCTGAAATGAATCTACCAAGTTGAAATTTATATTTGGTACATTTTATCTAGGTTGCTCTGTAATCAGAATGCTTTCAAATTGTTTTGTTTTGTTTTTTTTCTTTTTCTGAGATTGGTTTATGGTAAAGAAATGCTTGTATCTGTTTTTATCTAGAACTATGTTCATTTAAGTGTAATAGTTATTTTTTCCTTTTTTATTAGTTCTGAATGCTATGTATTGCTTTGCTTCTATTGACCTATGCTAACTAAGTAGGAAGAAGTTTATGTATTCACTTGCGTCTGTCTATCCTGCTATTTGTCCATGCAATGTTTCCAAATATATACTTTCAGGTAATCTAAAAACTGACTTTGGCAGCAGTATGCTTATCTATAAATCCAGTTCTTAATTATCTCTATAAACTGATTTTTGATTGATAACTAATAATCACCAGCAGGCAAAACCCTATCAGCAGACTCGTATGATAAACCTTTTTGCTGGGTTTATATCTGTCAGAAATAGAATAAGTTCTCAATGAATTTAAATAGTATAAACACCTTTTTGATAAAAAGGAAAAAAAAGGAAAAAGGCTAGATTTTAATGATTTTTAATACCTAAATTAGAATAAAACTTATAGGAGTTTGGTATCATTTATCTTAATTAAAATATAATCAAATATAATTAAAATATTCTAGTTCAATCTCATTTTGTGAAAAGCTTTTTGTTGTTATGCTCTTGTATAAGTGTTTTAATTTCTATAACATTAAAGGCTATTTAAATGTGGAACATGTAATTATATCAAGGTGTAATCACACAGCTAAAGCACGATTTACATGCGATGATGTAATTATTGACATCCTGGGCTTACGTCTTGTTTCTGGCATTTTGATCTCCGTACAATTAAAAAGCTGTGTCATGTTGATAGAAACAAGAACAGTGTTCAAAACCTTCGCCATTGTGTGATCAGAATAAGTTCTCTTATGACATCACAGCATTCTATGATGACATTATGAAAGATATTGCTTGACCTCTCTGACAATTGATCAGTGAGATACTCTGTGTATAAGTTTTATGGTCAATTTTCCTCATGAGTATAGTTAGATGTAATTTTACTCCTAATTGTATTATATAAGAAGTATAGCTCATTGAAAATTCAAAGTATCAGCACTTCCTGAAAACGTGTATAAAAAAACACCTTCAAATTATAGTAATAGCAGAGAATATCCCTGACATTGATTAAGCATCGTTTTTAGCTGCCCTTAACGAATCAACTTATAAAGGTGACATTACCAAGCACACCACCAACTCCCATGCCGAATGTCTTACATCTAATAAATTTTTCGGATCTCATTACATTTCATCAGTACATTAGGTTTTCTATAACTACAAAAGTATTATTCATGTTGCTTAATGTTTTTAGTAAGATGTTTTTGCAATATAAAAATACTCATCATTGGAATTAGTCATGTATATACATTCTATATTGTTTGAATCATTAGTTTTTTTCTGCTGCATTCTACAGGACTATGGTGTGCATAGGGATGAGGTAAAAATCATTTTTTGTTCGTGTGAAATTTTGAGATTGAATCTTTTTTTTAACTTCCATGAACTCATCTTGCCACACAGAATTGAAAAATTGAATATCTGCTAAAACTTCCGCTTAGAAAGTGTTGAAGCAAAAATTAACCCATCTGGGAGAAGTATATTCATGACTTTCCCTGGGGCATTAGTTAGTACAAAGTGAATGCTAAATGTCCCAGCAGAGATTTGAACTTAGTTTACCGATTCCATTCTCTGTATTGTTAACCATTAGGCCACCTGCACCACCGAATTAGTGACACATAAAAATATATAATAAAAATATCTTATTTTGTATATGATTGGTTATTCTTGTTTGATTGGGAAATTAAGCCTTACATTAGTCCAATTGAGAATGTTATTAGATTCAGGATTAATGTAAGTGGTGACTCAAGTGTCTTTATCTAATGTAATTATTTGTCTAAATCTGATTACTGTGTAGTGCTATGAGCATTTGATCAATGCTATTGCTCTTATAAGCCATTCAATTGGCTTCTTTTTGTTTTTCAAAACCCAGTCTTCTAAGTTTTTATGCTATATTAAAATATGTTGTCTGCTTTGTCCATTGTTCTGAGAAAGATCATTCACATTCAATAAGTTTTTCAGACTATTGAACTCTTTCTTGTTTATGTTGTAAACCTGTTTCAGACGATTCATTTTCTGGCCTTCTTCAGGTGCATTATCCGAATGTAAAAGTGGTAAGCAGAAAAAAGCTTGAATCCTATGTTCTGAGCATTGACACCATTAGAGAGAGAATTTTTTATTCTATTCATCTCCATTACATTCAAATTTTACACCTGAAGAAGGCCATAGAATGAATCGGCCAAAATTTCGATCATCTGAAAAGCTCTTTGTATGTTATCTGTTGATCTTTGCTTGTAGAAAAACAAGCTATTTGTAGTATATAAACAAGCTACTTACTTGTAGAGTCCCTGTGCCAACTGACTTGTATAACAATATTTACTTGCAACCAATGTTGTTATTAGTTTTTTTCTTTTACTCGAGTATTTGAATTTAGATCTTAATATCTGGAAGTTTTAGTCAGTATATTAAAATCATCTTCATTTATTTGCTGTGTTTGTTCTATTTTTTTTCTTTGGTTATTTTCAAGTTTCTCCACCCCTCCACGTCAATATATAAACACTTGTCAGCAAAAGCCAGTAAAAGCACTCATCATAGAGTGATTTTTTTATTGCTAGTGAATTAGTTTGTTACTAGGTTCATTTGGAATGTGGACCTGTGCCAAACTGAGTTTTGACCAACAAATAACTATTCAACTCACTTAGATTGGATTATTCACATAAGAAGCATTGACTGACTGTTGCAAAATACAGTATAATGTTTAAATATTTCTCCCTGTAGCTGACTAATTAATACCCAACTTATACTGTTCTGAATTTCAATAATTTGACTGATACTTGAATTTAGAAAAGTAAACTGGTTCTTACCCCTCTGTATTCTAAGAGTGCCTTGAAACTACTGATTCATCAATTTTTTTTCATAATGAAATGAAACTTGAACTGACTATATTTGCTTTACTATCTTTGACTGAAGTTATCAATCACACTTAAGTCATTTTTTTTTTTTTTTTCTCAAATTGACTTTTGGGTATCATATGTAAAAAGAAAAAAAAAAACAACAAATGTGTTTGAATAGTTTAGCAACATGCAGAATAGGATTCAAATATTATTATCAAATAGACTGCACATTATCACTGAAGGGAGAAAATTCCAAAGTATAAAAATTTTCTTATATTAATTTTAGTTTATTTCATGTCAGATGTTGTCGTTTCCTTGTTTGTCCGGTATTATTCATCCATCATGTGAAAACCTTCTAATCTAATAATTTAGAATCTAATTGAATTTTGTTCTTGGATATCTTCATTTTATATTGTTGTACTTTATAATCATGAGCCCCCAAATATTGATATAAATCAATTTTGACAAGGCTCCTTAGCTGAAACTTGAAAATTACCTCTTTTTTTTTCTTTTTTTTTTTTTTATATAGATGGTTTCTTAGATTAATGGCTACATCTCAGTGTAAAAATATAGTTTCATCGCTAGGTTTTTTTTTTGTTTATTTTTTAAATTTTTTTTAATTGGTTTCCTGTAAATTTGTAAGCATCTTTTAGCTGAATTTCTTCCAGATTTTGATAATTTCGGGATAATGCTCAGATTATCTCCCCTTACGACCAAATCTGGTAACCCTTGTTTCTCTATTTATTTATTGACTGGTCTATCTTATAGGTATACATATGAGCGTCTGCTGCCATATTTCCTGGGGGGGGGTACATTTGGAATATATTTTAGCAGCAACCCTATTCCTAGTGAAGAATAATACCATCTTTTCAAATGGGTACATTAAATGAGATTACATGAAACAGTTGTACAACACTGTTATCCTTTATTGATTCTAACAGTGGTTTTGAAACTAGGCTCCAAGGACCACTGGGGGTCCGACAAATAATGCTTAGGGCTCTGCAGAAGTGTTCTCTCCTAAACCTAACATAACAAATCTTGTGGTAGAGAAATATCATCCATCACACAGCTATCAATAACATAATTATTGCATGCTACCACAACCTCTAACTAATGCTAGATGAACTAAATGAAGAAAGCAAGAAAGTTGGCCTACAAATGAAGCTCAGTAAAACAAAGGTCATGTGCAATAACTATATCGAGAATAAGAATACAACTGTTGAAATCGTAGATGCAAAACTGGAGAAAGTAGATCACTACATCTACCTAGAACAATAAATCTCTATGAAACCCACAAAAGAAAAAATCAAGAAAAGAATCACCCTAGGATGGCAAACCTTTGGCAGAGCAAGCTCAACCTTCAAAAACAAGACGATCCCATTAATCCTAAAAAGAATAATATACAACCAATGCATCCTCACGTATGGGGCTGAAACATGGAACCTAACATTTAGACACCTACTTACTGGAAAGCATGCAATGTGCTCATGAAAGAATCATCCTCGACCTTGTGTGGTGTGATCACAATACAGCACTGAAAACTTGGATGGCAATGGGCTGGTCATGCTGCAAGAATAGCAGTCAACCGTTGGACATCATGACTCACAATATAGATCCTCAGAGATCACATGTAAAACTGAGGCCGGCAAAACACAAGATGGAGAGACAAATTGGACAGATTCAGAAAATACTGGCTTCACGACGCCCACGAGAGAAAGATGTGGCAAATTCTGGAAAAGGGCTATGTCCAACAACAGACGATAAGACTGATGATGATAATCATCATCACAATATTTCAGAATTCAAATAAATGTAATCCATTTAGATTAAATGTTTTTTAAGGTAAAATATCATTGTACTTCATTACTTACAGTCTAAAAAAACAAAACCTAACTAAATGCTAAAAATAGGGTTCTGCTAGAATATTTCCCTTTATAGAAGGGGTCCTTGAGTTTTCAGTTTCAAAACCACTGGACTATAAGGTCCCAACTTTCAAACCCCTTTGGTGAGAAGGTCTGATCCAAGGGGGGGGGATCCCCACATATATACAATTACTTTGCTTTCTATGTTTTTGTTTTTTTTTAACACTTGAGATGTAGTCATAATGATTTGTTAACTGTTATGCTGATTTTCTTTCTTTTCTTTATTGCTTTTTCTTTTCTTCATTGCTTTTTCTTCTTCGCTTCATTCCTTTTTATTTTTATTTTCTTTTGTCTTTTACTCTGAAATAGTGTCACTGTCAATAATACAATATGCAAAATATAACAGCATTACTTTTTATCCTTGCTACTGCCAGCCACACGGTAATGAAATGTTTCAACAGGTGGCAGAGATAGATTTCCCATAAAAATATTTCATTAACGTATGGCAGGCTGTGGCTGGGTTAAAAAATATCACCCCGATATAAGAATGTGCTTGATCATATTTCTTTGTTCCCTGGACTGATTTCAATCAACTTTTGTTTGTTATTCATGTATTGGGTAATCATCTCAACCTAATTGGGGAGAATTTATGAAAAAATTAACCATGAACTTACGAGACAAATTTAAATGTAAGTTGTATAGAAAAATTAAACAAAATTTGAACCCTCATTTATAAAAATACAATATTTCCTGGCTGATAATATGCACCCTATAATTAGCTAGGCTTATATTATAAACACAGACTGTATGGGATGCTTCCTGCAATATCAGATGTCATCATGGATAGGTGGATGATGAATGCGTTTTGCTGGACATTGCTGAAGAGCAAAACAAGAGCTCATCAACCCAGAACATCTCTGGACACCATACCATAGACCCAGGTGTTGGTCACCTATCTAGAACATACATTGACCAACTATGCACGGACACAGGATAGGAAACTGCTAACCGACTGATGCAATGCAGGACCAAGATGGGTGGCATCTTAGTCAGTAGGATCTGACCAAACTGAACCAGATGATGGAGATTATTATATATGTCAGGCGTCAGTGAATACTTGCATCTTGTTAGTGGTGTTTGTGAGGGTTGGCAAACTCCTCCATACAACTTGACCCGTAAGTGCTAAAACACTGTGATGGGATTTTTTTTTTTTTTTTTTCAAGGGCTTGTCTTAGAAAATGCATCTTATTAATTGGGAAATATAGAAATTCAAATTTTTCTAGTTGTTTGATTCCTTCTCCCTTAATAAATGGATTTAAAAAAATAATTTAAAAAAATTTTTTTTTTAAAGTTGTGTATGGATCATCGTTATTGTTCGGTCGAAATTATTCTAGGCTTCTCAGAAATAATACAAACCTACCAACGCCCACATATCTCAAATCTTGTATAAAAGATAAATACCCATATTCTAACCAATTAGTCAGCATCTCATTCATGTTTAACAATTCAACTTTAACTTTTCATTTCTTTATTTCTATTATTTTTCAGACTATCCTCATCTTAGTTGTTTTTCATACAACATTTCGGCCGTATTGTCTCACACATAGTGTAGTGGTTACAGAATCAGACAAAATTACTGCAAGTAATCTGATGGTTCTAGGTTCAATCCCAGTGTGAGACAATATAATACTACTAATGCTAAGAGGGTAGTGTGGTCAATATACCCCTGTCGGTTAAATGAAGGGTTCGGTTCGTTACTTCCCCACACATACCAGATGACACCTGATGAAAGCTGTAGAGTACAACGGCCGAAACGTTGTATGAAAAACAACCAAGATGAGGATAGTCCGAATGATAATAGAAATGATAATACCTCATCTCAAAAATTCGGAGATATTCTAACTTTTTAATCTCTTACTCATTTGGATATATTTCAATATGAGTGCTTATTCTTTTTGAGTGTTTATTAAAAAACCTGACCTTATATTTGTAGTTAAATGTATGTGTGTGTGTGTATATAGATTCCTGCAGTAGTATTTTATTCATGGATTTATTTATATGGCAAATAAGCATGATTCTTTTTTTTCAACCTTTCTCATGGTTCCTTTTTCTTATTACCTTATATATATTTTTTTTACCTTTTATGCTCACTTCCATCTGAGGTGTGCCATCTCTTATCAGGGCACAAAATTTTGTAACTGAGCATTTGAGACCAATGTTTACATATTCTTTAACCCTTAAAGTTTTGCCAAATTGTGCCCTACCCCCTCCATCCGTAGATGATATATACAAAAATACGGCTCGAAATCTATTGTGCATATTACCAATAGGTGGTGCACACATCTTGGCATTATTCTGAAGAAAAATATTACGGATATTTTGTTCAGATTTTGCTATCATTTTGAAGTAAAAAGTGCAGTTTTCGGTAAAATGGTAAGTCGTACTAAAAATTCTACAATTTAGATGACCGCCACCTGATGAAGTCATCGTATGCAAACTAGATATTTTTTTATAACATAAATCTTGTGCCGTACTTATTTCATTTCTCTATAGTACCGTTCTATCATGAACTATTCTCTTGTTATAGCCCTTAAAAAAACACCAAGTGAAATTCACAAAATTGTCCTAAAAACTTGGCACTTAAAGGGTTAAATAGACAAGATAATTTCTCTTTTTGATGTATTGATTAGTAGCTCTCTAAATAGTCTGAATATTGTAATTTTTTAATCTATTGTAACCATGAGTATTTCAAGCATTTAGTTTTCTCCTGCATTTTTGTATATTATTTTGTATAAGGTACAAACAGAGGATATTTGTAATGTAGATTTTGTCAGTTCTACCTCTCAATCCTTAATTTGACTGGTACCCTCTCCTTAAAGAGCAGAGAATACCAAAGATTTGACTTGCTGCTGGCTATTGAAAATATGAGCCGGCATCTATATGCCAGATCACCACTTGTGAGTTTAATCTTTTCAGTTTATAAAAGATTTGGGAGAGCTGTCTGTAAGTATCGTGTTGCGTGTTGCTTATATTTTGCATGTGACTAGCTGTTTATTCGCGTTGTTTATTACTTGTAGTATTTTTGATTTCTCTCTTGGACTTCATATAAAACACTAATGATATGATCGATTATTCAACCAATTAGCTTTCCCCATAATTGCTAAGCAGAGTTCAGTGCTTTTTGATCAATACTGTATTTGATAATTTCTCTTCTGAAATGGGTGGATGATTGCATGTGTGTGCTGGGTAGAACTTTGAACTCTAGGCCTTTCATTGCTAAATTGGCTTTAGACCCAAACTTAAAAATTGGTTTTTGATCCAAACAATAAAGCTGACCTCCACTAAAACCTTGTATAAAGGTTTTATTAACCCAGGTCTCTAAACTGATGATAAATATGCTTGTAATGTCTTATACCTTATAAATTAATTTATTTTCTCCTTCAAAGTAACAAAAATAGACTCTGTTCAAAACCTGTGATGTTGTACAACTTTTAATATTAATTTCTGATATTATAAGAAAAAATAAATTTCATAAACATGTCAATATTTCATCAAAAATACAAATGTATTTCTGTTGTAAAATTATTTGTATTTTTACAAATCTTATTTGTATTTCATCCTTGAAAAGCCTTATCCTGTCAGTGACACATACCATTATTCTTAATCATTGACAATCCTTTTCCTACCAATTTTTAATTAATTTCTTGAGTAAAATCATTAGCAATACATACATTTGATAATATCCCCCTCCTTTTCGACTTATGGAAAGGGAATCAAATCTTTCCATTCCTTTTCAACCCCAATTTTCAATAAGAATTTTTTTTTTGGAATATGAGGCCTGGTAAAAAAATCCAACTTGAAAAAATAAAGAGAGAAAAGCCTGATCAGGAAATGAGTCCAAGTAAAAAAAAAAAAAAATGAACTTGCAAAAAATGTGATCAGATTCAAAAAGCTGTTTTATTACATCATAAAAAATAGGTCAGAAATTTAAATATTGTAAATCTCTCTCCCTTTATGGATGCTTTGAGCCTTTTCCAATTTTGGTCAGAAAGAAATTGAATTTGACTCTCGTACATCTTACAACTTTTGTCACAGGTAAAGATAAAATATAACTCCTTTGACTGTAAGAGAAGAATCTTTAGTATAATCTTAACCTTTTGAAGTCTACTAAATTATTCTAAAAGCTAACTTGATTCTTAAAAACTGTTCAAACATAATTTTGACTTGATATATCATGTATACAAGCATGATCTCAAAAGCAAAATATTTCAGATTTCTTTACCTTCAGGCAATTCTACCAGTTGTACTAAGCGACCTTCGAGTGTGTCAAATATGAGTAATTAACAATTTTGTTATCTGCAAAATGTGTTATTCTCATTTGCACGAAGAGGAAATCAAAACATTCTCAATACTTTCGCACTCTATATCTGAATTCTGCTTTTTGGGTTTTATTTTTTGGACTTTCATATTTTATATATGATATTTCTTTTTCATTTTGTTTTGAAGAAACTTGAAACTAAACCTTTTTCCATCTTGTTTTTCTTTTGTGTGTGTTTTTTGTTTTGGTTTTTTGTTTTTGTTTTTCTTTCCTCTAGTTTTTTTTTTCCTCTTGTTTTTTCTTGCCTCTTGTTTTCTTCTTTCTTTAATTGTCTATTGTCTTCTTTTTGTCTGTCTTCTGTCTTCTTTTTGTCTGTCTTCTGTCTTCTTTTTGTCTGTCTTCTGTCTTCTTTTTGTCTGTCTTCTGTCTTCTCTTTGTCTGTCTTCTGTCTTCTCTTTGTCTGTCTTCTGTCTTCTTTTTGTCTGTCTTCTGTCTTCTTTTTGTCTGTCTTCTGTCTTCTTTTTGTCTGTCTTCTGTCTTCTTTTTGTCTGTCTTCTGTCTTCTTTTTGTCTGTCTTCTGTCTTCTTTTTGTCTGTCTTCTGTCTTCTTTTTGTCTGTCTTTTGTGTATTGTCTTTTGTTTTTTTTTCTGTCTTGTTTTTTGTTTGTTTCTGTTTTTTGTCTGTCTTCTATTGTTCTAAGTCTTTTTTTTCACAGCTTTCTTTAATTTGCTTATTCCACTTTCTCCATACTTTTGTCTTTTTTCTACGAAGAAAAATATAAAGTCAAATACCTTTTATTCTTATGTTCCTTCCTATTTTCCAGAATTCTTTTACTTCCCTTGTGATCTTAAAAATCTCTGTATTTAATGAATTGAATCTGTATCAAGCAAAATTAAATGAAATTTACTCACTTCATTTCTTGCATTAAATGAAATATGTAAAATTAATACATTTTTCTTTGCTTTCTATTATCTATTTAGTTTTCTATACCTTTTCATCTCCAAAGTTTCTTGGGCAGATTCCATCTGTTATCTTGTTCTTTAAAATTCTTCTGGTTTCATTTTATTAATCTCTCTCTCTCTCTCTTACCTGTCCAGAGATTCTATCATGTCAGTGCACCAGAAAGGAGAGGATATCTGTTATTCATATACCTATGTTTATTCATTTATCTCTTCCTCATATATATTCAACTTGCTCTGATGGTGTGTTTGCGTGTGTATATATATATATATATATATATATATATATATATATATTCAACTCACTGATGGCACACATATATATATATATATATATATATATATATATATATATATATATATATATGTCACTTTAATGATTGGGGAATGTGTGTGTATGTATGTATATATATATATATATATATATATATATATATACTTTTATAGAATTTTCTTTTTGATAACTCCCCATACTAGTGCCACATCATCAAGCAGCTGTCTTCAATATCATAGCTTATCTTTGAGGAACATTCTCTGCAGAGCATCTTGCCTTGAATGAGTAACGATTTTTGTCTAATGTTTTATTTTAACTTTCACCCTTCAGTATTTGCGCTACATTTTGATGATCGGAAGCTTTCTACTTTTGGCAGTTTTCATCTCTGATATTTTTAGATTTCTGGTTGACACTTTTTTCCGTTCATCTAGCAATATGTTCGAACGAAACGATCTTGAAATAGAAAGGAAATAATGCAACAAAATTTTGATAACGTAACGTCATTGATTTTTCTCGACTTATATGGGTACATAGCTTTGCTTATATTACGAAACAAAACAGTAACCCTAAAATCAGGTTAATAAATAATCAGTATTTACTTAAACGAGAATTAGGGTTGCTCTAATAATAGTAGCATGTTTATTCACTTATGTACTAGAAAAAAATTTGCAATGTCAACTTGTTAATTGCAAATGACTGAAATTTCTGTCATTGCAGTTCTAAGGCTTAATCGTGAATGATGAAAACTTCCATCAGTTACACTATGGGCTCTTCCACTTAAAATTACAAACAACTTTTTCTTGTTTCTATGTCCCCTTTCTGTATCTATAGGAGGAAGAGTCTGTGAAAATGAACTGTTCAGCTTATTTTACGCCACTCTGTGTAATCAAAGTTACAGTCACATTTAGAGCACCCCAACTGAGCTGCTCCTGTCGCAGTTAATGGGTTAACAAAATCAAGTGCACTTGTTAATCAAATATTGATTATCTATAACCATGTTCCTTCACAATTATTTTTATCATGTGTACTTAAACATACACGCACACCCACCCACGCATGTTTTAATGTGTGCAGCAGACAGTTTGCTGTTAATGTTGAACCTTCTATTGAAAACCTACTATAATCATTCTTTTGAATGAAGTATCTATATCAGTGAATTCATGGGAGTGACCCAGGTAGTATCATATATCATTGAAAAATTTACGTTTTTCTATTTTCCTATTGTTAAAGAAGTCTTCTGCTCAGATTCTATAGGTTGTCAAATTTGAATTCAACATTTTTGTACAACAAATAACATCAACAAATATTTACACAGGTGAATAATGATACACGTAGATTAGATGTATACATCTGTTATATCATGATTCTCTTGGACTGACCCTCACATTCTCGTTTTTGTCATATTATTTTGGCTATTGCACTCACCTGCATTGCCCAAGTGTCTGTTGGATCCGATAACCATCATAGAATTTGAAATGAAATTCTTTTGCTTTTGGAGACATATGTTCCCATTCCGTTCTGTCATGTTTTGTGTTCTTGAACTCCTAACTTTCAATTATTCCTGATTTTGCTGCTCTAATTCTTCTTGAGACTTTTACTCCTGCACTTCTTGTCTTTGGGATTGATTGAACTCCTGATTCCTGGAAACAAGGTAATTTTCATCCAGGCTGTGGTTGGAGATGATACTTCATTTTAATCAACAGAAGAAGAAGAACAAAAAGATATCTTTTAATTATACACCTTAGTATAATAATGCAGGATATCATACATACACTTTCTTTCTATATATGTCATAGATATGCTCACGGTTGAATTAGTCCTATTCTGAAGAAAGAAAGAAAAAATAAGCAGAAAGTGGAACCTTATCATTTGTGTTATACAGGTGTCCCCCGTTATAACGCGGTTGTTGGAGTCCAAGAAAGCCAGCCACATTATAACCAAGCTGCATTAACCAGTTGCCAATCTAGTTATTTTTGAGCTGGATTTATCTTCTGGGGTCCATTATCCACCCGTGTTATATTGCAAACTGTGCTAAAACGAACCATGTTATAACGGAGGAGGCCTGTATTTATTCCCATCTAACCAGCTACTAACAGTAATTGAATTGATACCACTTCTCTTCGTACTGTTTCAGGTTTCAGAAAGCCAGCAAGCTTCTAAGTTCTTTTGATTATTTCTTCACTGTGAATAAGTTTTTGTTTTTCTTTCTTTCTCTCTCTCTTAACTGAGTTACAGGAATATATTGATCCTGATGCAGAACCCGAAGAAGAAGCATCAAGGGCTGACATTGTCAAAGACAATGGCAATGTAGGTAGTAACAAGTTGGTGGGTGGGGCCTGACCAAAGGCACCTACACTTTCAACTTCCCCCTCTTCCCCCACTCTCTTGCACTCGGTAATGGTGGCTTGCATGGAACATGTCATTTTTGACATACAAATTAACTTTTTCTGAATCTCCTTACAATTTTCTCTATGCATCTCTCTTATTCTTTTACTCTGTCTTCATTTAGCATGAAGCTACTTGTCTCTGTTGGCTTGTATCTCAACCATAATTATTACATGTTAATGCACAAGGCATCTCGTTACTTTATTAATCACACTACAAAAAAGATGTTTCATATGTATTCCTTGTTTACTTATGTTATCATCCCTATTTTATTCTTGGAAGATCAAAGGTTGAGATTAGTTATAATGTAGCATAAAACTTGCCATGACAGTCAATAATTGAACAACTGTAGCGTCAAAGTTAGAAGTCATATAGAAAAAATTCCATAGAATAATAAATATGGTCACGAAAAATTCCATTTATGATATCTGAAAAACATCTAAAATAGTCAAAATATTATTAATGAACCCATCAAAATAAGGGCCCCAAAAGCATTTTTTGAAGGGATCTAGTGGAGCACTGATGACCATTTTCAAGTCTGTAGTCAAAACAGTATGGCCTGGAGTGCCAGAACATTCACACACATGCATACACATATAAAAAGGGATAGAACCTTTCTCCACCTTTTTTGTAGGCTATGGTTGTTCAATAAACCATGCTTAATTTGGCATGCAGATATTGTGTGTATGTATCATTGTTCTCCACTTATACCCTCATTTAGGATGTCACAGGGTTAGGTGCACACAAGCAATTGGGCTTGCTAGGCCTGTCACAGCTTTGATCTGCTATTCTTCTAATAGTCACCCATCTAGCTACCAAGCAGTCTCAACATTACTTAACTTCAGTGATCTTACAAGATTTGGTGTACCCTACCTGATTTTTCCGTAACTCCTTAATCTCAGGGAGAGGTCCCTCAATCCTTGCCCTCGAGCTGAGTGCTTAGTGAAGAGACATTGTTCTATTTTAAAAATCTTTGGTATCATTCTGTAGTGGATTGAACCATGGCCTACCAGATTCAGATATTGACTTGTCAAAAAAAAGTATTCATATCCTGGTGCTTAAGTGAATGTAGACAAGGATATCAAGCTCTGTCTTTTAAGTAATAAATAATAATAAGTGAACATTTGCCATGACATTTCGAATATAAATACTTGGTATTATATAACCTCTATAGATATCAAGAAAAAATTTGCACTCAAGTTACCAATGTGCTACAATGACCAGAAATTGTAAAACGGTACAGGCCCTCACTTGAGACCAGACAGCCCTGTATTCCCTCACTTCTTTTTTCAGCACTACCCCACTGCTGATATGTCTAAGAGTGTAGTGAGAGCACGTAAAGTCAAGTGCAACAGTTAGTCCATAATGTACTAGAAGATAACTTCATGCTAGTACTTGTATTTCTAAAAGAAACTGTAATTGCTGCTCTCAAAAAAAAACCCTTTATTTATTCTTATATTAAAATGATTTTTGAAAGAGAAATGTTGCATGAGACCATATGACTTACAAATGGGGAAGGTACTGATCTTCACTGGTCTATCATTAACTTAACTAGTCCCACATACTGACCCAACCATACTTCATTATGTCTTTCACCATGACATGGAATTTATTCTGAATGCCACTACCGAATCACATACCACAAATTCTGTATGAAATTCTGCTGACTATCCTATCATGGGCGGCTGCTGCCACCACTTTTACAAGGGGGTGCAAAAGCATATATATCCCGAGTGGAGGGGTCAAAAGGCTATATTCAGAATATATCTTACTGGCCACCCTTTTGCACTATAGGAATTGCAGTCATTGAGAAGATACTGAACTCACTGCCATTTGTAGTGTGAGCAACTACAACCCAATGAGTAATCTAGATTTCAGATGGTGCACATGACTATTGGCGGAGACTTGTGACCTGGAACTAGGATGACAAAATGAAGCAAGCACCATAACAGTTGGGGTTACATGAAACAGTTATAATGCACCATTATCCTCTATTGACAATGAGGTTCTAACTTTTAAACTCTTGGTTGGGGAGTGGGGGGAGAAATGCCCCCATCTCCAGCAGATGCCTCTGTATCCTAAACATAGTTTCTTTATAGAAACTAACTAGAAAGTAATTACTTTTTGTTTATTGTTACCAAATAGAATTTGCATATTAGAACCTGACTTTAACATTCTTGCTTAAAACTTAGAATATTATTCTTCTAACCACTGGAAACTATTCTTTCCTTTCTCTGTTATTTTCTCTTTCTATCTTTCTATCTGCTTCTGGCTTGTTGATTCAACTCAAAAATGGATAGACAGAAGGGAATTGGGTTCAAACCTTTTCAACATTATAATGGCCACAAATTAAACTTTCAAAAGCAATTAAAACAAAACCCTACCCAAGTCCTGCTTGGATGATGGAATTTCATAGCAATTTTCATGTCTTTATGTTTTGTTTTTTCTTCTATGCTTTTTTATTGGTTTTGTTTATATAATAACTTTTCTTTTCTTTCCTACATATTTGCTGAATTATGACTGGCAGTCAGACATTCAATGTCTTTTTTGTGAAGCTTTTCTGCTTATTTGCAGAAAAGATTTTGTCTGGACATTTTACCCAACTAAAGTTGTTTCCCCCCCCGGCCCAAGAAAAAATTTAAGTTTTAGCATTTTGCATCTTTCTCCAAGAGTGCTAAGATTTTATGCTCTTATCAACTTTGAAAGTCTTACTTGTATATCTGTTCATGTATGACTGAAATTGACGATACAAGTTCGAAATTCAAACTATCTTTCTGCGATGGGAAGGTGTCAAGTCATCTACTGTGGCAGGACAACATCTACTTGGCTAAACACCTACTGAGTATTAAAAGTTAATAAAATCAAGGATAACTTTTTGCTTGATTTTCATTGACTTACAATAAGAAGTAAAAAGAAAATATAGATTTTCAGGATTATTACATTTTTTAATGTTTATATTGGTCTATATTTATTTGGTCTTAATTTTGCTGCTTCTTGAAAACCCTATTCAAGTAAAAATGTCCAAGCAAAAATGTCATATGACAAAATAGAGTAATTGAATATTGTGCTCCTTCTGCTCAGTTCCTTTTCATTTAATGAATGTTCTTTACTTATTTTATATCAGTTTATTCGAAATATGTGTATATGTAGATATATATATAAAAAGATATAGTTAGGGACATGTCTGATTATTAACGACAGACAAGAAACACTTTCTTGGCAGCTTTTCATGTTTATGCAAAAGACTTTGGGCATTATTCAAATTCATTGGATCTGAACTTTCTCTTGTGCATAAACAAAATAAACTAAGTTGAAAAAGTATTTTTGTACACAGAGCTTAGAACTTCAACAAAACCATTGATGTTAGTCTTTTAATGAATATTGTGCTCTGAGAAAAATATTTGAATAAAGAAACAAAATTGAAACAATAGAAAAAAACATTTTCAGGGCTGGGATTTGAACTGCATAACTCAGTCAGCTTCTAGACTTATTAAGCTGTCATTTTAAGGCCAAAGAATATTTTAATGTTTACGTTACCATTGCTTTGGCTATAATCTAATTATCACTTCTAGGGAAAATATAAAATATTGAAAATTAAATCATTCTTGGCCTTTTTCTCCGATCTGTTTAAATGCTGTTTAAATAATGAATTGTCAAGGAATAAATTGTTTTTAAACTGATCTGTTACTAAAATCCTGGGAAAGTCAGTTTTGCTGTTAATATTCTTTTGTTTTTCCTCTTTCATGGTTTGTTTTAAACCACCATTAATTAGAGACCAATTTCTTGTAATATTCTTGTCGTCTTTGAGAAAATTCTCCTAATTATATATATATATATATATATATATATATATATATATATATATATATATATATCATGGCAAAAACTACGTTTTATATTTTTGCGATTTTTCTCATTTTTGATTTTATATTTGTAGAATACTCTTTTCTCAAACCTGGGCTTCCCTTTATCTCCAATTGATCCTGCAGAACATGAGGATTCTTATTGTTGAAGATTTCTGACTGTTTAGAAGTTAGGGGCCTGAAATCTTGGAAACATTGCTTTGGAATTTCTCAAATTAGAAGATAAATCTATAAGTAGTAAACTTTGTTGCTCTCAAGCTTTGCTTGATTAACTCTTGAATTCATTTCAGTAATAAAAAAAGTAATTCAAGGAGTAACTTCTGAATAAAATTACCTCCCTTGCACTTTTTGTTAAATTATCTATTTTCCTTTTAATTCAAGTCACAAAAGAGTTTCAATTTTTTATCTCATTCATTGAAGATTTCTACAGCAGTTACAAGCGGTATATGAATCTAAGATTTAATCGCTTCATATCCAGTTGAATCCTGCCTATAAGGATTAATTCTTTTTTATAAATACTTATTTGGGTTCAACTTGGAGCTCAAATAAGAATTGGTATTTCATTGAACACACTGAAAATATTGTCTCTACCATAAGATACAAGATGTATATATCTGTATAAAATGTTATGATGTTCAGTATAAACTCTGCCTATGATATGGAAAGTTTGACTGATTTTATTCTTAACAAACTTCAGGAGGGTTGGATTATTTTTTTTAATATAAAATTGGTGATGGTGAGGTACATGCACTCAATTTCCTCATTGTGCATTTATGCGCAGGGGAGCTCAAGCTAACAAACAGATAATGTGGAATATTTTGATGGGTGCTGCTTATTCTTTAAATTGGGTCAGGAAGGTTTTTTGGTGGCGGGTCGGATTAGAAATGTTTTAATGTTTTGCAGGCAAAGGCAAAGAAAAAAAATGAAACCAAGCCAATACATGTCTATGGAAACAGCTGGCAAAGTGTTGGCGTGTTTTTAGCTATAAAACATTGATCATTTAAGGCGACTGTAAAAATGAGACTTTCGCTCAATTTTTCCATAATGAATTGTATTGTTCACTTGTTAGGGAAAACAAAGAATTGTTGTATCCAATGTCATATATTCAATAGTCCGCAGGCTGGATTTGGCCCCCAGGGTGTAGTTTGCCAGTCCCCCTCTAAATGTTTAATAAAGAGTTGTCAGTTGGAGTAAGGGATGGGTTATGAGTCATCATCTACAGGTGTGGAGAGCTAGTATAAAGTTACTTTCCAGTACTAACAGAAATAGAAATTTAAAAAAAAACTGTGAATAATAAAAGTATTAAAACTGAAATTATATACCTTACATTTTGTTGTTGCATGATAAGACAGGATTTGCTTACTGTAGAAATTCCACCAGACAATTTCTACTCTACAGTTCATGGAAATCCTTCTATTTAGCCCTGTGGGGGGAGGTAAGACAAATGTATATACTGCTCTATCATTGTACTTATCCCTTATGCTCTTATCTACGAGGATGTAATCAATTTCAATATTGGTTTCATGATTAGGGCTTCTCCAAGGCTTTCTTTTATTTGGTTTCTTCTTGAAGAAAGCTGTTACAGAGTTGACAAGATATCCTCTCTTTTGTTTAGTACTTTATATCCAAACTTGTCAACGCGATTTTCATTTCTTTGTCTGATTCAAGCATTGAATCCTCCATGATGATGGTCGGGTGCTCTTTGGTATTTTAAGAAGTGGAGTTCAAGTCATCGTAAAAGTTATCCATCTCCTCCTTAGTTGCTCAAATGATGTTGAAGCAAATGGAGAAAAATCTTTTTGCCACAATTTATTTTGTTTTATTGTAAAATTTGTTATACTTTTAGCATTACAATAGTTCTCAATTCAAAAGGAAATAAGTTGTATATATGCTGATGTGCCAAAATTCATTTTCAGCTCTGATATTATGAAGGTTTTAAAACTGAAAGTGATTTAAAAAAAATTTTTTTAAACATTTGTTATGTGATTTGTACGAGTCTGTTTGGATAGTGTGATGATTAGCACATCTGCCTCATACAAAAAAAGTCCAGAGTTTGATACCCAAGGTGGACGGAGAATATGAAAAACTTTCCATTTGGACAAATTTCCCTGTGCACGCAGTTGCTAATTGAGTACACTCTAAGCTATGTGATTAGGGCAGAGATATCCCTTCAGTGGACTTGCATCCTGCCAAGGGGTTGGCCATAAAAACTTGTAAGAATAAAGTCCTTGTCTCAACCAGACTTGAAACTTGCAAGGATCACTAAGCTGATGCATAATCAGCAGCTATTCATACTCCAATAGAAGTTGTCTCTAAAGAAGCGGACTCTTTTTACCTTATATGATCTTTGTGGTCACTGTTGATGTATTTTCATGGGATATATGTTCAGTTTTCAACTGAAACTGCAAAACTTATTCAGACATTATACTTGCCTAAGATACCAATGAAAACTATACAAAAACTCCTTACAGCTTAGCTTACACTTGTCAACATGGCTCCTTCTTGAAATCAGACACCAATTCTAAAGTTGAAATCAAGATATCTATAAATATGTAAGCTAGGTAGATACATGACTAGAGAAGAGATAAACTCATAGTATCATTTACTTGGCTTCTACTATGAATATTTGAAAGGAGAGAAAGGAAAACTGATTATTTTTGTCATGAGATTAAAGGCTGGATGTCATTGAAACTCTTACATATTAAAAATGATTACTCTGTGCAACATATCTTTACTTTTTTTTTGGTTTCTGTGTAATAAGTGTTATTTTCTAATGTCTAAAAAGTACAGAAGTGTCTTTGAACTTTGTCTTTGTGATCAGGACAGTGATAGTTTGAAGTCTACACATTTCCAATTGGACAACCAGTGAATTTGCACATTTTTAATTACTTAAAGTAAAAAACCAAGAAAAAAAAACAATTACATGTGAATATCACTGTTTTGTTCCACCCTCCCCGCCATCGTAAACACTATTGACTCCTGGAGACCCTCAGATGGCCACGAACCCTGAGCAGTTGCTCTATTCCCTTATGTCTCGGGCCATCTCTGGCGATCATTGAAAATATTGTTCAGTGTATATTCGTTTCATCTGGATATTCTATAGGAGTTTTCTCTGTGGTTTCATTTGTTTATACACAGTGTCATATATATGTATGCAAGCCAATGCAAAGGGGGAAATGTTGTTGAGGGCAATGCTAGGGGTAATCAAACTGAACGCAGCTGGGATTTCCTTCTTTCTTTCTTTCTTTTTTTTTTTTTTTTCAAATATCTGCAAAACCTGGGATGCACCCCCACCCTCTGCTTTTTCTTTCTTTTTTTTTCTTTTTTTCTTTTTTCCTTTTTTTCTTTTTTCCTTTTTTTTCTTTTTTTTCCTTTTTTTCCCCTTTTTTCCTTTTTTTTCCTTTTTTTCCTTTTTTTTCCCTTTTTTTTCCCTTTTTTTCTTTTTTTCCCTTTTTTTCCCTTTTTTCTTTTTTTCCTTTTTTTATTTCTTTTTTTTTCTTTTCTTTTCTTTTTTTAAAAATTTCAAACAGTGATATACTGGAATATTGATCCGGGCTGATACCCAGCACCGGATTTAGTAAAAAATATCCATTTTTCGCAAGTGCAATGCCAGATATCTGACTGGATTGATGCTCTGGTTCATCACTATTGCTAAGGCCAACCTTCTTTTGTGTATTCAATTTTTCTCATATTATTGTTACACTTAGTATATTTTATAGATTTTTATTCATAAGTTTGTTTTTTTTTTTTGTAAATGGTTTGAAGTAATTTTTTTATGTTTGTCTCCTGTCTTTTTTTTTTTCTTCTATTTTTGTTTTTATATATGTCTATGTATTTATGTCTGCTCTTTTTTTGTCTGCTTAAAAACTACATTTCCTTCTTGTTGAAGAAAAAAGCTCTTATATTATTGGATTTAATTTTTTTGAATATACTATATTTTTTATCTCAACATTTTTATTACACTCATATATATAATAAAAATGCTGAAGAGAAAAAAAAGGTATATATATATATTTGTGATGTGAACAAAGTTAACAATTTGAAAAGAAAAGACTTGAAGCTAAGTACATCTCAAATTCTCCATTGGTAGTTTATGTTCCGCCGAAATTTGGGCTTTAGAGCTCCTGACAAAGAATCGTGTGAGACGACGTTTGCAATCAGTAAAAAATTTGAGATGTACTAATCAGCCTCAATTACTTTCTTTTCCAATTTGTCAATTTTCTTCATATCATCTTGAATCCATTTTAAGTGATATTCTCTTGCGTGTGTAAGATTTAGGATATTTTTTTTTTCTCTCCCATTGATGTATTTTTGTTCTTGATAATGCCAAGTGATTCTACTCTACTTGTAAATTATGGTATATAAGTTTTGATTTTGTGTTGTACCTTGATACAAGAGCCAAGATTCCTCAATTTCGTGTCAATGCTTGCTTCTCTGTGCAAATCAGCAAAACAAGTTGAACTTATGCTATTTTGCAATAAAATTCCAAGGTCCCTATCTTTTTGTTGAAGTTTGTATAACCACTGTGTGTCCATGCACTAAATATACATTTGCCTGGAGTGGTACTTTGTTTTCTGACGATCTCCATGATCACACCTATTCCTGTATCAGCCTTCTGCTAATGCGGTTTCATTTTCAAAGTTTCACCTTTTTTTCTCTGAAGTTCAGGGCCTCTGAGACTGGATTGGAGCCAGTGCACTGCACTGGGTCCCTGATTACCAAGTGTGGGTTGGTGGTCTGAGAGTTTCCTGGATTGAGCTTTGTATCAAAATTTTTAAGTCAGCACAATATGTCCATTAATAAGATGGGTTGACGTAATCGTTTGCTGGCAAGTGAATATCTTTTATAATCTTTTTCTTTGTCCAGTACCCACCATCTTATTTAATGGACATGTCTACTAATATGAGCCAATTCTGCTGAAATTGTCAAAAAACAATTCAATGCTCTTTATGGGGCTTCCATGATGCATTGCACTTTTATTTTTCAATATCTTATAGTTGCTTCTTACTCTGTGATCATAAACTATGGTGCACAATTATGGTGGGATTTTTTTCTGAAATTTATATTGATGGATCCTAAAGATATGTCTTTTCAATTCTCATTCTTTTACTTTTCTTGGCCAATAAATTTTTTAAAGAGTTTGTGGGTGAAAATTTTGCTGTGATAGCAAAATAGTTCATTTGCATTTATGACAGACTCTACTGAATTGGCTGGTTCGGTTATGGGTTTGTTTTTTCTTTACCAAACTTTTTGTAGGTGTGATCAATGCTCCAACATTTCCTTTTTTAAGATGACCATTCTCGGATCATCTTTTGCTTTTGTATTCTAAAATGGATACCAAGTGACCGAATGAATCAAAATTGAAATTAGTGGTAAAAGAAATTTTGAAAGCAATATTTTTTGTCTGTAGTAACTCAGTACAATGTAAAATGAACATGAGCATTATGATAGGTGTCAAATAAAATGGAAAGACAAATTAGCCAAAATTGATACTGATACAGCCCCCCCCCCCATAATGTGAGTGTTGTGGTCCAAGAGAGCCAATAGTATTATAACCAGGGTTACCAAATCAGCTATTTTAGGGCTGTATCTAGCTATTTTGCTTCTAGATCTACCTTTTTGGGAGCTAGATTAATATTTTTGGATCCATCATCAATGTATGTTGTATTGTAAGCTGTGCTATCACAAATTGTTTTAAGGGAAGGCCTATAGCTTGTGTCCTGTTCACTGCCCTTCTTCCTAACCAATATTTTCATTTATTAGCTTTTTAAATGAACCTAAAAAAAGTTAATAACCTCACAATTATTGAGGCCACAGAGGAAAGATTTGAGTCCAATTAACTATTGACAATTCATTTATGTTATATATTCTATACTGTGTTTACTTAAAATGAAATTCCTTATTCTGTTTCTTTCTTTCTTCCATTTTATTTATTCATTGTGCTATTATACTTTTTATTGGCAATATTAACAGCAAAAATTTTGTTCATAAGCAGTATTTTTTTTATCAGGTCTCATATTTTGGATGTGTATCTATTAAAGATAGTCTTTTCAAGGTCTTTGAGCAAGTACTTTTACAGACAACATTCCAATTTAGTTTGAAATAAGACCAAATATGAAGTATTTCTCATTCTTAATTGTCTTCTGTATTGATACATAAAAAATTATATTTGTTCTCTCTCCAATTGAAGAAATGTACTTGAATTTTCTTGCATCTTCTGTTACTCACAGTTTTTACATTTCTCAGATTCTTCCCATTTATTTGAGATTGGATATCTTAACTTTTAAGAGTTACGTAATGATTCTCCTTGACAATAGTATCTGTATCCTCCCAGTGCACATGAAAGTGAAAGCTAGTACATCCTAGCTTTCTACATATATAGGATTTTTTTGAAAATCATAAATCTATATTGTACACATAACGATATATACTCTCATCAGGCATGTAGTGTATGTGCAAATCTATTTATTTATCAGAAACCATCAACCAAAAGTATCTCAATAGGTTTCTTCAGTTTTCAAGTCAGTCTAGTTATGTATTATGCATACAGGCTGCACCAATGGTGTTGAAGGGCTGAAAATTTAAACATTTACTCTTTATGTCTAGAAAAAACAGTATTTTTGTTTTTTGACATCCCCCTCCATTTAAGTGGTGGATCAATTTGCAATGTAAGTTTATGCAAAATTGATCCCCCTCGTTTGTGTCTGGCAGAATTCACTCTTGATTTTTGAAAATTAAAACTTTTCAGTGATCAATGCCCTACAAAAGTTTAGCGAAGTAACTTATAAATCTTTCACTCCTTTTTTGAATTTTTGATTGATCACCTCTAATGAAGCATGCTGCCAAAAGACATTGGTCATGTGACAGTTTCTATTGACCTGCTCTTGATGACCTGATATCTAAACTCCTTTTTGAGAAAATATCCCTGGAATTTGTTTCAAAATTGAATCAAAGTAGATTTGGTTAGTTTAATTTTCTTGTATAGAAAATTCTCAGTCATAATAGAGACAATAAAAAGAACACTGTTTAAAAACTGCATTGTATGTACTCTTTGACAGTATTTGTGTCTCTAATGAACTGTTTTCAGTTGAGTTTTCAAGCTAATTCCTGCTAAAATGTCCAAAACAAAAATAATGATTACCTCAAAATGTTATTCAAAATGCCATACTTATAAATATATATAGATTGATTGTATATAAACATTGTAGTCTGCTTTTTTTTGTATTTTCTATTTATTTTCTTGTGAATGGATATAAAAAAAAAAAGGAATAATATTCCTCTTTGTTAGTCCACTCTCTATACCGTATCTATCTTTATCAATGCTATGGACTGATTGGGGGGAAAAAAAGAAAAAAAAAAATGCTATCTATCTCTTAACATTGCTTAATTCCTAAAAGAATACTGTTAACTGATTTGATAATTGCTCTTAACATGAAATTTTACCGATTATGAGAACTGTTGACTTTCATCGCTGTTGGAAAAAAAATAGCAAATTTTCTTGAAAATCTGGAAAAAAAGTTGAAGCTTCATTGATGAGAAATGAAAGAGGCATACTTAGTCATGAAATTTGTTTTGTTTTCATTTTAATTGTCTCAAAATGTTTATCATGCATCAAAAATACACATCTGAAATGAGACCAAGTAAAAAATGTTAGAATTTGCTTTGGCTTTTTTTACCAAATCAATGTAATGAATATTACCTCGTAAACTGAGGCTCAATTTTTTTGAGGTAAGTATTTTGCTATTTAGTACATAGAGAAAGAGATGTGCCTTTTTTTGTCTTATGGTATTACTGATTCTGAACAATGCCTTCTTTTAGATTTTCCTGTTAATGTTTTTCTTAACCATGTATAGAATTAATAATTTACAATTTTTTTTGTTTGCATTTTTCAACTTTCAGCAAACTTGATGGTTGGTCTTTAAGTTCATTTAAGTAGATTCATATAGAAAAGAGAGAAATGCGAAAAGATTTCAATGTATTTTTATTAGGTTATTCAACATGAAATTACTATTTTTATTCCAAGCTCAACATTTTTGGTATGTTTTTGAAATCTATAACATTTTTGATGTAGATTATTCAGTAAAAATTTAATTCCATTAATTCTTTGTACATTCATTAACCTTTTTAAGACTTACTTAATGGGTTGCATAATTCATGAATAAGAATGTCCCCGTAAACTTTTAAGAAATCTATGGGACTTGTATATTCCAGCAGTCATAGAAATCACAGGATATTTCATGTCAGTCTTGAAAGGATTAAGGCAAATATGAAAAGTATTTTAACCCATGATTTCTACATTTTATGCCTGAATCTACAATAGATATAAATTTTAACTTTCTGACTATGCTGTTAGTGAATGAATAATGAGAGTTTATTTTCCTTATTAGTTTTGACTCAGACCACCATTCTTTGGCAATGTAAACAGCACAATTGAAAGTAGAACCAGATATCGGTTGTAAGGAGTCAAGTTTAAAGGTGTATAATCGGCTTCTGCCAAACTATCAAGCCCCATAGCCGAATAGTTGAAGGGAGCCAGGAGCATACTGGACTCCCTCAGACTAGGGGGTGTGAATTTCTTCAATTCTCACTGTAGGCTTACTCTTTATTTCTGGTTGCCCTGTTGACTTGATGATAAAAATGTGTTACAATATTTCATCCAATAATGATAAATTAAATAAGATTTTGTGTTCAAGAAGTGAAGATTTCAGTTAGAAAAGCAAGTGATTGGTTCAAATCATCAGTAATTTATAGGCTGTAGTGCAGTGATTCCCAAATTGGGCATCCCTTCTTGGGAGCACTGTAAGACTCAGTTGGTGCTGGAAGGCAAGGGTAGTTGAGGTGGGTAATGGGTGAAGAAATCTATACCTCCTGCACATGAAGTTTTCAAATATTTTTGATTTTTCTGATTTAAATTTGATTAAAAATTATTGAAATTTACCTTTCGATGAATCGTTATCGACCAATTTTATGGTGCTGATAAAATATGTGTTCTATAAGGGGATGGTAGTCTGAAAAAAAAATGGGGAAACATTGCTTTAGTAGAATGCCAATGATAGTTTGGAAAAGCATTTGACATTTGGGAAAGACTACTTAAAAGAGTGAATGGGTCGGTAGCCTGTTTTACTGTGTGTAGCTTTTCATGGTTTGTGACACCACATTAAATTATCAGATCACAGCACAACAGAAAATGCTCTCATAGTTTCCTGAAAGGGAGGAAGGATAAGCTCATCATTTCAACAACACAGGAAACTGACACTTGGGTTGTCCACAAACACACTTTGCTGCTCGGGCAGTGTTTTTTGTAGTGCAAAAAGCTATGAAGATACACTGTATAAAATGAAATGCTTTGTCAACATCAACACAAACAGATGAGTCCCATGTTAAAAATGCATTTTTGATCAAATAGGCCAGAAAGTGGTTGATGAATTATTGTTCATTCTGGATTCTAGCTTGAAAGGTTCTCAATGAGACATTTGCCAAAAAATGAATTTGATGTTTTGTAAGCCGTACCCTCACAACTTGAGCTGATTTTTCTGTAAAAAAATCTTGCAATATGTCAAAGTTTCTCTTGAATTTTATCAATGAGCTTGCTCTCCTAATTCTGATCTTTATCTTAACAGATACCCACTTGTTCAATGGTGCATGTTTAGGATTAGGCAGACCTTGGGGCATGATTTGTGTATTTCCCAAGTTGTAAAATGTTCAATTAAAGTGGATTTGTTAGAAGCAGAAAGATTATTTTTAATCTGTTTTATTTAATCAAATGCTGTCTTGAACACTTATCGTTATAGTTTTTTTTTCTCATTTTTAAAAAGAATGAATGGTTATTTGATAGATGTGGCCAATTTCTTTTGCTGTTTCTGTTGATTGTGTGACTTTACTAAAATAGTGAATTATAAGGATTTTAGAATCTAATAGACTCGCATGTTGAAAGATGAGATTGTTTAATATCTGGAAGAGGCCCTTTTGTGATGTATAATGGCTCTTTTTTCTATTTTTAATGAATTTTTCTTACTTGGAGCAGGATTCATACTTTAGTCTTGTTTTTTCATTAATGTTTTGAGTGTATATTTTGAGATTTTATTAGATATGTGAAATATGTATAAATATGTATACTCTGAAACCTTTCTGTAAATTAATTTTTTTTTAGTGTCAGTCATTTGAATTTCATGCTGTGATTATACTCGGCAAGATACACTATATATGTGTAGATGTTATATTTCATCCATTTAACTGAAAATTTTCATTTTGCATGAATAGGCTATACCTGTGTATATAGGTAAATATGGAGATTGTGAAATATTTGTAATCATGGGTGTCCGCTGCCACTTTTTTCCCTAGGGGAGTGGAAAAGGGTATATTCATAAAATATCTTAATGGCAACCTTGTTACCAGTGAATAGTAGATTCTTTATATCGGAACATCAAGTTATGATTACATGAGGGTATAATCAGGGAAGAGTGCCTCATTCCCTCCCCTCCAGCGGATGCCCATGTCTAATTCATATAAGTAAGTTTATTATATAATCTATGATGTGAGGTTTTGAATTTTGTATGATCTAATTTTTGTGTTTTAGATTTGAAGGAGAAAGAAATGTTGAAATTGTTTCTTATTTTCTTTTAGAAAGAACTTCAGGATCAAATGAGGCAAAAAATTGAAGATGATGATACTTTGCTTGGTTTCAAAAAAGAGGGTGAGGAAGAGGAGAAGAAAGATGAAGAGGGAGGGGAAAAGTCCAAAGAGGCCATCGAGGAGGAGAAAAAAGAAGTAGTAGAGGAGGAGGCTAAAGAAGGTGGAGAGGAAGAGAAGAAGGAAGTAGAGGAAGCCAAAGAAGCTGAGGTGAAAGAAGAGAAGGATGAGGAGGCTAAAGAAGCTGAGGTGAAAGAAGAGAAGGAAGAGGAGGCTAAAGAAGCTGAGGTGAAAGAGGAGAAAGAAGAGGAGGCCAAAGAAGCTGGGGAGAAGGAAGAGGAAGCTAAAGAAGCTGAAGTGGAAGAGAAGAAAGAGGAGAAGGAAGAGGACACTAAAGAAGCTGAGACAGAGGAGAAAAGTGAAGAAGCTGAAGTGAAGAAAAAAGAGGTGAAGAGATGATTTTGGAAATCTGTTTGATTTGCTTTGCACTGATTGGCTGGCCAACGGGACTCTCTGACCTTTCTTTCCTTGCATGACCTTCTAACCAAAGACTTCCTTTCTAAACTCTTTTATTTTACCCTCTTTCAAACCTGGCAGAACAAACCTGAAAAGCCTCGGCTAGCAATGATGAGTGAGCAAAAGTGTTTGTGCTTTAATGAAAGATTTTTTATTTGAAGTAGATATTTTTAACTCTTAAATTCATACAGAGAAAATAGAATGTCAGTTTGAAGGGAAATTACTTCTAATTGAAATCATTTCCCTTTGACCATTTAGTGAATTTTTTGAATTTAAAAAAAGTTCAATCCACAGAAGAGTTCCACTATTTTTATACTATTCATTAAAGAATTCCAGTGTCAACAGTAAGTAGTTTGAAGCAGTTCATGAATTTAAGAGTTAAATATGACGATTATGCTTTATTTTAGCAAAAGCTGATAACTTCATTAACCACTAGATTTTGTGACTGCAATCACATTGAATTTTCATTATTTTTTCTGCCATTTGAAAAAATTAAACACTGCATGATCATCATGATTTCTCAGAAAAAAAACCCAACTTTTATGACCAAAGAGTTTTCTTTTGATTAGTTTACTCCTCTTTTCTGCATTTAATGAATGACAGTTCTTAAAAGCTTCTACTTGAGTTGACTCTTAGAATCTACTTGAAATTTCCTCTTCATTTGTGATCATTCACTAACAAAATTAACATTTGTGCTGGACATACTTTATAAACTACCAAGCAAAGTGCTGTAAGTTATGAAACCCTAATAGTTAGAATAATTAGTCCAAAGAAACTTTCTAGATCATTCTTTATTTCAAGCAATTTGAACCTTCATTTGAATCCTTGAAGACGGGGTTTGCAAACTTTTTTGGAGTTTGGCTGGATTACAAATGTTTTCATGTCTTGTGGGTAAAAACGAATAAAAAATGAGACAATGATTGTACTAGGCTATGAAAACAGTTTGCATAGTTATATTTTTAGCCCTAAAACATTGATTCATTTGAGGCCACTGCAAAAATAATCCTTTGTTCTTTACACGGAATTTTGTTATTCACTCACCAAAGATAGATAAGGGGAGAAAAATAATTTTTATATTCAGTGTCATATATTCAATAGAGTTGATTGGCTGGATGAAATGTGGCCACGGGCCATAGTTTGCCAACCACAGCTCCAGGTGATTCTTTTGAAAATTGCAGATTTGTTTGTATCTAATTTTATAAGAGACACAGAGACTTTAGAAAATTTCAAGTCTTTTTACAATGTCTTGCATATTTTTTTCATTGGGATGATGATCTAAGTATGTGATAGAATTTGTAATAATTTCATAAACAACGTCCATCAAAATATGATTTGTAGTTTCTCTAGGAAAAAATCTTCAAGAATTACCAAGTGCGATTTTATGGTTAAATCTTATATTTATTGTTCACTATCATCTTAATGTCTGAATACTGATAATTTCCCTATTTTATCTTGAAATTGAAAATACTTCAAGAAATATTGATCAAATTTAGTAGTGAGTGATATTACTTAAAACAGTCTTGGTCGTAAATTCTATAAGGATAGTTTGTTTGAGTATTCAAATTATGTTTAAAGAGGATATTTGGCCAATGAGACAAACAACTTTCAATTGTCTTTAGATGCTTGTTAACGAAGCTCTAACGCAAACCAACAAAGTTTATTAAAGTTGTTTACCAAGATGATTTATAAAAGAATGCTTTTTATTTGAAAACTCTGTAAATGTAGATGGTTTGTCTTGGGGTAGGAACTTATGCCATCAAATTCTGAAAAGAAATGGTGAAAGAACTGTTGTCTACCAAAAGCAGAACCATAATGCTGAGATTATTGATCTGCTGCTGAAGCCATAATATCACTTCATACTTTCAGTAAAAAATTGGACGAAGATTACAGACCAAAATCTCATTGACTGTCGGTGGAAAACTGGCCAGTGTGTGTTTTCTATTCTCTTACACAGATTTTAGTATGACAAACTCATTAACCCCGATACAATTCCAGCTTGATCATAACAATCATTTGTCAAGCAGGTAAAGTTAAAAACATTAAAATGTTTACTATGCTTTTAGAATCTGTTTTGGCTAATTTGATAGCCATGTAATCTCTCGAGTAATTTTCTATTTAGAAGAGAATTGACTCACTTTCTCATTGGCACCTCAACAATACTTATAGATTGTCTATCATTTGTACATCTCTGTAGAAAAATAAGATATTTCTTTCCGTGGGATAAAATAGGTAAAATGAAGAGTTTCTTTTTATGTATCTTTTGATCCACAAATATATAGCAATGAAATATATATGTATATATATATGTATATATTCTGTATATTCAGCTTTTTCTATTCTATACTGCAGTAAATTAAAACTGGTTTCCTCCTTTGAATTATGATAAATCATCTCTCATCCATGTTTTTCTCTGGCAGATCACATTTCTTATGTAGACAGGAACAGAGATATAGTTTGTCATGTTTATTTCTGAGGAATATTAACTTTCCTTTATTTTATTGTCTATGCTTCATTAGACCACCAAAACTGTTTCTTCCGTATTCAAGTGATTCTGGCTGTATATATTTGTCAAATGTACAGTAGCCTATCAATAGAGCAAGAGAGATGAAAATTTAAGCATTTCCACCGTATTATATGGATGAAAATTCTCCCCCAAAATAGATTTTTAGGGAAGGGGTTCAATTTACAATGAGAGCTTATGATAAATTGGTCCCTTAGTTTGTATTCAGCACTGTTCATGCTTGTTTCTTTTTGAGAAAAAACAACTTTTTAGTAATCCGATAAAAAGCAAGAGAAGTAACTTATTCTTTGATCATCTTTTTTCAAATTTTTAATTGATCACCCCCAACACGGCTACCAAAAGATATTGGTCAAACAAGTATGTGAAATGGTTAATAATTATCCTGTGAATGTTAATCCTGCCTTGAAACTTAGCATGCTTTGAAGTAACTTTTTCCCTCTTGATCAATCCAGTAAAGCTTCTCTTGGATTAAATTTTAACAAGAAAAGTTTAAATCTTTTTTTCTTCCAGAAGAATGAAAAAAAAAAAAATCAACTTAAAAATTATAGCTTTTTAAAATGAATTAATGAACAGTCATAGCTCATTGCTGGAGATCTGTTTATTTAGACAATTTTGATTGATAAATGCCCTTATGCTGACCATGGCCACAGCCGACTCGGCCCAGGCTTCACATATCACAAGTTTATCTTCATCTCAGAGTTCTAGGTTTTTGTGACTTGTGAAATAGTCTGAGGTGACAAGCACCCAAAGTGGTGTCACTCACTTCATCATATACTTTTTTACACATAGATAGGAATGAGAGGAGTTGGATTCATGCCTTCCCCAAGGCATTAGTGTCAGTTCCAGTCTAAGTTGGAGTCTGAACTTGGCTCGGCTCGGCCAATCCATTTTCTGCACTCTTGACTAATCAACCACCTGCACTTCCCACATAAGTATTAAGTTACTATTAAGTATTAAGAATAATTGGAGTTGTATTTTCTGAAGGGGAAGAATAAGCAAAAGTAATAATTGCATTGATTTTCATTAGTTAGTTTTTACTGTTATATAATTAGGACATCTCAATATTTACCTTTGATTGCAGCTTGTTAAATCCAGGAAGTGCTTAAATGAAAGGAAGTTGTAATCATTTAGATATTCTTTTGGAAGAATGTTTCATGATAATCACAGATTATGCATATGTTTGTGATTGCTGCCACTCGGAGAACTCTGTCATGTATCTTTCATGGAGTAGTGTGTGTATAAGAAAGGACCAAGGGCACAATCCAGTCTTAGCTTGGCAAGTTTTCTCTCAATCGACCGGGACAGACTCGGAGCAATCTTGTTACTGCATACAAAACCTGGGGTTCCCAGATGGTCATGCATCTAGATTTTAACCAGACTCAACTGAACATCAAATACAATTTTACTGTATATACAACTTGTGCATACATCTTAGTAAGGGTGTGTATGTGGATTTGCTTATGATTAAATCAGATAGAGAACTGTGGTTTGCTTTCAATAATCAAACTTGACGTTCTATATTGTGAACTTCCTTTTGTCAAAGAACATTTCAACTTACATTTTTGCTATTATCTTTTAGGATAGAAAAATAACAAATGTTTAGCAAATGTTCTCTTATCTAACTATAATAATACACAATGTGTATTTATTTATTTGCTGTCTGTCATGTGAAGAGACGCCGTTCATCTATATTATCAATAAGTAGGTTACCACATGATGACCTAGAAAAAACACTGAATAATTGAATAAATGAATTGAAAACAAAAAATAATAGAAATCTGTTTGTGGTCAACAAGCTATTCTCCAAGCTCACTGCTATGTAAATCTTTATTATCCCCTTATATGAAATGCAGTGTCTATATCAAGATATCTCATAATTGCCATTATTTTTACTACATGGGTGAACTAATATAAAATGATAATTATCGTAGTGTGGGTGAAGGAAAGAACATTTAAGTGTGTCAAGTTTAGTCATTACTTACTAAGTATATTGATACAAAATGGCTGTATTTGAAAACTTGAGTTAGTTTAAGTAAGAACTGGTCAGTATTCCTATTTACTCCTTGTGAAGCATTGGCCTTCATTGCTGGTTCAGTAGTAAATAGGTTTTATGGGTTGGAGTTGGTAACCCCAGTCCCAAAATAGACTGCCTTACAGGGCTAAGGGGCTTCAACTGCCCTGCTATTCACCTTTGAAGGTAGGCAAGTAGTAGATTTATGCCTTTCTCAAGTATGAAGGGAACGTAAGCAGCCTCAGCTGAAACTTGGTATTCCAATTTCCCTGCTGGTAACCGCTATGTCACTCTGCACCTCCTGCTCAGAACTTAATTCTAGTTCAAGTGTTTTCGCTGAAGAATCTACTTATCTATCCAATTTATATGAATGTTAGGTTTTTTACTTCCTGTTCATGAATCGGAAAGAGTTTGTAAAACTTATCCTATCTCTAATGAGGAAGTTTATTTAATTCTCAAATTCATTCCAGCAAATCCAAAGAACTTGAACAAGGGGAGTAACTTCTGATTTTCTAAAAATCATCCTCATTGAAGAGTTCCACAGTAGTTACAAGCAAGTAAAACTCTGTATCCACCCTTGGTCATGTTGAGGTATTTCAACACTTTCTGAAGAATAAGTTCTGCGTGATTAATTCAGGCCCTTTTTGCGATGATGCTCTCTGTCCCTTTTTCATCCCTTCAATTGGGAACGTTCATATTGAAAAAGTGCTCTGGGCTCTATGATGAGCAGAAAATATCAAAAGTTTTTCAATTACGAACCAGACTCGAGGATTTTTAGTAAATTTTAGCTCTTGAACACAAGGGATATTAGGTATTCAAAATCAGAGGCATCGGCTGAGATGTCTATTTTTTGTTTTTGTTGCTGCATGAAATTTTCTAAAACCTTTTTCTTTAGGGTGAGGGTATATTCTAATTTCTTATTTGCCATAATGCTAGATATATTTTGCATCCGATTATTTTTTATATTTTACCAAATCACTAATCCATATCCTCTGCTTGTTATGCATCCATTCCATAAGAAGGATTCATGATCTTGGTTGGCTATTATTCTTTCTATTTTGGAAATAGTAAATACTTTTTTAAAATTCTCTTTGCAAGTGCATGCTTTATGACTTCATTTTTAAAATTGTATTCTGAGAGCTCACTTTGTTGCAAACAATTGTTTACATCTTGGAGATAAATCCTTAACCCGCCACGCAATTATAAAAATTGTCTTATATCTTCATATTTACATGAAACTAGAGTAACTATTTTTCCTGAATTATAGAAAATGAATACCAAATTTTAAGAGTAAAATGTTAAAATTTATTCTTGGCCTTGTAACAATAAAAGAAAAATGTCAAGTATATCTTGAATGATATGAAGTAAAAATATTAGGTAACAGTAGCATTCTTCCATTCATGAGTTTGGTTAGAAAATTGTAAATGTCTTTTGTAATCTAAAGTTTGTTAAAGAATCATTGATGTTGGCAGATTTTTTCTTCTAGAAGACATTTGAGAGATATGAGACAATCAAAATTGCTCCTAGCTTTTTCACTGTTCATTTATTTTACTTTTCAGGATAGGGTTTTTTTTTTTTTTGTACACTCATTCATTCAACAAATCTTAAGATTTCATTTGGAAAAAAAATTTCAATCTTAGATTTTCAACTGATGAAGCCATTTTTTCTGCATCAATTACATTATATAATCTGAATTATATCTTGTAGAAATTAGCATGAAAATAGCTCAGGACAAAGTTGAAATGAAAACTCTTGGTCAGGTGTTCAAACCGTCTGTTGGGTTTATTACCAGATATTTCTTGGAAAGTTATGAGACAATAATAATAAAATATATTAAATATACTGCTTTGTATAGAAGCAAAAGAAACGAGTTACTTTGTTTATTGGACATTAAAATATACATCATCTCTTTTAAAAAAAATGCAAGCAAATGAAGCAGGCCCTAGCCTTTATGGGGCCCTAAACAGAATTTGATTTTGGGGCCCCTCACTGCCTCTTTGTAGCTCTGAAGTTGCCATGGGGCCCAAAGCTGCCACTTAAGTTGCTAATGTGACTGGCTAACTATGCAAGCAAAGAATGTTGTCAGGTTTGACTAATTTATTTGAATAAAAAATTGTTTTAGTTTTTTTATAGACACCTTTTTCTCTGCTATTAGTTTGGTTTGTGAACCTATAACAGAGTTATTATATTTTATTGGCTTTATATTAATCTCTTAAAATGTATAAGGTCAATTATAGTTTATTATTCAAAACAAATGGAATTTTGCTGCAAGCAAATTGTATTGTATAAAAATCAGACACGGTTACCAAAACTGTTGATGTAGGTATCTTCAGTTTTCAAGTCAGTCTAGCTGGTTTGGTATGTATGACATATACAGGCCACATCAATAGTACTGAAATTGTAAACATTTACTCTTTATGTTTACAAAAACTTTTTTTTGTTTTTCTTTTATTTTTTAAAAATTCCTTCCTAAATGTTTTTGGTGGAGGGTTCAATTTAGAATGTTTATGCTAAAATGATCTCTATTTTGTTCCTACTTGTTTTTTTTGAACATTCAGACTTTTTAATGATCACTGCCCAAACAAGAGGTGAAAGAAGTAACTTATTCATTGATCACTCCTTTGTCAAATTTTTTTGTTCATAATGGCCAACATGGCATGCTGCTAAAAGATGTTGGTCACATGACGGTTTCTAATGACTGACCAACCAAACTTGTCTCAGTAGTAATGTAGAAGTCATATTTCAGCTCCTAATTCCAATTTTAAGTTTTTATTTATAATCTACTTTCACCTATTACACTTATCTACATCTGCCATTTCTGTTTTGCAATGAGAACGATTAAATTTTGAATAATCATTTGAAGTAGAACTGGGTTTTTCTTTCCGCTCCTGGTTGATATATATTTTTCTGGTATTAAAAAAAATCCACAACACAAACCAACTCCTGCAACCAACTTTTGTTTTATTTCTTTTTCTTGTACTAATACTCAATTTGTATTTCTTGAATCAAACAGGAAGTGTTAGAAGATAGTGAGCAGCCGGAGACACAGGTAAATCCAGAGTGTAGTTGTCCTTCATTGAAATGACGCATGTATAAAATCATCTCTCAATTTATTAAATGAATTGAAATTATCTATTTATACACAGCATCAGCATCTCCTGAAGAAACTTAAACCCTTATCAATACTGCTTTGCATTGTCCATATCTTTCAAACTTCCCAACCTTTTTTTCCCCTTGTATGTTCTTCCTTTCATTAATGAAACATGGTTTGTCAGTCGATGTTTTCTTTTAAATGTCTTGTTTTGTTTAGTCTTTATTGCAGTTTTTCAAAGAGAAGAAATCTAGGAACAATGCAATTGAATTTTTTCATTTCTCTGTACATATAGAGATCACTTACTCTCTATATTTATCTTGTTCGTAAGTTATTATATCACTTACCATTTGTGATGTATATCAAGAACAGTCATTAGAGTTCATAATAATCAGTGGTGGTGCTAGGTCTTACTGCAGCCACCCCCACTAAGATTCCTCAGATATATTGCCACCTAGAACTCTGGGGCACATTCCCATCCCCTTGCAGTTACGGAATTCTGCGGTCCCATGTGCTGCCTTTGCAGTAATCTGTTGAATTTTAGAATGCTTCAACTCTGGGTTTTTAAGGACTATCATGGCTTCATTTTCAGCTAAATTCAGTGTAAACTATTTCATAGATTGATATTTCTATAATCCTAATCACAAAATGTTATTTTATCTGTGTACACATTATTTCCTAATCCTTTTGAGATTTATTTTGATTTAACCTTTAAATTCATATTAATAGATTGATGGGCAATATGAAGGGAAATAACTCCCACTACAATTATCTCACTTTGACCAAAAGGTGAATAAAAGATTTAAAAAATTCATTGTTTTTAATTTTATTCATTGAGAAGTTCTGTTGTCAATCACAGATGGGTCATGAATTTCATCATCAGCCCTTTAGCATAAGACATAGACCTTTCCCTTTGCAAGACCTCTCTATCATTGGCATTGCATGATTCTCTGAAAGATGGTCATTCCAAGAGGCAAATGAGAAAAACTATGGAAGATGGTAAAAATACCAAGCATAATTGAATGATAGTGGATGTTATTGAATTAGAATTTGTTTGAAATATTTGAAGCAAAATTGCTTATCTGGTGAGACTTTTGAACTGCTGGTGCCAAAAAGTACATGATATATATGTATTTCAAAGAAGGGTACCCCTTAGGTGAAAAGAGAAAAAATGTTTTAAAATTTTTAAAGTAATTTTCCTCCATAATTTAGTTTTTAGCGTTGAAGTTATGGCTTTGTATGACATTTTGAATCGGCTAAATAAACATTATCAAACTTTAGGTCAAAAACAGTTTGAGCTTGTGAAACTTGAGTAATCTAGATTTTTAATGGTTTTAAAATCAGGATTCCCCTGAATCCTGATTCTCTGGGTAAAGTTTCATTCTTAGAAGGCGTAAGACTTATGGATATGATTCTACAATTTTACAGTAATAAATATGATTGTTAGTTGGAGGTGATTCGTAAAGGAAATGTATTTTCTGAGGATTTTTGTTGTATTTTCAAAGAAAATCATCTTGAATAAACTAGTTTTAAATAAGTGTTCCTACTCTGTACTCTGAATGTTTTAATACTAAGCTCAATTCCTCAAACAGTGACTTTATTAATCAAAACTCTTGAATCTTTCAAAAATCTTTTGTCAAAATTTGTAATCCAATTCTCTCCCTTAACTTTCCTATTTTCAATTTAATCTCTGCCCTTATGCTGCCTTTATTCCCTCTTTTCTTTCAATTCTATTGTTAGCATTAACATTTGTATAGAAAAATCCTCGGAGTTGACTCTTAAATTCATATTGAGAAATTTAAATCTGTAATCAAGGGGAATAACTGATAATTTAAATGAATTCCCTCACATTTTGTGAGAATTTTTTCTTTAATTTAATTCACAAAAATTTTCCAATTTTTTTTTTTTTTCATTGAACTATTCCACAGCAATTTCATGAATCTGAGAGTTGATAGATTCAGCATTCCCCATCTACTAGTGGTACACTTGACCTTCTAAAACCCCTAACTCCTACAATTCCTGGGGTACACCTTACAATCCCCACAAGCAATTTACTGCTTCTTCCTACAAATGTAAATCTTAATCCATTTCTTTTTTATATAGTTTTATACAGGAGTTGTAAGAGAACATGCTGAATAAATACATTATCATCTGTCACACAGTAATTGAAAATGATGTTAGGAAAAGCTCTGGGTATTCCCAAGCTATATATATATATATATATATATATATATATATATATATTTATATGTATATTCAAAGTACAAATTGATAATTTAATATATGATGTGTGATGAGTTACTTTCATATAAGTGCTCAATACAAAACCATTTAGGTAGAGTAGAGCTTTAAATATGGTGAAATAGATTCGCTTCACAGGCTTCACATGTTCCTGCTCTTCAGGCTTGAAATCGAACATTCTTTACAACCTCCTCTTGCCTCAAATTTCAAACAAGAAGGCATTCTACTGTCTTTTCCAACAGATTCAGGAAAAGTAATAAAGGGAACATTTCATTCAATATACTGTTTTCTAATTGTGATGTATGAATATCTTTTGAATACGAGCCACTCATACTGAGTATTCATTACAGCATTAGATGTTATAACAGCAAGCAACCCCCACCACCAAATTTCAATTGATCATTTCATTGACTCTTTATTGTTCCAACTCCAAACTGTTCATCATTCAGTTTTCTCCATTTTATCCACATAATTTTGATAAAACATATGAAGTGAAGACAATGTGTTTCTGACTTCATAAAAAACACAAAAAAATCTACATTATGGAACAAACAACCACTCATCCTTTGCTCTCATTTTGTGAAAAAATGTATTCATAAAATTTGAGTGGGTAGTAAATTTTACATAATCTGACGTGCAAGCTGATGGACCAGTCAGATCAAGTTCTCTCCAGAATTAATATTGGTGATGAAGTCAGCCATAAATATCAATCCTCAAAAATAGATTCCAGCCACATTTAGTGGACTTAAGGAATGCATCGTCAGGAATAGATCATTTAGCCAACAAATGTACAGTTACAAAAAACAAAAAAAATGATTTTTCCACTTAATCCATTTGAATTCTTTTTTATTTTAAAAGTATTCAAACTTGTTAGGAGTCTTACAATTTCCCAACCCCTCCTCAGATATACTAATTAAAGTAGTATTTGCTATAAATTTTGAATTTTGAAATTGCAAATATCTTTATAACCATTAGTAGAAATTTGTTCTAATTTAGTAGTATTTGGAAAAGCCACCTAATTGTTTTGTTTTGTGTGGTACAAAAATTATCTACATTTACTCAAATCTGGTAGCCATTTTGAATAATTTGTTGATTAACCCCGTGATTAGTTTAAAATAGTTCTTTTGATTTTTTTTTTTTTTTTTAACCTAGATTTTTAGAGAGTACTGAATTATTTTGATATTTCTTATTCCTGATTTGATCCATTTTTCTTTCTTTTGATTTGATCCATTTTCTTTCTTTTGATTTGATCTCTTTTTCTGATCAGAACTTTGATCTTGATTTGATCCTTATATCTGACTCATAAGCATGTATACCCCCTTCAAACTCATTCATCTGCATGATCCGCTCATAAAATTCCCAAATATTTCATTTTATTTATTTGATATTATTTTTCTTTTCATTATAGAATTAAAAAAATTGTATAATTCATTTTTTTGTTTTAGTAAGGATGATCTTTATAAAGAAAAATTTGATATTGTACTTCTGTATAGAAGAAAACATGATGAAAATATTTTAATAGAAATATCCAGTTCTGTTCATTTTATAATGTTGAAGTCCTGTTGTGAAAATAAATTCTAGGATTTGCAATTAGTTACTCAGCTAAAATTGACAAATAGTACATCATATTTATCATGTGACTATGACCCAAAGAATTTAATTTTGTGTTTGAACCCTTATATAAGTCTCTAATTGGGTATCTATGCAGAATTATGCATCATTTTCCAACAAAATAAAAGTTGAGCCTCTAAAAATTTAAATAATCTTAAAAATAGTACAATAGACCTCTAGTACATAAGATTTCTAGTGATATTTTAACTCACTCTGCCTTGTTTAAATTTCTAAACTGTAAGGGCAATAAAAAGGGGTACTTGATCATCTTGTTGCCTGTAAAGAATACAGGTTCCATGATTTTTGAGGAGAATGGTATTTATATACTAAATTCCTTTGAGGGCAAAAATTATTGGAATGTTCAAGTTCAAATCAGATGACTCTGATTTATGTTGCATTTTAAAACTGTTTTAATTGGAAATTTAATATAACAGATCTTTTTATATCAGGTTTTAATTACTGAGTTGCTAATTTTGAATTGATGAAATCTATACTGTTTTTTGTTAACTGAACATTGCATATGAAATGTTTTATGATGTTGATTTATGATTTGTTTTTTGTTTTTAACAATACTTGTTTATATTTTTTCAACGTTTGATTATATAAATTATATTTGAATGTTTTAACTCTTAAATTCATTATATTATCTTTTCAAATTCAATTGCTAAATCAAGGGAAATAACTTCTGATCATAATTACTTCCCTTGCACTTTTTGATTTTTCTAATTCAATTCACGGAAGAGTTCCATTTAAAAAAAGATGTTATTCATTGAAGAGTTCCGCTGTGTTTTGGAATGGTTTCAAGTGATCTATGAATTTAAGAGTTAATCTTTCTGATTACGAATTGTTTACTTTTTGAAAAAACTTTATCTGTTCTTTATTGAATTGAAATAAGTGAATATTTGTTTTTATTTTTCACTTACTCACTCATAAAACCATTGGACTCTTCAGTACCTTTTGTGTCATTCTCACTAAAGGATCAGAATGAGAAAAAAAATTATCAAATTGACAATCTTCAACTTTATCAATGAGAGATTATTTTTGATAGTTTAAGCAGGGGTATAATGCTTTGGAAACAGCATTTCCTTCCTCTTTTCCAAAGAAATATTCATTTAGATTTTACTTATACTGTTATATTGCCATTTCCCTAAACAAAAACAAAAAAATCTAGTTTTGTTTTGTTGAAACTGAAGTATATCCTCATAAATTTATTAACTACACTTTACTCAGTAGTTGGGGATAAAAAGCAATGTTATATTCTTATATTTGTAGATTTGTATGAAGCAAAAGTCTTGTTCAGTAAAAAGTTTACCAATTTTAAAACACAGAATAAAACTTAATTTGAAAATATTCTATACGCCTGTGTTAGAAATAGCAAAGTTTTGTGTTAGTAAAAAATACTATTCATATTTATCTTAAATTATGAATTTACAAAAAACTAATTTCTAACTTCTAATTTTTGTAATTTCACATTAAAAGTACCATTTATAAGCACCATTTTAAATAACTGATTTTTTTTATCCTTTACCTGGTATAATGTACGTGCCATTAGGTTGAAGAATCTGAAGTCCCCAAGAATGCCGAACCATCTAAGATTGTAGAATTTGTCTCTGAAGAACCTTCTAAGATATCTGAAGAATTAACAAGTGATGCACTTATTGAGGTAGAAGAGTGTATTGTTAAAGAGGAATTGCCTAACACTTTGCAGTCTTCAAGAAGAATGTTTTCAGATGAAGAAAGTTTAGACCAGAAATATGCAGGTCCTATGGAACCAGAGAAGGAAAGGAAGGAGGATGAGGGGAAGGAATCTTTTGAAGAGGAGTCGTTGGAGGAAGTAAGTGAAGAACTTCTACAGGCTGCATCTGCAACAATGAAAGATGCTGTGAGAGAAAGTGCTTTCGAGGAAATTGTTCAAGACTTGATTTCAAAGGAAGAAGGAGATGAAGAAACAGAACCTCAGGAGGAGGAAAGTGAAAAAGAGATTGTGAGCGATGATGTTCTTTCTGAATCTGTTCAAGAGATAAATGAGAATAAGGAGATTGTAGAATCTGAAAATGATAGTGAATCTTTAGATAAGACAAGTGAAGTTGTTGATTGTACCCAAGATTTAGAAGCTGAAAGAAATGGTATTGAAAATATTGAGATTTTAGATGATGATAAGAGAGAAGTTAGTGAAAATACCGAAGCTTTGGTAGATGAAGAAGAGATTGTAGAATGTGATGAATCTCAAGAAAATGAGGAAAAGACTGTTGAAGTTTCTGAGCTTTCGGTAGACAATGAAGTTAGTGAGTATACTGAGGATGATACAAAAGACAATGTTGAACTTTTGGAAGAAGAAGTTAAGGAATTTATTGAGACAGAAGAAAAAGAACCTATTGAGGATTCTGAGGAATTAGAAGATAAATTAGATGTTGCAGATGAAAACCAAACAGTTGACCCTATTACAGATGAGGAAAAAGATGTTACTGAATTGAACGAGAATTTAACAGATGGTGAATATGAGGATAGACAGGTTGAAGATGTTGCCAACGATGAAGAGGACAAAGAAGATACCCAATCTTCGCAACAGTGTGAGCGTTCAGATGAAGGATGTCCAGAAGATTTTGAACAAGAGGAAATCGTTGAATCACAAGATCATTCTGATGTTGATCAGGTAGAAAAAGACACAGTTCCAACCGATACAGAGAATTTAGAAAAGGAAGATGAAATTCTGGACAGCAGCCCAAATGATGAAGATTCAGCTTCAGTTCCTCATACAGACCTTGTTGAAACTGAGGGTGTTGATGGTATTGAAAACGATGAAGAATGTACAAAATTAGTTCCAACTAATTCTGAAGAGGAAGTTCAAGAGAAATTAAGCCAGATGGAACTTTCTGAATCTGTTGAGCCAGAAACAGACGAGCTCTCCAACAAGGAAAACCTTTCTGAGGCTACAGTGAGTTAAACGCATGTTAGAATACTTAAGCATTTGATTCCTCTATCTGTACTTGGTTATGGCTTTGTAATATCTATTCACCTCGAATATCATTTTATTTTTTCTTATTATTCTGTACTTGTAAGTTTACATCTGTAATGTCTTGAGGAATGGTAATGCTGATATCTACTGTATAGTTCCTTATTACTGACAGAATTCATGATTTTGTCTGTAGAAATTCTATTTAATTCTTGGCAGGCATGGCAACTCATTTGTATGACAACAGCTACAACAACCGCTTGCGTAGATTATGACTGACCTTACTGACATGTTGCTTTCTTTATTTGCTTGTATTATTTTTTTTTATTTACAGAAAATTCTGCTTATAAACTCTAAGCTCCCTGAACAAGGTTTGCATTCTCGCACGCAACACACACGCACACACTCTTGATGGGTATAATAAGGGTCTGCTCTCACATACACACATGATTATCCTACTTAATAAAGTATTATTTTCTGATCTTTTCTTTTTCCTTTCCTTTTATTTTTGTTTATTTTTATCACTCTGCTCTCACACACACACACACACGCACATCTTTATAATCTCGGTTGCAGGTTCAATTCCTGAGCAGCCCCATTTTCTTTGTTCATTCTATTCACACTGCCTAGGCTAAGTTCACTATGTATTAACAGGTGGTAATTTCAAATACTTTCCATATAATATAATTCATTTATAATCATTTTTGTCAGATTATATATCCATTTCCTTTTAATAAAATATATAAATGATGGTATCAATTTGACAAAGTGGAAGTGAAAAACTTAAGAACAAGCGTGTTATGCCTCAGATTTCTTATCAACATTACAGATTGGCTTGATGCATTTCGCTGAATTTGTGTCAGTATTTTCAAAATCACTTAGCAATGCAAAAAACTAACAGTTTGAATTTTGGGTGCAGTAATGAACTGGAGAAAATCTTTTCAGATGTAACACACTTGTCCTCAAATCTTTTACTACTACATTGTCAAATTAGTACCACCATTTTGTCAGATTATCCCACATCCACACAACAAACATATCAGCTGGAGTTTTAAGTAACCCTGACCAGCTATTTTAGTCCGAGAAAATTGCAAGTCATTCATCATAAAACTCTGAAAGACCAATTGATTTCTAAACTCTTTTTGCATCTGACGTTGAGTTTATTGAGCAGATTTTTCTTTTTCATTTTCTTCTCCTCATCATACTTTGCTTTATTTATGCTTTGTCATTCAATCCAATGCTTTTAAATACATTTCATTTGATTAGATTTTGAAGAAATGTTATTCCATGCATGTATTCCTATGAATAGAAAAAGAAAATCTCTTTTATTCACGATGCCTGAAGGGTGATGTAAAATATTGAAACATCGCTGCAAGCACCTATAATTCTGGTTTTCTAATCTAATGTTAGTTAGCTGCTTTTTCTTTCTCTCAGTTGCCTTCATCATGTATGTATGTATGTATGTATGTATGTGTGTGTGTGTGTGTGTATATATATATATATATATATATATAAATAAATAAAATTATTCAGAGATAGTATAAGATTTAAAATACATGGAAAATAAACAAATAATAAATGGAGAAAAGTTAGATAAATTTGGGAAAGATTGCATATTTTAGAGAAATTGAAGGTAATTCTGAAGAATCGTCCTCATACATTGTAATTATTGGTTAGAATTGTTAGTTTTCAAAAAACATTAAACCTGATTGGATAATAGAAAAATATGTTATAAGAACAAAATATATTGCTGGATGCTGATGAATGCATTAGGTTGATAATCACTGGGTATGTATCCTTGTAATTCATATTAATGGCTCTATTTTCTGTATTAAATATTGAGCATTGTGATTGAATATCATCGGCAACAGATAAAATCTGTTCTTATTTCTTTCGTTTTGTATTTTACAATTGAAAAAATACATAATGAACTTATATATATATTTATATATATACCTGCATAGAAAGTGGCTAAACATCTTCATGTATAAAATGTTGTTTGGAATGAGACACATTCCGTTAGTAATATTTTACTGCATTATATAGAACTGAATTTCAACAAACGTAATATATTATTATGATGATCCAGAAGAAATGAAACAACACATACTCTGATGTAAATTTACATTTCCTGAGATATCCTGATTGCACACCATTAACTTGTGAAAGGATTATGGAAACAATGCATCCAATGTGCCAGACTGACGTGTTTTTGGTGTGCAATCTGATACTGGTTAAACACCACCATCAGTTTATGTACGTCAAAGCAAAGATTACCATTTTGTTTTATTTCAGTTAGATTCCTTATTATGGATTCTAACATTTTATGGTGGATTCTAAAGACCTGGTTAAAATGTCTACAATAAAAATGCATCTGCGTTGCAGTTTTTGTCAAACTACAGTCAGAGACTGGAGTTGACTTTGTTTTTCCATTGTAACAACAACAACAAGAGCATTCCTCACCTAATTATGGGGAAGTGAACTATTCACTATCTGTCTTTCCCATCTTTTTGAACCAAACCGATATGTACAAATTCTTGGTGGTGTGGGTCAAGAACCAAAACAATTTTTCGCTGACATATTAGATGCATGTTTTATTAGTGCTCTCTTTTGACTATTGCTCACAACTTGTCTCAACTTTAGTTGTATGCCTTGAGCCTTGGTAGCTTGGCCTCTCATTCATTATACCTGTGCATTCAATGCAAATTGATGTCAAGATGCTTTCCTTTTTTGTTTTTTTTTGCCAGTAAATTTTTTTTTTTCATAGGTCTGTAAATAATCCTGTATATTTTTCAGCATGTATTGTATTCATGTTTCAAAGACATAAATTCATTCATGTGTCGTTATCTAAATAAAAATTTGTTATTTTTCATTATCATTGCAGCATCACTTTTGACATCTATTGTCCGAGGGGAAAAAAAACAAATCTTTGAAATTGTATAAAAAACAAAACCTAGAATTGGCTTCAGTCCTACTTGAGAGGGTAGACATTTTGTACTTAGAAAATTGTCATCTTTTAGTGATAATGCATAACCATGAGGCAAAATAAAAAAAAGAAAATGATCTTTATAATGTTTAATATTCTAATTTGACCTCAAAGCAATACTTTAAGTTTACATTCATTCATTCATTTATTTATTTATTGAGCATCTAAATTCATAACTGCACTTCATCACATTTACTTGCATTCAGAACTTCTACATTTTTCAGAAAAAAATTACTCCTTTTTTTTCTTTTTTTTTTCTTTTTTTAACATTTCTAATTCGATTGTGTATCATATTTTGAATATAGATGGCTTCTAAGCCTTTAGAATAACTTCTGTAGGTGGACATAATAGAAATCTTTATTCATCATCTTTTACTGAGCATTGCTAGGGGTTTATATTTGAATTATACAATGTATTTGTGTTTCAGAAAATGTGTTGGATCCCATTCTTTTTTAGCTCTTCCTCACTCCGTCTATTTTTTTAGCTCTTTCTCGCTCTGTTTATTTTTTTAGCTCTTTCTCGCTCTGTTTATTTTTTTAGCTCTTTCTCGCTCTGTTTATTTATTTTCTTAGCTCTTTCTCGCTCTGTTTATTTATTTTCTTAGCTCTTTCTCGCTCTGTTTATTTATTTTCTTAGCTATTTCTCGCTCTGTTTATTTATTTTCTTAGCTATTTCTCGCTCTGTTTATTTATTTTCTTAGCTATTTCTCGCTCTGTTTATTTATTTTCTTAGCTATTTCTCGCTCTGTTTATTTATTTTCTTAGCTATTTCTCGCTCTGTTTATCTATTTTCTTAGCTATTTCTCGCTCTGTTTATTTATTTTCTTAGCTCTTTCTCGCTCTTTATTTAATTTTTTAGCTCTTTCTCGCTCTTTATTTAATTTTTTAGCTCTCGCTCTGTTTATTTATTTTCTTAGCTCTTTCTCGCTCTGTTTATTTTTTTAGCTCTTTCTCGCTCTGTTTATTTTCTTAGCTCTTCCTCGCTCTGTTTGTTTTAGCTTTTTCTTGCTCGGTTTAGTTTTTTAAATTTTTTTATATATCTCTCTCTCGCTCTGTTTAGTGCTGTCTTCAGCTTAGGAAAGTTGCTCCAGCAATATGCAGAGCCTACCTATGGCATAAACTGTTTAGGGCCCCATGGCCAACCAAGGACCCCCGAGTGCAAATCAAATTCTGCTTAGCCCCCAGAAGACTCTGGCAGTATGCTCTGTAATTTTATAACTATCATATGTATTTGTAAATTGCATTGCTTTCTGATGAACGTCTACTCCTGTTACAGAAATATCTTATGCAGGTCTTCTAAGAGGGAGATGCAGCTGCCCAGGGCCTGAGAGTTAAACTTCCAAATCAATATATGTCCATTAATGAAATAGGTTGACTATTGTTTACCAGTGGGTGATTAGAGTATGGCATACTAAAGGTTGAGGGCATTTGCATAGTGTTGTGGGTGTGTGTAGTTAGGATATGGGGTGAAAACAGCTTGGCACTGTCTTGTATATTTATGCTTGTGTGTCAGTACCATCATATGGGAGAATTATATGAAGATAGATGGTATATATTTTGTTCTCACAGGTGAATCTGATATAAGTCTGAAACCATGCTATGTCATCTGACAACCCCTAATTAATTTTCATTGTGTATCATTCAATGAAATACATGTCTGGGCCTACAGTTACGTCTACAGCTGAAGAAAGAAGGTAATATTTATTGGCATTCTTCCAGGGTTAGTCTTTGCAGTATTTTTACACAAGGTTAGCAGCCTTATGCTGGATTGTATCATGTTAGATTATTTACTGATTGTGCAGCCATCCCACCTAATATCTACCTCTTGTAGTTGGTTGGGGTGTCAGTGTGTCGGATGGGAATCCCAAAAAGCTTATCACAGATATCTGGAATTCCAAACTGAATCTTTGCAAATTTTCACGTGCTCTTACTCGTTCAGTTTTTTTTTTTTTTTTTGGTGGGGGAGGTCTGGAGTTGTTTAGCTCTTTCTTACTCTGTTTATTTTCAACTCTCTTTTCCTCTCTTTATTCTTAGCTCTTTCTCGCTCTGTTTATTTTTTCTTCATCTCTATCTCGCTCTTCATTTTTTCTTGTGCTCTTTTTCGCTCTTTGTTTTTTCTTGTGCTCTTTCTCGCTCTGTTGGTTATTTTCTTGTGGTCTTTCTTGCTCTGTTGATTTTTTTTTTTTAGCTCTTTCTCGCTCTGTTGATTTTTTTTTTTTTTAGCTCTTTCTCGCTCTGTTGATTTTTTTTTTAGCTCTTTCTTGCTCTGCTTATTTTTTTTTTTTTAGCTCTTTCTGTAATTTTAACTATAGGCTCAATGGTGTATTTTATTGTATTATATACAAAGAAAAAGATGACAGGAACATTGGTATCATAAGTTTGCCAAATCCGGCCATTGATCCCTCCATTCATCATTCTCAAAATCAACCCCTTTGCAAATAAAAACATTGGTGATCATTCACTAATGAAAATGCATAGCACTTCATCAGATGAAAATCATTTTTAAAAAATTAACTGGAATTGAAATTTCAAAAACTTTCTTGGATATTGTCAATCCTTGATCTTTTCAAAATACAAGAATCACAACAAATCGCTATTCGATACAAATCTAACAAATCGGGGTTGCTGATTTTCAAAAATTCTCTAGATGCTATTTTATTGTTTTACCAATTGAATCTCATCCTTGAAGTTGGTGACCCCACACCCTATCCATAGATTTTTATCAAACTCCTGTCTAATTTTCCTGTATACAATCCTCACCATACTTAGAGGAGTAAACTGTCCATTCTTTATCTGTCCCTCATGTTAAACCAAACCAATATGTAAAACTAACATTCCCCTACTGTGATTTGAAAACGCTACCAACTGATTGGTAGGCTGCTCTTTTACTGACTGGACTAAATTGACAATTCTTAAATCTTCTACAAAATTCATGCTAGAAATATGCAAGGGCTCATTTTGATAGATAAATACATCTGTATATATAAAATTTTCCATCTGTAGTATGAAATCATAACCAAATGATTGGTTGCTGGCTGTTTTACCAACTTGTCTAGTCTTGCATATCTGCGTGAATTTATCTTATAGGTACACTAAGGCTTATTTTATTCTAATAAATGAAAACACATTTTATAATTTTTTTTAATCTATTATGTATACAATAAGTAAGTTACAATAATCATCTTCAATCAAAAAAGAAGTAGGAGGGGAGTCTGACCTCGCAGCAGTCAGACTTGTTTCAATTAGTAAGATCATGACTAATATTCATTCATGCGCTCGGTAAATCTCTGTGTATCCATTGTTCTATTTGTGAAAAAGGATGACTGGAAAATTGACATCCTGGGTTAACAAAATCCAAACATAGTCAGTGTCAGCTTATCTTGCTATCTTTTTGTTGACTTATTTTCAGAGTCAAGATCAAGAAAAAATGTCATATGATCAACTTTTGGTTTCCTTCATGTAGATGTTACCATTTTGTTGTTGGCTGTACGTTGTGACATTATATAATCATCAATAAAGCATTATTCTAAAGATTTAATTTTGGGTAAATCTTAAGAGTATTCGTGTATCAGCCTCAAGAGGCTGGTATTAAACCTCTGCCTCCAGACTGGCTTGATTTCCAAATTCGATGCTCTTCTCAATGCCCAAGTTGGGAAATCTTTGATAAAGCTCAAATTATCTTCCCTTCTGTCCAAATCTGGCAACCCAGATTCTTGTAATCACAATGGTTATAGAAGAAAGCTGACAAATTTTGTTTGAATTGAGATTGGCCAATTGAGGAAAATGGCTATAAATTTGAAATAATTCCCATGAATATTCTAATCAAAATTTGAAACGATATCTTGTATACAGTTCTGTACGTAATTGTATACTTTAAATTCTCAGTAAATCATAAATAACCTTCAGAGAATTGGACCCATCCAGGGAAATAGTGACTATCAACAGAAACTCATAGTTCACCAACTCGTATCAAATAATCTCAAAATGCAAAAATAAAATCCCAAACGTACATATTCTCATGTTTATTCTGCACGTAAACTGAATATAAAATTTATTTCAATGCTCTATTGAATCTTTTATTAAATTTAATGATAAACTTTCATTTAGGGGATCTGTCGACCTTTTTAATGCTTCATTGATAATGAAAATTAGCAAGGCATAATATTTTTGCTTTTCTCTAGCTAAAATTTTGTATATTTTACTTTTGCTTGAAAAGTCTCTGATAGTCTGCATTGTGGCATTTTTATTACTTATTCAATTTGCATGTTTATTTCTTGGACTTTTTTCAGGATTTATTTCCTTTATAAACTTTTTATTTCAGGAATTCAAACTGATAAGTATTATTCTTACTTTTTATTGTAATTGTTATTAATAGTCACCTTTTTTTATTGTGCAGTTGTAGATGTTTCATTCATACACGTCCAGTCGTAGATGATTTATTGATACACGTACAGTCGTAGATGTTTTATTGATACAAGTACAGTCGTAGATGTTTTATTGATACAAGTACAGTCGTAGATGTTTTATTGATACAAGTACAGTCGTAGATGTTCTATTGATACACGTACAGTCGTAGATGTTTTATTGATACACGTACAGTCGTGGATGTTTTATTGATACATGTACAGTCGTGGATGTTTTATTGATACACGTACAGTCGTGGATGTTTTATTGATACACGTACAGTCGTGGATGTTTTATTGATACACGTACAGTCGTGGATGTTCTATTGATACACGTACAGTCGTGGATGTTCTATTGATACACGTACAGTCGTGGATGTTCTATTGATACACGTACAGTCGTGGATGTTCTATTGATACAAGTACAGTCGTGGATGTTTTATTGATACACGTACAGTCGTGGATGTTTTATTGATACACGTACAGTCGTGGATGTTTTATTGATACACGTACAGTCGTGGATGTTTTATTGATACACGTATAGCCGTAGATGTTTTGTATGTGTCTATCTAGCAGATAAAATAAGTTATTCTTATGATATTTAAAAAAATACTCTAATCTTTATTATGGGCTGTTTTGTGATACTATAAGAGAACAATATGGTTTATTCTACTGATCATGTTGGTATGAATTTAGTCGGTTTGAGTTGATACCAATAAATGAAGCTTTTAATCTTTTTCCATATTCACTGGCATCAATTTATTCATAAGCTTGTAAAGTATTCACTCAAGAAAACGATGCTTATTACAGGATAAGTTATTAAGATATGAATCCACCAGGGAATTATTTTGGTCAATCTTTCAAGTAACTCTGTGTTTAGCTGGCAACAATAAAGTAGTTTCCAAATGGAAAGGTTTTGCTTTTCAATCAAGAGTTCAGTCTCTATTTCCAGGTTGATGAAACTCATTAAATCTGACCTATAAAACTATGTTCAAAATGTCAGCAAAATACTGCTGTCATACGTCTAGAAATAAGGACAATGTCTTTCAAAACTAAGAACCGTGTCGAACACCATTGACAAGTTGTTAGAGGCACAGGAATACATTTTCCTATTAACTGAGATAATCTTTTAGATTATGTTTTTCACTATTTATTTTAGTTTCACTGAGACTTTATCAATCTCTGGATTATGAGTTAATAGGATTTTCTGTTTTTTTACTTTTATTTTTTTCTGGACAATATGAATAACAAGAATTGTTACGAATAATTTTCAACTTGATTTTTTTTTTTTTTCTTTCATATTTTCAATTTCTCATCAGGTTATTTTTTTGTCTCCATTTCTTTCTCTTTGTTTAGCTTAAAACATTATTTCCATTTGACTCAGCTTTCTGGATTTCAGCAAAATTAATCATTTTTTTTCCCTTTTTGTGTTATTTGTAGGTGAGCATTTCAAGGGGAGATAAATCTTGTTTCAACTAAATTCCTTTTTTTATCAAGTTCACTGTTCTCTTTGTTCAGCAATTTGAAAAAAAAAATTTTTTTCTATCGAAAATATCAGTTATTCCAAATTATTTTTTCTAGCATCGAGTACCACGTTTTGTCTAAGATTTCAGTCATTCACATTCAGGTAACCTACATGCACATAATGTCATAATAGTTGGCAGTCTTCCATCCCATACAAAGAAAAGATTTGGTCTGTTTTTTACCTGCTCATATTTCAGACACTTTTCTAGTTATTGTCTATAGAGTTGTTGGAATCAAGTGGGAAATGAAACCTTAAAAAAATAATCATTGAGAGGTAACATTTCCCTCTTGTCTTCACCACAATTTGCAATCCGAGGATCTTGTGGGATTTTTTCTCTTAAATCAGCGAATATGCTGAGCACAGAACTTTTTCACCATATAAAATTGTGGCAAAAATTTGACAATGGCAAAATTATTTCTAAAAAAATCATTTTTTCATAATTTCTTGGAATATTCTGGGTAAAATGTTTTTCTGTAATAAGTCCAGGGGGTACATAATCAGAATATGAGATCAGGTAAAAAACAAAAAGCATAACCGTTTTTTTTTGGTTTTTTTTGCACACATTCTCTTCTAATTGCTTCTGTAGTTCTGTCTTCATTTGGTCTCTAACATCCATCTTGAATATGGATGCATTTTTTGTTTTTGTTTTTTTCAATTCATTGCAGGATGGAGAAATATATTTTTGTGATCTGTCCTTTCATAGGACAAAAATCTTCTTTTTTTTTAATGAAAACATTTACATTATCCTGTGTTAGTTTATTGGTTCTGTATATATTTGCAAATCTTGCTTCAAGTAATTGTTGCAATTGAATCTACTTGGTACCATGCCTGAAACATGTTTCTTGAAATACAGGGTGTAGTTTTCATATTTTCTTGGTGTATTTTGATATAATCATAAATTGAGGCAGCTAAAAATAAATTTAACTCTCTAAATTCCAATTCCTCTTGTCTATATGTATATATGTGGAAAATTTGAAATTGTTTTTGAACTCTCGACATCAAAAGAGTTCTTATTCATTCCTTTAGAATTTGAATATTCAACAATTACAGAAATTATATTGTTGCTGGAAATAGATTATCTTAATCCAAATGTTATCTAATATTTACTCAAAACAATGAGGCTGTTTTAAAGTAATTTTATAAAACTAAAATTGCGTCATTTAGTTTCTATATTTTTAAAGATCTATAATACACTCAATTTTCTTTTATAAAGTTTCATTTTAAACCTTTCCCCTCATATTTTTTTAGCCAGACTAAAATTTATACGCTTTTAAAATCTATTAAGGTCCTCAAATTTTCTATCATATCTATCCTCTCTATCCTCTTTTGAGGACTTTACTTAGGAAATAATACTAGGTTTGTTAAAGGGTTCTTTAACTTTTGATTTTGAATTCACCCCCATCCATTTTTTATTCTTTCCAAAGTGTTTAGTTTAGTATGCATTTGTTTTTGTTTTTGTAAATGTTTTGTTTTGAATTCATGAAATTTTAGTCTTTGTACAGAATTACTTATGTTGTCTTTTTGTAGTTTTTTTTTTATTTTATTTTATTTTTTTAAACATATCTGTAACTATTTCGGTTTATACGTTGCAGTATTTTGTTTTATACAAATACACATGTAATTTTGGTATAGATTCTAAATTCTATTTGCTAAAGAAAGCTGTATCTCATGTTTATCAATAAGGTATATAAGTTGTAAAAATTACATGTTGAAATGTTACTGTATAATTAATTGATTATTGTTTACTGTATTATTGATTATTGTTTCCAAATTAAATTATATTGAATTTATTTGTATGATTAAAATAATGGTCAAGGTGATTAAATTAGAAATTGTTTGATTTTAATGGTTTTATATCTTTGCTTAATCTTCATTGTTTCATTAATGACAATTACAAAAATTAAATTAAATTAAAGAGACTTAAAATCCATTCATTTTTCATTATTTTCTAATTACATTTTATTCATTTAATTCAGTGTATTCATAAAAATGATCTTCATCTGATTCGTCATTTAGAACTGTAACAATCAATTTTAAGTTTTCTTTTAGTCATATTTTTTGCTTTTGTTATTTTTAATTTTTTTTGTATTTGTTTTTGTTTCTGTCGGCTTTTATTAATGCCATTTGTCACTCATCTGGCTTATATATTGTTAATGGGGAGATAACTCGTTTCAATTTCATCACAAATGCCAACTCCACTTTTCTAGGAGGCTGAAGAGGAGTCTGAACCAAAAACAGAAGTAGAAGAAAAAGTGGACAAAGCAGAAGAAGAAGTTGTAGAAGAAGTTGAAGAAGAGGTTATTAAATATTCAAAATGGTTTCATGCTCCTTCTTCAAATTCTTCCCTCTTTTATCTCCTTCTTAGCATGTCTATCATCTTTAAGCTGTTCATTTAAGAAGCATGTAGAAACATAATCTTAGCTTTATCTTGGACTTACTAAAGAAAAAAAAAACAGGCATCAGAATGACGTTGAATCGAGTGAGTCTGGAAGTAGAGGTTTACTACCAACCTTTCAAACTTCTGCTGGTAAATTCACTTGATTTCTAAATTCAACACTATTCCAATGCCTGTGTTGAGTAAGAACGAGATGAAGCTCAGATTATCTCCCTTCCAGGTCAAATCTGGCAACCCTGTGTAGAAATTTGCATGCCTATCCATTTACTCTTCCCTACTTTGTCATTTGCCAAAGAAAAAAGACCCCTTTTTTTTTCTTTTCATTCCAAATATTTTTCATCGGTTGTAAGCATGTTTTCTTTAATTATCAGTAATAATTATCGGTATCCATTTTATTCTGAAGAAAACAGATAAATCGTATCAAAGTCCTGCTATTCATATCATAGCCGTAAAAGAGATTCATTTTTCCAGGTTGCAATTTTTTTTTCTTTCAAGATATTATCATCTTGTAAGACTGTATAATCCACTCAGAGGGGCATAGGCCTTCGACAATGATTCTCTTACAAGCTGGTTTTCTGATCTTAACCTTAAGGAGAGGTCTATAACACCTGGTATTTACTAATGGTCACCCATCTAGATAGGTGATCGTATAAGAATGGGTGTGCCCAGCATGATTTGACAGTACATATTGTATAACTATTGATTATTGTTTTGTTTATAACAAGGATGACAAATGTCAGTCTGGATTTGGATCTATCATTGTCAAAGGCTTGTCTACAGTCTTCCCTGCATTCTTGAGAAAACTTTGCTCCCGATACTTCTAGATAAGGAGATTTTGTGAGTTGTTCAAGCCTTGTAAAAGACTTTACAAAACTTTCTCATAGAGCTTTACACTGAAAGCTAGATTTCAATTAAAATCTAAATGAAATATCTGTATCTCACATAAATGAATCCCCATAGCCTACATATGTACCAGAACTAATTATCTTCAAAAATAAATTTTCAGAGATTTTTTCTCTATCCAAGATTATCTTTAAAAAATACATCTTTTATCTTTAAAAAAAAAAAAAAAAAAAAATACCAGCTCAAGATTTGGGCATTGTTTGTCCAAAATGACTATAGACTCAAAAAAGCACTTATTTGAAAAGGGAAAAACATTTTTTAGGTGGTACCAAGTGGTATACTCCAGCAAATTTTCAAGGGTGTGGCCCCAACAATGTGACCAAGAGACACAGATACTGAAAAGAATTTGTAGCCCACTTGGCTGGTTGGTGGGACTATGGTGATTCAATGTCACAGATTTTAAAAAGTTAAATTCTATTGTATTTACTTGTGATAAGCTTTATATCATAATTCCAAGCTTTTTTTCTTTTCAATTGAATTTAAAGTTTGTCAATGCAGTGTGAAATTCCTTGTTAAACACAGTATAAACTAAGCAAATTCTTGAATTACATTAGTGCTTTCATTTTGAGATACACCATGACCAGAGACTTAGCTGAAGATTTGAGGGCCAAGGGGTTTTGGCTCTTTGAGAGGCCCTTTCCTCAAACATTTAGTGCAGTGGTACCAAACCTGGGGGCTGTGAATCCCTGATGGTTCACCAATATATTATTCAGGGCCTATGAAGAGACCTCTCAGAAGCTTGGAATCCATGAGCTTGTTGAGAAGGAAGTCCTTTCAAAAGCAGTTGACGTGGCTGGATATTTGAGGGTCTGGGTGGGAAATGGCTCCTTGAAGGCCTCCTCCTACATTTTAGTGAGATTTTTTTTTTTTTGTATCTTGGTTGGAATACAGGAAGTAAACTACTATTTGTGGTGGTGGTGGGGGGGGAATAAAAAATCCCCCCCCTCTCTCTCAGCTGTGCCCCTATGCCCCTGACCAAGTCATGATAGCTAAAATATCTTTGCTCCTCAAGTTTTTTTTTTAATCAAGAAAAAACTCTGTCCTTAAATTTTCCGTATCATTTAAAGATTATATCTATCATCTCCAATAATTACATCATCAAAATCATTTTTCAAGTTTCTAATTAACCAAGTATTAATATAGCTTGTGCATGTAAAGAAATAGCCAAATACTAATTCCCTTCTGGGGATAAAAACATTGAAGTGGTAGGGAAAAATAATTAAAAAATGCTTGTATAAAATTTCTCACAAAAACTTATCTAAAAGATTTGCATGCAGTTAATGACATTTTTATCGTTACTAACCATTCTTGAAATGATTATAAAAATGCCTCATTTGCTTTGCGTGGTTCAACAAATTTACTATTCCATTTTCTCGGAATCTGAAATTTCCTAAATATAATCTGGTTTCTGTCCGTTGTTTTCTGCAACATTAACAGAATCATGCTCTTTGGCACTCATTTTTCTTAACCATTTAAAAAAATCAAAAATGTAAATCTCTATTAAAACGTTCATTTTCATGCTTTGTATTTAAAATCGTCATGAAAATATGGTAAACACTGAAACCCTCCGAAGTTTCTTTTGTTTGGGAATTTACCAAATTTTTCTTTCTTTTTTGTCTTTGACCTCAAAGAATCAAATATTTTCTTTCATTAACATTTATTTCAACTCGCGAAAAAAAAATAAGAAAGCAGATTAAATTAACATTGCTTCTTCTACTAACCATATTGTTGCCAGATGGCAAAACTCTTTCTTCTTTTTAGTAACACAGCATGGTGGGATATAGATCTAATTTTCTCTCTAGAATGTTTATAGTTTTGAGTCTTTAAATCGTCCCAATATTTGCAGATTATTTACTAATTTTGTTTCTCTTTACAGAAAAAACCAGAAGAGACTGAAACTCAGGTTTGTACCAATTCAAAAATCATTCTTCTTCTACCCCCACCACTTTATGGCTCCTAATTCTGAGACCCCTCATTCATTTTATATTTCTGTTCTTGGAATTGGTTTTGCATCACTATCTTAATACTCTGCATGCAATATATATATATATATATACTATTCATGTCAAGACAGAACAGGAGTATATAGTATGTATTGTGTAATATCCAGGATATGTATCTGAGCATAAATTTTCAGTAGTTATGGGTCCATCTTTTTGGAAGATGCAGGCACAGATATGTGCAGTGTTTTTGATATTAGAGCCATCCTGCTGGATGTAAGTGGTTGGAGTATGTATTTCTGTGTATTCGTGATTCTGATAATCAACTGACCAGTGTTCTCTATAAATTAGGGGGTCTAAGCTTTAGGTAACTATGGAAACCTATCTCTATCCAATGTAGGTCTTGCGATATGTATATATATATATATATATATATATCACTCCATTACTACTATAATTTTCAAAATTCTCAGCAGCTATATAACCTTAGTGATTCTATATTTCCTTACTGCATTGAAATCCGCTGAACTGATCATCTGTCAGGCAGGATACAATGTATGCCAATTCCTTTAGTTTTCTCTCTCTTCCGAAGTGTTCTTTATCTATTATCTGGACTTCATGTCAGATATGGTCTGCTATACCAGACTTTCCTTCCTCCCTTTTGGATATGGCTAAGGGTCCATGGAAAAGGCAATAAGATTCTCTCAAAGTTTGAATATAAGAGAGGAACAAGCCATCCCCTAGTCAAATATGAAGAATATAAGAAAGAGTGGAAAATAGAGCCCCATAAGGTATAATATGGAATCAGCTAATGTTACACAAGTGCAGAGAATAGTATTATATCTTTGGTCTGCATTCTTGGCAATGAGCTGAACCTGTCAGTATATTAGTGTCAAGTTTTTGTCCACTCCCCGTTAAAAAAAAAAAAGAGCCCCTGCTTTTTTAATGTGGATAGTACACCCAAAAAAGGCTGTAGAATCGATGAGCCATAATACAAATGGTGAAAGCAACACCAAGAATGTGTTCAATTGTCTGATCAACTTGGACATGAAATCATTAGGTAGAGTCCAAATAACATTGTCATCTATTTCATAATATTTGGCTTTGTTTTCCTGTGTGTTATTTTTTTACAGCTTCATAAATTGATCTTGTTAAAATTCTTCCTGTTCCTAAAGGTCAACTGAGATACAATCTCATTATCTTATGAATCACATGACAGATAAGATCAAAAGTGCAACTCTCCAAGTTGAGTTCTCATTACTGTGATGAATTGGCAAAACTAGTTCTGCAGACCAGTCATAACTGTGCTTTGCTCTAGAATAAAGTTCAATTCTTAAAAAGCTTGTAATTGACAGAAATCTCCATAAATGGCATGGAACACTTCTGTGAATTCTTTTTCTTTCCTTTTTTTTCTTTTTTTAAAAATTCATCAAATGGTCGAAAGGAAACCATTTTAATTGGAAGTTATTTGCCTTGAAATTGAAATTCCATTTCCTTTACATGAATTTAAGAGTCAATTATAGTGTTCAGTGTGCCTGTCACATTGCTTAAAAAACAAGCATAAAATGTCCAAGAGAGCCTGATTGAATAAAATTGTATGTTTACTCTGTTGTTCAAGTCTTGAATGACAATTGCACTTGCTAGCCTCACAAATGAAGGATAGTGAATTCCGTCTGCTCCGTATATGGTGGTTTTGTGCCAAACTTTGCTCCATCTTACGATTTCAATGATAATAATGTATACATTTATACAAAGCACTTCTTCTCAAAAACCCCATTGAACAAGGGCTCTTAAAAACCTGTGTAATTATTGTAGTAAAAATGTAAGCTCTGTTGAAGAAGAGTATTGACGTAAGGTCATTTAAAGAAAATGTATCAATTTACCGAGTTCATATAAATAAGAAAGTCTCAAAACGAAGTTTGTATTTTATACCAGTCCTGCACAAAATTTGTGATAATCCTTAAGCCAAATATTATTTCTATTTCCAGGAGGAGTAATGTCTGGCTGAAAACATTTGAATGAGAACAAGATCGCCATTGGTGCTCCTATGAATTTTTTTTTTTTTTCCAATTTTTTTTTTCACCAAATAAAAGTAAAACTCTCTTCCCACCTATTTATTCCCTTTCATTTCTTTTGTCTGCCTGTAGATCTCAATTTCAAATGCTGCCAGACCAATTCATACAAAACTCCCTGGCAAGCAACAAGTGATCCATCTATACAAAAACAAAACAAAAAAAAATCTCTTCATGATATTTTTATCCTCTCCATAACAGCTGTGATTTTCCCATCAGATGTTTTTTTCTCAAGGAACAAATTTTAATTTTTTAAAAATAAAATTCTGGTCAAGGTGACATCAAATTGCTAAAATGAAATTTATTCATTTGGCCTCCATGCTGAGTTGCCAGATTGAGCTACAAGGGGAGGTAACCCGAGGTTTATCTCTGAGATTTAACCTTCACAGGCATTGGAATTGTGTCAAATTTTGTTCTATACCAAGAAGTTGGTATTGAAGCTTTTATCTCCAGACTTGCTAGATTTCCAAATTTGATGCTTTTCCAATGCTCATGTTTGGTAAGTCACCCCTTGTGGCTAAATCCGGCAACCCTGCCTCTACGGCTTGCTGATCAAAACACTGTGATTTTTTTTAAAGCATTTTTTAAAGGTTGGTTGAGATTTACTTTCTGTAAGAAAATGTTGAGTATCTCAGCCTAATAGCCAACCTGAACATATTTGTATGTTCTATATAGGGTGTCCTTAAATAAATTTATCACAAGATATTTTTGTGCACAGTCTAGATCGATTTTTTTTTTCCTTCTATTCATCATTTATGAATAAAAGGAATTTACAATGAAAAAAAAAATTCAGCTTTTCTATTTTACTCAAGTTTTTCCTTTCTACTTCCCCAACGCCATCTTTAGAAATTTTTTTTTCTTCTTAGCAGAATACAAAGTTGTGCGCATTTAGTAATTACAAAGAAAATATTTTAGATTTTAATGTTTTTTTTTTTCCTCTACAGCAGACTATCATAAAATTGAGTTCTTTGCAAATTTAGAATTTTGTGAGCATTCATAATTGATTTTATACTTTATTAATTTTCCTTTTTATACTTTGAAAAAAATATTTTGCCTGCAAAGAGAAAAAAGATTCTACACTGTTTTGTCCTGTGCTTGTCTGTTGAAAAAATGAAGATAATAATTCATATACATCTGGTCCTAATTTTAATAAAGTGAATACTTTAAATTCGATTTTGTGTTTTTATTCTTAGCATTGAGTTATGAATAAAGTATCACTTGGAAGATAAAAGAATTTGTTCAGATTCTTTTTGGTTTATTTCATTTTCAGCATAAAAAAAACCATTTCATCCTAGTTTTGAATTTTCAATAACCTAGCAATTCCATTAAATGCCCTGAAAATTTGAAATTAATTTTTTTCCTGAAGTATTTTCTCTTTATGTTATGTTATTAAACTTCTACTGCTCTGAATAAATTCAAGATATATTTTTTTGATCATTAACAGCAGTACTTTTTTTATCCCTCCCACATGTTGATGAAATGTCTGGATGCAAAAAAAAATCACTGCCACTTCTTCATACAACTCTCTGGGGCTTCCATCAGCCAAGGTTAACCAGCTTTTAGCTGCTATACCTGGGCATTTGGTATAGAGGCAGCTTGTACCCAAGTTCCATCCCCAACCCCTCTCAACCATGCTGGAGGCTTCCAACCCAGCTGTACCTGATATTCCAAGATGGTCACCCATCTAGCTACCGACCAGGTTTTACAGTGCTTATCTATGGTGTATCCTACGCATTTCGTTGATAACTATCTACAAGTATCCAAACATTAATGAAATGTTTGGTAGGGAGTTTGTTTATTTTGGAGAACTAGTATTAAGGAGTGGAAGAGATAAAATGTACCTTCCCCAATGATCAAAGTTTAAAGTTCAAGGATTCCTAATTCAAACTTCTGGTGTTCGTAGTCAGAAAATATTTCGCTATAACAATGGAGCTGACATCTGATAATATGTGTGAGTGGAAATGCAAATTGTGTAATTTTTAACTAATAATCACATGGGTGTATCTTGCGGCTTAGAAGGGTGGCAAAATCTTTCAGATAAAACATTTGACCCCTTCCTCATGCAGATCAGGAGAGGAAAAGGTAATTGAAAAACTGATGTGTTATCAATACTTAATTTTTTTGTTGTTGTTTGTTTCCTTATCTAAATTTTTTTTTTTTTTGTAAGCAATAGATAAAAAAAATTAAATTTTTAGGAAAAAATTCCAAAAGCCAGAAGATACTGACAAAACACCAGGTGTAATAAAGAATGAACAAATCTAATGAAGGGTTTTATTCAAAAAAAAAAAAAAAGTTTGAAGTTTACAATGGATGGGATGTGGGTTGGTTAATGCTGGTCTGCAAAATTTGCATAAAACGTAACAAAACTTAGTCTCAGAAAATCTAACAAGACATAAACTCGAAAGATAAGCGTAAATGCATTTCCATTAGGCTAAATTTCTGGTCAACACTGAAATACTTTGCGGTATTCAAGTGAATAATTAGAATCAGGACAGATTGCAATTGTAGCATCGTCCTCCAAGTTGCAGCATCATACAAGGCCCGGTCTGTTCTCTCCCTGAGTTGCAGCATTGTACATGGCCTGGGCCATCCTCCTCTAGGCTGCAACATCATATACAGACTAGGTCATCGTTTTCCTCCTCTAAGCTGCATTTTAGTACTGAAATGAGATCAAGATGTTGAAATTGACACCTTCGTTGATTTAGTGTAAAACTTTTCCTGTTTAAAAAAACTTTATTAAGGAGGTTTCTATTTTTGATGACGGTGGCATGTGACAGCAAGACCAACCCAGAAACAAACCTGGCTGCTGCAGGGTCTAACTCCTATCCTAACCCGACTGAAGATGATTATTGCAACTTCTGTATTGTAAATGTGATAAATAATTCCATAGGTATATAAGACTTGTCACTTTGGCTCAGTTGGTAAGAGAGCTGCCTGACAATCAGTTGATCATGATTTCAAATCATAGTAGGGAAGTGTTAATTTTGTGTTCGGTTTAATGTGATTGGATAGACAAACAGTGAAGAGTTTCTTCCCCTAAATTTGGTTAGGATCATTCTTGCTATGGGTGGGGGAAAAATAAAGGCAACCCCCAACTTGGCATGGAGTTTCATAATGCTTGTTTCAGTAAGTGAATAAAATAAAAAATTAAAGAAACGAGTGGTATATATATATATATATATATATATCAGTGGTGTATGGTACATTGTACCACGGATGTGCTCTGCACTATGGATGCACCAAAACGCAAAAATATTTCAGTCTTTGAAAAGCAATGGACATTAAGTTTTTAGTACAATGTAGGGAAGGTAGTCCTTATTGTTTCACACCCTCACTCATTTGAGGTTATAAACTGAACAAATGAAAAGAAATGTCAAGGGGTTTGAAATTTTTTATATTCAGTGGCTAGTGGATGCTTAGTAAAACAAGAAAAATTTTTTTTTCTTTTTCGGATAGATCCTTAAGAGCTAAGATATTTTTGACACAATTAAATGAATAAATCAAAATGAAATAATCTCATCTTTTAGGTATATCTTTACTTCTGAATGTATGAGTAATTTTATCTAATTTGGTTTTAATTAGTTTTGATACAAGATTTTTTTTTTCAAGAACAGATTAATATTTTTTTCTTTTTTTTTTAAAAAGGAATTAAGAAGATATCAACAGACCCTAAATTATATACTTCAATGTTGAATTCAAACAGTGCAATGAAAAAACCCTGCTGAAAATAAGTGTGTTGAATTATACTTGTTTTTAATGTTCTTGTGTACTTCACGTCCTTTTATGTGGCTTTAAAAGGTGGAAAAAAATTAAAGTTTTCATTTGATCAAAAGTTTAAATCAAACTCTTTTTGTGAAACAGAAGGGTAAATACACAATTTTAATTCAACAAATAAATAATTCATTTAGGCATATGATCTGGTGAAAATCGTGAATGGTATAGATTGTAGGGACATACCTTCAATGAAAAATGGTCAACTTTAACATTGAAATTGGAAGGCATGATTTTTTTTTTCTTTTAATACCTTAGGAATGAAAATATGACAAAAAAAATGCTACTATTGCTGATAAGGACCTTTCTCTCAATCTCCTCAATCATATGGATGTTTGGGTAGCACTGCCAATTATTAGCAGACAGGTTATACACTCCAGTCTGGCTATGGTCATGTAGTATTTTAAAATTTTCAATTAAGATCATTTTCACACCAACACAATTACAGACAACCAAATATTTATAAGCATATAGAATGTTACACAAAATCAGTGGAATTTCCTTGTTGGCAAAATTTACTTATTTCATGTAGAAATAAGTTTGATTTCACTTTGATAACTATTTTTTCTTATGATCAAAAGTTTATTTCATATCCTCAGATTAAATAAACTTTTGATCAAATTAAAACTTATTTTTTGTAAAAAGTTGAAATTTCAATAACCTGGTAATTCTGTAAATTTGGCCAAACAGATACAGCAAGGAAGCTCAAGAATTATCAGAAAAACTCAATTACTTTAAGTGCAATTCAAATATGCAAGCCAGGCTTTATCCTTGGAGAAAAAAAGTGTTCATTTCTTCAGACTATGAACATATACGTGAATGGTGCTAATCATAACACAAGACCTTGCCTCTCAATGCCCAACTTGACCATTGCTCTGTTGTGGTCAATCACCTGAATTGGATCGCTTGCTCTACACAATTTTGTTGTAGCGGTCAGCTGAAACGAAGCAAAAAAAAAAAAAATCACGAGTTCTTGTATATTTTTTAAAAAAAAAGATTTTAAAGTTTTTCACCCAGCCGAATGTAATGACTGGAAAATACTAGGAAGCATGTTCCCTTACAGGAAACATTAGGGATTTGACGTTTCAATGTCTCCTGGATTCAAGACTGAATGTTACCCAGGATAGGAAGTTGAACCAGGGGGGATTCCAGTCCATCGACACCTATGTGCCACACTTTGTCAAATTGCCTTCCTCATAAATTACTGTATATTCTTTATGAAACAAGTTTTTTTTTTTTAAAATCTAAAGGAAAAGAAACATGAAATTCTAGATGAAAGCAGAAGTAAAAAGAAAAAAAAAATTGTCTGCATTCTTTATTAGTACTTGAAAGAATTGATTGCATCATTAAGCCAGCCTCAGTTTTTTGGGGTTTTTTTAGGGGTGGGATTGAAGTAATGGAAAAAAAAAAAAAAAAAAAAAAGTGGTAGCCAATTTTAAATCAGCCATACCAAATAAGGATTTTTTTTCCCCCAATTTTGATATTCTTGGATGTGACTTGGGCTTAAGAGCAAGAAATCCTTTTGCTAGAAGTTACAGAACAAATGAAGAATAGGTACATGGTAGCCTATGGATTAAAGCTAAAAAGAGAAAAGATCCAGATAATTTATGGAAGAGAAAATAAAAAAAAAAAATTTTTTTCCAGCAGAGTTGGGTAGGATGTTATTGAGAAAAATATTGAGAAAATGTACAGTGTACAACAAACAAGGTTTTTAGCTCTTTTGCTGTACACTGTGTCATGGTAGCTTTAAAGGCTAGGATTATGTAGAATTCAACAAGCAGCAGTAATATATCAGGTTGAAAAGAAACAATTTTAAAAAAATTCTTTGTCCCTTAACCCAATTTATGCTTTAAGTGAGATTCTGGTATAATTAGAAATATGGGAAAGAAATCTATGAAAGTATATAAGCATGATTCAAATTTATTTGTAAAAAGAATAAAAACAAGCATGTTTCTCATCTTGAGAGTGATACGTTGTAATTTGATCCACTTTTTGTAAGTATATTTTCTATGGCAATCTTTAGGGTGGAGTAAATATAGGCCTACAATTTGATACTTCTCAAACAATTCTCCCTAGCCTTATGTTTCATTATTGTTTGATAACTAGTAATATTGGGAAGTGACAGGGGTTTTTGCACCAAAATATTACATTGTTTGTTGTTTGTTTAATAAGATATCCATAAGATATACAGTAATCATACATGGACTAGGAAAGAGAAGAAGAGGAAAGAGAAGAAGAGGAAAGAGAAGAAGAGGAAAGAGAAGAAGAGGAAAGAGAAGAAGAGGAAAGAGAAGAAGAGGAAAGAGAAGAAGAGGAAAGAGAAGAAAAAAAAACGCAAAAAAACAGCATCATTTCAATGGAGTATTATTCTTTTGTTAGAGATTGAGAGTTGTTCTTGTACCAATTATCAGCAAATCTAGAATCTCTTATGCTGCAAAATGAATGGAATGAGCAAATAATATATTTTATCCAATTTTTTGTAATTTTATTTTTTTAAAGTTCGGTTTAAAATTGTCAGTTGACCAGAGAAACTTCAGTCAACAAGTAATTTAAGCATTTGACCAACCCCTGAAATTGTAAAGTTGCACCTCAATAATCTTGACACACAGATACTTCAGCTTCTGATAAGATGGCTTCAACAAAAATACAATCAATAGAACATTCAAAAGAAAGAAAAAAGGTTTTCACAAAAAAGTACAAAGATATAAGTTTATTGTATCAGGATATTTACCCATTTTGATTAAAAGGAGTACTATAATATACAGCTAATTGAATATGGTCCCTTATATTATTTATTTTTAAAAAAAAGAGAAAAAGAAAAAAAAAGTCTTACATATCCAAACACAAATTTTAGTGTTTTCATAGGCAAAATTTATTTAGTAAATTTGCCTCTCTGGAAATTTAATTTCCAAAATCTGTAATGAATTTCTTTGAAAAATTATTGTTACTTTTAGTATTAATAAGGAGGAGAAAAAAAATATCAGGTGATTTTCTGCATATCAAGGGAGGTAATGAAAAATGTCCAACAACTGCTCGTTTGATAAAACTGCGAACAAATCGGGTATTTCACACACATAGAATATTAAAAATGGCACAATAGTTATGCACCATTCCTAACATTGACTTCAAAGCAACTTAGATTTATTACCTCCCTTGATACCCTGATAATCACGTGATTTTTCGACACCAAAAGTAACAACGATCATTCTCTTCGTTTTTAAATCGAGTGAAAAGTCACTGCAACAGTCATTTGTTAGTTTTGTTTTTTTTCTTCAGGTTGAAGTTGGATTTGTGGGTAGAATTTCCACAAAAGTTTTTCTTTGTAAACATTTAAAAATTCACATGAACTCATTGTACAAGAGTAACAGGATCTGTTGTTAAAAGTCAGAGTCCCAGGTTTCCCTCATTTAAATCTTTTGTTTTATTATATCTTAAAGAAAAATGTAGAAATGAAATAAATTAAGTTGTAGTAGTGATATGTTGAGGTTGGGAGCATTTTTGTAAACTTTAATGGAAGAATTTAGCACCATGTAGTATTGGCAGGTCAAAAGGTCAAGTATTGCACTAAAGGGAAGAAAAAAAAAAAAAAAAGAAAAAGTAAATAGTAAATAAGAAACATTTCAAATCCTGCCAGCCAATATTACTGTTTGTCAATAACCGTATTTTGAGGCATATAATTGACCAGATTGTTGAACAAGGGAAGTTCGTAGATCCCAAGCTTGACATCAAAACTGACCTCCATTGAAGGATGCAAAGTAATAGAGGGTCAGATAAAGAGAAAAAAGTGCTTCTTATATGCTGCAAAATATGGTAATTTACAGCTGCAAATGTGCTATTCAAGATTTGAGGTTGTCAAGAAGGTTAAAATCTAAATTGTTTCAGCCTTTCTGAAACTTGGAAGGCAGATCGAGACTTGTAAATGAGGATTATTTCTAGGCAACATCCAGAAATTATCCATAAAATCAAATATTAGATCTTCTGTTTCAGGTTCATTCAAGTCAAGTTTACTGAAAGAAATTTAAGGATTAGAAGAAAAGAAAAAAAAGAGAAAAAAAAAGAGGGGGCTGAAAATTTACATGCTACAAATCATCCCTCAATTTCATTTAATATATCTATTTACCTTGTATTGAGATTCTTGATTTCAAATCTTACCCGAGTGAACGATGTAAGGGACATAACTGTTAATTACTACATTACCAATTTCCGAATTTAATATAAGACATTGCCTTCATTCTTAGATTCAACTGAAAGCAGTAAGTGCCGTAAATAATGAAACTAAGATTCATTTAGTGATCATATCTGAAAAGTTGAGCCAGCAGTTATTGGGGCAATGTTGAGCAAATCAAACTTAAGATCTCAAAATTTAATAAGTACACAATCATGGAGACAGGGTTAAAGAGCTTCCAGCAAAATAGGTTTCAGCCTGATTATGTATTGTGTATGAATACTCCAAGTACCCTTTACAATTAACAGAAAACAAAGCAGCTCTATAGTTGCAAAATCCTTGCCTATTATATGTATATTAAATTCATATAGCAGATGTGTAAAAAGAAAAAATCCTGAGTTTTTTGTTTTGGCCTTGCAGTGTCAACCTTCCTTTCAAACTTGAAAGCTAAGGAAATAATGACAGAAGAGTGACAATTTCAGACATCAGCAGCAGCAGCAGAGTCCATTTTTCAAAGGCTGTGTTGTATTGTTGGGTCTTTAGAAGAATTTAAAAAAGGAAGAGTGGCCTTTGTCTCCAGATCATTCTGTGCCAAAGTACTTCTGTCCAAAATGGTTCGGTGCCACTGGATGTACCTCTGTTGTTACTATGGAGATACCAGGGAATGAGGAAATTAAAGATTTCACAGCTGGAAAAGAAAAAAGAATTGAGAAATCAAGATTTATTGTCACTGCAAAGTTCAAAGACATTTTGGATTTAAAGATGCAAATCAACTTGCAACAACGAATTTAAAAGCCTGGCCGCTGCACCTTGATATCACTATATAACCATTACTAACAATGACAGCTTGATACAGTCATGATACCAAAATAGAAGTTACGTGTGAAGCATTACTGGATTTAAAACAAAATTCATTAATGATTGAGTATTAGAGACTTTAATGTTTATCCAAGGGTAAAATTGATGGTCAGGGTTGAACTGAAATGCAGACTATCTTTGTTGTCTAAGAAAATGGTTTGGGTGAAAATTATGTTGGGATAGGGAAGGACCATCAAAACAGTACTTTCAGGACAGTTGGATTAATATCTTCCAAGTCAGACGAGATATACACACTTGCTAGGGTCAAAACAGAGAATTTAAAAGAGAAAATTTGTAAACTTGTCCTTTAAGAAAATGGATCCATAAAACGAAAAATTATGTCAAAATCAAACTAACTCAAAGACCAAGCGACAACAAAGTGGGAATATGGAGATCTGATTGAAATTGTCTTACCGCGAGGTGTGCAGAAAAGATTTAAGAGAATGACATTTTTTTCTTTCACTTCATGATTCTTAAGGACATTCATGGCTTTAGTGACTGTATTTCCAGTACCTTTAAAAAGAAAAAAAAATGATAGTTTCAACAACTTAATGATTACAATTACAAAGATAAGACAAACTGGTTTCAAGAAAAATCAATTGTATTAGGTATTAATAATAATTCATGTACTAAAAACAGACAAAAGTAGGATTTAGTTCACATTAAAAGCTTCTTTCCTGCCAAGTGAAATTTATATTCATGTTGGTTGTTTCCTACTGATGAACTTAAGAGAAATTTACCTTGAGATTAAAGGGAGGTAACCTCATTCATCTTGAATATAAAAATGAAAGCACTTGATTCTAATAAAATCCACACAGTTCATATATTGTAAATATAAAATTTGATTCATTCTCTCACCAGGAGAGAAAAAAAAAAAAAAAAAAAAAATGCATTTCTTCCTAAACATTGAATGATTTGGAGAGTTGTAATTTTCTTATATATCATGCAGGCTATAAGTTCCGGTTTAGATACTTAATTGTTTTCATTGTTCTCAGCATCGTGTCTAAGCCAATTAATCCTGCCTTTAGGTCAATGGCCATAACTCAAGGGTGCAAGCAAGAGAAAAAACCTACGAGACAAACTTCGTTGGTTGTCAATATTTCTGTGTTTATTTGATACTAATCCGTATGTAACTCATTCAACTCAAGCTATACCTCAGAGACTTGCCCAATGCAGGCATTAGAATACAGATGAATCCACTCAGTTCAAAGAGGCTGGTATTGAGCCTATCTCAAGGCATGTTTGATTTCCAAATTCCATGCTATTCCAATGCCTGTGTTTGATAAATCTCCGAGATGAAGCTAGGATTATTTCCCCTTATAAGCCAATCTGACCTTCTCAGTGGAGTAATCCTATCAACAAATAGAATCTAAACAGATTATGATGATATCTGTATTTCGATTACGTACCCCAATAGAGAAGCAATCCCTAGTAACTTGACAGGAATTGACTCACAAAAAGCACAATGGATGCAGGAAGAATTAAAAAAAAATGAAAAAAAAAAAAAAAAAACGAAAAACAAATTACGTTCATTCTTATCCTTAGAAAAGAAAGGAAACATGCTTCTGTCAACTCTGATGGTTAACACGTCTGTCTCAAATGTCCTCAGTTTGATTCCCAGTGCAAGCAAGGGGTGTGGAAAAAACTTTCCGTGTACTCAGCAGCTGACTGAGTACATGCTAAGCTGTATGATTAAGGTGTAGGTATCCCTCGGTGGACTCACTTCCTTGAGGGGGTGGGCCTACTATATAATAATCTATCCAGAAGCTGCTACGTATTAAGTCCTGGTCTCAGACAAACTTGAGACTTGCAAGGATCACTAAGCTAACATACAATAAACCAGAGCTTCATTACTAGCCTCAAAGACAAAGTTGTCGCTAAACAGACAAAGATGCATTTCTTTTTCAATCATGCTTTTCAGCTTACTTTTTGAATAGTACAAAGTAAATGAAGTGTAGCTTTACTCACTCATAATAGGGTACATAAGTAATATTTTGCGACTACTGAAATCTGGTGGGAAATTTGAATAAAGCACTTTTGCCTCGTGTGTGTCTGCATCACTCTGTATCAAGATCTTTCCAATACGGATTGGACCACAACAATTTTGGAGACCCTGTTCCATGGCTTCACCTTGAGGGAGAAAAAAGAAAAAAAAAAATTTTTTAAATACGTACTTGAAGATTCAGTTAATTCTTAAATTCATATAAAAAAAATTACTTGATAACAAAGCAGAAAAAAAATCTTAAATATTTTCCTATTGATTCAAATACTCAAATAGAAAATTGATATTTTAGCTGGAAGCTTGTCAATTTCATTACTTTAAGAGATAAACATTTTGCCTATAGTGCAACAGGCTCACCAGCCCAAAGATTAAGGAACAGGATTTTTAGGAATTTCCTATGCCACAAATGATTTTATATTTACAAATGATTTCTTCTATTTTATTTTGATGATATGTTCCAATGGCTTTTTTAAACTTGGAAGGCTACAAGAAAAAAAACAAAACAAAAAAAAACTGGTGAAATGAAAATGGTAAAGAATTTACTCACCACTCCTGATAATACTGACTCCACAATTTCCTTTTTCATATTTCAATCCTTGGTATTCATGACCTGAAGATGAAAATTTTTTACAACAATGAAATATTTTGCAAGATCTTTTATTGCTTTCAACATTCAAAAAAGTTACAAATCTTTTTCTATAAGGTATATAATAAATAAATCAATTATGGTAAATGCAATTTGACAAGTTTGAAATTTTTCCAATTCATGAATTTTGAAAAATTTAAGAGAATCCACTCGGCACATTCTGCCAGGAATTTAGATACATTTCCTAAAAAGTGGTAGATTTTTCAGGTCCATATCTACCTTCAAACTTAGAATTTCAATTCGAACAAAAATTGATAGACCTAAATTGTCAATAGGAAAAGTAATATTGAGCATTTTAAACTGGATTAACAAGCTATTTTAAAAACCCTGCAATATACTTAGAATATATTTTTTCTCTACCTGTTGGAGTGGTCACCTTGCATTTTTGATAGGGAAGCAAATTTAGGCCCTCCTCAACAACCAAACGAATCTGGAAAGAAAAGAAGACTATTTACAATATGGAAACAACTTAATAGGATTAAAAACAGGGCAATTTAAAAGTTGGGAAGTGTGCTCTTAGGAAATCAAATAAATAAAATTTGAGTTTTGACATCTGTAGCATAGGAGAGCTGATATAAATGCCAAGATTACAAACTAGAAAAGAAAGTTTCTCAGAATCAAGTAATCCTAAAGACTAATGGCAGCAGATACCATTTTGAATTAGAAAAGCTTTGAGAAAATTTTCAAGCAGATAAGTGAAAGTATTTAGACAAAATCATTCACTACAAAATAGTTGAGCGAATTCAATGAACAGAAACATTATTCTATCTGAATGGTATAACTTATCATATAAAACAGTTTTTTAAATACATGTATTAGCTAGGGTCATCGCAACAAAACTAAATTCAAACTTGCTATTGGAAAATTTTTAATATAGGAGGACCTTGATGACTAAGTTAGGGGTATATTCCTGGTTGGGGGCTGATAATTTGGCTTAAGGACAAGCCAATATTGTAAGGGTTGATTTTTCAAGACCTGCAAAAGTAGGCAACACATTTATTCATAGAATTGTATACAAATCAAAATTGCAGTATCTAACTGGTATGATGCAAATAGTGTGTGTAGTATCAGACATTAACAAGATTATTTAAGGAACTTATTTTCTTGAGACTAAATTCATCAACTACCAAAACATTAAGCCATACAAGTGAGTTTCTCTATTTGCAACCAAATGTTTGTACCAGAATCTTATAGTAATAGGTAGAAATAAAGACTGGTACTATAATGGATCATTCCTTATTCCCTCTCAAGGAGGGATTTATCTTTAACATTTTGCCAGTTTTTATTTAAGCCTATGATTACATTTAAAAAGTTTTCAAAGGAAATTTGCAATGCCATCATTGTTTGCAGTATTTTTTGCTAGAAATTTCAGACCATGACAAAGTCTTTTATTCTTGAAAAATCCAGTATCATTTTTTGAAAATCAGCCATAAGTTTTATTTGAAAGTGAATTCTACAGTGCTGTTACCAAATAAAAGCTTAGAAGTGAAGGAAGCTGATAACTGCAAAAATACTTTTATTTTTTTTAATGTCAAAATATAATTAGTCTGATTGGCATTGTTTGGTTTATGCCAGAGATGGTAAAACTCTGGTGGTTGGCCAGTTTAGAAATGTTAAGGTAAATAAAACATTCAATAATGATCATACAAAACTATGAAAACAGTTTGCATAGTGTTAAAACTGTAAAACTTTGATTTATTTGAGGTCAATGCAAAAAAAGACTATTGATCTATTTTTCAATACTGAATGATATTTGCTTACCAAAGATAGATAAGAAAACAAAGGATTTCTTTATGCAAAGTCACTTAGTAAAGTCGGTGGGGCAGACAAAATAATGCTACCAGCTGTGATTTGTAAACTCCTGGTCTATGCCATTACAAAATGATACACAATGAAACAGGACCCCTTTGAAATATTGTAACCCAAGAAATTTTCCCAAGTTTAATATATGTTTGAAAAGCAAAAATGTTTTACCCTAAGAGTTCAAATCTAGTTTAAGTATAGCACATTGCTTTTCTGAAATTATTTTCCCAATTAATTATTTTAAGTTAGTACATTTTATTTTAGTGCAATGGATTTTATCCCATTAGTAAGAAATGCAAGCAGCAGTAAGTTATACCAATATAACTTTGAAGTATACTCAACAAAAGTAAAAGCTTGTGGACATTAACTTTTACCAATAACAAAAAAAGTTACAAATAAAACTTTCAAAAATGTTCAAGTGTTGTTAAGTAAAGTGGTTCTCAGTTAAAGTATAAATAATATCTTTATTCATATAAAGGATATCTTGGGAATAACCAATTTTGAGAACAAACATTTACAAGTTTATTTAATCTAATGCAAGGTAAATATTTGATTATAGAAGCTTGCATGCACTAAACAAAAGTGAGCTTTTAACTCTTAAATTCATATTTTAGTAAAAATGAATATCAAAGGAAATAACTACTGATCAAAGTTACTCCCTATAACCTTTCCAAATATAAAAGGAAATCCTGTTTAAATGAGTTCCTTTATTTTATCATATTCACAGAAGAGTTCCACTGTCATGCAAGAGTGGTATTGAGCAGTTTATGAAGTTAAGAGTTAAATGTCAACTGATAACACAAAAAAAAAACAAAAAAAAAAAAACACTATACAAAGTTTAAAAAAAAAAAAAAAAAAAAAAAAAAAAAGTAAGAAGCAAAAGTGCCTTACCAATCTATCAGCATAAAAAATGAAATCACTCCTTGATGTAGTTCTGGAATAAAAAAGAATTTTATAATAATCACTAGATTAGCAACAGGAAACAAAATTCAGTTTATTCAAATGGAAGATTATATTTTTTTTTGAACCCACAGAGTTTATACACCCATGCACAGGAAGGAAACAGCTAGGAGGTTCTTTTGTTCATAAAAAAAAAAAAACGTTTTGCAGTATTTATACATACAAAGATATCCATGCAGATAATGCAGTCATTCAACAACAAAAGGTATTGATTCTGTAACTAATGCATTCAGATTAAAAAGTATAAATAACTGCAGTATACCAAATGATATGCATAAAATTTTTTTGTAGTTTTTCTTTGTGGGTATCATTTCCTTCACTCAGATAATTTTAGATTTGAGCATCAAAGATTCCTATAAGCAGTCATTCAACATTCCATACACATTGAAAAATATTACACAAGGTCATTCCCACCCACCCCATATAGGTACACAATGTCATTTGTTTACACAGCAACCTTCAGAGCACACACCTAGCCACATCCAAGTTCAAACAGGGCAGGAATAATCTAGTCTAGAGTTGATAAGTGAATAATTCCAACTCAAAAACCCAGCATGGGAATTCGGCTACATGTACACAAATGTCAATGGGCTGGTCATTTAGCGAGAATGAAAGACAACCGATGGAGATCACGACTCACAATATGGAGAAATGAACTAGACATTCAGAAAATACTGGCTCTACGATGCCAATAATAGAGTGATGTGGCGGATCCTAGGGAAGGTCCATGTCCAACGACGGACATTAAAAGACTGATGATGATGATGACACTCATGACCAAAATATTTTTTAATGAAAAGCATGTCAACTTCATAAGATGAACAACATGGTTTACTTTGGAAAACAAAACAAGGCTTGGAGTTTAGCTTTTTCAAATCATCTATTTCTATGAAGATTTGAGTTCAGCGTTTCATCCTGCTTTTCTCAAACTTGATCTACAAGTAAAAAGACCCATACAATTAATTTTCTCCAGGGTTATTCGATAAAGTTTTTCTTTTGAAAAACAGAGGTAATTCATTTACTTTGATCTCAAAACGTCAGACGGAGTTTTTACCTAAAAATATTTTGTAGGAATTCAAATAATGTAATTTTGCATCGTATTCAAGGTTAACATTCCAAGTCAAACAAAAATGGAGTCCCAAATCTTATCTGCTGCTAATCAACTATGCATAAGCCCTTTAAACACTGCCTTTCATTTTTTCTCATCCTTCCTCTTCTGAAGGAAACTGACTACCCGTCTCTGAGGTAAAAACTCAGAATGAGCAAAGTGAAGTGGAAAAAAAAAAAAATTTTAACCAACAAGATTAAAAGATCCCTTTTGTTCCTAAATGACAAATCAGAAAAGAGTTTACAAACTTCTATCCAACAATTATGCTAATATTCATACGTTTTGTCAAGAGTCTTAGTACTCTTTCTCTCTGTTGGCTGGTCTGTCTTAAGAGTTTTTAACATGCAATTCCAACAATTCTTCCAGACAGTAATTCAGTTATTTTCATCTATTTCTATTAGAGGACTATTGTAATCTAGTTTTATCAATACTGACCACTATCTTAAAACCATCTTCACGAGAGCTTTTTCTCCATTTCTAATCTGAGCTGTAGAGGGATGGCCTGAGTTAAGTTGTGATTAAAAACAAAAAAACAATAGATCACTAGAATTCAAGATAAAGGCAAATAGTTGATATTTATAATGAGTAATAATTAAAGTTGAATTGAAAATCTGACTACATGTACCCAAGTAGACCAACATGGTCATTTTCTTGGTGCATTTCCAAGATGGATTTTATGCAGATTTTTTTTTTGTTGTCAGAATCAAGTATAACCTCTTTCACCCTATATCTACTCTAGTGAGCTCCCCCCACCTCACATAATTTCAAGGGCATTCCCAGCCACTTTTTTTTTTGGGGGGGAACTATATCTTTGTGGCAATCCTGTTACCAGTAAAGAATGTTACCATCTTTTAATGTGGGTACATCAAGATTGGATAACACGAAACAATTGTACTGCACCATTATCCTTTATTGACTATGAGGTTCCAACTTTCAACCCCCTAACCCCAGGTGAGAACACCTGATCCAGGGAGAAAGCAAATCGCCCGTTTGACCCCCTCAACAGACACCTATGTTCATGGTAATTAACTCTGGATATACCTTCTCAATAATGAAATTTTTTTATGTGTTTTTTTTTAAAAACGCATATATTCTCTCTACTACAACTGCCCAATATGCACAGTTCAAGGGTATAATGATTTTTGTTAACTTCTATTAGATTCAAAGATAGACCAGTCCTAGCAATAAATTGTTGCAACTCCATGCCAGGGTCAAATAAGAGAATAGGTTCATTTTAGCCTTATGGTTTGTGCCCAAGGCTGTCCTATCAGCAGGTCCCAATGTTATTTGAATTTGGATAGTTCTTCAAGCTTCATTTGTAGTCCAATTCATGCAGCAGAGTTTCAGTCATTTCTTATGGCCTTAAATATTCTTTTATATAAAGAAAAAGTAAAAGTACAGTCCAACATATTTGCTTTCAATATATAGGAAGTCAAACCCACATTGTACAGGTCACCATTCCAGAAGGTCTAATAAGGTTGATTATCTATACTAAACTGTGCTGTTTATTTGATAAAGTTCACATGATTTAACAATGTAAATCCTCATGGAACCAAATTGGATTTATTAAAGCAAGCATTGTGTCCCGGAAAGACAACTTCAGACAGATCAGAAATATTCTAGATGCTTGCAGATACCTCATTTAAACCCACTGCATCAAACAGAATCAGAATTTCTTTTAAATATGGATTATTCAATAATTAATATTTTATTTTTCTTATGGGGCTTGCTGAGGTTCCAACATAGAAACTACATACTGGCGGATCCTTTCCCCATTGGTCCTTGTTTATTAGCTTAAGAGAGCAGATTATTAATATGGTTATAAGTAATAGTGTTTGGCCAGCATTGTATCTGTTAGACATCAATATGTTTCCATTTAGGTCTGGGTCAAAGACATTCTTTGCTGGATAATCAGGTAAGTTAAAGTGTGTGTCAGAGAGACATCTCCCATTGAAGTACAAATGACCGGTGAAAAAATCCCAGATTCCTTTGCATATGTCAGATTACTCATCTTGACAAGTTTGAAGTCTGATTGAGACCAGGACTTTATTTTTACTAGTTTTCATGACTACCCACTTAGCAGAAGGCAGCTTCAATTGGTGGAACTTGGCAAATATTTTCCAGATTAAATACTGATACATTTTCAGAGTATCATTCCATTGAGGCAAGCAGAGGAATCTGCACAGAAACAAAACATTTTCGCAGGATCTTTATATATTCACAACTATGGTGCAGCCCATACAGACATTTTTGTTCAATAGCCAAGTCTATACATAAGTAACAAGAATTTTGCTTAAACTTATTTGAATTGGATTTCTGTAGAAATGCTATTCGGTAGATGACATATCTGAATAAGTGATTGTAAATGTTCATTGCTCATGCAGTAGAGGGCAAGTAGGTCAAATCAGGGATTATCCCTATAAAACAAGTCGTTATTATCCAAAGGTATAGCTAGAGATTTGGGAACTGAGGGAGAGATCTGGGGCTTGGCTCCTTGGGAGCCTTCCAACATTCAAGATTTGATAAAGAACAAAAATTTACAATAATTATAGACATGCACTATCACTTGGTGAAAACAAACTTTAAACCTGAATTATTCATGCTTGTACAAATATCTTCAAGTAAAATAGGAGCAAAAATGTAGTAGGTGAACTCAAATTTATAAAGCTTTTGGGGCCCCACTCCATTGGGTGTTGGCAGCATTTTAAAATACAATCAGTCATATAGTGGAGTTTGAAGTCTTCACATAATTTACTATTCCAGTGCAGGTCATGAAAAACAGACATTTTTCAACTAGAAACATTCATAACGTACCAAACAAAGATTGCTTGCCAAAAATACAACTCAAGAGATTTCTTCATAAACCACATTCTGAGAACACTTAGAAGAGGAATCAGTGAAACTTTCATGCCAGGGAAGAGGGACAGAGAGTGGGGCAGGTTGTCTCAGGGTGAAAAGAACCATTTCAGACCATATTCAAAAATACAACTTCAGCTAATTGCAAACAAGAAATTTAGATGTGAGCCAATCAGAACACTAGTTACAAATTTGAACATCCCACCAAAGTCAGACACATGCAATGAAATCTTGAATGTCACTACTTGTAGGAGAACCAGACTTCCAGGAAGGTGAAAAAAAATTGTAAATTGGTTTGATAAGAAAGTTTATTTCCTGCAGTATAAGAAGCTAGAAGTATTACTCAACATAAATTATACCTAAGCTTTTTGACAAAGTCATCAAACTGAAGAGCATTTGCTGATTGTGTTGAGAATAGAGTACATTATCATCATGCTATAGAAGCAGATAACAATTAGAAAGTCACTGTTTACCATAGATTAACGAGAATTTTCACACCACAAATTTTCTTTTTAGGTGGGGGTTACAGGAAGTATTATCAAGTTTTCAATTTTTGAACAATCATGAAACATGCAAATGTTATCAAAAATGCTACAGACTAATGAATCATGCAAATCTGGACAAATAAAGATGAAATATTTTAAGCTTTAAAAGTTGAAAAAACTCATCAGCTTAAGGTCAAGTATTGTTTCATATATTTTCTCTCAACTAGAACATTGATACTTTTGCTTTGAAAAATATTAAAATGGCTCAAGTTACAATTGAAAAGTTAATGCAACTCACCATGTGCATAAGTAAATGATCTTGATAACAATGTGACTTGCATCGTTTCCATTAATGCAACCTCTTTGTTAAGTAAATAGGCCCTTATGTTTTCTACTCTATACATTAACTATAGAAGCATTAACAGAATTGTAGATAGATAATTATAAACTGTTGCTGCAGCAGAAAGACCAATCCAGATGAAAATCATAAGTTTAGTTTGAGGAGAACAAAGCCATATGCTTTCAACCCTTGCTTCCGGGTTGGGCTTTAAAGTTCATTAGATGGTATTATAGCTCCAATTAGTTCAGCTCATGAGTTTTGCAATATTTTTTTTTTCGAATACTAGAACCAATAAACAATTAAACAAATAAAATTGAAGATAATTTTACAATCCAACACACATTACAAAATATTCATCTAAATCAAATTGAGTTGAATAACCATGATAGAATGTAAAAGCTGTTCAACCTTGTTACAAGGTTTGATTTTGACAAATGCATAAAAATTCTCACAACAAATTGGTTCAGATTTTGAGAGAGATTCTATTTCTGCAGAAACCTACAATTAATTATCAAGCAGATCAGTAAATAATTCCAGGAATTCTGCAGTTGTAAGATGCTTCTGTAACTAATATTCAAGAGATTAGAAAAAAAACATTTCACATTTTTCATAAAGTTGGGCACCTCTTATCTGATGTCTGGGACCAGAATAGTTTCAGATTTTGGAATATTTTGGATTTTGGAATATTTTTGTATACATAATAATGTATATCAGGGATGGGGGTAAAATAAATGATTTTCTTAGAGCTATATTGTGAAAAAAGGAAAAGACGTTTTAAAATCATTTCATTTCATCTTTATTTACTGAACACCCCCTCCCCTGTGTTCAAACAATCAACAAAATTATTTATTGAATTGAGTTACAAAAGAAGAAGTGACACTAGTGAATTGGATAAAAAAAAAGATAATGAGAAAAAAGATTTTTAGGTGGGAATCATTCAAAAGATAAATAGGAGAACAGATTACAATACACTGTATCTTGGTTTCTTTTAATTCAAGATAATTGGTAGACAATATGAAACTGAAAACTTGTTTATATTCACCACCTGATATACTAGTAAAAATTACAAAGGGAAATTTGAGCCAGATTTTCACACACAGACAAAATTCCTAATGTATGCTGATGGACCAATTTTAATGAGAAATTTAGTGATACATTCTATTTTGAATGAATTTTCCTATGAGAAAATACTAAGGAAAACATTTTTTCAAGTTAACTCTTTTCAATAATTTTGATTATTTCTGCTTCAATTAAAGACATCACCATTATTAGTAAATAAATGCATTTTTCATTATATTTCCAGAAATAAGTAGGCAATAATCTTGCATAATCCAGTCAATCATTAAATTAACAGATTTTCTTCCATTCAAATTCCTCTAAGGTAAATTCTACTTTTGAAAGGTTTTCAAAAATTGAGTTCTTATCTGTTGACAGAATCAAACCTAAAAAATGCCAGAATTTTAGTCAAGATATCCTGTAGGTATGCAATTTTTATTTATGGCTAACTTTATGCCATATTCTTGTAACAGCAATCTCTACGGCCATTTAACAAACAAAAAAATGATTCCATAGAATTCATGAGTATTTATTGCAAGGTAAATCTCAAAGGTCATCGCATGCCATTGGATTCTAAGGTAAGTATAGGGAACCAAAATTGTTACTGATATGTGATACCAATATAAATGTTGATATGTAATGAAACCATGTCAGAGCATTTTGCCAATGAACATTTTATCAACATGAACAGATGTTTGTCAAAAACTCTAGTAATTTATTTTTGAAAAACATCAATCAGCCGACAGATGTCAAACTAACATCTGCTTTGGGTCTAAAAGTCTGTATTGTCGAAAATATTCAGCTTTCATATTGGAGGAAAAAACAAACCACACACAAAAAAAAAAACACGCAAAAAAACAAAAATAAACACAAAAAGCAACATTAACACACACAAAACAAAAACAAAAATTAACACACACACACAAAACAAAAATAAACACAAACAAAAATAAACAAAAAAAACAAAATAAACACACACAAAAAAAAAAACACTCACAAAACAAAACGCACACACACAACTGTTGATTTTGGTATATTCTAGCTCATTTTCTGATTTGGGGTTTTACTTTAAAAAAAATCAGTATATCCATGGTCAGAAAATATCTATATACCCCCCCCCCTCCCGCCATATGTAGATTTATTAGAATAAGAAAAGTTTTTTTAAATTCAAAACTATCTGAATGGCACATCTATTGGTTTTTGGCTAGTATTCTTGAAGTACCTTTTGAAACGTGTTTTATAAACAAACAATTCAAGATTGTTACATAGAGCAAATGCTTTCAGCTTTCAGATCTTCAAAGTCCCTTATCTATTGAAGAATGGGATTAACATGTTTGACTCGAGTCAAGAGCTTATTGTTTGTCGAGCCCCCAAATTTTGTGAACAGGATTTAGATTTCAGTAAGTGGCTGAATCTTCTAATTGCAAATTTAATTGCATAACATTTAAGTTGTTCAGTTGCAAATTGCACCAATTGAGTTGACTTGAGTGTTATTTATCTGATCACACTTCACGCTTATCACAAATCAACATTCTTTTTTCTTTTCTTTTTGCATTTTCATTCAATGTTAATCTTACATAAGACTTATCAGGAAGTAAGTAGTAATTAATTTCATAACTGATTAATTGCATGAGATCCAAATGCAAAATTTGGAACTCGTGGCAGTTTTGATGCTTCTAGTTATCAATTATTTCTCACATCAGTGGCGTAGCAAGAGATTTGGGAGGGGTCCGCCAACATTTTGTTGTCGTCGATATGAATGAAAATTTGCAATAAATAGACAGGCACTATCAAGCAACTGGTGAAAAACAATCAAAAAGCCCAAATCATTTCATGGAATTTGTGTATAAATATATCCTTGTTATTGTATATTGTCAGTAGAAATGCAGAGAGGGAACTATAATTTATAAAGTTTATGCCCCCTCCATTGGGGCTATCCTCTCCCCCTCAGCAGCACCTCTGTTTGAAATGTTCCATTTTATTTTATGAGAAATTCTTTTTTTGTTGGAGAGCTCCAATCATGCCTCCTGTTATTACAATTCAATCTCCAACAAAAAGGATTTGGAGAGTAGATACTATTTTTTACCATTAGACCAACTTTCCAATGATATAGAGTAGGACTAACCTTTGTGTGAAAGAGCACTTTTATGGCTGCCAGGAAGGTGGTTGGCACCATGTACTTCTCAAGTCAAGTTCATATTTGAACTTAATAAAAATCTTAGTAACAGAAATGTAATAGTGTTTTGGTCACCTTCAAAGAGTATCTAGCAACCCTGCCAAGCAAAATACATAGAATATTTTTACTTCTAACCCCCCAAAATTAAACAAAAATAATAACGATATCCAGTCTGTGGCAGGCATATACAAAAGGCTTGGTGAGTGCCATGACACCTGTGGGCACAAGTTGGGGGGGGGGGGATCTGATGGATTGTATTCGCATTTCATGTACTTAATTCACACTTGATTACTAACAATCAATTACCTCTCAAATGTCAAGTCGAATTGGTTTTCAAAAGTGGACATGTGCCTACTTGTAATACTAGTAATAAAAAATTCAAATATTACAAGTCTGGCCGCTACTGGGTCAAAATCCAATCCGACTTCTATTCTGACTGAAGATGACTACTGCAACTTTTGGATTGTATCTATAATGAATAAATTTGTAAGAATACAAGACTGGCCAGTTGAGCTCAGCTGGTAAGTGAGCAGCCTTCCAATCAGTTGGTAATGATTTTGAATCACAGTACAGAAATGTTAATTTCATACATAGGTTTGGTTTAATGTGACAGGATAGACAAACTGAGGAGTTCACTCCCCTAAATTTGGTGAAGTTTGTTATTGTTCTTGTTGGTGGGGGCTTAACTCAAATTAGGACAGGATTTGGGAAAAATGGTATTCAATTCATAAGTTGTCTATTTTCAGGTCTATTAGGAACAGTAAACCAAAACTGTCAAAACTATGTGTCACCTGTACAGGTCACACAAATGGAGCTGAAGGGCTGAAAATTCAAGCATTTACTCCATATGTCTAGAAGTAACCTTTCGTTTTGAAAATTCTCCAGTTATTTTGGGGGTTTTTTTTTAGGGGGGGGGGCAATTTTCTATCTATAATCATGCTAAAATGGTTCTTTAGCTGGTGTCCAACAGCATTCAGGCTGCTGATAATTCAGCTTTTAGACAGCACAGCCTAACAAAAAGCAAGAGAAGTAATCTATTCATAGATCACGCTCCACCCCACCATGACAAGTAGCCAAAAGACAATGGTCATGTGACAGTTTTTATTGAATAACTTAGTCCAGTTTTGATAGTATTTCTTGGAGAAAACTTCCAGGCACTTAATTTTGAGAAGAGTTATCAGAGAAAATGTTTTGCAGGTATAAGATAGACTTGGTTATTGGAAACTGAACTTTCCTACCCATCCAACGTATAAATTTGATTCAGACGGTGTACAGTAACAAAATTCTACCAAGAATATACCTAGATTTTGCTTGTTGGAAGAGAGGAACTTTGAGGAGTTATGAACTGGCCAATTGCCACAATTTAAGACCTCAAATTATTTTCTTTTTCTTTTTACTAATATATCAAAGAGGATATTGTTACTAAAAGTGATAATATAATGCTCCTATGTAACTGTAATAATGCTTACCAGGGGATTTAATTTCCACCATTCATATGAAATTAATGATGGAAGGACAGTTTATATCAATTATCCAATTTCATTTATGAATTTTTAATTTTAACATCATACAGCTTGCGTCATTTTTAACATGGGTCATAAATCATACTACCATTTGTATTTCAGTAAAAATGAAAGACATCAGTTACATTGTAAATAAACCCCCCACCCTTGTTAAACAAATTTTTTCCTCAAATGTGGTTTTAGAATGGTTTCTGAAATAATGGATTGAATGCACCCGAAATTATGAAAAGAATCCAAGGGAACCATTTTATGTATGTTAGATTGGAAATGATCTAATTTTTTGTTGTACCCTAACTACTAAATGAATATAACTTTCAAGTATTTGCTATTAAAAGCTAGATATTGCTTTTCAAGTTTAGTTAAGATTCTAGGATTTCCATTCATATAAAATCTAACTTTAAATGTCTTTAGATCATAAAGATTGTCTTGATGAAATTTTCTAGATATATTTTGAATATATCCATCTTTAAAATATAACTACAATTGCATTATTAGTACAAAACCAACAAGGTTGGTTGCTGAAAAGTCAAACTACACCTATTCAAAATCAAGTTGATTACAGCAACTTATTGGGTATATAATAAATTTGTAGATATATAGGACTTGTCAATTTGGCTCAGTGTGTAAGAGAACTGCCAAACAATCACTTGGTTGTGATTTCAAATTGCACTATGGAAATGTTATTTCTTTTAAAACAGTCTATTCTTTCAAGATTTATAACCAATTGATTAGAGATGATCCCATCTTTCTATCTTCAGAGTCAGAGTAATTAAACTCCAAAAAGTGTGACTGCCATGCCAGGCTATGCCACTGCATTTTTCTTCATCTGAATGAATCTTCAGAAGACGTCTTATCAAACGGTAAAAACCACATCTTTCTATCTTTAATAGTCAGAGATATGATCTGTGACCAGATGATAAGAGTGTCCTCACTTCCTGCTCAGTTGCAACAATATATTTGATAAGAGCAACCCCCCTTTCGGCTTGGTTGTGATAAATTTGAAGATACATAGGGCTTGTCAGTTTGGCCAGGTGTGTAAAAGAGACAATTAGCTATCATTCTGTTGTAAATTCAAATCACACTCAGATACTGCAATATTTTATACATCAGTTTGCTTCAAGATGACTGGATAAACATGGTTGAATAATGGCAGAAAAACTTTTTACAGATTGGAAAAAGTAGCCAGCACTTTTCAAAAGTCAGCCTGTTACTTGAAACCCAACTCGGCAACCCAGCCTTGTTTACACAATAAATCTATCAGAATCATGTTCAAGAAATCTTTATACATCCCTGAACACTAAAAATGAGATAAGCTTTGCTTAGAAGGGTATTAAATAAATTAATCTATATACTGAGTCTAGTTACCATATTTTACACTTTGTGAATCCAAAGAGAAGCAAAAATTACACGCTTCAGAGAAAACACTAATTCCCAAACTACTATAGACAACTTGTAACATATGAAACAAATCCTAAAAGAATGGGTTATTGATTAGTGAAGTGTCCAAGTTACTAAGCTTCAAAAAGCATAAATGATAGGTCGGGTTGTAATGTTTTATCTAAATCTAAATAAATCTTTAAAACATGTCTTATTGAATGGTGAAAAAAGTTTCTATCTTTAATAGTTTGAAATATGAGGCAGTTTTGGGACCCCTACATTTGACAAGTCACTTCCTCCTTGATCACGATTAGACACACACACATTTACTTGGTGCATTGTAGTACTGTAAATGTATTTGAATTTAAAACAAATCAGTTCAAATGTTAGTTAAAAATCTTAAGGACAAATGAAAATAAAAATTTTCAGTTATTATACTTGGTATTGTAGATAAAAAACGAGAATTGAAAGGTGGAGAGAAAAACTCGAGAGACAGGTGTAACATCTGGAAATTTTTTATTCCGTGGGCATAGTTCGATACATTTTGACAGAGGCCAGCCAACCTTTCCAAAGAAAAATAATTGTGGCGGTTCACAGAGAAAAATATGCTGTTTACGTGTTTGATGCTGAAGAGGAAGTATTTCTCATTCTCTTCAACATCGAACACATAAACAGCACATTTTTCTCTGAACCACCGAAAATATTTTTCTCTAAAAAAGATGGCTGGCCCCTGTCGAAACGCATCGAACTACGCCAAAGGAATAAAACTCTTGTATAACAAATTTGACTTGATATCTTCAAAAACACAGGAGACAATTTAAAGAAAACCTTAAAACTGAGGACAGATATATGAAGGTTCATTTCAAAATAACTAATGATCAACCAGCTAAAATATTCTGACACTAGAAAATCAGGAAAAGAATTTAACAAATTTCAGCCAATCGTGATAGACTTATTTTATTAAAAAAAACTAAAATTTTTTTTAGTACGACCAGATTATTTACGCTGGTTCAAAATGGCTTCTTTCTAAAAACTCAGCTAATTCCTCTAGTTACATAAGAAATATTGTAACCAATAGAGGTGACTATGTTTAATATGATAGGTGGATACAATATGACAGATTAAGACCACAATACTATAAATACCTTAACCCAAAAAGAAATCTTTCTCTTCCCAAGCCTCCTCCATAACACTCTTCATGTCTCATTAAATTGAGTTATGGACAATTGAGAAATCTTTTGGGTTATAAACAATGGAAATTCTGATTATAAACTGTAGTAGTTTAATATCTAGACAATGGTTGTACACCAGATACACTTACAAGAAAAGCTGAATCTTTTTTTTAACATCTCATTTTAAGTATAGACCTATGACCTTTAACTTATGGGGAACAAATAGATGCACACTTCTTGAATACTAACGAAAATGTAACATTCGAGAAAACCAGTCAGGGTCCTTTTTTGGAGTATTCTTTTTTTTTTCAAATCAATTGGAAACAGTTTTATTACAGAAATAAATGTTGCTAAAGGCTATCAAAAATTGTGTAAACTACATTGCAAGTTTTGAACAGTGTTCTTTTTCTTGTTTATATTGATAATGGCAAAGTGAATGAAATGTTTAAAGATAATGAATGACCATCAGTGATTATTATTCAGTTATTCAAAGGATAATCAATGAGCAAAGCTTTGTAATTCATTCCTGAAAGCTCATGATGATGCAATAAGCCTCTGGAAAATAAGTCAAGACATTAATTCAATAAATATGGTGAAACAAAATTAAATCCACGAGTACTGAAAGACTGTCTAATACACCCAGAAAAGTTGAATCTCTCGAGTAATGTGTCCACCTGATGAAATACATTATAAAGAAATTGAGATGTAACCTGACGGAAATAATTATAACCATCGTTACTTTGTAACTATTTGAAAAAGAAAGAGCAGATATCAAGAATGAATGAACAAAATGAGAATTTGGTATTGAAGCAGTTATTTAGACCTTTGCATTACCGGCGACTGTTTAGCTCAATGGTAAGAGGAACACTATGTTAAAGTGGCTATTTTATCAGTCGCAAGTTTGATTTATTCAGCAGCCCTATTTTCTTTAATTATTTATGCTATTTACACTGTCTAGGTCAAATGATACATTCATCGTTAATGGGAGATCATTTCAAATAGAGTTCCAAAGTAATATAACGAGATAGAGATTATATATATATCTCAGAGCTAACAGAACTAAAAAGCACTCAGAGAGCATACCAATGCCAGGGGAATTAACTATGTATGGATCCATCCAAAAACTTCCTTCACTTCTTCCATAGCCCATCCTTCCACAAAATCTTTTAGAAATTCATACAGAACCACGATTGTGCATCAAAAATTTTGGTCACTTTCATAACTTACCCAGCCCCCCCAAAAAATTTTCATAGAAACTCAAAGAACTTTTGGAGATATAGTGTGGACAGACAGGAGTGTATACATAAATGTATAAAAGAAACAAAAACAAAAATCTTAAAAAAAAAAAATAAATAAATTTCTGGATCCGCCCCCAAATTTTATCACCTCATCCTTGACCTATTGCCCACCCTTTCATAGAAATCCATTCAGTACTTTTGAAGATATCATGTGGACAGATGGAAAGAGACAACTAAATACACATATCAGAGGTAATTGATTTGAAAATTTGGAAGAAAAAGACGTCAAATAGAAGGCAAAATTAAAAGATTTTCTTTCTAAATAATTAAAGGAATCAAAATTTAAATCTTTTTCTACAAAATAAGAAATTCCTTCTCTTTAGATGCATATACACACCTCTATAAGATGCTTTTCAGTTGGTCAATCCGTGTTATGTAAAACAGAAGGAAGGAGAAGGTTTATGTTTATTTACAAGCTGCTGTCATAAGGACGTGAAGTTGTCAATGACATATCAAGCATTGTTTTTTTTTACCATGTTAATGAGTACCGTTTGTTAATAACAACTCATATTGTCCGGAAAAATGGCTAAACTTTTCAATTTCAAAGCTAGCAAATAATGTTGTACCTATCTGAAGCCCACTTATCAAATAAAATAAACTCCAGAATAGATTAATTGATGAAAAACTGTATACTTGTTTCAATTCGAATTAATCATTTTTTCCTCTTTTATAATAGCCAGATTTTCGGGTGAACCATCCTAACTTTCCTGTTCCCCCTGCTACTACTTCCACCACAAATAATAATGCAGCTACTTCTTCGTTTGGAGTGTTTGAAATTGAAACCGCAAATGGTGGACGCATCGTTGAACTTATGGTTCTTGTTTTGTTTCAATTCTTTTCCGATTTGAGATAGAAAATTAATAAAAAAAATCAAATTAAAAAAATGGATGGATTTCTTTTCTTTGAAGAAGGAAGTAACACATGATCTTCCGTGGTAAATATTGCTTCTGGTTTAATGCAGAAAAAGACAGGGTACCTTCGGCAGAATATTGAAAAAAAAAAATAAATAAATAAAAAAAATAGGTAATTGGTGACTTTATATTTTCCACCTTATTTATTGAGTAAAAGTGTCTTGTTTTTTTTTCACCTGGACTCATTCTAACCACACCTTTCTGTAGCTTAAGCTTTAAGCAAGCAGTCTATGGCCTGAAAACTACTGCAAGACACGTACCGTATTTATTCGTGTATAATGGGGAAAATATTCAAAGAAAAAAGAAAATCAAGGTCAAATTAACATACTCAAGCGTGACCCCCCCCCCCCCAAAAAAAAACATTACTGGGTGGGGGTCGCATTATATTCAATATTGCATAATCATATAGAAAAATATAGGAAGTGGATGGTATTAATTAAGATCTATGAAAACTTATGGCAACAACAACACCATTTATTGCATTTAAATTTCTTAATGTTGCATATCACACGTAGAAAAACCGTATTGATTTTTCTCTGCGATTTGATCTCATTCTGTAAATAGTGGTTGAAAAAAAAAAAAAAATTTAAATTAGGCTTTTTGAGAAGAAAAAGCGTAAGTTTTATTTTGAAGTCAAGATTTGGAGGTAAAATCGATTAAATAGCATCATTTGCAAATATATTTAATTCGATTTTCATAATGGAAGATTATTTGTAAAAATTAAGATCAAAATCATAAAATAATCCCCCCCCCCGACTAAAAAAACTCAATTGTGGTACATAGTATTAATTTTTGGATACCTTCAAAAATAAAATTTGAAAAAAAATAAAATAATAAAAAGAGAGAGAGAATAATATGCGATCAGAATATAATCGCCAGGTGAACATTTTTCCTCAAATGAGATGGGAGAAAATATGACTAGTGTTTCATTTCAAATAAAAAAAGGGTTTTCATCCTACTTCACACTTCAATTGAGTTGTCCTAGTGGGGTTTACCCTAAACACAAGGTTATGATATTTAAATTATAATTAATATAATAATAATAATGTTGGGAATCTTTCTATAATCGTCAGGTTTCTTCAGGTTAGTTGAAAGTTGATTATGTTGTGTTCAAACAGGGTCAATCTTTTTATCCCTTTCTGTTGGAACAAGGGTGATAACTTGGTTGATCAAACAATTTTTCATTCAATTTTATTTGATGTATTATAAAATCATTATTCATTTTTGTGACGATTTTTACCTTCCAGCTTTTTTTTAGTTCATTTTTTTCACCTATCCTGAATAAAGTGTTACAATAGAACCACTTCCCTTCCATCCGTGGAAGGGCAGTTTTAAAAAGGTAGTTTTTGAGAGATTTAACGGACAAATGGAAAGGAAGAAATATTTTTAATCGGCCTCGCTTGAATAAAAGTTACAATAGAACCAACCCGTCCCACGTCTTCAGTAGAAGGGGGGGGGTGGTTCTATCGTAACTTATCCAGGCAAGTTTTAAAAAATAAAGAAAAATTAATCTGAAAATGTAAAACGTAGTTACAAAAATAATGATTAATAATACATGGAATTAAATGAAAAATATATTTGACCAATTAAGTTATTTCCCCTGTAATAGCAGAAGGGCACATTCGAAGGGAATAAAAAGATAACCAGTTCAAACACCTGTTTTCAATTCACAATGAGTGACAAGAGGAATAAGAATTAAAGGTGTGGCAGTTCGTTACACAGAAAGTCTAACACGTGTTTAAAAAGGAAAATTATGATAGTTTGCCATTGTTTTATATGGGAGACCAGATGTATAATAGTTATTCCAGACAAGATTGCGAGAGAAAAAAAAATTCTATTTGCCAGTAGTAATTCTCAGTGTACAAAAAAACACGAACGAGAAGAGACAATATGATATAACCCACAGCATTATGGATCATTGCAGTCAAGAGTCAGAAAACAGTCACTCTCTTGACTTTTCAAACCTCAAGTATTTTGTTTAGATATAGATCGTCTTCATAGACTTGAAGTTGAGAAGGCGGGGTAAGTTCAAAAGCCGCAATTAAACCTACTTAGGCACCCTCCCCTAGATTACTATTTTCTGAAGTATTCAATTAAGTAAAAAAAAAAAAAAAAAAGAAAGAAAGAAAGAAAAAAAAAAAAAGAAGCTATCTTCGGTTTACAGGGATCATTTTCTAACTTTAATAATGGCTAAAATCTGGTAAATTTCCTTCTCTTTGAATAGCTGAAAAATGATACATATATGCTCCAATAAGTAGATACAACGTAATGATAACAATGAAAGTAAGCTCGTATTTCACACACTCGCAGAATTCTGGAAATGATAGCCAATAATTTTATAAGTATTTGAATCATCTGAGATTTGAAAAAAAAAAATGGCTTTTGCTAATAAAGGTGAAGAACTTAGACGAGGTACTGGGAGAAAAAAACTTCCTAGATGAGAAATAAAAATAAAACGTTGTGATCAGAACAGGAAGATAGCATCACAACTCACCTATCTTTAGCTAATTTACGATTTTCTGAGGTTTTTAAAAAAAAAAAAAATAGTCATAAGATGTAGCAAAGACGAGCCATTCTATTCTTGGGCACACAATATTGTCTTGATGCAGTAAGAAATTAATAAAAATTTGGGAAGAAGAAACAAACCAAAAAACAGCTTTGTTCATTACACGAATCACATGTTTTCTAAGAGAATTAATCATCCAATAAATGTCAATCAATAATAAGTATCGAGCACCTGACGGTTTGTAATTCTTTAACAACCATGTGTGAACACTTTAGACAAGACACATCGGTTACACTATTTACTGATATGAGAGACCAAAATCTACTTTTCATCAAAATTATGCAATTTTTTTTTTTAGAAGCTGGACAGTTTTAGAGGAAGAAAAAGACGATTCAGCAGCATTCTTCCGTTTTGCGTCCTCATACGTAACTTTTGACCAATGTTTAATTTTGAAAAAAATTAATTCAATGTCGAAAAGGATGCACAAAAAGGGAACAGAGTTGATTAAAAATGATCAAACGTTTAAAAACAAGTATTTCATTCAATCTTTTTATTATTCATCAATTAATGCGTATTGGTTTACAATGGACAGTGTCTAATTCGAATCCTGTTTCTATCACATTTCTTCGCATATATGCGCCGTTCTCAACATTGAGTGAGCGAAGGTGTAACACTTTAGATTAATTTACAATCGGGACCATCTTCCTACATTGTGCCGAAAAGCTGTCTTGCTTTTTTGGCAGACACTAAGACATCTATGACCTTTTGGGCACCCGTAGTCGATTTCGACAATGGTTAAAAGTTATGAGAACACAAAATGAAAAAATGCCAATGATGATTCATGTTTTTCGAAAGAGCAGATTTAAATTTTTTTCAAGACTAATAATCACCGTTTTATGGTGCTTTCAGACCCTTTTCTTTAACTGAGCATAAAAGTTGTTTATTTTACAAATTGTTCCTTTTGGCTTTATAGGGTCAAAGTGGGTAATTCCACTTGAGTGGGAAGAAGGCGTACAGTAATCTCTAAAACTGTTGTAGTGGGTGAACATATCTCCAGTGATGTCATCAAGGAAATGGTAAAAACTAAAAACAAATCAAGTGTTCGAAGTTGGATCTAAAAAGAAAGCGTATAAACAAAATATTACTAACTACTACAGTTGAAGAATGGCAGTTCCAAAAATTAAAGTTCCAAGTTCTTTTTTTTTACTTAAGAGAAAAAGGCCCTTTTTATTTATCTAGATATGAAATGATTCATGAATGAAAAATAATTTTTTGCGTGCTTCTAGTTTGCGCCTGTGAATTTATACCCCCACTATACAAAAGGAAAAGCGGTAATCTGGGGGGAAGGTTTGTTATGAAGAATAATCGCTTACTTGTCGCGTAAATGAGTCTGTAATTCTTTAACATTATTTGTACTTTTCAATTTTATGAGTTGTGGTCCGAAATCTTCTTCATTCACAACGTATGGAGCGATTTGTATCACATCAGGTTCCATGTTGTTTTTTTTTCTTTTAATTTTTTCTCTGGAGAAATGCTTTGTGCGCCCTTTATATACTTTTCTCCTCTTCTGTACCACGTGACCTACCACGTTTTTCAGAGACCGTTGAACTGCGATGAAATGCGTGCTCCAACAAAATAGTCCACATTTTATTCCGATCGCAAAAATGTCTCATCGATACAAAAGCGCACACAAGGCTTATCCTCATCTATAACAAACCTCCATTTACATATCAAATACTTTTGCTCGAACCAAAATCGTGAAAAAAAAAAATTTGATCATTTTTGTTTTCAGACCCGCGCACCGGCTATAAATCGACATTTTCGACAATGAATCGAACGCTTACGTTTGCTCTGTTCAGTAAACACAGCCGTCATTGAAATTATTTTTATTTTTGTGTAAACATTGGTCTTTTTTCGTTATAGTCTTCCAGGTTTTTTCGAACAGCTTAGATGAAACATTGTCATTATTAATTTTCTTTATCTAGTTTTCATTTCATTTTTTTAAATGATCGCAACGCTCAGGTCGTTATTACATTTCTACGACCGTTAAAGCAAGCATGGGGACGAGTAAAAACACTAACTAGCATCGTAGATCGGAAAAAGAAGAGGTTTTTGAAGATGCATCCCCTTTGGAACCTGTTTGGACTGATTGAGGCAGCGCTTTTAGGCTGAGAAAGTTGGACGTCATATTTAGTCAAAAAGTTAAAAACCACCTGACCTGAGCATTGCGATAAAAAACAACCAAATTAGATTTTATTCTAAATAGTAGAAAAAAAAAATGGATTAGGCTTTCGTGTTCCGCTTCTTTTTTCTTTTCTTTGTTTTTTTTTTTTTCTCAAGGGTTAATATTGAAAACATTTACTGTGTGATTCTATTCATATTCATTTTAGGGCGCAAATGTCTTCAGCAGATGTGATTCCACGACAGTGATCAAATTCTTTCAAATGAACTTGGAACGGAAGAATTTACAGATGCATGAAAACTCCGTTATAATTATTTTCACAGTTGACGTAATTCCGTATTTCAATAGACATTAGCGACCGGAGTGAGTGCAGTGAAAAACGGGAAGAATAAAATATATTTTTTTTTTACAATAATGAAAATTTGACATACATATAACAGCGAAGAAATGCTTTATGCAATGAAAAAAGGTTAACTGATCATTGCAATATGCTTAACTTACGTATGCGTAAAATATCTATGTCTACAAAAAAATAGAAAAACTGCGACGTTTAATTTGACTGCATTTATCTACATTTGTATCTTTAATAAAACTATTTGTTTTCGAATGAGTTTTCAAACTCATAACCGTTAAAACACCCGAAACAAAAATAATTATCGCATCAAAAATAAAACGAAAAATATAGTCTAAAATGCAATAGTTATGAAGGGTATATAAACACTATATAGCTTTTTTTTCTTTTTGTTTCTTTTTTCTTTCTCCCCCCCTCTCTCTCTTTCTTTCTTTCTGTCGAGTACTTTTATTTTTTTAAACTCTAATATTGATCTAAGAGGAATGATATGACGTAGTTCGATGTGAAAGAAAAATAAATCCCTCTTTCCTTGCCTATTCTCTATATCGTATCTTTCTCCACAAAAGAAGAACAAAACAAGCGGAGCATCACCCTAAAATGGCAAGCCTTTGGCAAAGCAAGCTCAACCTATATAAACAAGACGGTCCCAATAATCCTAAAAAGAAGAGTATACAACCAATCATTCTCCCGATAATCACTTATGGAGCTGAAACATGGAAACTAACCAAGAAACAAACCTGCAAACTAAGAAGCATGCAGCGTGCGCACGAGAGAATCATACTCAACTTCGCATGGAGAGATCATGAGACAGCACAATATATCAGAAAGAAAACAGGGGTCCGAGACATCATAGAATCTATTTGAGAACCCAAATGGCAATGGGCTGGTCATGTTGCGAGAATGAAAGACAACCGATAGACATCATGACTCGCAACATGGATCCCCAGAGACCACATGTGAAACCAAAGCCGACAAAATACAAGATGGAGAGATGAACCAGACAAGTTCAAAAAAAATACTGGCTCTGCAACACTGATGATAAAGAATTGTGGTGGATCCTAGGGAAGGTCTATGTTCAACATCAGACGTTAAAAGACTAATAATGATGATGAACTAACCGACGAAAAAAAAAATGCTGTCTATCACTTTTTAACTACCCTCTCTTTGGGTCAGTTAATTCCTCACAAACACTGTTCACTGATTTGAAAATTAGTCTTTATATCAAATTTTCCATTCTAAGAACTGTTGACTTTTAACCCAGTTAGAAAAAGGTAGTAAATATTAAGGATATGATAATAAAATGAAGCAGCTTGTCAATATGCGCTTTGCGTTGATGATTCTGTCTGTAGGAACAAGATCCATTATGGGGGTAGGTATCACAAAGCCACAGTAGCGAGTTACTGAGTGAGAATGGAACTCTTTCTACACTCATAAACAATTGTAACGGGCATAAAACATCACACCATATTGAGGGAGGTGGAAGGTACAAAATTGAAGATGAAATTCAATTTGAAAGAATAGATCTTTATGACAAAAAGAAAGGTAAAAATATTTCCGTTTAGCTTGAGGTTTAAATTTTAGAATTTTAAGTAATAAGAATTGTTATGGGACTTGATTTCACACCAAGATACTAATTCACTAAGAGGTAGACTTCCCCCTTCTTTTTATATGATTTTGCAGGTGAAGCAAAGAATTAATAACTATGTCTGCCTTTTTGGATAACTTGCTTAAACAATGAATTGTATAATATTGTATCTGAATAAAGCTCATTTCATGTTGAGTTTCTAGATTCAATTTTACTAAGAAGTGAAGAAAATGGATACTTCAGAAATTATATACGAAATTAACTCCCTCCTCCCATAATAAGTTTAGGTTGCATAACATGAGTAGTGGTCATAATTAAGTTTTTCTTTTTTTAAAGGTACTTTTTACAGAAATGTATTTTTGAAGAGTCAGGTTTGAGGTGGAAATGGGGATTTAGTTATTTGCAAATATGCTACAATTACATAATACTAGTAAATTTACTAAATATCACTAAAAACCCTGACCTCAATCTTTGGTAATCATATTTCCAGCAAACACATGCTCTTGTGTATTTTGCATCTTATGAAGCCAATCTCTTGCACTGAAGATTTTAAATAATTGCTTTTTTCAAAATTTGACTTAGTTCCATCAAATGACCCATATCACACATTAAAGTAATTCTTATTTTTTGTTGCTGTATTTTAGAAGCATCTATTTCCTCTAATGTTACCTTGGTTTTTCATTGTTCTTTCTTTTTTTTTAAAATCACTCTTGTTCAACTGATGGATGTTGTGACATTATGATTATGTTATTCACTAACTCTAACATATACTATCAGCCGGCTTCTATTCTCTGTCTTAGTCTTTCTGACTTCATTTTGCACTAAAGCTGCATTCTTTGCAGTTTTAGATTAAGATAAACCCAGTCTTACAATAAATAATCTCTTCTGGAAAAATGAAATGATTCAACAGCAGAAATAATTCCACAAAAGAAAGTAACTATGTATGGACAGAGTTGCTTCCCCTGTTAGCAGCACTTATAATCTAAAGTGGAGAAAAACCTTAAATAAATTAATCCAACATTTTTACATTTATTTTTCAGTGTGAAAAAAAAAGTACACGAATTGTACATAAAAGCACACATCAAGTAATCATCTTCACACAATATCTAGGTGCTTCAACATCAATGATAGCCGTGGTGTAATAAACATAATTTTTTCAAAACTCATTTACACCTGTTGATAGCAGAACATATTCCAGTTATCTATTCCATACTCCTACCACCATTTCCAGCTTCAACAGAAACTCTTCTATTCCAGAAAATTTGTCCAAGTGTTGAGTGTCATTGAAATTTATTGATAACTTATAAAGATATCATGTGGGCAGTCATGAGCATATTTATTTATATTCATGTAATCTATTTTTGAAAAAAAAACGGAAAAATATCTCTCAATCAAAATGATATCTCTGGATCCACCACAAAATTTTATCACTTTTTTTTTACCCCATAGCCCGTCCTTTCACAAAATTTGATTGACATTCATTGTGTACTTCCGGAGATATTGTGGACAGACAAGCAGACGGACGAATAGATGTGACTAAAAGCCTATATCTCTTCCCAATTTTGTTGATAGAGATAAAAAACTAAGTAAAATGGAGAGTCAATCATAATAGAGATGTACAGGTAAATACTTGTTGATCAGATAAATACAAAGAATGGTTCTATATATACATATATGATGAAGAAATCGACAGTTTGGGAACTGAGTTTTTGCTTTGACTGATTTTCTTTCATTTGAGAGTAAATGGTGTTGATCTGAATGAAAGATGGGTTAAGGGTGTTATTCAGATTTCTGTTTATCATGGAGACCTTGGTAGCTCAATCAGTAAGAGCTGACTCGGTAAAAGAGCACTCCAATTAGGGTGTGGGTTCGAATCCTACCTAAAGCTCATTCTTCATTTTCCAATCAATGCTGTCCGCTCACAACTGAAAGTAAATCGGTCTGAAAAAAAAATTTGGTTCCCAAAGAGCCGATTTCTTTATCACAACGTCAGATACTGATATCCATTCATATACACGTATATCTTGATTAGTACGATTAATTTGTTCCAAAATTTCCAGTACCATTCAAAACTGTGCTGTTCATAGTCACATTCTAATTTAATGTGCTTTTTCAACTCCCACTAAATTACATCAGCTTGTAAAACAATACCTTGACTGTACTACATCAAAACCTGTACAAATCAAAACTGCATTATTCAATATATTGCTGTATACAGATACTTGCTGAGGCTCAAATTTACTAGCAATGGCTTTCGAGACCAGCTTTCTCTGCAACATTTTGTCTTTGTTATATCAACAGCAACTCTACACAATAGTCTAGAGAGAAAAATAACAGAGGAAAAAAGTGAAGGAAATAATTCCACAAGAGAAGATAACTGTGTATTTCCTGTTAGAAGTAACTTCCTACAAAAATGAAGTCAAAGAAAAATAATGATTAATAAACAAGATACTTGTAAAATTTTAAACCAGAGATCCCCAACCTTGTTCCTGCAGGTACCATGGTGTCACCTACTCTTTTTTAACGTGCTTACTACAGGCTAACAACCATTAATGTTTTCTAGTTTTATATATTATTCCAAAAAGGAATTTTAGAAATTTTGTTTTGGCTTCATTAGTTTTGTTTTTAGTTTATTTGGATTTGAATTAGTTTTGTTTTTATGTATTATGCTTATTATTTTGCATTGGACCTTCATGTTGTGTTCATGTTTATTTTAAGTATAAACTTGCCTTGAATTTTCCATATTAATATAAACAATTGATACATAATGATATAAACAATTTTTAAAAACTTGCTGTTTCGCATTAATTAGCTTTGTGCATTATCTTGGATAAGAGTTAAATATTATTATGAATAATTTTTATTATTCAGTCCAAATAGAAATTTGACTTGAAAAATACATAGTGCCCACTGCGTAATTAATAGTTGTGAAAGTGCCTCTTGACAAAAAAAGGTTTGGGACTCCTGTTTTAGACCTTTGATTTCATAATGAAATGAAATTCCAGATGTTTAACACTTTACATTTTAGGCTTGGAATTTTTTTAACAATTTTCTTCAATTTAATATGATAACTATTGCTGGGTGAAATGTAGAATAAATATAATGTCTGCAATTTAAGCAATAAACTGTGATTAAAATGATGCCTTGTGCTAAAATCTAATAATTATGTAAAAGGCTTGGAGGATTGAACCATACAATACAGAGCAAAATGAGACAGACTGAGAAAATATTGTGTTTCATTGAGTACATTTAAAGATCTTCTAATAATGGAAGTCAATAGGAGTAGATTCAATATCAGAAAATATGCACTCTAGGTGTATTTTCCACTTTTAAAAATGTCATTATTTTCAAGTCATTTTTTAGAATATTATCAGATTTTTGAGAATTGAATATGATAGACTTATAGCTGATCAAGTTGATCAAAATTTTAACTCTAGCAATACTATATCAACATACTGAACTATGACGAAAGAAAATTACCTATACGCTGGTAAGTAAGAGTGATTTGACAGCCAATCCACTACAATTTGAAGTCATAAAAAATTCCATTGAAGAAAAGATATGGTCAGAACAAATTCTATTTACGACATCACAGTCGATTTCAACTGGAAAACATCTGAAATAGCATTGGAAAATATTTACAAACATCTAGATTTAGAAGAATCTAGATTTTTCTAAAAAACCTGTCAAAATAAGGCACAAAATAGGTCAAAAAGTCTTTTTTTCAAAAATAAAAACATTTATAGAAGGGATCTGGTGGAGTACTGATGCCAATTTTCAAACTTGTAGACAAAATGGTATGGCCAGGAGTGTTGGAACACACAAACAAATGCGCATATAAAAAAGGATAGAACCCTTCATCACCTTTGTTGGTTACAGTTGCTCAATTAATTTTGATAGGAAATAAATCAGTGAGTTTGTAAGAAGTTCAATATTTTTTTACTTGTGCAAATGCAGAGGCATATTTAAAGATATGAATGTCTTGGCCTCTCGGGGAACCTCCTTTAACATTTAGCAAAATTAGATGGCATAAGAAAAATTGTAATAGATAGACACGTACAATCACTTAATTGGTGGAAAACAAACCAAAAGGTTAAATAATTATTTATATGCATTTCATGTATGTACAAATCTATCCTTTCCTGATCATTGTATTAGGTTAGTAGAAATGCAGCAAGTGAACAATAACTTTTAAAGCTTCTGGGGGGTTGGGACACGTTTTGTAATAGCACCTACCCTGCTTCCCTTCAGCTATACCTCTGTACACAGACTCATGCACACATGAGATGAGAGAGGGGAATATATGGTGAATAAAGATGTATCTCTGCAAAAGTAATTGCAAATGAAGAAGAGAGGGTAATTGTTTCGAATAGGTTAGAACATTATGAATTTGGCTAATTTTAAATGGTTAAAAGTGGCTAGATTTTTATTCTTTCTTTTTTTTCATTTTTTTAAGTGGCTATTGGGTACATTTGAATATAACACTAGCCCCAGACCTACCTACTAACTCTAACAACTTGCTGTATTGAATCTAAAAGTAAACAGTATATAAAAAATAATGTCATTTGATCAGTGATAAACATCTTGCCAGTTTTAGCCATTCAAAGTAGTCAATTGAGTCTATTTCAATTACCTTCCTTGCAAAAAATTGACATTGTGTTCAATATTACCAATTCCAAACAAATGACCGGAGGAAGATGAGGGGAAAGAAAAGGAGAAGACAGTGAATAAATGATGATATGATGAAATAGAAAAGGATGAGAGAAAGAGAGAAAAGATGAAGGAAGAAAGAATAAAAGAAGATTGATCTAGAGAGGAAAGAAAACAAAGGAAGAGAGTGAATATGAAAAAGGAAAGTAAAGGTAAAAGAAGAAAAGGAAGGAATATAAAAAAGATGAAGAAAAAAAGAAAGAAGTCGCCATCGCAGTCAATAATTAAACAACTGTAGCATCAAAATTGGAAGTCAATTTACAATTTGACTTTATGCTAAATTGTGTGTCCAGCAGTACTCACACTTGTTTTTTGAAAATTCTGATTTTTGTGATCAATGGCCAACAAAAGGTGAGAGAAGTAACTTACTCATGGATCACCCTTTTCCCAACTTTCCAATTGATCATCCCCAACAAGGCATGCTGCCAAAATACGTAGGTCTCATGATGTTTTATATTGAGTGAATAACCAGACCTGCTTAAAATCTAATCATGACACTTTTTGTTTCTCTGAATTTTTGAGATGAGGTATTATTATTATTATTTCTATTATTATTATTCGGACTATCCTCATCTTGGTTCTTTTTGATACAAACCAAACCATTTGTTCAACATGGACACATAGCGTAGTGGTTAGAGAATCAGACAGAATTACTGCAAGTAATCTAATGGTTCCAGGTTCAATCCCAGTGTGAGACAATGATAATTTGAAAAATAATACTACTTACTGCAAAGAGGGGAGTGCAGTCTATATAACCCCATTCGGTTAAATAAAGGGTTTGGTTCGTTAAAGATGATACCTGATGAAGGCTGTAGAGTACAATGGCTGAAATGTTGTATGAAAAACAACCAAGATGAGGATAGTCGAAATAATAATAGAAATGACACTTTTTGTTGATTCATTCGGTTCTATTGAATTCTGGACTCAGTATGGTGCAACTGCTACACTAATAGTACTATATTTATTGACTCACTCTGGTTTGTTTATCTCTTTCTTTTTTCCTTTCTTTTTTCTTTTTTTCTCATTTTTTTTCCTTATAGTTTCTTGATCCTCACAGTAAATTTGCCCCAAATTGAATTGTATTTTTTCTTTTCTTCAAGTTCAAGTTTTGCATGGTCTATCACGAACAACATTGAATTTGTATTGTCCATGTATGTGTCCCACAAAAAATCATTTCTCACCCGATGTCTCCACCCCTTCTATTCTTTTGGTCTGACTAGTCTGCCATGATTGTTCTCTCACCTGATCTTTCTTTTTCCTTTCTGTCTTCCTATCAGAATTACAGTTGCAAATTTTATGTATAAATCATTTGTGTCCTAACATGTACCTGTCAAAAATGACGGGGTTCTTTATGTATGGATTGGCCCTAAGGAGCCTAAAGCTTTTTTGTGAGCTAATTTTTTTTTAATAATTCAAGTACACTAATTTTAGGTCCTAAGAATTTCGATGATGTAATATTTATTGTTATGCGATAACAGGAAAGTAAATTAACCAATGAGATGCGTGAGCACAAACAAACAGAAAAAATTAGCATAAATGGCCATTTTATAGACAGATACTGTATTTCTCTGAGTAAAAGATATACATTTGAATGAAAAAAAATAATTCAATGCATTGGTATTATGAAGATGGGGCTCATTTACCAAAGCTTGAAATAGGCTGCTAAGGGGCTGGGATGAGTTGCAGTGAGCGATAGTTGCCCAAATACCATTTGGTCATCTGGGAACTCTCTCTATATGGAGGGCTTGATTTGCAAGAAAAATTTCAGGGTTTTGCCCAAAAAACACTGATTTGCCATGAATTTAACACATTTGGTCCGACTGAGGGATGGGGCACCTACTTTCACTCTGGCTCATACACCTATGGTAAGAGAGCAATCGCAGAATCAGTGACTTGAAATTGGTAGCTTGCAAACATTTAGCGCAGGGCTAATAGTTATCCATTACTGCTTAACAAGCCCATTGATCTATCATAGATCTGTGCATAACAATACAGGTGCTGACCACAGAAGTGCACGCACACAGATACACAGGTTCATAAACACACATACACATGAGGTGCTCACATAGGCATAAGGGAACTCTTTAGCTAAGGGGAACAGAAGGCTTATTTGCTTGAAATTTCCATGATTTTACCTGAATTACACAATTTTTCCAAAATTTACCATTTTGCCCAAATTCACATGTAGGTTGAAAATGAAGAGAAATTATTTGTATTTTTGTATGATAGCTGAAAGCCAAATTATCATGATATTAAAATTGTCTGATGGACAAAATTCTTTTCAAATAATTATATGTTAAACTAACTTGACTTGGATGAATTCTTTGGTCTACTGTGCCATCATTATTGTACTTATAGTTATTGTTGCTGCTGTTGTTGTAATTGTTGCAAATCTTCTAATCATTACTCTCATTACTCTGAGGACCCATTATAACACAGCTTGAGCATAAACCTCAATTTTCAAGTAAAAAGGAGTATTTCTATGTGTACTACAATAATAACAACCGATGGAAAATCCAAAAGACAAAAACAGGAACTGCACATGAAACCACAACATGGGCATGCTTGTGCAAAGGATACTTGAAAAAGGAAAAGGAATTACCTAACACATGATTTGAGCATGAACCATAATTCTCAAAACATTATATTTGGCTCTCAAAATAATAGTACGTACTTGGCCAAGATTGAGGTACATATATACTTTATTAAATTTTAAAAAATTATGTTTGGATAGAAATTGAAAGACAAACTTTTTAATTAAAAAAAAAAATCTATATTTCGTTGAGTGTTGATTATATTTGGTAGTACGACGGTACTTTCCAAATTGTGGTTAGATGAAAATTAAAATGAATTTAACACTTTTGGTAATCCATAGAAGGCAAAGTTGTTTTCAATCACATGTGCAAGGTGAACAAGGGAGATAACTAAGGAAGAATACTTTCGAGGAGGCCAACATGGCATTGGCGAAGTTATTTCTGGGAGTTGTTGACACTAACTTAAAAACCTCTTGTAGGTTGATACATACTTGTTCCCAGCCATATATAAAATTTACACCTGTTCAAGGAATCCGCCTTCCTTCAAAGAATGTTGACACTCGGTTTTGGCTCCGGGTACCGGTAAGAAAAACTCGAATAATTTTTTCAATAACAGCCCATCCGTACTTATGAACTTGATTCTTAGATAAAATAATTTGAAAATATCAGAAAAATATATTGTTTGTTTTGAGATGAGATTTAGTAAAAGATAATATGGTCTGAAATTGTATAATTTGTATTTCTCTTGATTGATGAACTTGAATGGTCAAACTGGTTGTGATGACTTGAGTGTCCGGGTTATTTATAGAAGAAGGTTAAGATTCAAAATAACGTCCGCTTGAACATGTCATGTTTTAGTCTTATTTTTTTTAAAAAAATCACTCGATTAAAACTAAAATTGATTGAAAAAGTATTTTTTAAAAATCTCTCCTATGTGAATATCTCTTTTTCCCGATGTTCATTGTTTAATGTTTCAGGTATTATATATTTCAATTTTAAGGCTATCGGGAGTTATCTCCATTTTACGCACGTAAACAAGGATGTATGATTTCATCACTACTATCGCCGCTACTAAATTGAATTCGTACCATTAAACTATAACTACTCTCTAAGATCGTAAAATCAATTTTTATGAAAACTTTATGCGCCGTTTTCAACATCGAGTGAACGAGTGTGTAGAAAATCCATGGATGAAAGAAAAACAATACATGAATTATTGTTATTTCTTGGAATACTATAAATCGCTTATATCTAAGAATTAACGGTATTCCTGCAGGTGTGTCACACATGACCTTTAGTTGAAAAGTTGTTTTAGAAAAAGCAAATTTAAGATTAAACGTCAAGTTTTAATAAATAAGTTTACCTCTTATGGGCACCCCCGTTGAATAATTTACATTAGATTTGAGTGTGGTATTCAGCAATTAACTTAAAAAAATAAAGTGAAACTAATAAAAATGATTGCAAGTTTTCCCGTAAGTTACAGTACCGAGAAACACTTTTTTACTACGCACATTTTGTTTATTTATTTTTCCTAAATTATTTCTGAATATTTCACCAGCTGATAAGTCCCAAAATAGCCAGTGGTATATATTCATCTAGAACCCTTTCCTATGTTTTGTTTTTTTTTTGCAACTTCAAAAAAGACCAATTATCCTTTAAAAACTAATTAAAAAAGAAGGGCGAGCTATTCATGATTGTTTAAATTCTAAAAATCTTTCCCTGAACTTGATTCATTTATAGCGCCCCCGCTTTACAAAAGTTCCGGTTCGATTCCGGATTCGCATAACACCAAATGACTAAAAAATTTATTATAAGAAGAAACAAAAACGTTTTCTAAAGTGAATTTATGCGCTTTCAATCAATAAGACTTCTTTTCTCCAAGAAATTTGTCAGTTATGAGAAAAATAATTTTCTAAGGCTTTAGGTGCGGGGGTTTATGTAACTATAATGCGAAACTGGACACCCATTGACAGAGAGCCTATACAACTGTATAGGAAAAATGTTTTTAAAAAAGTAATAAATTAGCTGTTTATTCAAATTTTTATGACTACTTTTTACCATCATCTTAATTTTAATAGTTGGTTTTTTGTGGAACCATTTCGCTCAGACCGTTACCTCCGGTAATAAACAAGTAGCATTGATTAGTAAATATGAATAAAAAAATCAATGGTGACCAAGAAGCTCATCCTGTTTTGGTCATTAAATGGTCTTAAGATCGTTTAGATTCAATCAATTAAATTTTTAAAAATCAGTTTTGATTATATTGTGATTTTTTAAAATTGAGAAAATTGCTTATTTTTTAAATTGATTCTAAAATAAACAACATTACTGGCATATTTGTTTTGTTTTTTTAAAATTCTATGGAAGGTAAAAATGAGTCTCCTGCAAAAAAAGGTTTGTGCAGTTTCTGGAAAAAGTACTATGAATAATCAAATGTGTCAAAAGAACTTTGCAAAGTATTGTGTTGGATATTTTTTGAGGAATGATGCTCTATATTCAGGTAGACTAGTTGAGATTGAAAGTGATCGAGTCAAAGCATTACTTGAGAATAATCTATGTCACATGACACTGGAGATAGCCAATATACTTGAAATATACAAATCCTGGATGAAAATCATTTGCACTAGTTTAGTTAAGTTAATAGCTTTGATGTATAGCTTCCATCCTCTGGCCTTCCTCAGACAACTGAGGAAAGCTGGACAGTATATAGTTGAAACATTGTCATAAAACAAAACAATAAAGCTGAGTAAATTAATCTGAACTAACTGTATCTATAATTACTCTCTGAATTTATTTACATGAGGAATTATCATTATGTAAAGATAGTGGAATGAGCACATTCCAGCTGATCGCTAGAATGCCACCCCCCCCTGTCTCAGTGGTCAGAAGATTACCCTTTAATTATCGTTTCTTGAGCACAATGTTGGCCGTTGTACCCCACGGCCAAAACGTTGTGTTCAAGAAATGATACAAAATGAGAACAACAATCCAAAACAGCTTTATATAATTTATCTGTTATGTTTTGTGAATCAAAGTAGGCTTCTTGATCCTTTTTATATTACACATTGTTTGAAGCCATGTACTTTTTTCGACTGGCTAATTGCATCATTAAGCCAGCTTCAGTTTATTTGGGATAGGATTTAACCAAGAAGAAAATTGGTTGTTAACTTTGGTAGTGAATTTAATCAAGAGAAAGATTATGAATATTCACCTTTAATCAAACATTTTTACAAGAAATTCTTTGTCACTTAAACATTTTATTGATAGATGACTTTTCTGCATTATTTTATGGTCTCTTTTCCTTATTTCCCGAGTCATCCTAAATTTTTCGGAACTCCAGCTTCAATCATTTGGTTATCTTCTATTCAGGTCAACCAAATCTCATCAACTTTGCACGTGTAACAATTTCAAATATTTGATCCTTTTTTTCATATTTGATTGTATATTTTTTTTGTACTTTATAGGTTCGGGGATCAAACAGAGCACCAAAAGATATTAAATCCTCCCTTTTTGTACGTTTTAGCAAGCTTTTTAAAAGGGTAAGTTCTGGCTTTATCATATCTTTATTGGGCAGTACTTTGCAGGAAGTACAAAAGTAATTTTTGATTTGTAGAAAATGATCTTGTAGCTGATTTCCTTTTACTTCCTTGTCAATTATGATAAATGATTGATTTGAGCTAACAGAAAATTAATCTCTATCAATTGGTACAAACTTCAACTTGGCTTGGTGATATTTTCTGGAACAGGTTTTATGGTAAATCCTCTTCCCCTGACTCCTGTAATTATTTTAGATTTTCAGTTGACTTCCAAATGTTTATTGTGGGTTTATTCCAACATTCATCAAGTCTGTTTTTGAAAGAATTAACATTTTTTGAACCCGCTATTTCATTAGGTACACCATTCCATATCTGCACTATGCAGACATTGAAACTATATTTTCCTGTATCCAGCCTGACTCTTTGTTGGTACATTTTCCAGTTGTCTCCCCTGTTCTCTATGTATTCTCTTGCCACTTGACAAAGGTACTAACCCTCTTGTCATACTTTGTGTTCATGATCTTATACACTTTGATCATGTCTCCTCTTACTTTTCTATAGCTAAGAGTTGGTAGTTTCAATTTATGGAGGTGTTCCAGATATTTGTCTCCTTGCTCTCCTTTGAGATCTTCCTATTCACTTAATATGTTTTGTTTTGTTATGTGCCCAGACAGTAATGTGCATAGCCTAGCTGGGTTTGAATGTAATTGAATTTTCACTCGAGTTTTTGATTAAGGATCAAATTTTTGAGAACATTATGAGTTTATAAAGTGGTTTTGAAAATGTTGAAAGTTAGAAATTTTCCAAAACCTTTTTGTTGCCAGAAAACTCCAGTTACTATTGGTAAGAGAGGTTGTTTCCACCCTGGTGCTTCAACGCTTCCTGCCAATTCCATCAATTTGGGAAAAACAAAAGAAGTGAGTGGTTGGGATATTGTCAAAGCCATTTGTTTGTATATTTGGCCAAAAGGCAAACCCAGTATCAAACTACGGGTCATTGTGGCAATTGGTTTACTCATAGGGTCTAAGGTAAGTTGGTCATTTGCTATTTTTTTCCCTTACAAATACCATTTTTTTTTTCTTTTTTGCAAAAATAAATTAGTTGCTATAAGGAAATTTATTCATAAATCTCATGTAAATTTTTCAAATTGAAAATTCAACTTTTTGAAGTTGAATTCTCAGCTCTTTAATACAAATAATAATAAAAGCTTTCTATCAGGAATCTATTTTGTTTCTTTTTCTCTTCAAAGCATTATTATTCCTCACTAAGATATCTGACCCTTCATATGAAATAGATTGAAGAAAACAGAGGGTTTCAAAATTTAGATTGGCTGGTCAGTTGGGCAGGCTATTTGTGGGGCTACAGTGATTCAATAAAATAGAAATATGATACTCAACTCTCTGAACACTGATGGCTGCTCTGCAGACTACCTTTTGGAAATTCATTTATCTGTGCTGCTTCAGCAGCTACTGATGCATGCGTTTCATTTATAAACATTGATACGTTCCACTGACCTGAGGACATTGATCAGACTCAGCACACATTATATTTGCTGTATATGTGCTCATGTGTGGCGTTCATGATACTGGCAGACACAGTGCCACGTTATATAGCTTTTGTATGAGAGGGTCAGTGTGCAATGGGTTAAGGATTTGAGCCTGAAGCAATAGGCTCAAATCTTGCTTTCACGGTTCTCATCTAATATGCCCAATAAAGAATATAAAAATACAACCAATGACAAAGAATTCAAATGTTTTGAAAAGTGAAAATAAAAGTAAAATATATTATTTTTGTAACTCAATTCAAATTATTTCTTTTCAGTTGTTGCTTGTTCAAGTTCCTTTCCTCTTCAAATATATTGTGGATCATTTGAATGACTCCAATAACTGGTTGAGCATGGTCGATGCCCCATCTACTATTATTACAGTTGCTACTGCATTAATACTTGGCTGTGAGTATAACTTGAAACCAGTAGAATCCTATTCTCTGTGTGCGAAGTGGAGGTAACTCCTGTTTGCTCAAGGCTTAGAAGATTATCACCTCCATGTAATTCGGTGATATATATATTTTTTTCAATAACAGCAAAAAACAACTTTACTTTTATGAAAATCTTAACGTTCACACTATGTGAGCAAAGACAAACTCAAGTTTTTTTTTCTTTTTCTTTATCTGCAGATGGAATGGCTCGAGCTGGTGCCAGTGGATTCAATGAGTTACGAAATGCTGTCTTTGCTAAAGTATCCCATAGTTCCATTCGACAGGTTGCCCGCAATGTTTTCTCACACTTGCATAACCTTGACCTCAGTTTCCATCTTGGTCGACAGACTGGTGCTCTCTCGAAAGCCATTGATCGTGGAACGAGGTTTGTATGTTCTATTAAAAACCATCAACCAAATTGTCAACATAGGTTTCTTCAGTTTAGAAGTTGGTCAAGCTAGCTATATTTCTATCATGTGTACAATGGAGCTAGTGAGCTGAAAATTTAACCATTTACTCTTTATGTTGAAAAAAAACATTTTGTTGTATTTTGACCCCTCCTGCCCAGGTTTTAATGGGCGGAGTCAATAGATTTGTTTTAATTCGATCCTTAGTTTATGTCCAGCAGTATTCATGTTCGTTTTTTATTTTGTTGTTTTTTTACAAAACTGGGAATTTTTTGTTTTAGTGATCACTATCCAACAAATAGCAATCTTCTTTTTTTTCTCATTTTTCAATTGATCACTTGCAAAATAGCATACTCTCAGAAGATGTTGGTCATGTGATTGTTTCTAATAAATGACTATTGATATTAATCTTCTTCCAAATTATCGAATGGATGTCTGGTTTTTGAAAGTTGGATAAAGAATAAGAATTATGCTCAACCTCATATAGAGAGATCACAAGACAGCATAATATATCCGGGAGAAGACCGGTGTCAGAGAATCATAGAATCCATTAAAAAACTCAAATGGCAATGGGTTGGCCATGTTGCAAGAATGGCAGACAACCAATGGTCATCACGACTCTCTACATGGATCTCCAGAGATCACATGTGCAACTGAGGCTGGCAGAGTACTAGATGGAGAGACTAGCTAGACAAATTCAGAAAATACTGCTTCCACAACACTCATGATAGAGAAGTGTGGCGAATCCTGGGGAAGGTCCATGTCCAATGACAGATGTTAAGAGACTGATGATTTTATTAAAGTGCTCATTTGGAAACAAAGTATGCATCATTTTTCTTACATCTCCTAAAAGTGTTTCCACTGTTGGTAAATTTTTGTTCAATACTTGGACATTGGAATAAACATGATGATCTTTTGAAAAATGTTTCTGAAATTTCATTTATCATTTTAAGGGAAAAAAACAATCTAATTTTTAAAAATTCTTTCCTGACAATACAATATCATTTATAAAGAAGTATTTCTTTAATAGCATGTAAAAAAAACACACTGAAGAACCTCCCTTGTTTCTTTGGATATGTATAAAATGCTGACTTTATTAGCAAATAAATCCATAATGAACTTCCTTACTTATATACTTAAAACATACATTAAAGTATGAACTGAATAGAATTATTCATCTTCATAACAATTTAATGAACTGTGGATTTCTGTTATGTATCTCTTTTCAAATTTATTATGAATTATATTCTATGAATCTTGATGATCAACTCTAATTTAGTTGGTTTAATCCAATGTGATGAATTCTTGGCTATTATAATTCAACAAAGGAAAGGCTAATGAAGGAATCAACTTTTAAATTCATATAAAAAACTCAAATCTTTAATTGAGGGTAATCACATCTGATCAGAGTTACTTCCCTTACATCTCTAAGTAAATTTTTTTGATTTAAAAAAAATTTAATCCACCAAAGGGATCCATTTTAAAAAAAAACATCATTCATAGAAGAGTTCCATTGTGTTTAGGAACAGTTTCAAGCAGTGTTGCCAATTTAGTGTTTTCCGTGCTATATTAGGCACCCTTCTTGTTATGGCAACCCAAAAATACAACATTATGCACTATTTTTAACCAGTTTTCAACACTCATTTTCAGCAATTTTAGCCAATCTTTAGCTATTTTCTAGTAAGTTTAGATGAGTCCAGATATTTGTACCTACTAAAAATGACTACAAAAGAGACTAATAGTATTCTTAATGTGTTTTTTGAGGTGACTTAGTATGAAAAAACTTTTTGAGTTGGCAACACTGATTTCAAGTGGTTCATTAATTCAAGAGTCAAGAAGTAAATTTTGAGGTTCTTCAGGTCTAATAATTAAAAGCTATTTGTTGGGTTCAGTTCAAACATTGAATATTTTTGTTGCTCTTATATGTTTGTAGGAAATTTACAAATTACTATAATCATTTGTGAAATTCGTTATTTGCTTTCACTTTGTTTTCAGAGGAATCAACTTTACATTAAGTGCTTTAGTTTTCAATGTTGTTCCCACCATCTTTGAAGTTTCTTTGGTCAGTACAATATTGGTAAGTACCATGTCCACAATCACAAACGTTAACAATACAATTAGTGTATGTAGTTTTGAGAACAGGCTTAGTCATCATGAAGTATTTATGTGAATAGACCAGCAATCTTCATTGTATTTGTAGATTCACACAATAAATAGATAAATCATCAAATTGGCTGAAATTACCTTTTCTTTCTTTTTCCCTCCTAATATTTTGCACAACTTTGATGTAGGGCTCCATTGGAGTTTTATTGGTTTTATCATTCATTTATTTTATTCCATTTACCTGGATATCATTAAAAGACGGTACAACTGGTAATCTCCAAGTTTCTTTAAATTGAATTATGTATTGGATAACCTTTAAAAGTTCATTCTGTTTTTGTTGTTAGATGGCATTAAGAGAATTTAGTTTCAACTAACTTCATTCAAAAGATTATACAAACTTGTTTTAAAAAAAAAATGTTTTGAGAAATTCAAGCATCATAATATATGGGACCTATGCTTTTTACTATGATTTTGTTTATATTTTTCTGTATGTAGTATCACAAGTGCGGAGGACAATTTGCTCTGGTCACCTTGGGCTGCATTGGTTCATATGCTGTTTTCACTCTACTCATAACACAGTGGAGGTGAGTGTTAACTTTCAGATAAAAATTACTGTATATTTTTGTATATGTCGACCATGAGTGTAAGATGAGTTCATATTAGCATAGAAAAACCAAGTAAATTGGATGACTTGACTGTAAGTCAAGCTCAAAACCATTATCAAGACATTTGATGATTAAACAAACTTGTAAGTGGGCTCCATATTTTTTATTGAACATTGATTAAACATATGTGTGTAGGAACTCTTTCTATAAGGGGGGCAGAAGGCTTGATTTGTACAAGATTTTTCATAATTTTGTCCAAATTGCACCAATTTTCCCTAAATTTTGCGTGAAGGTGGGGGAGGGAAGGAGACTCCTATTATAGCACAAGTATAGAAAATGGTTTGATCTTCTGGTGTTTATTAATCAGCTGATAGCATCATTCACACAGCAAACCAACTATGAATAAGTCAATTGGAATAGGTGATTATGAATTGACTCACAACTTCTGATATTATCGCTCACTTGGACAATTGTCCAGTATGAAGTATTGGCCTTTGTTTATGACTGACTTGAAGTCAAGGTGTTAATTTTAGGTGAAAAAAAAACATCAACTTATATTAAGATATATAGAATAAGTAGAATAATTAATCAATGCTACCCACAACAGACCGGTTTAATTACTGTTGCTGTGTCTAGGTTATATACGTGTTCTGACATTTATATATATCTAGCTATCCAGACTTCACCCAGCCCTAATCATTCATGGAAGAAAAGGGAAAATGTTTTTTGTTTTTATTTGAGGGTTCAATTTACAATGAAAATTTATGCCAAAGCAGTCCCTTGAATAATATTCATGGTTTTTTTCCTTGAAATCATAAATTAATGATTCAAACCATACTGGTAGTATTTTCATCAAGGGAACTTAATTTTACCACCACTGCTTAATTCATGAGGTAAAAACCAGCATATATGGGTGGGAGTGATTCATAAATTTTTTTGTAATGCTAGTTATCTTTTGTTTCTTATATTAATGTAGAAGGGACATTAACTTCCATTCAATTTACCTTGAGTCTAGTCTGGGAAATAATTCTATTTTTTTATTTTATTCTTATTTCAAATCATTATATTGCCTTCCCTGGGGCTCTGCATTTTCACTTAGTTGTAGGATTTCCTTGCAAATCATACAGTGTACAGTACACTACCAGTATTTGAATTATAGGTAGATTGGACAGATCTATGAGGGGTCACTTGAAATTTCCTCTACATCTTAGTTTAGATATTGGCCTAAGATGATCCTTCAATTTCTTAAAATCTCATTTTGCTTACATTTAACCCAGACAATGGCTTCTAAGAAAGATGCAAGTTTCAGTTATGATGTAAAGTACTGATCCTTATTCTAGAGAAATTTGACTAATGGAAAAAAATTTGACTCCTGATCTGTTATGAAGGAATGATGAGTAGAAGGCCAAGTATTTATTTGATATCAGTTCGTCTGGCAAAATTGTTACTTTAGCAAGGTTTTTGAGTAATACAAGTTCCAGAAAATCAGTTGGGTACATGAAATAAGTATGACAATTCTCTTAGAGGATGAAATTCAAATACTTGGCATTAACTCATGAATACGAAAATGAATTTGTACACTTTCTAAAATCTCCTAAGTCTCACGCATTCTGGGTTTGACATAAACATTTTGATACATTCTCACACTCACATGCGTGATAGGAAGATTCTTGTGCATTTTATAAAAAGTAATACATTTATTTGAATGTATTAAATTGGTTTAGATTTCTGATGAAAATCTTATCTTAGATGAAACATGATTTAGATAAACTTCTTAATTTCAGTTGCTGATATGCCCTGAAATACAATTTTAGCCAATCTTGGATTCATAATTTTTAAAACTTTCTAGGCAAGCATGCTTCCTAACTCCTAGAAGGCCCTCCTAAAATTGTGCTCAGAAATCTTGGACCTGTTAATCTTGTTTGTGAATGAATTCCTGTCTCCGATAAAGTTAGTATTGGAGACTGTCAACCAAAACTATCAACATTGGTCTCTTCAGTTTTTAAGTTGGTCTGGCCAGCTGGCTATGTATATATAATACATCCAGGCCATACCGATGGAGCTAGAGGGCTGAAAACATTTTCGCCTTATTATGTCTTGAAAAAACTTGTTTTGTTTGTTTTTTAAAGATTCGTCCCTAAATAGGTTTTTAGATGGGATCCAATCTACAATGTATGTTTATGCTAAATCCCTTAGTTTGAATCCGGTAGCATTCACAGTTGTTGTTTTTTTTTTTTTAAATTCAGGCTTCTTAAGCGATCACTACCAAAGCAACAAAAAGCGAGAGAAGTAAATCATTCATTGATTAACCCCTTTTTCCAATTTTTTTACTTGATCATCCCTAATACCGCTTGTTGCCAAAACACATTGGGAATGTAATGATTTCTATTGAGTAACTAACAAGACCTGTATCGAATAACTAAATTATATAATTTTATTTCATTGACTTGATATGGCGTATTAATCTTGTTCTTGAACGAATTCCTGTCTCAGAGAAATAAAGTTGATGTTTTTGCTTCTTATCAGGACAAAATTTAGAGTGATGATGAACAAGGCTGACAATGAAGCTGGCACAAAAGCTGTAGACTCTTTGATTAACTATGAAACAGTAAAAGTAAGGAATTCTGGAAATTTTTATGATCTTTATATTGTTCAGATTTTACTCTCAGATTTCTCAAGATTAACATTAATTTTTTCATTTTCAGTATTTCAATAATGAAAAGTTTGAAGTTGAAAAGTATGATGTTCTGTTAGCAAAATATGAAAAAGCATCTTTAAAGACCACAACAAGTTTAGCAGCTTTGAATTGGGGCCAGAATGTGATTTTCAGCACTGGGTTGACAGCGATGATGTACCTGGCTAGCCAAAATGTAATAAATGGTAAGTTTCAAGCTCTCATCTGAGTTTAGTTTAATTGTTAATAAAATCTGCTGTAAATTTGTTCAGTGAGCAATTTTAACTTTTTAAAGAAAATAAAGAGTACTAGATGAACTGAATGAAGAGAGCAAGTTTTCTCATCAACTTCTGTAAAACAAAAGTCATGTATTACATACACGTAGGGGACAAAGATGTACTGGTCAGAATAGAGAATGCAGAGCTGATGAAAGACTACCACTGCCATACCCAGGGCAGTGAATCTCCATGAAATTCTCAAAAGTAGGAGAAATTAAACAAAGAATCGCTCTAAGTTGGCAAGTTTCCAGAAGAGTCAGCTCAACTTTCAAAAACAAGAAAATCTCATCAATCCAGAAAAGAAGAGTATACAACCTATGCATCCTCCCAATTGTGATCTGGGGAGCTGAAACGTGGAATCTAACCAAAAGATTGACCCTTAAGCTGAGAACCTTGCAATGTGCACAGGAGAGAATCATGTTCAACATAACATGAAGTGACCAGAAGACAGCATTTATTAGAGAAAAAATAGATCTTTCATCTAAAATTATCTAAAAAAAATATCAGCTCAAGATTTGGGCATTGTTGGTCTAAATAACCATAGAGACCTGAAAAAGCAATTTAAAAAGAAAACAAAAAAAATGATTTTTAGGTAGTACCTAGCAGTGTATTCACAGATTTTCAAGGTTGTAGTCCCCCGAATTTGACGGGGGGGGGGGTGAACTCATGCAAATTTTCCAGGTTATTGACCCCAAAATGTAGACACACCAGCAAGCGAAAAGATCAGAATCTGTAGTCCATTTAGCATGTTGGTCAGGCAGGTCGTTTCTGGGGCTATGGTGATTCAATAATGTCTTCCCGTTGCCTTAAATCAAGCATTTTGTTAAACGATATAAGACAAAGAAGAAGCGCCAAGTTTAGAAAACTTGAAAGAACAGGTAAGTGCAATGTTTTAGATAAAGGTTTAACAGTTCATATTTTCTAGAAAATCTCCCTTTATTTTGAACTAGGACAATGCCCATTCCAAATATGCAAACTTAATGGTGTGTGGAGCTGCCTTCTCTGGTATTCATGTGAAATAATTAAAAGCAACTGAAAGTTAGGATGTTGGTAAAAACTTGTCAAAATTAATAATTCTCCATCTGCTGTCTGATATTACAGCTTCAAAGTATTTTTGTTACTCTCTTCAGTGTTGTTAATTTAGATATTTTGTATCTAAATTTAAATAAATTCCTGAATCCGTCCCAAAATTTAATCACTTCTTTTTGTCTACCTATCAATACAACTATGTTGGATTTATTGAGAACTTGTGCAGATATTGTGTTGCAGGCATGAAATTTTGGTGGTATTATGTAGTTTTGACATATAACTACGATGTAGGGGAGGTAATTGTGCACGTATCTGCCCCAAAATGTAATCACTCCTTCTGTAACCAATTATCCACTCTTCCCCAAAATTTAATTGAAATTCATGTGGAACCTTCCCAAATATGTTTTGAAAGGATAGTCATAGGCATATACATAAATGTATGTAAAAATATCAGTCAATCAAAAAATGATATCTGGATCTGCCCCAAAACTTCACCAACTCTTTCTTCCCCCATTGCCCAATCTTCCACTGAATTTCATTGAGATTCATGAAGTACTTATGGAGATATCTCCTGGACAGATGGAAAGACATGGATGAATACATATACTTCTCTGACTTCATCCTCAGAGGTAATAAGAAATGAATGAAAGTGAGGAAAATATTAACCATTCTAAATAACATAAATTGATCTGAAGACGTGTTGATTGACTTCCCTCTAAAACTTTTATATTGACTTCTGTGTTCATGAAAAAAAATTTTTTTGTCATAATTTTTGCTTGAAAGAAAAGGAATTAAAACAAATTTGCCATCACAGTCAATAATTGAACAATTGTAGCATCAAAATTGAATGTTATCTGAGAAAATCCCACTGAAAAATAAGTATGGTTAGATTAAATTTTATCTATGATATCACTGGTGTTTTCCATTGGAAAACATCTAAAATAGAGTAAAAACTAGAGAAGAGAATCTATTCAAATTAAGCCCCCAAAAAGGTCAAAAAAGCGTTTTTTCAAAAAATAAAAAAACAGCATTTTAGGAGTGTAGTAGAGTACTGATGCCAGTTTTCAAGTCTGTAGACCAAACAGTATGCACTGGAACACACAAACACACACACGCACACATGAAAGGGGATTGAACCCTTTGGTGGCTATGGTTGTTCAATTGTACAATTTTCTCTTCAAAATTATACATTCATTAATCTAGTAGATATTTTTTCCTAATATAAATCTGAAGAATTATCTTATCTCCTTATATGATGGCAGATAAGATCTTTCCTTACATCAGGTGAGAATATTAAGAAAAAAAATGCATTTCCCTGAATTCTTCTCATTTAATACCCAGTTTGTACACTCAAGTTCTGACCAATGTGGGGCTGGACAAGGAAGCTTACATTAACCTTTTAAGACATTTCGTTTGGGAAAAACTAACTTTTATACATTTTATAATGTATTTCTGACTGAATGGAATGTTTGAAGTTATTGTTCTAAACATAATAAATAAGTGGTCTTCTAAGTATTATTTTTATTGAATTTGTTATTTTTTCAGGTACCATGACTATTGGTGATATTGTTATGGTGAATGGACTGTTGTTTCAGCTCTCTTTGCCTCTTAACTTTCTTGGTTCTGTCTACAGAGAAGTACGACAATCACTTATTGATATGCAGACCATGTTTAATTTACTTAATCTTGAATCAAGTATAAAGGTAAGTCTGGCTGACATAGAGCTTCCCAATTTTCCTTCTTTTACCTTTAATTTTTTTTTATCCTTATTTTAATTTTCAGTTATTCAAAATGAAAATTCGAATAATACTTGTAAATGAATAACCATATTCTGTGTGTACCAGAAATAAGTTGAAAATTCTCTAAAATAAAAAATGGATCTTTCTATCTAAAATTATCTAAAAGAAAATAAATGCTTTAACTAAAATTATCAGCACAAGATTTGGGCATTGTTAGTCCAAAATGTCTGTAGAGATTCCAAAAGGCTTTTTTTTGAAAAAAACATAGTGCTTTGTGGTGTACTCGTGGAAATTTTCAAGGTTGTAGCCCTAAATATGTGACCAGAAGTGCCTGGAGACAGTGACACACAGACGCTTAAAGAGAGAAGAATCTGTAGCCCATTTGGCTGGTTGGTCAGGCTACGGTAATCTAAGATACAAGACCTGTAATTGCTGAAGTTTAGCAAACTGTCCTAGCTTTGTTAATGTAATAATGTGCAAAATTCTTCCTTAAATGATGCATCAGATCCAGAAGTGTGGCTGAAGGCAGGAGGGAGCATGCCATTTGAAAGTGCTCCCCAGGCCCCCAAAGGTAGGGGAGGGCTCCCTGAAAGCTTTATAAATAGTAGTTTACCTACTGCGTTTCTACTGACATTAAACAATAATATCCATACCTCACATAATTGAATTATTGAAGCCTGCATGTGTATCAGAATTACTTATCTAAAATTATTGATTATCTATCTATAATTATCTGGACCCTCCCCCTCAAAAAAAAACACTGGTATAAGATTTGGGCATTGTTGGTTCTAAATATTGATGGACTCAAAAAGTACTTTTTTGAGGAAATGAAAAATTTTTTTTAACAGTACCCAGTGGTGTACTCATGCAAAAAAAAATGTGACCAAGGAGCACTCGGAGACACAAACTGATAGATACACTGACAAGTGAAGAATCTGTGGCCCACTTGGCTGGTTGGTTGGGCAGGCGATTAGTGGGCCTATGGTTATTTGATAAGGATATATTTATAGGCACATGAATTGCATAAATAATAATTCAGCCTTTTAGGTTGTTTTCCACAAATTGAGTGACAATGCTGGTCTATTTATTGAAATATTTCCTATATCATCAAATCTCATCAAGTGTTGGAGGGGACTGCTCAAGTAGCCAAGCCCCCCGCCATCCTTCGGAGACCCACAAATCTCTAGCTTTCTTTAACTATGCCCGTGAGCAGGTCAGTAATCGGTGTCCTAGTTTAACATCTTAAGAACAACCATATCATTGCTTCATCATGATTTTTTTTTCTCCAAACAAGGAACTTGATTTCTAGGGAATATATCAATGTATAACAGATTTGTTTTTAAAAGAATTTCTTTAATTCAATTCACAAAGAGTTCCATTTTTTTATTCTTTTCATTGAAGAGTTCCACAGCAGTTTCAAGTGGTTTGCAAGGTCAAACTCCACTCGTACTTCTATTCCAACTGGAAATGAATATTGCAACTTTTGTATTGTTTATGTGATGAACAAATTTGTAGATGTATACTAGACTTGTCAGTTTGTAAGAAAGTTGCCTAGCAATCACATAGTTGTGATTTCAAATCATGGTAGGGAAATGTTATTTCATCGTAACTTTGTTTAATATGATATGGTAGATGTGAACAGTGAAGAGTTTTCTCCCCTGAATTAGGTGAGGATTGTTCAAGATACAAGTCTACTCCAACTTGGACTGGAATTTGACAATATGCCGATTCATGTCCCAAACACTGTAAGCCCTGTGTCAAGCAAGTGTGAGCACTCTATGGGGCTAATGAACTCTGATAATGAAATCCTTTCAGTATTTCAAACAAGCAACCTGTTATTTTAGCTGCACCCCTACAACTCAAATCATAAGTTATCAGTTTTGTATTTGAAAATGAGCCCTCCTCTCCTAGAAAAACAAAAATAAATAAAAGACAAGGCTTTATGTGAAACAACTCAAAAATTATGTTCTCCCTTTGGGTATCAAATAAATTGTGTGAATTAATGACATGAAATTTTCTTTTGATTATACTTATTCGAACAAAAATTCCTGTGATTTTCTTCATTGTCCATAGCCTATCTATACTATCTTATTTGTTAAATACCTTCTTAGAGTATTATAGAAATAGATTATTTACTGTTTTACTGTAACTGAGTAAGGTTAGAAGTGTACTCAAGTATTAATAGGTCGTTGAAAGGTTTCTATCTTTTTTTTTTTTTTCATTTCATAGATGTGTGTTTGTGTATTTGTTTGTGTGTTCCAACACTCCTGGCCATATCGTTTTTGTCTATAGACTTGAAAATTGACATCAGTACTCGACTAGATACCTTCTAAAATATATTTTTTTTAAAATATTTTTTATTTACTTATTTATTTATTTATTCATTTTTATTTTTTTTGGAAAAAAAAAGCTTTTATGACCATTTTGGGCCTCATTTTGACAGGTTTATTAATAACATTTAGATTCTGGAGAAGTGTAAAATGGCAGTGATGTCATAAATAGAATTGAAAATTGGAATCTGTATTCCTCTACACCCTTTCTAAAAATTCTTTTTTGACCTTTTTCTGGCATCATTATGATGGGCTTATCAATAGCATCTAGATATTTCTTGATGTCTTTTTTTTTTTTTCTCCATTCGAGATGTTTTCTGATGAAAAACGCCAGTGATGTCATAGATGGAATTCATTCTGACCATATTTATTCTTCTATTGAATATTTACATGACTTCAAATTATTACCATTATGGTTATTTGACTGTGATCGTTAGTTATACATACATTTATATAATCTAGCCAAGTGGGTACAATCAACGTTTATTTAATGATTTTAAAACTGTTTTCTTTACAGAACCAGTCTCAGGCTCCAAAACTTGATGTTTCATTTGAAGAATCTGCAATTACATTCAAGGATGTGTATTTTGGATACACACCAGGTCGAATGATTTTTGAGAATTTATCTTTTACTGTTCCATCTGGGAAGAAAGTTGCTATTGTTGGTGGAAGTGGATCAGGGTAACAATTTTCTTTCTTTCTATGTCTAGATTTTGAATGATAGGAAAATGTTTTTTTTTCTCTCTTTATTTCTGTCCATGTTAACATGCATCAATCTATCTATCTCTATATTTCTCTCTCTGTATATATCTGTATCTGGCAGTGTCTTTCTTTCTCTGTCTCTCTGTCTCTATCTGCCTGTCTGTCTCTTTATCTATCTGCCTGTTTGTCTCTCTGTCTCTCTTTATCTATCTGCCTGTTTGTCTCTCTGCCTCTCTTTCTCTATCTGTCTGTCTGTCTCTCTGCCTCTCTTTATCTATCTGCCTGTCTGTCTCTCTGTCTCTCTTTATCTATCTGCCTGTCTCTCTCTCTGTCTCTCTTTATCTATCTGCCTGTCTCTCTCTCTGTCTCTCTTTATCTATCTGCCTGTCTGTCTCTCTGTCTCTCTTTATCTATCTGCCTGTCTGTCTCTCTGTCTCTCTGTCTCTCTTTATCTATCTGCCTGTCTCTCTCTCTGTCTCTCTTTATCTATCTGCCTGTCTGTCTCTCTGTCTCTCTTTATCTATCTGCCTGTCTGTCTCTCTGTCTCTCTTTATCTATCTGCCTGTCTGTCTCTCTGTCTCTCTTTATCTATCTGCCTGTCTCTCTCTCTCTCTCTCTTTATCTATCTGCCTGTCTCTCTCTCTCTGTCTCTCTTTATCTATCTGCCTGTCTGTCTGTCTGTCTGTCTGTCTGTCTGTCTGTCTCTCTTTATCTATCTGCCTGTCTCTCTCTCTCTCTCTCTCTTTATCTATCTGCCTGTCTCTCTCTCTCTCTTTATCTATCTGCCTGTCTCTCTCTATCTGTCTGTCTGTCTCTCTTTCTTTAAGTATGAGGCATTGTGAAATGATAATGCGGTTATCTCTTTTATGATTATTTGAGAAATTGTCAATGGATAAATCTTGTTTTGAATATATGTATATTTGTTTGTGGATACTTGTTTGTTCAGGCAAATAAAAATCATTTTTTTGTCATTATTTTTCAGAAAATCCACTCTTGTCCGACTTCTGTACCGATTTTTTGACCCCCAAAAAGGGAACATATACATCAATGGGCAGGATATTAAAATTGTGGATATGGACAGCTTAAGACGAGCAATTGGGATTGTACCGCAGGTGACCATTTGGGGCTTTTGAACAATTTTTGAGGTGTATTAATTATATATACATCAAAACTCCTAAATTATATGCAGTAATGACCTTCCTTGTTATAAGATGGGTATTAGAGCCTAAGAAAGCCAACTGCTTCATAACTGAGCCACAATAGCTGCCAATTTAGCTATTTTTTAGTTAGATAGATATTTTGGAGTCTACCATCCACCTGTGTTATATTGTGAACTGTGCTTTATCAATCCACGTTATAACATGGGGGCCTGTAGTAGCTAGACTTTTTAATTGATTATTGAAGGTAAAAGCAACGAAAATTAATTTTGAGGACAACCAAAATTTGCCCGAGATACAAACATCTTCTCTGTTTTTTTTCAGGATTGCGTTCTCTTCCATGATACAATCTTCCATAATATTAAATATGGAAATCTTGTTGCAAGTGATGAACAAGTGTATGAGGCATCTCGTATGGCTGAAATACACAGCACAATAATGGACAGGTTCCCTCAAAAGTATGAGACACAAGTAGGTGAGCGTGGATTGAAACTTTCAGGTAAGAAACTCTGCTCTTACAAACTCAATTCATTTTGAATCTACGTTCATTTCCTGTACTTCAATAACTTGAAGGGAACTTTTATATAAGAGCAAATTAAGTCTTTTCACTCAAATTGAAAAATCTTATGCTGCCATCCAAATCATTTCACAGTGTAACAATCAGTTTAAAGATGTCAGATGAATACAAAATAGTTTTTCAAACAAGATGTGACATAAGGTCAGTTTTAATTACTTTCCAAAGAAATTGGCAAAAACTTTGATTTTGAAATTAAATGGGGTCAGTTGATACACCAATTATGCAATTAAAATATGAATCATTGATAGCCTCTTGGAACCTGTTTAATGATGTTATGATGATATATTTTACCCATGTCCTGTCAGGAATGGCTGCCTACTGCTAATTTATCTGAAGTGTATTAGTAAGTTTTGCTTTGTTTTATTTATCTATTTCTTAGGATGAAAATGTATAAAAGTGGTTCAAACTTTCTTTTTCTTTATGTCCACTAGGTGGTGAGAAACAACGAGTAGCCATTGCTCGAGCCATCTTGAAGGATCCTGTGATTGTTGTTTATGACGAAGCAACCTCATCTCTGGACACCATTACAGAACAAGTAAGTATTTTTATTTTATTCTTAGCAAATTTTGGACTCAGCTTTTTATACACTTCTCCAATCATTGCGCTTTCATCTGATACCCAAGTTGTATGACTACCACTCCATGTAGCTATTGACCTATATATTGACATATAGAGAATTGATTGGATTATCTCCGCTTCTTTATATCAATCGGATATTGCATGACTTACAAATTACTGACGGTTATTACTTGTTTTAAACTAATGTCTTCCTGATAGTACCCTATGGGACAGAAATATAGATGCTTACCAAAAGACTGGCTTTCGAACCAAGTATCATGTAAGCTGCACAAGGAAGGATCATGATTAAAATCACATGGAGAGATCACAAGATAGCACAGTTTATTTGAGAAGAAACAGGAGTCAGTAACATCATAAAATCCATTAGAAAACTCAAACGTCAATGGGCAGGCCATGCTGCAAGAATGTCAAACAACTGCTGGACATCACAACTCACAACATGGATCCTCAGAAATTATGTGTGAAATTGAAGCTGGAAAAAAAGATGACGTGACAATTTAGACAAGTTAAAGAGATACTGGCACTGCGATGCCAGTGAGGGAGAGGTCTGGTGGATTTGGGGAAGGTCTACGTCCTACAAGCTGATGATGATGATGATTATTATTTAGAGATGGGGAAGATTTTATCAACCTCTCCTCTTTTAGGAATGTGAACCTATGCCTATTGATAAACAAGGAGAGATTTTTAGTTATGATAAATCTTAGATTTTGAGGCTCCCTATTTACTGTCTAACTAGTTTGCAATCACTTTGCATATTTCTAGTGAAAGGCTTTTCCAGATGCATTAGTATAAATGATGATATAAAGGGGTCAAGTGGTGGAAGGCTCACTAGCTGCAGTTAGCGGAAGATGAAGAGGGGAAAAAATAGCTAAAAAGAAGTGGAAAAGATGTGAATGGGATGGGGGTGCACAGAATTCCTGGAATCTAAACTCCCCAAATCCTTTAATCCTTTCTTTAACTTCTCTATTATTGTGCCCCTTTTTTAAATTTTTTTTTAATTTTTTTTATTATTTAAAAGTTGTCCAAATTTTTTCTTGAATAAATGGAAATCAATTGGAGAATATAAAGAATGAGGCAAAGCTTTAAAACATTAGTGCAATGGGTTTGACACTTTGAAAACTCAAGGACCTCTTCTTTAAAGGAAATATGCTGGTGAACCCCTATTTTTAGCATTTAGTTTTCAGACTAATTATTAATTTTCAAAAATAAGCAACTTTTGACCTTTAAAATCATATTTATTGTAAATGGATTACATTTATCTGATTTTTTATATATAGCACAGATCTGTTTACAATATATTGTTTTTCAATAGTTGTATGATAGATGACGTTGTTTCTCTACCTCATGAATCACATCGTGAGGTTCAAAAGGAACAGTACTGTGTAATCCCAAGTATTTATTAAACCCCAAACTGCATAAGTGGGAAAAGTAAAGACAAAAAATGAACCAAACCCGGAACGAATTTGCTACTTGTTGAAATTGGCTCCAGAGTTACCTATATATATATATTTTCTTGAGTGAAATCTCACTGCATTCTATCCATGGGAAAAATTCTACCGGGAGTCAAAGATTGAGGGTAAAAATTGCAACTTTATTCCAAATCAGAAAATATATGTAACATGTTACAACGTTGAAATTTTGTCAGAAACAAACTTTTTATTTCACATTCTAGTTTGCTGACATGTTTGAGAGATGGTTGAATAGTTTTGGAGCTATTGTTCACATAAATCTGTAAATCTTATGGGGGATTAAAACAATTTTCTGCTGTTTAAAAGCTCCATAATGTATATAGTACTTTATATCAACTTATGTTTTTATTATAACAATAGTTATATGTACAAAATCTTCTGGGTATTGAAGTTTTGCTGAATCATTTTTTGTGATACAAACCCAGACATTATCATAGATTAAAGGTGGTCTCCTCTAACAGACAAATGTTTGCCTTATTTTACAAGAATATTTTGTGCTACTTTTTTAATTCCTGGCAGTAAACATTGAAAGTGAAAAAAACAAAACTGTAGTGGACCCTGTCGTAGACCACAATTGTCCTTCTTTTTTTATATGCAGTGTCTCTTAAGGCCGTTGGCGATCATGGCTCTCCACAGCTTCTTTTCTCTTGTCATTCTCAGCTACTCCCACTCTTCTATTCCTTCAGTATTCTTTCTGCCATCCTCCAGCTCAAACCCTACTAGTAGGGTACTCATTGCCTACCTTTTCTTCTTTTGACTTCTTTACACCCTTTGAGCATTAGATCCACAAAGCCTTCTTTCGTACGGCAACCATAATCTTTTTTGTTGATGCAATATTGGCTTTTGAAAATACTTTGGAGATTCTTTCTAGTCAGGCTATTGTTAGATTGTTATACAGGATCCACTTTTCATAACAGACTATTACTTAAATGAGGAATGAATCATTTCTGTTATATAACAACAGCATCAAGGAAGGGGTGGTACTTTTTATCCCTGCCACTACCTAATACTACTAGTTCCCAAATGTTGACAAACTCCCTGCCGCACATTCCTTGATCATGGAGAAATAATAGTATTAAGAAATGACGGTGATAGTTGAATTGAAATATTTCATCAACTTGTGGTAGGGATAGTTTTTGCATTAAGATATTTCATTAAAGTGTGGCTGGCATAAAAAGCACTACTGGCATCAAGGAAATAGTAATTTTTCTTATTTTGGGTGAGTGGCCATAGCTGAAATTGAAACCTTTGATTTTGGAACCATTTCTTGATGGTCTGGCAAGGATTATTTTCCATTAACTCTTTCATTCAATCATTTGCAACAAAAGCAAGATGTTCTCTGTTTTTTTTTCATCTTAAAACTTACATCTTCATTTCAATTTTCATCTCAAGTCTAGGACCCTTGAACTTGCAGATTATAATCTGTGAAAAAAAAATTATCCGAGATCTTTAAAACAATAATTCAATCTTTCAAAATATACATTTTCCCTTTCATTAAATATTTCAATAGATCATTTGCAACTATTGCAAGATGTCTTCTGCTCATTTCCTTTTGAGACTTACAACTCCATTTTAGAATTTCAGAAACCAACAACATATACATTGTGGAATTGAAGTTTCACTCAATGCTTGATTAATATTACAGGCAGCCTGAGATGTGTTGTGACCAGGTTTAAATTCAATAAAATGATGGGTAAATTTTCAATTCTAAGTCTGGGTCCATAAAACATACATATCATTATCTATGAAAGAAAATGATTTTGTAAATCTTTAAAACAATAGTTCAATCTTTCAAAATATAAATGTAGACTAGTAAAATATTGAGTATATATTGTAACATGATTAAAATATGTTTTAATGAAATTGTTTTTCTGAACAATTTCATATTTTTATCATTAAATTTAACTTGTTTTTACCTTCATAATTTTCAATTGCTTTTTATTACAACTTGAGATAAAGGTAGAAACTAGTTTAATTTAATAACGAAAATATTGTTTTACAATATTTCATACAATGATAAAAATTAACTTGACTTTTAAATCCATAAACTGCTTGAAACCAACTGTGGAACTCTTCATTAGATAGCATAAAAGTGGTGGAACTTCTGTGAATTGAATTAAGAAATTCACCAAATCGTTAAAAGTAGATTATTTCTATGAGAAGTTATTTCCCTTGATATTGTCATAGTATTTTTGTGGCCCTTTTAGATTCCTTCAGTAAAACCAGTCATCATATTTTTATATATATAAAATATAATAGACTCAAAACAGGATATGGACATGGATCATTCCATATCAAATCATCCAATTCTAAGAAAATTCCCCAGCTCACCCTCTCAGATTCCCCTGAAAAAAAATCACAGGTGTATCTATACCAAACTTATGGAGAAATCCCAAATATTAGATCTGTATTCATAATAGTTTTGAAATTTGAAATCTTTGAAATTTTACGCAATTTTCCGAACAAGCATTTTCGTCCAACTTCATAGCTCCTTTGAGATGGCATATGCTGCTTTGAAACATCATGACATGGGCTAACATTTCTTTGTAGAATTCAAAAATGTAATCAGATCATATATTTGTGTGGAAAGAGATTTAGTATGTTCCCTAAACTCATGTGGCCTATCACAGGTTGAACCCTTCACTTCAGATTACTACTTCAAAAACAGTAACTATGTATCCTTCTATAATTAACCATCTGTATTCCCCATCAAAATATAGATTTCTATCTATGTAATATTAAAGTCAGATTTTGTTTATCTGTATGTGATCTCTAAGTAGCCAAAACGGTGCATTGTACCTAGAGGTTTTGAATCAATCTACCCATTAAAAAAAAAAGTTTTAATCATCTATTGCGGTCAAAAGCCCATCTAAACCTTCTATGGAAACTAGCTGAAAATCCCATCTGTAGGGCTGGTTTCCAGCTAGTTCTTGTAATTCCTTATTTAACATGTATCACTCGGTCTTTTCTGTAGATTCCTTCTGTAAAAATAACCATTTTATGTGTGTATGATTTGTTATTCAATACATGCTAGCAGTACCTTCGGAGATTCTGTTGCTTTGAAAAAATATTCTACTCAAATAGAAAGATCTAATTATTTCATATGTTACTCCCTCCATGCCATATCTATCTTTATTTTCTGTAATATAATTCTTTCTCCTTTCTTTTTTTCTTTAATTTTTCCTTCACTACAATTCTTTTTCATCCTTTATTTTATTTCTTTTCCTTCTTTTATTTTACTTTTCATTGCTTTCAGTGTAAATTGTTTTCTCAATTTTTCCCTCCATTTCCCCACCCTCTTATTTGTTTGTTTCAATTTCCAAATAGAATTAAATTGATTTTTTTTTTTTTTTACTCTTCAACAAAATAATCTTTTGCCTGGCCCTTCCTATTTTTTTTTTTTTTTCTTACTGTGGTTTAGAGGTTACCATGCTGGTGGAGGGGGTATGGTACAACAGTGACTGTTCTTCTGTTTCCATCTCTTTCTTTACTTTCTCTTTTACAACAAAGTTTTCTGCTTGGTAAAGATGAAGTAGTTACACATATTGATAAATAGATCTTTTGAATCCAGCACTATCTTGTTGGAATTATTTTTAGGATTCCAACAGTAAAAGCAAATACAGGTGTATCTCAATTACTGCAGTAGATTCATTCTAAAATTTTTCGTATTGTTCAAAACTGCACTGTTCAATGTCTTATTATAATTTGGTGTGTTTTTCTAACTTATACTTATTGAACTAAAATGGTCTCTCCAAAAGGGGCGAACTACAAGGCACACTGTCTCTTCAAAATGGCCAAACCGCCAGGTACACATTCTCCTTAAAATGGGAGAACCGCAAGGCACTGTCTTACAGTATCTCTCATGCAACACCTCTCTTTGGAGAGAACTTTTCCCAGAATGACACAGGAAAACAAACTCTTCTCTTGAATCGCTACACACCAAGTCATTCTCTGACCATAGTCAAAATTGAAATCTCCCCGCTCCTTATAATTGGCTGCTTATATCTCATTCTAAAAAGATTTAAGTGCCTGTATGCAAAGCGGCTGCCACAGCAAAACATAACCGGAAATCCCAACAGTGCCATCATACAAAATCTCTCCAACTGTGGCTGGGTAGAGGTCCCTGGTTCAATCTCATGGTCAGCACACTTAGTTACATTAATTTGTTCTGCAAAACATTATCTGTACTGTATCAAAATCCTTCCGAATCAAAACTGCACTATTCAAGGTACTCCTATATGTCATTATGTCAAATGAATAAATGTGCTGAAAGCACTATATTTCAAAGTAAAATTTTATTAAGAAAAAGCATATAAATAGTTTATGAAAAAACTGAAATTTCTTCCTCAATCAATTTCAGGTGACAGTCTTCATTTCTATTTTGGATTTTGTTTTGGACAGCTTCTTTTTCCAAGCGCAAAATCTCCATTTTTAATCTGTGCCTCTCTTCCTTCATTTCCATTACTCTTCTTCTCTCTTCTTTGGTTATGCTGCTTCTCAATGGAGATACAAAACCGAAGTTTGACTTGATTCTTCCACCATCAAACTGCCATCGTTTATCATGAATGGGAATTATTGCAGTTGAAAGAAAGGAAGAAGTTGTCGGTTGTTCAACAATTTCTTTGTGGTGTTTCGGTTCTGGGGTCAGGTCTGGAGCAAAAGGCTCAGGGGCTATGGCTCCTTCACTGAAACTGGAAAATAAGAATGAAGTGAAATTTATTGCAGTCATTCATTTTTTAAGATTAATATGATTTCGTTCAGTAGATTGCATAGAAGTTTTTATCTGACTTATTTGAATTAGGTCTAAATTGAGATAAAAAAAGAAACTTACTGGTCTGGTTAGTCACTTGATAGAAACCATCATGTTATCAATATCTCTTGGCAACTGGGTGTGTTGGGGGTGATCAATTGAAAAAATTGGAAAAAGTTTGATCAATGAATGATTTACTTCTCTCACTATTTGTTGGGTGGTGATCACTAAAAAAAGTCCAAATTTTCAGAAAGCAAGCATGAACAGCGCCAGACACAAACTAATGGAGCATAAACTTATATTACAAATTGAGCCTCACACTAAAAACCTGTTTTGGGTTGCAATTTTCAAAAAAAAAGAAAATATGTATTTTGTAGACATAATAAGGAGCAAATATCTAAATTTTCAACCCTTTAGTTCTATTGGTAGAGACAGTACACAGATACTTACATACATAGCCAACCAGCTAGACCAACTTGAAAACTGAAGGAACCTATGCTGATGTTCAGTATCGGTTGATGATCTCTGATAGTTAATTTAGTCTTTTCGCTTGATATATTATAGAAGTCCCAAAAGGCCTCCATTGACAATTTCCTGTATATACTGTTACTCTGAATTCATTATTTATCTTGATTCCGTTTCATTCTGGTCTTTTCTTTCCAAGGCAAGGATTAAAAAGAACAAACTGCAGTCAAGTCTTGGATTCATGAACTGTTATAAACCTCTCTTAAACACAGTGACACTTTTCAATGAATAGAATCTTTAAAAAATGTAACTCTTTTGTGATTTAAATAAAAAACAAAACAAAAAAAAACATATACCAAATAGGGAGTAAATCTGATCAGAAGTTATGCCCCTTGAGTCAACGTTTGAATCTAATTATCATTACAATACTAAAAATCTCCAACTTTTTCTATTCATTAGTATTACTGGGTATCTTCCTCTGACTATCTGTATTATTGTAACCTCTCTACAGAAGATTTAGATTATGTCTCTTTTTTATATAACATCTATCTTGACTTTTGAAAAATCAATTGTTGACCTACCCTGGGGCAGTTTGTCTCTATTAACTGTTCATCTATTGTGTTCACTTAATCCAGCTTCTCTACCTCTCATGAATTAGCTCCGACCAAGGGTGTGCCACTTGTCCACTTGGATAGTATAATGTAGTGTAGTGTTAGCACGTTCGTCTCACACCCAAGAGGTCCCAGGTTCAAATCCCGGTGTGAGTGAAACTCTCTTTTAGAACAAATTTCTGTGCACTCAGTAGCTAGTTGAGTACCCTCTAAACTGTGTGAACAAATCTCCATGAAACTATCAAAAGAAGAAGAAATTAAGCAAAGAATCACTCTAGGATGGCAAGTCTTCGGCAGAGCAAGCTCAGCCTTCAAAAACAAGAAGATCCCATTAATCCTAAAAAGAAGGGTATACAATAAATGCATCCTCCTGATAATCACCTATGAGGCTAAATCATGGAACCTAACCTAGAGACTGACTTGCAGACTGAGAAACATGCAACATGCACAGAAGAGAATCATGCTCAACCTCAAATGGAGTGATCACAAGACAGCACAGTATATCGGAGAAAACAGGGGTCTGAGACATTATAGAATCCACTAGAAAATTTTAATGGCAATGGGCTGGTCATGTTACAAGAATGGCAGATAGCTAATGGACATCATAACTCACAACATGGATCCCTAGAAATCACATGCGCAACTGAGGTCAGCAGAACACAAGTTGGAGAGACAAACTAGACAAATTCAGAAAATATTGGCCCCTGCAATGCCCAAGATAAAGAGGTGTGGGGAATCCCGAGGAAGGTCTATGTCCAATGATGAATGTTAAAAGACTGATGATAATGATCATCATCCCTTTGTTAGACCTGCATCCTGCCGAGGAAGTGACATAAAAACTTGTTAGAATAAAGTCCTGGTCTCAACAAGACTTGAGACTTGCAAGGATCACTAAGCTGATGCATACAAAGGAAACCAGGACTTTATTGCCGGCCATTCATGATGCTATGGGAGTTGTCTTTTAAGAGATCAGATACCCTGGGTGATACTATTATGCTTTGGTAGTGCAAAAATTCAACATTTATCGTTACTTTTAGCACTATTTTTCAACATATATTTAGCTATTTTAGATGAATGTAGCCATTTTCAGTTATCTAAAATGGCCATAGAAAAGCTAACAGTGTTTGTTTTTTAGCATGTTTTAGTATTTTTTGACATTTTTTTTTAGGTCGATTTAGCGCAAAAATTTTTAGTCACCACTCTGGGTGACACCAACTCTAGAAATGCCACTGTTACTCGTGTGATAACCAAAATTTTGGCTCTTCTGCTATGGTTGACGAGTTATAGTTTGGTCATGTAATGGTTTCTATGGAGTGACTAATCAGACCTGTTTAGAGTAAAGTCTGTTATTCACTCTTGAGTAAATGTGTTTGTCCTGATTGTATAGACTGAAAAACTACTGTGTAGATTGAGCTGAAATAATACAAATACACTTTTCGTCTCCGTTAAGTTTGCACTACATTGTTGCTAAAAAAACTCTGCAATTTTAACCTGTACCTAATGAATAAGCAGCTATCCTTTACCATAATTATATTGGATTTACTTGCCCTTGTTTGTGGCTTCCTACGTCTATTTGTAATAGGTTTGAGACACTATAATTTTCGACCACACTGGAGGTGATAATTGTATGAAGTGCTAAACTGTTTTGTAAATCATACGTGTGCTTGTTGTTGAAGGTAATGTTTTAATTCATTCTGAGGTTATCTCATTGATGTTATATAATTTAAATGAAATATAAATAAAAAAAACAAATAATCATAACCAGAATAGGTGATAAGTCAACCACAGGTCACTTATCAGTAACTAATACTCTCAATTTTGTTTCTAAATATATTCATCTAAGGAATTTAATATCAAGATCCAAGAAAATGAATTAGATTTTAAACAGTTTCATATCGCCAGATCATACCAATTCTTTGCAGCACAGTAGAACTTGCATAATCTGGAATTGGAATCAATGCACACAGTGACAGAATTCTTGTTCAAATAAATTAGAGTTTGATTTTAATGAATATTGAATATTGAATGTTTGCTCTCCGGTGTTGGCCTTGTGCTATGTTTAGCTTAGCCAGTAAATGTCTTGTCCCCAGTCTATTTTCAAAATTTTCAGGTATTATCATTCCATTCAAATTTGATTTCTATATCATTCCTTATCAATATTTAAACCTCGTTATTGGATAAGATTGAAGAAAACCTGCACAGCATCATCCTCACTTTCTGTATAACTCGCTACAGGCTATTTGCTAATTTTTCTTCTAGTTGATTAGTAGTAAGGCCAGGTGCCGCTTGTGTCTTTGGTATTATTAGTTGAAAGGTTCAAAGTTTTCAAGGTTTGTCTTCCCAAGAGTATTTGAATAAAATAATTCAAATATCTAATCCATTACTGGATCTCTTATGATGCATCTCACTGAAATTTTGACAATCAGAATGTCTTTGTTAGACTGCTACTTTAATAATTTATATTTCCTAATTCTGGCACAGTTTTTAAAGAAACTGAGTTTATATTTTGTCCAACTCCAGTCCAAGTTGGAGTTGACTTTATTTTTTCCCCTGTACTTAAAACAACCAGAACAATCTTCACCAAAATTAGGGGAGTAAACTCTTCACTATTTGTCTATCCTCTTGCATTAAACCGAACTGATATATAAAATCAACATTTCCCCACCGTGATTTGAAATCACAACCAAGTGTTTAGGAGGTGGTTCTCCTACCAAATGAACAAAAGTTGCTGCAATCATCTTCACTTGGAATAGGAGTGGAATTTGACCCAAGCAGCAGCCAGGCTTGTCAAATGTTACATTGGTTACAAATTGCAACCTAAGAATTTCAAACTTGTAAAATCTATAATATTATTTTGCTTTATCCTACCTGTGTTTGAATGTTACACCTTCAGTAATGATATGAAGATGGTTAGGTACTTCAATGCGAAGATAGTCAGAGAGAGGATAGACTAGAATATCAGGTAGTTTGATGAGAGGGTAGAAAGAGAAAGGACAGAAAAGAAAGTTAGGTAGTTTACTCAGGGTACGGGAGATTTTTGCATATGAAACTAATCCATGTTTGTATGATATTTACATAAAAACATGGATAATGAAGATTGGAAGGCATAAGGGATCGAGTGAGAAGATTCAGGGAAATGGGGGAGAGAAGAGCAGAGGTAGGAGATAATGGATGATCTCAGTGTTACATGTGTTCATCTAGTTACTATTACTGTCAAGCAAAATTGTCAACATAGGTTTCTTCAGTTTTTAAGTTGGTCTAACTGGCTATGTATGTATATATATATATATGTATATATATATATATATATATATATATATATATATATATCTATATATATATATATATTGCATGTACATGCCATACCAATGGAGTTAGAGGGATGAAAAATCTAACATTTACTCCTTATGTTTAGAAACCCCCCCCCGAAAAAATAGGGTTTTAGTGAGGATTTCAATTTACAATGTGGGTTTATGGTAAATTGGTCCCTCAATTTATGTCTGGCTACATTCATGTTTATTTTTTTGAATATTCAGACTTTTTTAGTGATCTGATTCTAACAGAAGCAAAAGTAGTTACTTCTCCAATGACCAATAGGTTTGCTTACTAAAGAATCAATTAGATGTGACCAATAGCCTATGAAATACCAAAGTCATACTCTGTATTTTGTACTTAGAATAGAAACCAAGTCAATGACTTGTTTCCCCCCCCCCCCCCCGAGTTAAAATTTCCAGCTCTAAAACATACAAGTTTGAATCTTAGATGGTCATCTGCTAACAAAAATGTCTCTTTCTCTATTTAATGTAGTGTTGAAAATGGATTTGCAAAAATCATTATCACCACTACTTCTTAGAAACTGTCAACCAAAACTGCCACCATAGGTTTCTTCAGTTTTAAAGTTGGTCTGACTGACTGACTGACTGGCTAGCTAGCTAGCTATGTATGCATCAATTGCATTGGCTGCACAAATGGTGCTTGAAGGCTGAAAATTTGAACATATACTCCTTATTATGTCTTGAAAAAAAATTTTTTTAAATTTGTTTTTTTCAATCTTTTGAAACTCACCACCCAGTAGATTTTCAGTGGGGAGTTCAGTTTGCAATGTAAGTTTATACTAAATTGGTCCCTTGGTTTGCGTCCAGCGGTGCTCATGCTTTTTTTGGGGGGGAATTTAGACTTTTTGGTGATTGAACAAAAGGCAACTTATTCATTGATCACTTCCTTTTCCAATTTTTTGATTGATCATCCCAACACAGCATGCTGCCAAAAGCTGTTGGTCACATGATGGTTTAAAATGAGTGACTAACCAGACATGTTGTTTATCAACTTATTTAAAAGAAGACTCAAAGGAAGAAAGTCAGTGTGAATGCTTTGAAGGATTAAATTGTTATTAGAATTAGTAGTAATGGCATTTTTTGTAAATTTTCTTCCCTCACACGGATAAAAAGTTATGTCTGCATATCAATCCTTTGAGACATAGAAAGCATGAATGCATCTGATGATGCAAATGGATCACTGGGTTATCTATTTTATTATTTTACACTGGTCAATATTTGGTTGAACCACTTTTTAGAACTTTTGACTTTACCTATTGGCTAAAATAGGCTGTAAATGAATGCAAAAATTCCATCTGTTTTTACATAATAATGAAAATTTGATACATCCAAATTTTGCATTCATTATTCAATGGACCTTGAAGGTTTTAAAGTAAACTATATATTCAGCACCACAAGGATTTTTCATCTAAAATTATCTAAAAAATACCGGAACAATATCTAGGCATTGTTGGTCTAGAATGAATATAGAGACCCAAAGAGCACTTTTTTTGAAAAACAAAATAAAAAGGGGAAAAAAAAAACGTTTTTAGAAGGTGCATAGTGTTGTGCCTGTGCAAATTTCCAAGGTTGTATCCCAAAAAATGTGTGCTCAGAGACACACAGACAAACAAAGAGATAAAAATTTGTTGCCCGCTTAGCAGATTACTTGGGCAGGCCATTCATGGGGTTACGGTGATACGATCTTGATATATTCTCATTTCTTATATGTATACATAGGTATGTGTTTATATGCTAAAGAATAATGGGATATTGATTTGATTACATATTTATAATAGTGATAATCAAAACAAAAAGAGCGTTAGTTTTTTCTTGATTTTTCTTCCGAAAATTTATTATATCAGCCCATTGAAAATATGACATTGGTCAGTTACAAAGCAGTAGCCACATTTTTTCTCCCCAAAGGGGTTCAATCCCGGGTATTTTTAAGTCGAAACTGAGCAGCCTCCTTTTCAATCTTCAGAATTTCAAGCTTCATTCTATGTCTTTCTTCTTTCATTGCCATTATGTGTTTCTTCTCGTTCTCGTCCAAATTCATCTCGACAGAAGGGGAGTATATAAGTTTTGAATCAATTTTCTCCTGAAATTGCCAGGTCTTATCATAGACAGGGACCAGTGCAGAGGATAGGGAAGATGTGGAGGACGGTTGACTTGTGATGTCTCCAGATTTTTCTTCTTTCTGGAAAAGGTCTAGGAGGTTTGTTGGGTAAGGTAAAGGTTCTATCGCACTTTCACTAAAGCTGAAATTAAAAAAAAAAAAAAAAATGATTTGAAGTATTGCTACCAATGAGATTTAAGTTGGAAACTTTTCATAGCTCCATTTTTATTAAGTGGGGATCAATTTTATAAACTATCAAATACTAAATAGATCTCTTATTTCATGACTAAAGAAAAAATTGTAATCATCTATGATTATTCAGTCATGTAGGAAAATACTCTTCTTGGCTATTTTAAAAAAATCTTTTTTTTCAAAGACTCTCATTTCAAAAGTTGTCTGGTAACAGAATAGTTCAATCCCACTTCACAATAATAACTTTCCCTCTCCAGCTGCTCTGCTGCTAAATCTTTATATAATGCAGCTTATCTCATAAGACTGTCACATTGTCTTAATTAAAATGTTAACTGCCTCATAACTCACATTTGTGTCTGGTATTTTGAGTATTACCTCTGACCCACTGTTCTATTATTTTATTTTTATTTCACTGTTTTTATTCAAGGCAATAGAATTAGCTATGGGAATGCACTAGACTCGGATTTTGCCTTGCGGCACTAAGCATTACTTTGTTGTGCTAAGCAAGGTAAATGTGTTAGAAGAATCTTCCCCTTCTAGACAGAAATGAAAATAATTTCAAAGTGTGTTTTGCTCAAACTTTGGCAAATATGTCAAAATCGAGATAAAAATTAATTTTTATTTATTGATACCTCTTCTGTCCTGCCAACTGATTTATCTGTGTGGCTTTGTAAGTATATAACGGATGTGTTGTGTACAGGCCACACAAATAGAGCTAGAGGTCTGGAAATCTGTGCATTCGTTCCTCATGTCTTGGGGAAAAAAACTATCTTTTTAAAATCTGCTCAAGTTAAGACTTTAAAGAACTTACCAGATACAATAAGTTTTTGAGGAACCACCCCCATAAGTAGAAAGAATGATTCTGACCACTCTGTTACAGACTTGGTAGATTTTACAATGTCCTTGTTTTATTAGTAAATACACGATAAACTTAATGATACAATCCATTATTCAACCTGTTGCAGCTGATAAATTGTTCAAATCATCTGGTGTCACATTTCATTACAAATTAACATCTGTCCACCCTCGGGCAAATTGAATAAACAAATGCTAATTGTGTGATTCACCAAACAAAGGACACGAGAAAATGTGACGGAGGGCAAGTTTTATACTAATCCTCAAAAGTCTTCCTTGAAGGATATTAATAGTAATCTTCTCTCTGAGGAAAATATTAGCATTTGAAATAGTAGAAACAGAAAATAAAGTTTACGGTACATATTTACATCTGTGCAGGTCATCAAATATATACACATTTTTTTTAGACCAGTATACAGACAATATAATGTGCCACTTAAAAATGAAACCCTTAATATACTTATATCTAATTTTTAATACATTCATGTGTATAATTTTACTCTTAAATATGGAATTATTGTACTAAAATAAATACAATACTTATCAACATAAAGTATACAGTCAATGCATATTACCATGCGTGTGCAAAACCTGGTAACTTATAAAACCACTCAAAAACCAATTTGGAACTATGCAGATTAATAGAAAGAGAAATGTTAGGAATAACTCTTCATGATAGAAAATGATTGACATGGATCCAATAGAGGACCATAGTCAAGGATATTGTACAAGTAATTAAGCAATAAAAATGGAGATGGGCAGAGCACGTAGTGAGAAGAATAGATTAACAAATTAAGCAAAAGGCTAACCGATTGGTACTCCTGGGACACTAAATACCGGAGGAAAAGACCGGACACAAGATGGAGATGAGATGAAAAAGTTTGCCATTAAGGTAGAAATTAATGCAATCATACGCGTCATTGAAGCAGATGGGAAAGGCCTTTGATTCTAGCTCATTTTGCTTGGCGAGCATTGTATGTTTTTGTAATCAAACAAAAACAAAACTAATCAGATAATCCCAGATTATCCCAACACTTAAACATGTGTCTTTTGTATCACGTTCAGATTTTAAAAACAAAAATGTTAGTTCTATTCACTCAAAGCAATGAAGTCCTTTTGTAGATTTTTGCTTTTATCAGTTTGAAAGCATTATGCATATTGTGGATTATTTTTTCAATATTTGTTTTAGAAAGATGAGTTTATTTGTTTTAGAAGAGAACTTGTTGATATTGTGCATACAGGAAACAACAATCTTAGAGCTGAAAATTTAAATCATTATTCCTTATATTTTTTGGAAATTTTTTTTCATTTCTTGTATATCCCCTCCTTAATTCGTTTTCAGCAGGAGATTCAATTTGCATAAGTGATCCCTTTGTTTGTGGTCATCAGCATTCATGCTTGTTTTTTGAGTATTCAAACTTTTTTTAGTGATCCCTGCCCAACTGGGCAAGAGAAGTAACTTATTCATGGATCAGCCCCTTTTTCCAATTTTTTTAATCGATCAACCCCAACATGGCATGCTGCCAAAGGACGTTAGTCCTGTGCTGGTTTCTATAAAGTGACTAAGCAGACCTGCTCTGGTTAATTTTTCAACTGTCAGTGTAGCCCAATAAATTGTCCAACTAATATGCCAAGTGGACAACAGATTCTTCTCTCTTTGTTT